>CM061046.1:31420781-32020781 GCA_030762985.1 Adelphocoris suturalis
ATGTAACAACATTTCGTAACGCTTTCTGGTAGAAACAAACAAACAAATTAGTATTTCGAACAACGAGTACGAAGTACGTGTATTCTACAATCACAGGCAGGATCAATCCACGATCCATAATACCAGACCAAATAAATCATTTTAAACGAGAATGAGTGCAAATAGCAACACAGGCAGGATCAATCCACGATCCATAATACCAGACCAAATCAATTATATTAAACGAGAATGAGTGCAAATAGCATTTTCCACTAATGAAAGAAAAATACAATTTTTTCTGCGAGAGATATAAAAGAGATGGATTGGGAAAATATTTAAATCCCCCCTCCCACCACACGGACGGGCCATCCCGTCGTACTCAAATGGAATCAATGATTCGACGCATGAGCGAGGGAGCAGGAGTAGTACCAGATAACAACGCCGGAGACCGACACCTGTCAATGGCGACACCTCGCCTGGTTCCCACCACCCCCCGAACACCAATGTCATCGCGGAGCACTTTTCGACCATCATTACCACTAGTGTCGCATTCTCACCGAAAACCCCCACCCCCTTTCCTAACAACCCTGTCCGCTACCTCTACTACGAGTACCTTAGGGCAATGGAAAAAGAAACCTCCCCTCATTTTATTCTTCCAACACCCAAGGGGTCAAACGAAGTGTTAGCAATCGACTTGAAACTTTTCTTGGAACTCGCTAATGCATGGGGGCGCACTCAAACAGTTTGAAAAATGAAGATATAGTACATGCAATGCCTGTCTGCTACACTCTTGGTGAAGACAGAAGTTCCAACCTTGTTATGGTTATATGATTGAATATAATGTCCGCGAAATATAATTTAAGGACAATCAACCTTGATTTCATCCTCCAACTGCCTCCGATTTTGAGCAAATTGAAGCAATTAGATAATAGGGAATTTATTTTAACTAATAAGTGTTTCAATGAATTTGCTTTCGTAAACTTGCACACGCTCCTAATGGTTCAACAGTGATGGAACCAATGGAGGACCTGCTGTGAAAAATCCGCACAATCCCTGAAAATGCCATCAAAATACTGTTTTCAAATACGTTTTCCCACCTTTACAGTGATGCAGCAAAATTCATAGGTAAGTACATTAAAAGTGAAATGAAATAAAAGTAGATTGTAAAATCAAAGTTAAAATACCATGTTTCATTAAATAAGATTAAATATTGAACAAAGTTCCTATCTCATTTGGTTTTAGTGATCTAAAATTTTAATCAGCAAATCCTGTTTGCGTAACTGTCAAGTAAGTATTACATCTTCGAGCCATGTTCATGAATCCATCCAGAGTATGCAGATAGTGAATTTATATGACTGGGTAAAACCCGCTCCAAATTATTACAGATAAATCTTTCACGTGGCAACCAGGCAACCCTGGTTAATGGTGGGTAAAGTCGCATGATTCTTCCAATCACCTTAGGAGGACGCGGAACCTATCCACCTCCGACCCTAAACAGGGGTGATTTCAGGTAAATTTTTCTCAGGTATTCACAAATTTGTGATGTCATGATTTTTATTGGTTTTCATTTAGGATGCTGAATTATCATAACACTTTTTTCAACAATCGGCTGGACGAAATCGTTCAGCAAGTGTCTTTCTATCAGACGAAAAAAAAAAACCGGATCGCCACATCTTCAATTTCAGAGAAAAATGTACCTAAATAAACAAATTTAAAAAAAACTGGTTATATAGGAAGCGCGATTAACACAGGAACTCAGTCGCCCTTTCACTTCGGAATTGGCCCCTGATTCAAGCTATCCATATGTGATCCCACCTTTTGTGTTCAAGATGGACAAAGGTATTATGATTCCACGATGTCCACATGAATGAAAAGAAAATATGGCATCTGCTGAGAGAGAGCATCCTTCTTACGGTGCGGTTCAGTTTTAACGAAAATGTTAACCGGACGCCCAATATTTTTGGAAGGGCGTCTCACCAATTTCCTACCGTTTTTTTAGCCCGAAATCTGCAGGATATGTTTGTCAGATTATGTAAAATAAAAATCTATGCGAAATAGAAAATCGATTTATTATATTTATTTCTTTGGTTCTAATATAATACAAATTAATAGATGTGGCAGATGATCCTCCCCCCCTCCCACTCCCCACCGTTTCCAGGATCGGGATGTGTAGATTTCACTTAGTTGTGATTAGAATCATTTAAAATCTTCAAATTTGTAGTGTGGAGCAACTTAGTTGACGGTTGAGGAGTAGTGCAACAACTGAGAGAAAATAACAAATTTATCAGATTATGGTGTTATTTACTCAGACGAAGTTTTTAGGCATTTATCAATTTATGATTTTAAGGGGAATTGAGGTAGGTATGGTTGATATAAGTGACTGTCAAAAAATTACATTTCATTTCCAACAAGTAAATTAAAAACATGCAAGTGGATCAAAATCGTATCAATTTTGCCAACGCTCCCCTTACATTACATACGTATTCCTACTACCAACGTTATTAGGAAATATCGAGTCAAGAGCGATTCCCAACCATGATGTGAAAATGATGTGTCAATCGATTAGTTTTCAAGGCTCACAGCGTTCAGCACTAACGAGGGCTTCGTATCACAACGACTACCTGACAGATACACATATCAGCGATTCGTACAACCCTCTCCTATTCGCTGAACACGTCACATGCGAAGTGCGAAAATGTTGCGCCGAAATATTATATAACTAAAAACACGGCAATATTTTAACTCACCCTAAGATTAAAGTGCGTATCCCACTACCTTTATCCTACATATTCCTATCGTACACTCATCTTACCGTTTGCCATTCCACATTTAGTAACATAATTGACAGCCCTTGGCCCATTGACAGAACATTGGCTCATAAGCCCGAGGGGTTTGAGTATTCTCCTTTGTTATATAGCTTTTCTTTTTTGTGTGCTGGTAAAGGATGGCTTAATGGTTTTATTCCGTTTATTTTCCTTGGGACCTATTGCAGACGTACCTGAAGATGACCCCCCTCTGCAGCAGCTTGGGCAAACAATTTCTAAGTCACTAGAGTGCTCCTGTAATTTAGGGCCTTTTCGCAAAGGCCATACTAGTACCACCCACTGTTTGTTCATAAACACACACAAAACAATATCGTGGAACAAAGCTGGAACACAATCTTAGCAATTTTATGGATCTTTAGTTTCTAAGCTTTCAAAATCATCAAAAATTCTTAAAATATACAAAATATTACACTCAGAAGAAGCTTGTGAATTTACCTCAAAAATATAATCAGCCAGGTATTGTTGCATTCAAGTGGCGCCCAAAGACAAACTAAAGGCTTTAGTCTCTGACCTTTGCTGGCTCTGACGTCTTGTATAGATAGAGAATCAGAAGCAAACGTTTTACCCTCTTCTTTTTTCACAACTTCTCTTTGTTTGATTATTTGGCAACAGGCCATATTAGGACACAGGCCATAATTGAACTTTCTACCTTATTTGTACTCCATTTTGGCGACTTCAACTAAAATAACTTTTCCAATAATTGGAAAACCATAAAATATAACATATTAGGTGTAAATAGGTTGGGACCAAGAGACCAACTGGACCAGATGATGATTATGAAGATTGATCTGAGAATTCCCACAACGAAAGTGATAAGTGAATGAAGTGGATAAATATGAACCACTTAGCACCAAAGTGGGAGGGGGGGGGGGGGGGGCAGTTGGGAATTTTTTTTTTTTTTTTTTTTTTAGATTCGGGAAATGTTGACCCCCCCTCCCCAGCAGAATTTTTGTTTGCGCGAGGACCCTGTTAAATGGGAATAGTCTCCCAGTCGTTCAGAATAACTTCAAGAGACATTTTTACTTTTTTAAATTTTTATTGGACATGTTAAGGATAAAAAAGTTGAGAATAATAAAATAATAATATTTATGGCAAATAAACAAATAAACAAAAAGAAAAAGATTTAAGCTATTCTCCCTTTATAGCGATTGGTGAGCTTTCAGCACATTGTTTTTATCTATACCAGCTCAAAAACTCTTCTAATTATTACACAAAGGTTTATTATTTTTTTTATTAGATGGCCATTCTACGCAGAACACTTGTCTATAATTGCCATAGTCTATGGTCGATACATGATCACAATGTAACTTGATAGATTCATAGACTCCATAGTATAAACTCCTACCCAGGAAGTTGATTAAATTATTTGAAACACCCTCCCCCTCCATCCATCCCACTGGATTTAACAAGAGCCGATACCAAATCTAATCAACCTCTATTGTTCCAGGTCTTCTACCTACCAATACAATGTAATTGCCATTATACAATAAATTATAAATACAAATTACACTAATTTGTAATACCTCATATGAAATCAACATCTGCTAGTGAATAAACGTTCGAATCCTAATGTAGGCTTGAAGATATTGGAAAATCATTAGTACCTATCTTCCTTACTCCTCCTCTCAATCTATCATTATGCAAATGATCCTCCTACAATATTCTTTTTCATAGATGTTATACTCTATTCCTAGCTAATGTACAGCAAATCAAGGACACTCACATATCACGTGGCATAAAGTCTCTAGTGTCCCCATGTTACATAAAATGGAAGGGCAGTTTGGTCAACTTTTACAGCAAGTTATTTGCTAAAATATAATGACATACGTTTTTCGTTTCTCATTCCTATAGTAGTCTGTTTGAAAGGTACATCAAATTCGAAGTTGAACATTTTGGTCAAGAAACGTTCGAAATTAAATTCATATAGTAGCCACTGTAAGAAGATTTCAATAAACGTTCATAGTCTTCGTATATTTACCTCGTTACATAAGTTTGGACAACCATAACACGTTTACAAGAGCTGATATTGAGGTACAATACTATACTTCAGAATCTAATATTGGCAATGGCGCCCAGCACCAGAAAATTGATTAGCTAAAACGAAACACCTAACTACGTTGCAACAGTCCATCTATATATTCATAAGTGACAAGAGTTATAATTAATTCGATTTCCTGAAAATATAATTCAATTGGAGCTATGTTGAATGATACGATATTAGTTGTTTATGAATCGATTTTTACTATTTTCACACCAGTTCCGATTTACACACACGTTGATGATATTCGTTCCTGTCAAAGTCTTGCCCTTGGCGAGAGCAAATGAATGAATGAACAAGGACCCTGGTGGTTTCATTATATTTTTTGGTAAGAACTAAATCACTCGCGACGAAGTTGTGGAAACCCATTACAAAACGGAAGTTAGTGAAAAACGTTGTCTATTTCCACGAAAAATAAAGAGTTACAATGTTAAATCGATTTCGACGGTTAGGCCATCATCAGTAACAAACAATAACTGAAGACACATTAGAAAGGACACAGCTTATATAGTGACAGGTGAAGGGAGATTGAAAAAGATGAATTGTTTAATTGCCATGGGTTTTCCGGTTTCCGGTTGCCATGGGTTCTCCGTTATCTCCTCTGCTTGCAGATATTTACATGGATTATCTTGAGCAACAAATTTTTACAACTTCTAACACAAATAATCTTCTCTATTGGTATAGATATGTCGATGATATCATCATTCTATGGAAGGGCACAGAAACACAACTAAATTCTTTTCACGAAAAAATCAATAAATTAGATCCCTATATCAAATTCACCCTCGAATTCGGCGGGAATAAACTAAATTTTCTTGATCTGTCCATCTCTTTGGTAAATGAGAAGCATGATTTTTCAATCTATAGAAAAGATACATATAGCGATATAACGATCCATAGTACTTCAAATCACCCTTTAGTACTTCAAATCACCCTTTAGTACATAAGCATGCAGCCTTCCATAGTATGATCAACCGAGCACTATCTATTCCAATGAGTGAACAAAATTTATCAAAAGAAAAATCCATTATCAAAAGCATAGCGGCTAGAGCTATAGCGGCTATGGAGGAGATCTCGTTGATACCATATGGGATAAGGTTCTTAGGAAAAAGAGTAGGGAAAAAGTTTCTAATCTGGCTTGGGAAGATGTAACTTTAGAAGAAAAGCAATGGATAAGTTTACCTTATTATGGGAAAATTTCTGATAAAATTGGCAAAATTCTATCATCGAGAGGTTATAAAGTAGGTTTTAAAACTAAAAATAGTCTTAAAGCATTACTAGGATCCGTTAAGGACAAAATTAGTGTTCAGGATAAAAGAGGAGTTTATAAATTAAAATGTTCTTGTGGCTACGAATATTGAGGTCAAACTGGTAGGAAATTTAGGGAAAGAATAGACGAGCATCTGGAGGATTTCAGGGAAAATAAGGGTAAGTTTACATTTGCAAAACATCTTGAGGAATCTAATCATAGTTACAATTTTGATTTGACAGATCGACAGTTTGTAGAATTTCTTCATTTTTGCCCAAAGGGAGGTATGTTGAATGTACTTGAAAAATTCGAAATTATCAAAAGTGACAGGTCTGGTAAATGTTTAAATGAGGATATACCTCAATATATTTCACCACTGATAGGTCCATTTCTGTAAAGCTTGGAATTATCCATTCACACTGTTGAAACCATATTTAGTTTTCACTTCATCTGATTAGCTATAATCCCCTTTCACTTTGTATGCACTTAATTGGTTGTACCTCCTGCCCCTTTCCTTTCTCTCGACCAATGGGATTCAATCTCCCTTCACCTGTCACTATATAAGCTGTGTCCTTTCTAATGTGTCTTCAGTTATTGTTTGTTAGTGATGATGGCCTAACCGTCGAAATCGATTTAACATTGTAACTCTTTATTTTTCGTGGAAATAGACAACGTTTTTCACTAACTTCCGTTTTGGTAAGATATCTGTCAATTACAACCAAAAGAAATCATACCTTGAAAGTTTTCGAGATCTCAATTTTTGACTATTTGAACCCCTAAAATCTAACCTTTGTGGTTGATCAAAATCAATGCCGACCTTTAGGACCAACTAGACCGCATATGAGACCGTGCAAGGGAAAAGAGAGCTCAAAACTTGCCAGAGGTCAAATCTGAGTTTATACTTTCTTATTTTTCTCCACATCATGCTGGAAAAAAAAAATCGTTTTTTTTATCATTTTCCAATCAAAATTTGATTTTTCAACGTTTGAAAAAAGCGGGCCTGAAAATCGCAAATTTTCAGCAGGTTTCAGCAGATTTTCTACAATTAATAATTAAAATTTAAAAAATTAAATAAATCATCATCAACTTTAATTAAAAATTATTAAAATAATTAAAAAATTTGAAAAATTACAGACTTGCGAAAATGCAGTTTTTTGCGATTATAAATACAATGAAAAAATTTAGAAAATTCACGTTTTCATGATTATTGGGGAAAGAAAGAGAGCCCCCCCCCCGTCATTTTTTTGACCCAATCTTTGTTTTTTTCGTTACGTGGATCCATTAGTATCGGAGAAAAGCTCTCTGGCAAACGAACGTAAAGACTTCGGTTTATCATTTTACACAACCTTTCTGATCGACCAATCAAAAAAAAAAAAAAAGTTTACCCGCCCTCCAAAATTAGTTATAGACAAACTCGCCCTGCTTGTTTGACATAGCTTCTGAGGGAAGTCCTATAAAAAGCCCAGGAGACAGAAATGTGTACTGCTCTTCGCGATTACATACAGACACGCACGATTCGAACATTACTCTGATTCAAGAAGAAGCGTATTCTCACTCAGTCAGCAGGTACCACTTTCTCTCTCATCTCCAGGCCATTGTACAAGCATCTTTCTCTTCAAGACGTTGTGAAATTTTGGTTTATTATTTTCAATAATGAACCTTTAGATGGTCCAAGAAGCTCGGCATCAATTTTCATCAACCCCAAAGGGTTCTATTAAAGGGCTATACGTTAAAAAAAAATCGAGATCTCGAAAACTTTCCAAGTAACAGTAATGATTTTTTGCTTGTCAATGATAAATATGATCCCCTAGAATCGATTAAAACCACCCGCAACGCCGTACGTTGAGTAGTTCACTTTCCCTAAGGGCTTGAACATCGGAAAAAAAACCTTTGAATTTCTTAGCTCGAGAAGATAAAGAAATCACGCGCTGCAAGCGGATCTATTGAATAGACGATCAAGCTTGAAATTCCATCAAAATTCGCTAGATAGTGATACTGGAATACATAAAAATTTCCTTGTAAATATCAGCTGATATAATGCCTATATTGGAATTATCAAGTGACATAGTTCCAATGGAATTTTTTATAACGTTGCAAAATGGAGTTTAACAAATTATTGTCCGTGCGATGTACCTAAATGCTAAATTTCATCTCTTGGATTGCTCCCAAGTCAACCTATAGGTAGCGGAAGCATTGTTTTCACTTTCGAGAGATTTAACAGTTGTGATCTCCACTAAAATCAAACGGCTTCTTTTTACAGTGGCAAACTTTCCACTCGCATTTTACGTTTTAGACTATTCTGAACAACTTTCGTTCCGTGTTTTTCTCTCACTATCTCTGTGTACCTGTGTGTGTTTCCGCAAATCCTTGTAACGAACTTAATTTCCACAATATTCAACTGGTTCATGAAATTTTCATGGTATGTGCGGGTTAGGGTGAAGAAGGTCCTCTATGAGTTTCGTTATTCCCATATCAATACTTCACTCGGCGCATGCGCAAACTTAAATTCTATCAACCATCATTTTCTCACGCCCCCGTTGTCCGATCTCGCTTAAATTTGGGGGATATATTGAAGCTGTTATTTTGAGCATTCTCTAGCAATTTCAACATAATTCTATCGCGCGCATTAGCGAATATGTATTCCTTTTTAAACTAGCCTAATTTCAACAGTTTTCATCTGATTTTGATGACATTTTCAGAGAATGTACGGGTTAGGCCGCACATAATAGTCCACTTTTAATTCCATACTTCTCAAATCATTACTCCATTTTGCGCATACGCAATTTACATTCCTTCAAGCATAATATTTTTGCGCCCTAGTCGTCTAATCCCGCTCAAATTTGGTGCATAGTTGGGGGACAATGGTGTAATTATTCCATGTTAATTGCAACATGATTATTAGCTCCTATGAAGTGTACTCCGAGAACAAGGTCTAGTCTTCATTAGATTTTGATTACATTCCTGGGAATTTGTGGGTTATGCTATAGATTGTACACGGTACTTTTCCGTTATACCCCCCCCCCCCCCCCCCCAGTCAATTTGTCTTCAACACGCCCGCCCGACGTTTCCATTCAATCCTTCTTACTTAGATTACATATTTACGTAGAATTGGTGACAATTTCTAGCTGTGGGAAGAAATTATATTATTTAAAAAAAAGGAAGGAAAAACAAGAACTACCGTGTTTAGAAGTTGCCGATGTCGGTGAGGATTTGTTGAAACAAATTGGCGTGGTTGTGGTTTGATTGCCTTCACATGAATTCGCACAAGTAGGTATCGAGTAACGCATTAGCTGTTGCCTTTTATTGCGGCCTTCCAAAGACCTTTGTGAAGAGATTAGTTGGTAAACCAACCGGTTCATTGGGAAGACATTGGACCCAAGCAAGCGCGCAGCGCCCGTGGTCAATGACGTTACCCTCTTGTTTTTCCAAGAATTCACTAATGCCTCTTTACTCCCTCAAACTGAGCGAACATTAATTAAAATGTAAAAGGGATCATTACCGGTCCCGAGAACCATTGTGCGGGCGTGAAACAGTCGCAAAAGTCGTGAAACAGATTGGGGGGGGGGATAACGGAAAAGTACCTTGTACTCTACCGATTTCATTTTCCTCAAATCATTACTCCATTCTGCGCATGCGGTAACGTAAATTACATTAAGCGTCATTTTCCTGTTTACTGTGAAGCGTAAAATTGCGGGGTCTTGGAACTGAAAAAGTGTGAACCCTTCTCAGAGGCACGTTGCGCCATGTTCTGATCACATATTACATACGGGGTTTAATAATTATAGACCAATGATCTGCGTAGAAGGGATATCCAACACAGAAATAATAAACCATTGTGTAATAATTTGCAGCGTTTTAGGTATGTTTCAGTATTTCCATAAAACTTTGAGCACCAGTTGGTACTGGCGGTCAAATCACTTTTCTACATTTTTCGTAAATGATTTTCGTGAGTGCCATTTTCTCCGTTGAACACTAAATTTATTATTTAAGATGTCAAAGGGAACATCAAGTAGATACCGAATAATCTTTGATAAATTTATGCATGCAGATTACGTAGTAAGCAAAGTAAGTGTAGTGGTGAGAACTCCAATAAAAAATTAGGGCCGCTCCGGGATTTGAACCCGGGACCTCCTGCACCCAAAGCAGGAATCATACCCCTAGACCAAGCGGCCGCTTGAAATCACGAGAGCAGCGACCATTATTCCGTCTAGAGAGCAGTCCATCCCACTATAAATATACACCTACTGTGATTATAGTATTACTTCATATTTATCGTCTCAGTGTGGTTGATTCCAGAGTGGAAATAGCCATACTCCATACAGGAACGAAATGGTGACGTCACACACTAGCTAGACAATCACATAGCGTTCTCAGCGCCTCCCCCTTCTCTTGATTTGAAAATTCGATTTTAATAATGAAAATAAAATTTGTGGACATATTTCATCATATATTTGTGAATCAGAGTGGTCTAGAGGTATCAGAGGTTTCAGGCCGAATTTCAAATGTGTGCTAGTTCCTCATTCTTAGGTACAGCAGCTACCTGTACCTAGTTTAGTAGGCCGATAATGTATTAAAAACGTCTGCCAAGTCGGGTGGGCAGTATAGCTTCTTCACATATTCTAACATGGACGTATAGAATTAGTTGAAGAAAAAAGTACGAGGCGAAATGATCGATAGGTCGGCGGTATAAGAAATCAATGTTTGTGCATGCGCAGAGACTAATACAATTAATCCCACGGCAAAGAAATTTATAAGGGAACGACTCAGAGCTAAACCGAACAATCCTTAGAAATTGCATAAAAATCGGCCCATTAGGCTCGGAGTTTTGTCTGTATCGATCAATTTTAGTTTTGCGCATGCGCTATAGCTATTACTCCACCAATCGCGATATAATTCATAGTGCATTTTTCTGGAACATATACCCAAAACGTTATAATAAATTAACGTTTGCGCCTGCGCACAGACTTATATTTATGAGATGGCAATGAAAGTTATAGAGGACCATCTAAAAGCTGTTCCGCACAATCTGAAAATTTCATCGGAATCGAACTGAAACTTGGTATAGTTTTGGGCGTGACAAGGATTTACCACAGTGACAGACATCAGACAGACACGAAACCAAAATTGCTCAGCAAGCTCTGAAACGCAAAAAGCAAGAGGAAATTTTGATTTTGGCAGACAAACATTTTTTCGACTTCAATCACGAACACAGATCTTCCCTATCTTCGGTAGTGAGGAAGCACAAGTAGCAAGAGGAGGGGTAAGATTAAACCCGATTAAATGGGATTTCAGCGTATCTCACAGAGATTTGTTAGAGTTTAAATTTTGTTTACGGGTATTAAAAAATATTGTTAAGTATTACTAATTTCCACAGTGACCGGAGTACGCTTTCAGAAACTTAAGGAAGAATTTTATGAACATTAGCTTATGAAGCCATAAGTTATCAGTCATAAGTTGAAATTTTTTCTTCAGTAGGTACCAAGTTTTATATTATTGTATTGAGATGTAGGTAAATTATTAAGGATTTATGTAAACTATAAATTATTTATGTATAAATTATTTTGTAGTTGTAGAAAGTTAGATGTGAGGTTGGATAAGGCCAAGGGCGGTTGAGTAGTACGAGTTATGATCATATTAAACTAGAAAACGTACACAGACCCTTATTAATCATTGCAGAATGTGTAGAGCACAGCTCAAACTACATAATTGACAAGAGATTTTCTTGATTAATATCCTTGCACAACATGAGGGTCTACCTAAAAGGGTGCCACATAAAACTTAAAGCGGAATTTGCATACTTGAATAGAAGTTATGAATTAGGCAAATAGTTCGCAGTTCGGTTGTTGGCAAATAGGTTAGGTATGTGAGCAATTAAAGTTATTTGAATAAGCGGTGGTTACTTGAGTGAAGGATTAGCCGAACAAATAGATTCAAAAAAGACTAAAGAGTGCAATCCTTATTATAATAGATAGGTATAATAAATGTATGCATCACTCAACCCAAATTGGTAAGCGATAATGCGTGATAATCGGTAATTAGGTACCTACCTATACCGACCATGTAATAATTACATGGTCGTTAGTATAGGTTCGTATACTAAATATGGTCGTATAGTATAGTCGTATAGTATATAGTCGTTCCTAATAAACAAAATTATTTAGTTTATTAGGAATATTCTGTACACTACTGAAAAATTGATGAAAACGTAGGAATCTTACCTTAAAATGTGGTTTAGTCGCTATGTGCCGGAGCTCTTCAACTACCCTGTAGATTTCCGTGTTGACATCACCCGCGACTGTATCGAAGTCCCGGAGCATATCCACGCAGTCTCTCCACTTGAGCATCGCGTCGCTCGCTGGCGCCCGCGTGGGACAGATCACTTTACTAGAGATCCTGTCATATAACTGGAGGAAAAGAAACACGAACCGAACGTTTTAAAAAAATCGCGAGTATATCACGCCAGTCATCTAGAGACCGGGACAGCTGACCGTAGATAGATACTTCACGAGTAGCCATGTTGAGACTCCAATAGTGAAATAGGGATCAAAACATGGGTTTATGCAATACGAAAATAAACGTGTAACCAATAGCTCCAGGTGTAATAAATTTGATAACTCTCTACTATTCTATGAGTAGACAACCAGAGTAGACAGTCACTCACACTGGCAACGAACTGATGCACTAACATCATCTCAAATGTTCGTCAGTCCGTCCACATAGTTTTCCGGTTTTCACAGCCACATGTACTGAGCAATAATTGGTGGGGGTAATATATTATATAATACCCAAACCTTATATAAATCTTACTCCCTCCTCTTCTGTTTAATAAATTCTTAAGTGGATATATCTTATTAGGGGTACGTACCTATTTAGTTATTTAGGCTTAGTATTTACCATATACACACTTTACACCTAGAGAAGGTATTTTGAGAGAACTAAATTGGAAAAGTTGATGATCTATGGTGAAAACGAGATAAGGAGAATCCTGGATGATTCAATAACCCATTTGGACTACTTCAAATCTGAGCCTGAGAAAGTGAAATGAAGAAGGGATGGGATGCATCTTTGAACATTTTTACCCCACTAGAACTGGAATATGAGAAGTTACAGCACTATAATATATTATATATTTGGATAAGGCTAACACGAATTAAATACTGTTTGGAACTTTCCATTATGAAACCAGTTGGGAGCCTCCTTCGTACATAAAAAGCCTACAAAAATTATCTCTTAAGGCGTTGTCATTTGGAAAGTTATTTCAAACTAGCCGCTCCAGCTTGCTTCGCTCGCCTCCACGTCCAACCGGGGGGCAAGCCCCCCGGGCCCCCCATTAAGTTGCTCGCTTTGCTCGCAAGGTGTGGCTGTGTACATGCGATGTATTACAACTGAAATGTGTAGGGGATGTTGCTCGCTTTGCTCGCAAACGGTAGTTCCCTAAGGGTAGGTTTAAGGTGTGTAGGAGATGTTGCTCACTTCGCTCGCTCGGTACGGCTGTATATGTGTAAGAAAACCCTGGACCCTGGTGTAGGAAAAAACCCGTATTTATTCTGTTGAAATGTCTCTCGAAAGGAAAAGTTCCATCCTTCAACGCGCGCGTGCGTAGGCCTGCTCGCAACATTATGAAACGGCGACGGGCTCGATTAACTTGTCATTTTAATCGCTTCGCCTACCTTCCCCTCGCATTTTGACCAACTTCCCGTCACTTTTTTTTATATTCGATTTCGGATTCAGATTCGGTGGAATCAAACCTGTATTTCGCCCGCGAAAACCGTCCCGAAAAACGTACCTTTACGGGGTATATTTCAATGGGAATAAATCAAGTTTTTCGTTGGAATTTTCGAGAAAACGGGTCCGTACTCATTCATAGTTTTGACGCATTTCCCGATACTTTTTTTGCGATCTGATCGCGCTGTCGTCTTCCTCGTAGAAAAACCCACGAAACCGGGATTTTTCCGGAATTATCGACGGCCGTTTAGAGGGGTGCAGGAAGTGGGGAAGTCGAAAAAGCGGGCATTAAATCGGACTTCGACCCCCCTCCCGCCCTACAGCCCATGGTTCGGGTGGGATTAGAAAATTTTAAATTCGCTTATACACCCTATCGGAAAATCCCAAGAAGATCCCCCCACTCGTAGACTCCCCCCCCCCCCCCCCCCCCTCAGCCATTTGGCCGTGCATAGACACGACAAACAGACGGAGTTTCATTCTTATAAATAGTATAGATACTTGCGTACAAGACTGCAACAGAGTGAGACATGTGTATGGGTAGTTCCCCTTTCTCGTTTCTTGTAACTGCAGCCTCCGAAGTTATTCCTGGAGCTTTTCAGATTATTCTCTGAGTGTTGCAGGCTAATCGCCTCAAACCGTGGAAGGGGTGTAACTACTACATCCGATCACCTCCTGGTCGTAGACATTTTCATATGTTACGATATCCAAAGTGTTTCTCCGTGATAACATTAGTGAACGTTGAAACTCTCTTTTTCATATAGGTACTCAAATAATCCAAAACTAATAAAGGATGGTTGAGAAAATAGTAGCGACAAAACATATTAAGCTGTAGCTGAAAGCATCAAACATTGATTGCGTAAGAGGTTCTCATTTGGATTTTCGTCACGATTTTCTGTCATGTGTCTAAGTAAAGACATCAAAAGGTCAAAAGTAGAGCATGTTTTTGGATGTATGGAGTTCGTTATGCTTTGTTGTTTTTTGTAGAAACTTCAACCAAAACAATTGTTTGATCATTATCAAATTATATTGTAATACACTAAGAAGAAAATAATGTTAACCTCCTTTCAAAATTGTTTGAATTACGTTTGAAGTGATAATGATTCAAGATTCCTCTACTTATGAATCAATAATATTCAATTAGGAACTCCTTTCTGAATCCTTCGTAATCAATTGGCCTCTTTCCCCTTTTACATTCCAAAGTGACGCCCATTCAGTGGATTGAGACGTTAAAAATACTCAACGGGAGAGTTATCTATCCTGTCAGTTATGGACACTTCTAATTCAGAATAAGTAATACATCTTAGCCTTTCTTGCTGTAACTTCGCTCACACATTATTTGGCTTTGTTATTTGTATCACCCATTTTATAATATACCTTGATGTTGATTTATTAGCATAATAATTGGGACAAGGAGATGATGGAATGGAGTAGCCAAGAGCTGAGGTGATAAGCCTGCAACACGGAAAGAATGACTTAAAATACTTAGTGCTTTAAATAATTAAATAATAGCGCGAAAATACTTCAAGTATAATCTCGGGGACGGCAGTTTCAAGAAACGGTATCAATCCATACCCAACACATAATACCAAATCACCATAATTAAAATAGATACCTAAACTTGATCCGCCTTGCGCATCCAAAACGTCAAGGTAAATTACCTACAAGTTTCAAGGCCCAAATAGTTGGGGAAAGTAACTTAAAATAACTAGAAAAGATGTTATATGGACAGAAGTGAACTCAAGCTTTATGAGGAGCTAAAGCTTTATTGGAAGTGTTGCTAGAAAGGATTGATTTGGTGAGATACTGGTATACCGTCAGTGACATACAGTGAGATACTGAGATACCCAGGACACATTGTATTTATGTTACCTAACATGGTGTTACTTAGTAAGTAGGTGCGGGATTGAGGAAGGTGTTTTATTCCATTCTTATTTGCTTAAATAAGCTGTTTCTATTTCATTCTAACTGCAATTCAAACGGTTGAAGTTTCGGTTGACGCTCTTCTTGGATGATCCGTGCAACTGCAGTTAAAGTGACAAGACGGACTTTTGAAAAATGTGGTAGGTACCAGCAGACGTTTTAGGAAAAAACCCGCAGATTTTGGGATCCTTCAAACATACAAAGAAATGTATTAACCCGAACGAGAAATACAAGAAAATCACACAGAATCCTGATTTTATGGATTGCATTACCCTTTCATTTCCTTTGCCGCTTTATCAGTGACATAGCAATTGTATAATGGGATGAACTTTTCATCTTCCCTAAAAATTTCATTTTGGTACCTAACCTGAAAAGGACGTTCATTTTACACATCATTCATCTCTTCGCTCAATCACATCTGAATAGAACAGAGAAAAAATTATCACTTTGTCACTTATATTCTAAGGAAGTCCCGCCAAAAATTATTCGTAATTTGGTTTGTTACCTACGTGACACCAATATGCGCCTTCTATCTATATCTTCAAAAGAATTAGGAATAGCTTAAGAACTTCAAACATAAGCCCACAAAGATGCAGTTAATAGATTTCATAGTTTAAGATACGAATACATTATTATAGCATTAAGCTGCCAGTTGATATACAACGTAAATGACTTTAAAATTTTGTTTATGGCAGAAGAGAGTCAATGTAATTTAACCAGCTCAGTAGATTCTATTATATTTTAAATAACTAAATCATAACAAATTTGAATAAAATGTGAGGGGAAATGCCACGACACAGCCCACAATTCCTAGAAATGTAACCTTCTATTAATGTTTATATATTTATTACTATTGTATTGTTTATAATAATTTACCAATTTCTATTTATTCATTTATTTTTAGGCTGAATGCTTTTGAAAATTACTTAGTGTGAATCCCATTCACAATTTCACTGAATCCCAAAAAAAAATATGATTAACAGTTTCTTCACGTTTTTCTGGATGTAATAATAATTATATCACGGTAGCTTCGGGAAAGGTTAACAGATAGGCAACGCAGTATGATTTAACAGAGCCCACGGTACCTCCGAAAATGTCCCTAGAGATCTAAAAATCGTCAGTAGATTTTTTTTGGTTCGGTGATACTAAAACTTTACCATCTTCATTTCAATATATGCATTTCGAATAATCAAAACAGCATACTTACTCTAAGATGTAATTAAATGCGATTCTTACATCTAGCGAAATGGTGAAAACCAGTAGGTAATTTGTAGGTTTCTTCACATTTTCTCTGGATAAAACCAATTTATAATTTAGATTCACGTCATAACGTCCGTATATACATAGATAAATTTTCAAAATCATTAGCCTGGGAGATAAAAAATAAAATAAAACAATTACTAGGAATCTTGAGCTGTGTTAGGACTTGAAGGCCGTATCCTGACCTAGGAAAAAAGCACTTTGCCTTCTTCACGTTCGAGCATTAAAAATGCGAGAAAAAAGCTGAAAAAATGCAAGTGTGATACGGCCTTAAGTAACCCTGCACACTTGTTTACATTTATAATCGTTTAAAATAAAATAAACACAGCTGATTTAATCATATTGACGCTCTCTTGTCACAAAACAAGTTGTATGGCCATTAACGTTATCTACCTACAGACAGTTTAATATCAGTAGTTTAGAATTTAGTAGATTTAGAGAGTAGCAGAAGCATGAATTAATTGAACTTTCAAAATCAATGCAGAAGTACTTGTCAATGAAACAATGTGTAGAGGGGATCCATACATAGAATGATATATTGGAGAAATTTACGATAACGAAGTAGCTACATACTGCTCAATTTGATTTATCAAAAATCAAGTGATCTACTAAGACGGAATAAAAAACAACAATGAATAAACCATTAGGTAGATAAGTAATATTCTCAGCATTTTTTCCAACTCCCTGAGCCAACCCAAAACCTTTGCGCTACTTCACGCCAACTAAATTGATAAAACACACCACAGATGCAAGGAATTTGACTGTCATATGAATTTTCAACTATTGGTCACACGTTGTATCCACATGCAATATTATCAAAACTATAGTATCATGCAGGGTCATGCATTTTGCAATACTATGATCACTGGAATCTCAAGATGGCCTCCGGTATAGTTGACGAAAATAAGGAAGAAATATTAACTTCTAATAACGCATGCAACTGTCTATCGTCGAGAACGGATTGGAGGAAATCCCTATCGCCCAAGGGAGGTTCCTGAAGGCAGTGAATGTCGTCCAACGAGTCCAGCACCATGCTCACAGCTGAAACACAAATATGGGAGAATGAGTATCATTATTATTTCTGAATAAAAAATTACGACTTAATTATGAAACGTTCACTATTAGGGAAAATAGTGATAGATACCAATGTAGCCGTTTACAATATCTATTTATGATAAGCAAATGATAAACGTACTAAAATCATACAAAACAATCATACTACTAACATCGTTTGCAGCTTAACGCCATGTCCTACGTGGAAGACCAAAGTGCGCGAGCAAGCGACCGGCGCGTTCGAGCGACCTCAAGTCGCGCGCGCGCGCCGCTAGTGTCCACAGTACGCGTCTAGAATCCTTGCGAGGTTACCTTTGCTTCGGGCGAAGTGTAAAATGTTTTTCCATTTTTGTGTTTGCTATTTTTACTACTACTACTTATTTCTTTCAAATAATGCAGCAATGCTTTATTACTTGGCGAAAAAGAATTCGTAGAGACGGAAGCGTTTCGACTATTTATTCAATGAGGGAACAATACGGTGAGTTCCACCATTTGTTCCCGCAATTCAGGAAGGACGGGGCGGCATTTTTTGCTTACTACAGGAGGAAAATATGCACCTTCGATTATATTGTTGAACATACTGAAGGAGAATTCAATCATCAAGTTACCAATATTCAAAGGCCCATAAGAGCTGAAAAAAGATTGAAGTTGACAATCAGGTAAGTACGCACGTAATAAATTATACAACATTTTATTTTTAATTTAGTTTATTAATCGTCAAGGGAGTTCTCTTTTCGAGAAAGCTCCCTTATCAAAATGCTTTGGAACTCATTCCTAACTTTTAGTTTTTCAATGTCCCCCAGCTTTGTGAAGTATGGGAGAAGGAAATCAAAAAACTTGTGTCTTCGTCTTCTTGTCTCGCTGTATCAGCCATTTCTAGGGGGGGAAATTATAGGAATACGGGAACACGAACAAAAACTTGAACACAAAAATGTAAACTCCCGGCAGCGCGCGACCAAAATCAAACTGGATTGAAAATCAAACCCGAGAGCGCGACCTCAGCCCAAATCGTGGCGACAGACGGTGGCACGTAGGACACTTGGTTCGGTTTACCTTGTTTGAAATCAGCTGGTCACTCGCTCGCGCTCTCTGGTCGTCCACGTAGGACACGGCCTAATATTTTTCTTTCGCTCTCCCGAAGGGCCAATGTAATTAATATCATCGATCTGGAGAAAACCTTGAACTTGCCTTACCACCTACCAACATGGAACCCAAACTATAAACATATCAGTAAGAATCTGCTGATGTGTAGAACCATGAAAATTGGTGCACTCTGAGATCATTCGCCTGAGTTTGATTCGCTTTCCAAGAATTCTGAGGTTCATGACATGCAACGTCCGGCCAAAATGCCAGTTCTATTGTTGGTGCTTTCCCAGGTCTGATTCCCTTGCCGACTGAAAGACCACTTGCAGGCACTCGTTGCACAGTGTGAGGCACTTTAGGCGAACGTCTACATTTCAGTACTTCTGCCTGCAGGTGATTGCCGAATAATTTGTGTTGGCCATTGCCATCTACCGGCAACGGCCTGCCGCGTACTGGACGCTTGAACCTGAAAAGCAATCCTTCTCTAGATTGAACGATGTTTGACCTTCTACCTCCAAGTCTTACACCTAATTCGATGAGACGCTATAAACGTCCTAAAACTATTCCCTTGGTGGTCTTCCTCGAACCTTGCAGTCAACACCCTTCAACATCCTGCTTGTAACCTTTACGAGTCCAAAAATTCCATGTGCTTCTGATTTAGACCTGGCAGTTCAGACGTTTTCCAATTCTCAGTATTCCTCAGTCTCCAACAGACCAGTGATTCTCCTAAGAATCTTTCTCTCCAAAACCTCAACAGTTTTCATGTATCGGCTGGTCAAATTCAGGACTCAAAGCCATATTTATGAAAACAGATTTTATAATTCTTTCATAAATTCTTGTCATCAGGTCCCAATAAAGCGTTTGATATTGGTATGCTTTCTAGAGAAAAATACACACGGTTGCCAGGAGCTAACCTGCTATGAATCTTTTTTGAGTAGTCATTGCCAGTTCATCAAAAGACACAGTTATCGAACTCCTTACTTTATTTCAAAACAATAATTTTCAGGATAACTTACGGTGGGTAACTTGAATAAGGTTCTCGAAAAATGAAATCGTCAGCCGCAAACGGTCACAAATTTTTCGAACAAATATTGAGTCTAGGGTGCTTGAGTGAATATATCAGCTTTTTCAGCTGTTGATTGCACGGACGTGAACTAGGCCAACATGCTTCTTTTTACCACACAAAGCGTCCGACTTCAACCCGCGACCTCAAAGAATGTTGAAAGTGACAGAATAAAAGCAATTGTTTCCCCTCAGAGTAAATTTTTTTGGCCGATACTTGAGCACACTAATAAAAAATCCCCGAGCCCACAAAAGGAAAATTGAGCTGTGAAAATCGGATGGCTGCAGAATCAAGGTCGCTAATATAGAAATCTTACACTGATCCAATTTTCGGCGAAAGAAGATTCGAAGATATTTAACAGAAAATTTTTAAGCACTAACATCAGCCAAGATGATGACGATTTTGTTTATTACCCTCCAAAGGTCGAAGGAAAAATAAAATAATCATCATCTAAACACTAAGTAACTTTCTGTTTGTTGAACTTACATTTTATTCCAAGACTCTAGGTGAAATTTCACGCAAGTTTCTTTGATAAGACGCCTAGTCCTTTTCAGACAGAAGTCAGTCATCCTCTCAACGTTATAGGGAACTGCTGCTTTTTATCGAATTTTTGCCCAATCCCCGTCAGCCTGTCTTTACTTCCTGCTCTTCTCCCCCCCCCCCCCCCCCCCTGTTGAATATGATGATCGGATGGCATGATGCACACAAAGTGATGATGTCGTGTGATTGACACGAGAGAATGCGTGTGTCCCTTGTGTAAATGGTAGTTGATTGGTTGGCATAGTTAGTACACTTAGTTATTATACTATTTAGTAGAGTTCTACGATTATTTGGGTGCTTGAATGAGCTTCATAGTAAATCGGTATCTCATACAACAAGAAAAAATGCTCGGAATCAAGAATTTGGAAGATTTGCCAGAATTTGGAAAATTTGCCAGTTTTTGCTTATAACTCAGAAATATCAAATTTCAGAAACAATTTATCAAAGACAATTTATGAAAATAAAAGAGGTACCTAGATAAAATTCCGTACACTTTATTACGATATCAAAGGACGTAATTACGCGTTCAAAAAGAGAATAATTCTTTCGTAAAGATTCTCAATGCCAAAAATCCTCCTCCTGCCATCGCAAAATGGGCTAGAATGGACATTTAGCGCGAAAAAATGCAAAACATGTTCTGAATTGGATCATACTTACATTCTTTATGTTTTGGCGAACACTGAGTCGAACGTGACTTGTGTGTGCAAACTTGTGTTTCGAATAATTTCTCATGGTTTCCATGTATCAAATACAACCAGGTGTGTGTCAAATTTATAAAAGGTGATTCAATATTATTTATAGCATTTGCAGCTGCTTCTTACTCTGGCATGTGGATTCCTGTAGACCTGAATAGGGTTTTGCAGTTATGGCGATTTTTTAGGATTTGAAAAACCTAGCCTTGGTTGATGTACGCTGAAGTGCTATCACAACCAGTCAAGGCAAGAATGAAGGAAATGTGGGTAAACTTGGCTTCATAAAAAAGCTTTAGAGTACTTGGAGGCCAAAATATCTGTTCTGCCACCTTTCCCGTTCTTGGTTTCAGGAAGTAAAGATTCTGATGACGGCTCGTACCAATTAAAATGACCCACGAGTCGATATCATCACTAATCAGAACGACTGAGGCGTGTTTGGGACTTTGGAAGCACTGTGCACATCAGCATGGGTATAAGTCGTGCTCTTTGGGTTAGTCAGAAACCTTTCTAGAGAAACAGTGTGTCATAGTTTCATCAATAAGTATCTCTGATGGGGTGTTCGATCTCCTCACTCGCTCAACTAATTTGGTTCCTCCAACTGCTTTGTTTTCAGGGTATATAACAAAAATTGTGACTGCGGTCGACTTGTAGGTATTTTGAACGAACGAAATCAACACAGCAATCACACATTGATGAGAAGGTTGCTCCTCCGCTCCAAACAACTTTGTGCAACAACTGACCTCCATCAATGACATAAAAACAGTTTTCTGGAACTTTCATTCATTATCAAGCAGTATTGTAAAATACACTCACTGGACCAATGAACATTAATTAGACATGAAACTAACTCAATTTAAGCTCTTTAAACACAGTGTTAATGGAATCAATAATAATTGGCAATCTCTTATTGTTGCCTAGAAAACACGACTAGGGGTTTATTATTAGTTAATCCAACATAATAGTGTAGAGACATAATTTGTAGGGAATTTTTTCTTGGTACCTATTTCATTTTTATATTGTAGAAATCATTTCTAAAAGTTAATTTTTAAGTTATAAGGGAAAATTCACATAATTTCTACATTTTGGCCATAATTCCATATTCCGGTCATTTTTTGTTGTATGAGATATGTGGCACCTATTAACTATGAAGCTCATTCAAGCACCCAACTAACCTTATAACTCTACTGATTAGTATAACAACTAAGTATACTAACTAACTATACTAATCATTACACTGCCATTGACACAAGGGACTCATGTTTTCTCTCGTGTAAATCACAGGCCGTCATCACGTGTTAATCATGCCATCCAGTCTTCATACTCAAGAGAATCTTGACTTTTGAAAAATATGACCAACTTCAACGTACAATTGTTCCTGAATGGTTGATCCAATATTAAAAGTTTTCAGGCATAAAATGTGGGAAATTTGGTCTAGTTTATTTTGGTATTGGAGCATTTTTCCTACAAAGTGGTAATTTTTGAATTATAAGCGAAAAACTGAAGTTTCCACTTTTTTGGCCATAACATGGTTCCCAGCCATTTTAAAGTATAGAGCTCCTCGGATTCGGATTTAACGCTGTAAAATACATAAGAATGCGCTCAGAAAAAACTGATCCACCATTTGTTTCTGTTTTCCTTTTCAACTGCTCAAATGCCTAAACTAATTGTTAGAACACGAAGGAAGACGACCCCTACGAAGTAACAGCATTCGATTCACAGAATTTTTCGTCTTGGCAATAATAATTAGAGCTAGCATGCATGGCAGAAGGTCTCACAACTGAACCAGACAAGTTTTTCTGGCGTTAAACTCTAAAACGGCCGAGTTAGCTATCAACGTTGACCCTACTTCATCTCTCATACTTCATTCAACAGCTTTGCGCAGCATACTAACCTGCAGACGGCACCAAACCCGAAACAATACTCACACACGACGACACAACCAAGAACTTCCACAAGAAATACGAATTCCAATTGCCTTTTCGCCAAAACAAGACTGGTCCACACCATTACACATCGTAATCAAACTGGACGGTGACATCAGGCCTCTTGAGGACAACCAAATCCTCAATAAAATGACTATGTATTTCCGATCAATGCATGATCTTACGATTCCACACTTGCATGACACCGCGAAAGACATTCACAAAGAACGGATTGACGGAATTCGGAAGTTTTGTGAGGTGTCCGACTGCTCCCAAGGTCCCTACGCCCCGTCAACTTTTTGACCCACGGTCTTTCATCGTCTTTCACGATTTATCTCCTCCAGGGGTAAAAGCAACAACAAACTTGGTAAATTCACGACTTTTACTAGCCGATTATGACGACTTCGATCAACATCCTAACTAAGGCCTGTCTGAATCGTAACAGGGACAAGACATCACGTCTGCCAAGAGAATCTTCACTCCACCAACACATTCACCGAACTTTCCATTTCCTTGCCACAATAGTTTCCGTCGAGTTCTGATTATATATTACGTATACGGGTTTAATAATTATAGACCAATGATCTGCGTAGAACGGTTATCAAACACGGAAATAATAAACAGGTGTGTAACAATTAGCAGTGTTTTTGAAAATATTTACATAAAAGAGTAGTTACAGGAATATGGGGTAATTCATATTATATTCGTTATGTGGCAAAATTTCCTATGAGAATAGCCAATAAAATAATTTCGGTCCGACAGAATTGATTTCTGGGTTACCAACTTCCCAGCCTATATAAAAGGCTCTCCAACAAATGACTTTGTATTCTAAACCGTCGGCGACTTATTTCCC
This sequence comes from Adelphocoris suturalis, assembly GCA_030762985.1. Taxonomy (NCBI): domain Eukaryota; kingdom Metazoa; phylum Arthropoda; class Insecta; order Hemiptera; family Miridae; genus Adelphocoris; species Adelphocoris suturalis. The sequence goes on from CM061046.1 coordinate 31,444,984, forward strand.
TGCTATTACAAATTTATATACATTATACCCAGATGAAGATTATGCCAAAATTTGGCAGATGCTAAAGCCCTTTCATGTATTGATTATTGAGGATGAGTTGACCAAGTCAGAGGAGGACTAGTTAAATGTTATATTTTGTGTTTGTTATAATATTATTAATAACCCATCAAGTGTTTACGTTGTTGACAGTCACCAAGTTTCAACTTTGTTTATTTCTATATTTAATATTTATTGAACGGAATGGAATCACTTTTGAAGCCTAGTATTCTAGATCTCGATCTTGACTCCAGCTCAGCAACAACTCACTGGAATCATTGGCTTCGAAAATTTTCGAACTTTGTTCGTGCTGCGCATGCAAATGAGGAAGGTAAGCTTGAACTCTTGATAAACTATGTTTCACCTACCATTTACGAACACATATCATGCTGTCACACATACAATGAAGCCGTCTCCGTTCTAAAAAGTATTTTTGTAAAGCCTGTGAACGAGGTGTTTGCTAGACATCAACTATTAGCTAGACGACAACAACCAAATGAATCTGTTGACAGATATTTGGAAGCTCTCAAAATCTTGAGTAAGGACTGTCAATTTAAGGCGGTCACCGCAGAAACTAATAGAGATGATTGTATTCGTGATTCATACATCAAAGGGTTATCCAATTCAATCATCCGCCAGCGTTTACTGGAAAACTTCACACTCACATTGTCTGACGCTGCTTACACACAAGCTCGTTCCATGGAACTAGCACAGACTCAATCATGACAGTACGATAATCCCTTACCATCTATTACCGCTCTCTCTGATCTCCCAAGCGAGATACCTAATGAGGACAACAATCCATCAATAGCTGTCACTCGTGCCAAATATTATTTCTGCGGTATGGAGAAGCATCCCCGCAACAAATGTCCCGCCAAGGAGTCTTCCTCTAGCTCCTGTGGCAAACAGGGTCATTGGGCCAAGGTTCGTAGATCTTCCGCTCTTAAGCCATCCAAACTGTCAGCATCACTTTCTGCCACAATTTCCTGCCCTATCACTGGCTATTCAAAAGTTAAGGTACCGGTAGAGGTAAATGGCCAAACTCTCTCTAGCATGCTCGACTCAGGCAGTGATATCAGCATCATTAATGAGAAGGTGGCAAGAAAACTTCGGCTCCAGATCAATCCAAAAAAGGAGGAAGTTGGACTTGCTTCATCTTCTCATAGAGTTAAAATAACTGGACATTGTACTGTAGTAATCAAAATGCTAGGCCAATATCTGTTCTGATTTGATAATAGCACGAGACCTTCTACAGCAGCATTCAATTGTTCGGTTTGATTTCGGAGGACCCAAATCTCCTTTAAGAATTTGCACCTTAGCTGTTGCTGATGTTCCTCCAGCTCGGCTATTTTCTAATCTCACTGATAATTGTCGACCAATTGCAATCAGGTCACACCGTTATTCTGACAGCGATACTAAATTTATTGAGGCTGAAGTTGAAAAGCTCCTCAAGGATGGTATTATCGAGAAGAGCATATCTCCTTGGCGTGCTCAAGTTCTTGTGACTTCTAGTGCAAACCATAAGCGCCGCATGTGCATCGATTATTCTCGTACGATCAACAAGTTCACTTACTTGGATGCATATCCCCTTCCTCGAATTAGTGACATCATTAATAAAGTTTCTAAGTATGAGGTCTGGAGTACTATTGATCTCCATAGCGCTTACCACCAAATTCCCATCCCACCAGAAGATCGACCACTCACAGCATTTGAGGCATGTGGTGAATTGTATCAGTTTTTGGGAATACCGTTTGGGGTCACCAACGGAGAGGCAGCCTTTCAAAGAGTGATCAATGGCATAATCCAGTCAGAACATCTCAAAGACGCATTTGCCTACTTAGATGATGTGACAATATGTGGCAAAACGCAAGCTGACCATGATGTAAATCTTGCGAACTTCATGAAGGCTGCTTCAAAATACAATTTGACGATAAGCAACAAAAAGAGTTCGTTTTCGTTGCGCTCTATCAACCTCTTGGGTTACTTAATCAATAACCAAACAATCAGACCAGACCCTGACCGCATGAAACCTCTTAATGACCTTCCACCACCACCAGATACTTCAGCACTCAGAAGAGCCTTAGGCATGTTTTCTCATTATTTCAATTTCATACCAAATTTCTCTAATAAAATTCGGCCATTGACTGATTCTAAATTTCCGCTAACCGAAGAAGCTCTCAGGGCATTCAATGATCTAAAAATTGCTATCAAGGATGCAGCTCTATCAAGTATTGATGATGAAGCCCATTTTTGCGTAGAGACTGATGCATCAGATGGAGCAACACTCACCCAGATGAACCGCCCAGTTGCATTTTTCTCGAGAACACAGTTGCATTCTGTCGAGAAAGAAGCATATGCGATAGTGGAATCAATCCGAAAATGGAGACACTTCTTATTAGGTAGACACTTCCGCCTAATAACTGATCAGAGGTCCGTTGCCTTCATGTTCGACGCAAGACACCCAGGAAAGATTAAAAATTAGAAAATCACACGATGGCGTTTAGAGTTGTCCTCATATTCCTACGACATAATCTATTGGCCAGGCCATCTCAATCATGCAGCTGATGCCTTGTCGCGAGTATGTCTCATCTCAAATGCGAGTGACGAAAGACTAAAAAGCCTCCATCAAACCTTGTGCCATCCTGGGGTATCTAGGATGTACCACTGGATACGCAGTAAAAACTTACCCTACTCGGTAAATGATATTAAACGAATATCATCATGCAAAATCTGTGCAGAAGTAAAACCCCAATTCTTCCGTCAACAGGGGACGCTGATCAAATCCACTAAGCCATTTGAGCGCCTCAACATTGATTTTAAAGGACCTTTGCCATCACAAAGCAGCAATAAGTTCATTCTGACTGTGATCGGTTTCCCTTTGCATTCCCCTGTCGAGATACCAGTTCATCCACAGTCAGCTCTTGCCTACTCCAACTGTTCAGCATATTCGGTGCTCCGTCCTATATTCATTCTGATAGAGGCTCATCTTTTATATCCACAGAATTGAAACTCTTTCTAGCTTCTTTTGGAGTCGCTACTTGCAGGACGACAGGGTACAATCCCAGAAGGAATGGTCAGGCCGAAAGGTATAATGGCATAATTTGGCAAACAATCCAACTTGGGTTGCGAAACAAAAATCTACCAGTGTCTCAGTGGGAAACCGTGCTACAAGATGCTATTCATTGTATCCGTTCTCTACTCAATACCATAACGAACTCAACCCCTCATGAGCGCATGTTCAGTTATCCAAGACGCACAGCTAGTGGCCACTCAACACCATCTTGGCTGCTGACCGAGGGACCAGTTTTGCTCAGAAAATTCAACCGTCAGTCGAAATATCAGCCCACCGTCAAGGAAGTTACGCTCGTTGATGGAAACCATGAGTACACTCTCATACGATATCCAGATGGACGTGAGACAACAGTGTCAACTCGACATTTAGCTCCTGCAGGTTCAGACAACACCCCCTCGTATGAAGAACATGAGGAAATCAACCCATCTTCAGATTATGAAAATCCTGCAGATGAGCTATCACCACAATCTCCAGCACCGAGCACTCCCAAAACAATGCATCATTCCCCTAAATATCAAACATCGTCTTCCCATGCTTCTATTGACTCTCCTCAACACGTCACAACCTCTCCTCAACATCTATCCAGCTCTCCTCAAACCTTCTCACGTTCTCCCGAACTCCCTGGTCGTTCATCAGCAGTTTCAGACGATTTAAGTGGGAACCCCCAGCTTCGGAGGAGTTCCAGAAATCGTTGGCCTCCTGCCTATTTGGATGACTATGTTCAATCCTGAAGAAGGGGTGAATGTTATAATATTATTAATAACCCATCAAGTGTTTACGTTGTTGACAGTCACCAAGTTTCAACTTTGTTTATTTCTGTAACCCGTTTCATAATTAAGATGAATTCCGTTCAATAAAGCCTTTCTTAAGGTATTCATTCGTATACTTCTATTTCAGTGTTTTACAGTACTTTCTCTTCTTCTGAGTAGCCCACCCTTTTCCCTAACAGCTAATGGAAACGAGAGCCTGACGAGAGATTCAACATATAAGATCTGAGAGCTGGAAATAAAACCTTATGAATTCTATAAATAGATTATTAATAGCACAGCTCCTTGAAAAAATATATATTCGAAAAGAACTCGCAACCAACATTGCGACAACCAACATTGCTTTCTCTCCAAAAAATTAAAATTGATAAACCCACATACACTCTGGTTATGGCTTGATTTCTCATTCTGTCAAGTGTCTTACCTAGCTAAATACTCAACATCATTGCTCTCCTCCCACGTCAGTGTGTAAGCTTAAAAGGGTAAGTTACGTGACAAACTTAGTTTTTTAAACCTGTATCCTGATTAATTCCCAATATCGAACCATAAAGAATTATTCAACCTTAATCCACAAAGGGTAAACTACTTAACTATAGAAATTCAGGGTACATAGTTGAATTTTATATTTAAATGTAGGTAATATAGAATACAAGACACATAGAATAATTACATAGAATACAGTGGCGTAGTTTGAGGAGGGGCAGGGTGGGCAGAGCCCCTCCATAAATTATAGAGGATGCAGAATTTTGTTGTATGGGTGTAACCAAATTAATAATTTTACGCTTCTAACTCCAGTATCTACCTAACACCTTCAATTAAAGAATGTAGTTTGTAAAACACAACCACTATAATTATTATACGATTCTGGTTGCCTAGCGACATGAGACGCTCTTAGAAATGAAGAAATGTTTATTAGGTTCGTTTCTGTAGGGGCAAAATGGCGTGGATATTGTACAGCCCCACGGAGCATAGTAAAATCACCTAGTCAAGGAAACGGAAATGTGGATACTACAAACTGAAATCAAGTCGTTCCCCACTACCTTCTGGGGCGAGCCCATATGCGATTTTTCCCTAGAAAATTATCCATTGTTCAGTATCCACCAATTCCCCTATGAACTTCCCCTACTTTTCACTGCCTACTTGATCAAGCTTGGTTGTTCGTTTCAAAACAGTTTCACGCTGTATTATACCATTAATTTACGAATAAAATCCGAGTTAAAATGAAGCAAGAATACAATAAATAGAAGCCTGCAGTGGTGATTGAAATGGTTTAATAGAAAAGATTAAAATAATTTAGTGAAGCAGTAGGATTTCTATTTTAACCTAACATATTGCTTGGTTTGAGTTTGTTTACATTTTTTTATGTTTCTTGATCTCGGTTTCATGCCCTGTATTTTATTTCGCGTGGATAGGTACCTACTTATATAATACAATTGTGGGATATTGTCCAGCAAAAGTTATTTTCACGCGGATGTAACAATTGACGATAAACCAATAAGACAGCAAGTCCACATAAGTTTATGAATTTGCATGCAGTAAATCTAGAACAATAATATAATAAACCTAGTGCTCCTCAGTTCATCGGTAGGTACCTAATCGTATTTATTGTAGTTTTTAACGTTCGGATTAGCCATTTGGATAATAATTTTTCTAAGTAGTATTATGCTTTAATAATGCATTAGTAAATTTATGAATATGAAATCGTCAGTCATTTCAGATCATTACAAAGAGCCATTGAGCACCTACCTACTTATATGAACGTTAGACAGTTTATTAACAGTCTTCGTATACTCAGCAACAAGCACTAGAAATTAATACTAAAACAAACTATAAAATAAAATTAAATATTCGAGTTTTGCATAGAATACAAGACACACTTATCCACACCTGCTGACGTGATGTCGTCATCACCAAAGTCCGAAAAATGATCGGGATCCGTGGGGTCGAGAGCCCATTTCGGAGAGGCCACAGCAGCCATGACAGCACCTTTCAGTCTTCTCCTCGCGTTAAGTTTTTTCATTTCTTCGACAGTGTCAATGAGATGGACCTTACTCATGGCTTTGTCACGATCCTGCACATCGAACAGTATTATTATCTTCGTTAATTGAAAATAATATACAAATAATTAAATTGCTATACACTAGTATATGCAGAATACCTACTAGAAACAAAATAAACATTTTGAGGGTATGAGTAAACTATGAATGCATCGATATTAAACAGTCATGCAGCATGATCCAATGAGCAAATTTTCGTAAATTATCGTATTGTATAATGTTAAAATGTTTGAAATTTGAGCTTTGTGAGTGCAAGGATATTGTTAACTACTATTTTATGGCAAAAAACGTATTCTCAATAATAATCTCCTATTCCAATAGAGGTTTGAATTTTTAGCTTTTTTTGCAGTTTTGTCGATTGTTTAGCAAATTTTAATGAATTCAAAGACATTTTTCAGCATAATTTTGAACTTTAATTTACATATGAAAAAGCTTTAAACTTTAGGATTCGTTTCAGAATGCCTCAAAACGGATTTCAATGATGAAATTTTCCAAAAATTCTGATTTTAAAATTTTCCGACCCATTGCAACAGCTTCATTTTCTACAAAAATTCGCTAAAAGATCTCGGACGAGTATAAACTGCTACGCTGATACAAAATCTCATATACCTAAGAAGAGTTTACAACTTGTACCTCAAAGACAAATTCTTTGGACAAAGATGAATTAAAAGGGGGAAAAACTGTTTCTGAAGCTGATTTTCTAAGGTCATGTGCGTAACACTAAACTACAGCATCTCACTTAGAATCAAACATAAGTTTGGCTGGAAAGGTTACCTTTTAAATTACAAGAATACTACTAAATCAATTCTCATTCTCCCAAACTGCGGTCCAAATCATGAACCCTCGTGTTACATAAATTTATAAGCATACATATCGTATACATATGGTATACATTGGTATACATAAAGTCGTTTCTGAGTGCCTCAACTCACTCTAGGAGACGCCAAGCTCACTCATTCACCACACACTCTCTCGTTTTCCCTGCATCAGGAATGAGCGTTACCTCATATTCATTTCCTTTATATTTACAAATGAATGTAGATTCCATTCTAAGAAATTTGATACCATCCGCACTGGCCTTCGTTTAGTAGTATTCTTACGATAATTTTTCAAATTTTGCACCGGTGACGTCACACTGGTAGGAAGGAGGGTCCCGCCCAGGCGGTACGGGGTGATTTGACGTCACCAGTGTGTGAAACTTTGAAAAATCATAGAAAGAAAACTACTCATCGTAGAAGAGTGCTGTTGATTCCAAACTTATTAGGATGGTATCTCCTTCCATTTAAAAATAGTTAAAATGCCTTTTTCGCACCCATGGGTAACGCTCATTGGTCACTTTTGGAGCGGAATCGCGCCCGTTAACGCGCAATAAAAAATCGAGAAGGGTCATTTCTTCATGAAATTCCACGTAGAATTTGAATCTGCAAAAAGAAAGAAGGGTTCCCATTTGAAAAAAAAAGTTAATATCATTTGCACCAATAGTGGCGCAAGTCGAGCGCGCGAAAGTATTTTCCTGAGATCTACGTAAACAATTATGAAGAATGGCGTTGGTCCCTATTTTTCACGCTGACTTTAGAGGTACCTAATAAAGGGGGTGCAACATTTCCGTGGGACACACTGTATATATGACAATTATTAAACCCCAGGAATCATATCAGAATGCCTAAAAATGGATTTCCATTGCAATAGCTTCGTTTTCTACTATCATTCACTAAATCAAGAAAACAATGGTCATGCGAATTTTACCTTCCGTTGCGCTCAACATAACAAGGAAACTTTGTGCATATTAATTATTGCCATAAATTTCTTTACTCCGAAAGGTTCAAAAACCCGTTAATGATGGTGTCAAGCTCGAATGATGTAGATTCGAGATAGGTTTTAGAATTGTGACAGGAAATCACTACTATTTCGTCTCTTTTGTCTAAGAAAAGCAACTGAGCTTCAGATGAGTAACTGAGATTCTTTGCAGAGTAAATCTCCGGACAATAGTTTCCGAATAGGTACCTTTCCAATTACCTATAGTGGAATAAAATGAATTTTTCCGCTATACAAGAGAAAAGTTCCAGTCATGCAGCATGATCGTATGAGCGAATATTCGTCGATTATAACGTTACATTGTTTTGAAATTTAAGATTTTTGATTGCAAAGAAATTGTTAACCATTAATGTCATGGCAAAAAAATAATATAACTAATAATCTACTACTCAAAAACAGATTTATGTTTTTAGATTTTTTTGCAGTTTTTATCGATTTTTTTAGTAAATTTAAATGAAATTCAAGTAAATTTTCCAGCATAAGTTTGAAGATCAATTTTTGAATGTTCTATTTTATATTTAATGAACTTTATATGGACAATATTCTGCTAGAAAAAATTATAAATTTAACACATTTTAGCCGTGTATAGTCATTTTTAGTGTTGTCTTTCAGTACATTTTTTGAAACTTGCCCAATTTAATGTGCTCAAAAAATTCTGACCACCAAACTCATCCTTTCATTTGGAAACCTTGATTTTCTGGCAAACTCTAGGATTTGTTTCAGAATGCCTCAAAACGGATTTCAATGAAGGAAGTTTTCGAAAATTTTGGAGCCATTGCAATAGCTTCATTTTTTACAAAAATTCGCTAAAATAGGACGATGAGAATATGCTTTTCAAAGACATAAGCGGGAGGATAGCAAATGGGGAAATAGGAGGAAGCAGTGATGACAATAATTATGAAGAATATTGAGAGGACTCGAAATGCTTGAAGAGAAGTAAAAGATGTAGAGAGGATCATACCAGCTACCGATATTATCGTATTAACTAAACGTATTAAGGGCCCAATACACCTGGGCTGTTGCGTCTTGGTCGATTAGATCCTTTATTTTCAATCTGATCTAAAAATAGCTAATGGGATTTCTCACTCATGAATCATTTTTACAAGTTGAGATGAAGGCTAAATTTCAAAATTTCCAAAAATTTGAATACAACTTTTTTTGGGGGGACAGGAGATGGTATCTACATTCAATTTGAATTACGAGAATGAGCGCTTATGCTACCCACTGTTCTATTTCCGATTTAAATAAAATCAATTTTTCCTCGTCTGTTGTTGTCTACCAAGTATGTTTTCAAGTAGGTATTATACAACTATTATTGTCAAATTTATTATTTAGTAGGTGTTTAGTTTAAAAAAAACATGCAAATAATTACACAAAGGTTTATTATTTCTGCATAGCAATTCTTAGGCCGACCCCCAATAATTTTTTTTGTAATGTCCGTAACGAAATTAACGATGATTTTCACGTACAACCGAGTAGTTGAGTAGTTGCTATAGATTGTGTCACAATTTCAGTGTTTTTCACGTACAACCCAGCCGTTGTTAGGGGAATGAAACTTCCGCAGTTTTCATCGCACAAAAATCGTTCGCCACTCGTTGGAAAGCGCTTGATTTATGTGATAAATGTTCACATTATTACCAATTTCCCTCTCCTTACGTACCTGGCTACATTCCAAAACTAAGTTGATTCAGGCTAAGAATTGCATAGCATTATCACGCATTATCGGCGCGAAGCGCCGAGTATAGATATCCATATATATATATATATATATATATATATATATATATATATATATATATATATATATATATATATATATACGAGAGAGAGAGGGTGCCCCCAAAACGTACCCCCTCCCCTGCTAAAGTCGTTCATAATGGGCCAAAAAAAATTTTTTTTTTTCAATCTTAATGTTTTTTGTAAAGATCTCAAAAATGACAAAATTGTGCATTGCGTATGTGCACAAACATTTGCAATTGACATCAACCTCGTTATTTTAAATGAGAACCCCCATTTTTTATTGCAGATTTGAATTCTTCGGGAAATTTCATACAGAAATAACTCATTACTCGATTTATTAGGTGCGCGCAAACAGGCTTTGTTATACACTGAAGGAACAATAATGTGTTGGCGTTTTATTTATTTATTTCATCTTGGCAAGAGTCAACGTCTGTGCAGTTACATTTAAATAATTTATAATAAACAAACATAATGGTAAATAATACATGCAATACAGGAGCATGAAATTTGAAACTACTGATATACTTTCCAAAACTAGACCAAATTCATAATTGAACAAAAAGTGATGACGAAAATCCGACGAGAATAGTTGAAACATCATGATACCCCCCCCCCCCCCCCCCATATTACCCCCTTCATTCACTCCCTTCAATAATGAAATTTGAAACTCCTGATATACTATCCAAAACTAATCCAAATTCATAGTTGAACAAAAAAAGAACCACGAAAATAGGACGAGAATTGTTAAAACATCGTGATTACCCCCTTCTGTTCAACCCATCCGATGGTGAAATTTGAAACTCCTAACAAACTTTACAAAACTATATTGAATTCGTGATAGAAAAAAATAAGAATCACGATAATCGGTCGAGATTTGTAGCTTGGACAACGCCTGAAAAAATCGGTAATTGGTAAGCGGTAACTTGAAATGTATTATTTGGACTGCATATTGCCGGAACTTGTGGACCCTCGAGTGCAAAGGAGCATTGACATGTACATGTGCGAAGCTATTCAAAAGAAAGAAAGAAAATTTAGTTTTCAACAATTCAGTAGTTTCATTACTCTTAATCTTATATTAGGTATTCACTTGTCTACGTCATACTATAGTGGATCTTCATAATATGACTCTTTTCCACACCATAGCCGAAAAACAATGTTCATAGACATTTTCCTACTATATTTCAGGCTGAACGTATTAACCAAATCACCAAATTATTTGTGCCTTACCCTGAGCCATTTGTGATTTAAGACTTCTTGTATCGTTATTCTCTGATTGGGGTCCGGATGGAGCATTTTTCGAACAAGGTCTTTTGCTGTTTCACTAATTGAGTCCCATAAAGGTGTGTCAAGCTGAAATCAAAACATTACGACGGTTATGGCCAGATTCAGAGAAATAGATTAAGGAAAAATGTTACGAGCCAATATTCCAAGTCTGATGTAACTAGAGAAAGCACATAGAGTACTTGCATCCCTAAAGTCATACTGCAAAGTAGGGGTCGGGTCCTGACGCCATTCTTTGCATTGTGATTTCAGTCCTGGATTCTGCCCGTTCATGATCGGTTTCCGAATTTATAAAGTACTCAATATAATATTTAATGGAGATTGTCTTGAATCTCAGAAGTTTGATCATGACACCAATTAAGTGGTCAACTCGATCTTCTCTTTCGTATGATGAAACTGATGCCTCAAGTAAAGTGATATATTTGTACTTTGCAGTGCTTCCCGATCGTATCCCAGCTCGGTGCTAGGAAGGCTGCAAGAATAACATAATTCTCTATTAACAGTAATCATGAGTTTTCGATATTTACGAGTAAAATAAGTTCGATTGTTTTCATAGGATGAGTTTCCTGCTGTGTTTAGTAATTATAAATAAATTCCATTAATTGTAATTATAGTTTGCATTTATTTATTTTAATACAAAAAAAGTCCAGTCATGCAGCATGACCCCATGAGCGAATTTTTGAAGAATATTACCGATTTTTACAACCAGCGAACGGCATTATTTCGATTTTTGACTGATTTTTCAACTTTGAAATTTTTGAAAACTTGATACATATTCTTATAGGAAATTTTACGCTGATTCCGAATATACCACATGTTAGTATGCTGAAAAAATTATTTCGCACGACAAATCGCAAAAAACAGGCTATTTTGAAATTTTTGACTACATTTTTGAAAATTTCAACCCGAAGATGTAATCCGATCAAGCTGGCCAACGAACTTGAACTTTCGTTTTGTGCCCTTAACATTTTAAAATTTGTTTGAAGTTTCTAGCACAATTCTACGGACAGTTATCGTCTGGAATGACACATACATACATATAAACATACATACATATATACATACATACATACATATATACATACATAAAAAAAAATGCGTTAAACTTCAGAATATGATTCAGAATAGCCTGAAACGGATTTCTGCATAATTTTTTTTTTCAAAAATTCACATTCTACAAATTTTGAGGCGAGAGCAATAGCTTAATTTTCTTCAAAAATTCGCTAAAAGACATTATTCGATTTATGTTATCTATGAACCAACAGGAGTATCGTAGCACAGCAATAGGTACTCCTTTATTTCTATTCAATAAACCGAAAGAAGTGTCGTAATACAGATGTAGGAACTCCTTTAATTCTACTCAATGTAAGCTAATTAAATAACTACAGTGTGTTCCATTGAATTTATGCCGTATTGAATGCCTTCGGTGTGTTCTTTGACCAAGCCAAAGCCTATGAAATCGTAAAAATATGGCAATGAGAACCAGGATACCAGTATGTTACGCTCTTGCTTAAAGTAGGTACGTTTGCCTCTACGCTATTCTTGATCAAATAACGATTAGGAAGGTACATAAAACTATTCATGCCCAAAATAACATGATAGTATACTAACATGTAGCTTTGACTGGCATATTGAATGAAAAAGTCGGTGTCGGGTTCCAATGAAAGGTAGAGTGCCGCTGAGGAGGATGTGGAGGAGGACGCCCGCAGACCATATATCGCCAGATTTGCCGTACATCTGCCGATCTACCACCTCCGGCGCCATGAACTGAGGGGTACCTATTCTGCCTATAGCGAAAAATTGAGAGAGAGAAATTGTAATTAAATACGCAAATAATAGGAAAATAATGGGTTTACCAACAATAAACAGTGATACATACTTAAGTCTTTCTGAATTTAGATGCACAACAGTACCTTTTTTTTTTTTTTTTGTAGTTTTTCTATAAGTACCTATGAAATGTAACTAGGTGCCCTGATAGATGGTTAAATACTGGAATAACGTTCAATATAGGTAAATAAAAATCGAGAATTCTCCCAAATTTATGTCTACTCAGTTGTAGGCTTGTTAAACAATATCATTCTAACGTTTTCTATAATTCTAGTATGGCTCACATATCAAACACTAATCACTTTCTTTTGGGCACATCCTCAAGACCCAGAATTACCCTCCACTCCACACGATCAGTTTCAAATGATTGAAAATAGAATATAGTTTAAATCAGGACTCTCGATTCAAGTATATTTCGCAATCACATCATAGGTCGGATGGAAAAACCAAAAAATTAAACTCGAAAATGTTTCACGTCGTTCTAATGAATCAAATTACGCAAGTACCTATGTCGAAAGTAGCATGGAATCTGACTGCTTAATGAAAGAAGGCAAAAGGTTTAATGCTTTAAAATAATATTTAACTAGTCGTTAGAAAAGTCCAAAACATGACAGAAAACACTTGATATAAACTCTAAAACGTATACCTAATGTAATTAATTACTACTGGGTACCCTTTTCTAATTCTGAGAATCCCGGGTAACAGAGCCATTGTTCTACTCCTAACAGGCATCCCATCCCTCAAAGTATAATTAATTGATTACATCACGAAAAATAAAAATTGTATTTGAATTTTATAGTTGCTAATCTTCAAATGTTTTAACGTACCTTCCCTAAATACAAATTGCGTATCTAAATTAAATCGACTACATAGTTTTAAAACATTTACTTTGCCTGACTGTTTATATTACTTGTTCCCTTCAATATAATAAGAACTATTTTTCGTGGTTGGTAAAAATAAATTCCATGCATAGGTGGCGGCTACTGAGCTTTCATTTTTCTCTCTTTCACCATCAACTCGGCTTCTCAACCGTGAATGAGTGTGAATGAACTTCCACTCTGTCACTGAAACTCGAAGGTGGATATAATCCTGTCAGCGTTACCTACCTACCCATGATGCATTCATTGTCATCGAAATGAAGATTAGTAGCGAACCATCAGTTGGATCTTGAACAGAGGGGAAAATTATTTTCATAAAAGGATGAAATATTTATATTATTTTTGAATGATCAAAAACCACTATGATGAATTAACAGAAGACTGCTGAGCCCTCAACGGAAATCCTTATAATCTTCGATGGCAGTAACGAAGCTTTAAAAAACTTGGAAAGAAGAGCAAAAGCAAGCAAGGGGCAGCTTGGAATTCTTAAAATGTACACTGATTTGTGCAGAATGCGTTCTCTGGGGGGGTCTGAAAAAAGTACTTTAACTATTTTCCCTCCATTCTAAGAAATATGACATCCACAACACTTTCCAACGAAAAGTATACAATACATACTGTTTCTCAGATGTCAGATATCATCTCCTGTCCATCGAGTGGGTAGGATTAATCCCTTTTCGATTTGCGATTGAATTCTGGTGGTACCTATTTAGAGCCCATTTCATGGTTTTGGCCATTATTGCTGCAATGAATGGAGACCTATTGGCGCAGTACTAGTTTTTGTATTAAACATGTACTAACTGTCAAAGCCAACCAAGGAGTATCTCTTTACAGAATAATATCCTGAAAATTTGTGAAATGAGTTAGAAACTAAATTAAATTTATTCCTTCTTTAATTTACATAAATTAAACACTCATCAATAAGTAATCCACCTAATCAGCTGATTCAGTTGGCCTGTAACTTAGAAAGGCCAAACCGTAAATGAAGCTTTTTTTTCGAAGATGTTTTTTGATTTGAAATGCAGTCCTCTGGGACTAGTGGGAAGTGAGACCAAAGTGGGAGTGGTTGGATAGTAACTACGCTTAGGATTTAATAAAATACCTAACACTGTGCATGGCTGTATGTTTCATCTTCCACGAGCGCCTGATATGCCAGGATTTCCCCTCAAATTTGGAGTTGATAGTTAACTATTTTCGGATCAAATCTTGCATAATTAATATTCCACTGTTGTTAGCAATCAATAACTTATTTATTGGTACCTACTAATTATTCCTAGTCCTCCGAATCCTAAATTATAAATAACGGAGGTTAAAAGGCTGCAATCTGCTTGGTGATATCAAATTCACTATTGTAGGCTAAATAGTGAAGGAACTACCAACCTGCTGGAGTCAGGCACTGAAAATTAATCTCCATTTTGTAAATTCTCACCAGTAATTTTTTTATGGTTCCATTCCATATCGATTATTATTTGTAACTTATTAAATCCTACGTAAGAAATTACCTTCGCGTGCCTATATGGAAAAGAGATTATAATTGATTCATTGTTTCCAAAGGTATGAAAGCTATGATTTCATGCTAGGGATACAAACCCGCATTGTATCCTCAATTTCATTACTGAATCAATCGTAGGAATACCGTCCATAATGAGGGATAATAAAATAGGAAGGGAGATGGAAATGGAATATTTAAATTAGGAAACATATAAGTTCTAAAATATGGGTGAAATTGAAGAAGTTATTGGCATTTTCCACTATTATGCATGAAATCCAAACATATCAACCAGGCGCGTAAAGACAGTCTAATAATTAACATAAATATCTACAAACAGACAACATGTTTGTACTGATAGCTGGCTTTAAAAAAATATATTAAAAAAGCCCATGAGATGCAGGCTTGATTCTATCACTTCAAGAGGGTACAAGGGCTCTGAATCCGTAAAGACAACTTGTTTGAACTCGTTCAAATGACTTCTTTTTTTTTTTTTTTTTTGCATTTTTATTTCGGTTGAAGTTTCCAAAAAAAATGGATGGGAAAACTGTATTTCGAATGATTTATGAACTCCTTCATCATACTGTTCAAGTAGCAACTAGTTGTTTTTGGTTGCTTGGAGGGATCAATTTTCTGTTAAATTGAGAAAGATAGTAATTTAGGTATGTGGAGCCGATTGTTCTTGAGAAACTACTTCAAGTAAGTACTGTAAGTAGTTTCTCAAGAACAATTCCACGTACCTAAATTTCTATCTTTCCCAATTTAACAGAAAATTGATCACCCCTAACAACCAAAAACTGCTGGTTGCTAATAGAACAATAAGATGAAGAAGGACCTCCCTTTAACTCTAAATCTAAAGCTAACTACATACACACCGAACTAAAGCTCTGATGAGGCCACATATTGGCGAAAGTACTTAGCTACAAATAAATACTACCCAAGAGAAGCCTTCAGATCTCTTCCTCAAAACCCACTTCCTCTGTATATTCTTGTGTTCTGGGATGCGGTTGGTCTCATTCGAGATAGAAATCAGTGAGGTTTGAGGAGGTTACTCGCAATTTTTTTAGCAAGGCTTAAATAGTTGATGAAGGGAAAAATTCGACCACAAACTGGTTTTTGCTCTTTTTCACAGTTTTGCGACAATAAGGAGAGTTGGAATCAAGTTAAAATAAAATCTAAGGCCATATTTTTCGGTTGGGTGCAAAATTTTCTAGAAGACTAGTACCAACCTTTGCATTCATGGGTAAGGTAGAAGTGATAACTAAATAAAATAAAATAAAGTTAAAAAAAAAAAAAAAAATTAAAAAAATAAAAACAGAATTTCAAAAATAAATGTTTTTTAACCAACTCAGAAAACATTAATAATTTTAGGATTCAGTGGCCTTGATAACCCCGGACCATTATTATTGTTTTTGTGCATTGTACTATAAGAATAATATATATATTAACATTTTCAGAGACGACATCTCAATAATTCCACTGATTGTAAGTTGAATACTTTGGAAAATACAAAACAACGATACTGTGCAATGTGTCACATGTGTCAGCATGTGTGCCAGGATATGGTAAACTAAGAACACCGCACATAATCTATAACATAAATACCAAAGAGGTAGTATTCGTAATTCCATTTCGAGTAGCAAACTGCAAGATGGTCCATTTTAATAGAGAGAATAACCATTTAGAGCACCCATATCTGTAAAACCAATTTTTACAAAGATAATCACATGCAAGTCATGCAAAATGCAAAGCAAGGAAACAAAGCGAAAAAGGGTAAGGGAGTAAGGAACATTAGAGAACTTCTGATCATAAACAAGCCCTCAAAAGCCTCAAAAATGCTCAAGATTGAAAATTCAGTCACAGGACGCCATTTTATATTTACGGTCTTCCAAGCTCAAAAGCACCAGAACAACTTTTCAATGGATATCGTCTGGCTTTCTAAAAAAGTCTAAATAAGAACGGCATTGACAGTAGTTTTATTGAACAACTTGTATTAGATTAGCGACATGCTCTTAGAAGAAACGGATTTTCACTGCCAGAAAAAGAAGCTGAGTGACCCGTAAAAAGGCAAACCCACAGCCGGAGCGTTAAGCAATATTGGGAATTGTTTTGGAACTTTGGCTAGTAATCAATATAACCTTATTTTTGATATAAAGTAGTTTTTAATTAATTAATTAATTATGCATCTACTCCAGATAATATATATATATATATATATATATATATATATATATATATATATATATATATATATATATATATATATTGATGATTAGTACTCTTTTAAGAAGCCCAAAATATGCATAAGTTGAGATCATCACTAAACAAAAATGTTGAAAATTTCGACAGGTATGTTAGGAACTTGCCTTATGAAAGGGAAATAGCAATAAGGAAGGCGTAATTCCAATGATATTATGAAATTGATCTAAAAACTTTGTCATATATCAAAAGAATAATGCAGGTTTGGATACATTACTTAGTTACACAGTTGATCGACAACTCTTGATGCAAGTTGGTATTTTAAAATTATAAAGATTCCGTTAGATGGGCTACCTATTTTGGGGAGAAAATCTATTCAACTGGCAACAGATCAACGTGAAGAAGATAATGCCGAGCTGCTATCTCCATTGAGTCATCTACTGAGAGAGGAATGTATGCGTCTATGTTCAAATAAAAAGTAACGGGCATTTGTTTAGTACCGTTGTTCTCGGCTGCCTCAATTTTCTCCAAATCGGGTAGGTGGTCATATGAAAGAGAGTTAGGTGCTAAAACGAGAGAGAAAACAACACACGTGAATTAAAAAAGGATGTCGTATCTGAAAAAGGATAAGGAATTGGGAAATAATGTTTACCGAAGAAACCATTCCTTGTTGGATAGTATCCCCGCCCAGAGGCTGTGTCCAACATGAAATAACAACAGAAATGTTAACGTTATGAAAGAAGGCGTGATAGTGTAGGGGTGTGTTCAAGTGGAACGAAGAAAATGACGTATAATCTAGTCGGGATGCGAACATCGCGATTCATTTTTGGTATTGTATTATTGAAAAACCTGAAGTAAATCATCAACGTCATTTACAAGTATGATATACCAGGTACAGGAAATAAATGGTGAGAAATTCCCTGTACAGAATTAAACAAGGTAAATATTGTTAAGTAAAGCATGCATAACGGGGTACTCCCCATTTTCGATCTGTATTTATTCAGGATTCAATCACAACATTGAAACTTGAAGAGACCTTCCCTCCCTTCTCTCTGGTGGGATTGTACATAAATAGGTGAGATCCTAATTACAACAAAAGTAAAATTGATTGTCAACAAAACAAAGTCTCTTCAAGAGTAACACATGAGTATGTCGCTAGATATACCCTTGAATTTTCAGGAATGGGTAAAACCACTCAGAATAAATACTGTCATGAAATCAATGTTGGAAACAAATAGGTAACTGCATGGTTCAGATCAAAAACTAAAATTAAAACTAATTGAGAAATGTAATTTGGCTGGGTGCTGGTTTAAGATTTATTTAAATTTCTTGCGGCTACTAAACTTCGCCTTTATGCCCAGGTAGAAACGTTGCAGCAAAGAAATTGTGTGCACCGTCTTGCTGGAGATGTTTAATTAGACCAAGCCAATAATAACCACTATACAAGTTGGTATGATAAGGAGTTAATGAGTGGTAAATACGATAAACCTAAACATCATATATACAAACTACCTCTCTTGTTGAGGTCACAAACATCAACCCGGTAAGTCCATGTCCGACAAGTAAGTTGAAAAAGGACTTTAGTAAGCATGAATCATCAGTGGGGTGAAAAGTCCAAGAATATCTGCATTTTTTCAAGTAGCTATCCGTACGGTAGGTATGAATTTCTTCCACGTTTTACGTGGGGAAGTACCTACCTACATTACTGACTTTTAATGAAAACTTTTCTTGAACTATGTTATCTTGAACAGCATCGGATTTGTAATTCATTTTATCTTTAACTGCATTCACCCCCTCCACCCCCCCCCCCCCCCCCCCCCCCTCCCCAACCGTTTACGAAAGTTAAGCCTCACACCTTACTCGATTCTGAAGTAAGGAAACAGTGTTTAACAATTCCCTCACAGTATCTTATTTTTCCTCAAGTTACATAGGTATGTATAGTTTTTTCGCACGCCTGAATCCGTTTACGAGTTCCAAGTTCATTGGTGATGGATCGCTCCGGGCACTTTGGTCTGGGCTAGTGAATTATTGATAAAGCCAGCCACACGAGAATCCCGGCGGCAGTTCGGTTCAGAAGGTTTAAGCATTACTTGATTCGGTCAAAGCAGACCGTGAAGTTTGTTTGCTGTCTACTTCAACCTACGCACCGAATCCAAATGGTTTCAGCTCCTTCGAAACTGACACGAGCAATCACTAAGTTGTGAGACCTAATTCCACAAAAACATCCACGAAATCTCAAAATGCTAGGCTTTTGGTTCACTACTATCACAGTCTGTGGTTCACTTCAACAATATTCTAACTGTCTAACATCGACTCACTGTGATCTGAATTTAATTTAAATTTCCAAACAGTTTGTTGTTGGAAAAAAGTAGAAACGTTGAAAAGCGGGGAACTGTTTCATACTACAAAAGTGGTACCTTAATCCCTCCATCAGGAAACCTACAGACATGGAAACTGAAAGCAAGCGGGTACCTACAGTAATAACTAGATTATTTGATAATATTTCTCAACATATTATGACAGAAGTAGTGACAGATATTTCTAACGGTAAAGATAATCAGTCAAGAGGAACAAGAGATACTGAAATTACGATGCTTGTCAATCTATAAACCAGATCTGAGGCTAAAACTTCATGGTTCGAGGTGGAGATGTTCCGAAGGTAGAAAACACCACCTCAATCTACTTTCTGTCAAGAGAAACGAAGGCCTCCGGCGCAACATCAATGAAATTAGTTCCACCTGAGGCTGTTTCCTCCGGAACTTGGAATCCCTTCGTACAAGGGGGCGACCTCCAGCCAAACAGGACTGTTCCCTGGGATTAGACGAGCTTACCAGTTTTGCAACTAAACCTTCAACTTCCGAAGCTCGAGTTACAGGTGACCGAGCATCCCTTTGGTGATCTCTTGTCGTCGACACTTACGGATTCTGTTTCATTAAACACAATACCTAATGAAGACTTCATTACTCAGAAACAAACCAGATGCTAACAGTCGCGATAGCAAATATACAACGTAAAGTGAATATTCATTTGGTTCATTTAAGTATACATTTTTAATGCATTCATTTTATTTTATTTTATTTTGTCATTCAACACAATAAACTAGAGAAATTTTTCTGAAAATGAGCCCTGCAACGGGATCCAAACGAAACGAAGAAGATTTTATACACATATATATATCACTTGTTGAATTACAATGGTAAAAGAAGAAAACAGAAAATATCGACAATTTTAATACGAAAATAACTATTTTTATTTCAGCTCTGTCTTCTTCGGAACTATATAGAAGATAATATGATTAATTTGGGATGGGTTGTTGGCAACGAATTCACTTCAACGTCTAATATTGAGGCCTGGACGATCGTAAGCATCCAAAACATTACTATGAGCTTTTTGCGATTGGTGAAGCATTCGCTTATTTTCGTTGGGTATCATTTTCTTTAAGATCGAAATGCCAAAACAATCACCAAAGGTTAAGTTACGGGCAACGGCTTATCGGCTTACAGGAAGATTTTCGTCAGACCAAAACACTGAAGAACGATGGTTATTTGCCCCCAAGTTGAGTGGAGTTTATGTTTTCCCCAAGTAAAAGGAAGGACGGACACTCTTTACAAACTACTCGTACACATATTGGTGTCTGGCATTCTGCTGATCATTTGCATGTGCATGTGTTGTGATTGTTCGGCGATTTGAAAACTTCCTCCTCGAGGTTTGATGGGGCTGAGGAAGCAAACTTCAGTCGCCGAACAATCGAACTCATACGAATGCAAAGGATCAGCAGAATGCCAGACACCAATATATGAGTAGGAGTTGGTTTGTAAGGGCTTTCATGCCTTTTACGTGGGGAAAGCAGAAACTCCTCTCACACGAACTAAATCACTCGCGACGAAGTTGTGGAAACCCATTTCAAAACTGAAGTTAGTGAAAAACGTTGTCTATTTCCATGAAAAATAAAGAGTTACAATGTTAAATCGATTTCGACGGTTAGGCCATCATCAGTAACAAATAATAACATTTGTTATCATACATATATAACAAATATCATGTTTGTTTGTCATATATATATAATATCTTATAAAATTTCAAGGGTTGAGCGGGTTGGCTGGCTAATGTTGTTCCGAATCTCAAAGCTTCACTATAGGTAAATACATCAAGAGCTGTCATATTCGAACATGATCGCCCAGAAGTATGGTACTGATATTGAAATTAAAAAAAAACCCCTGGCTTTAAAGCAAGGTGAGCCATGAGCAAAACGAATCAATTTATGATTCTCGGCGTTTTTACTAGTTCTTTCGTACCGAATCGTTACCAACTATTTATAATCAACGCAAGTAAGAATACCAAAGTAATCAAAGTAAACTTAAGTACCTAATAATTAGTTTTGAGTTGACCGGTTATCCTACAACGCTAAAACCTGCAGATCTTTTTTTTTTTTTTTTTTTTTCGTTTCCAAACTAAGCCTGATTTTCTCAGGCTTAGGAGCTGATTTTGCCACTCTCCTTCCCATTTCCCCCGAATTCTTAATTCCACAGTAATTTTGATCGTAATAAGGCTCTACACCTACTTCTTTTTATCAGAGCTAAAAGTCTATTATACATTGCACCAAACTTATTTCTCTTGTTTCAATCTGAATAATAAAATATGACTATCGTTCATTCCGTTCTACTTGCCCACAACCACTCAAGTGATTCACGAGCCATTAGGTACGATTCGCTCACGTGGTAGAAACTCCTACCATGGAATTTCTTAAGTAACATTTTCTTGGTGACATCAGTGGACTGATGTGAAATCGCAATAGTACCTACACTATGTTTTATGGTTCAACGAACAAGCTTTATGGTTAATAGTAGTTGGCAATCAATCATCATTGGCAATGCCATTACCTACATAATGGTTTCCAGTTAAGTGAGCTTGGAAGACTGAGAGTGGCACCAAGAAGTCTATGGATCAATAACATTCCGGCTTTTATTTTACAATTTTATTGTTCAGTTCGTAAAGGTAAAATAGAACAAAGAGTTCTCGAAGGAACTAGAACGAATTCGCCTCACCCCAATAAGTAGTTCTGAGAATATAATATTACAAAAAAACCCCGATCCCTAGTTGAAAAACTAGAGCTAACCGGAGAAACAATTTTCTTCACAAGAGACTAAGAAATGCTGGCAACGGGACATGTATTTCAAACGTTTATTACCCACCTACCACGTTGGCAAAACATACGGGAGACAACCCAAATAAATTGGTGAAAAGTCATTTGGGATTATATCGTTAATAATTTGTAAAACACATGTTCCGCTGATTCCAAAAGCAAACGCCTGAAGTTTGCAAATAAGCAACGTCCAAGGTAAGTTTCAAAATTAATAAGCAATTCATTATTTTTCGTAAATTTGTTTAGAGAAAGGAAAAAATATGGTAGATGCTTTTGCATTATCGAATCGGCTATATTCATGAAAGCAAATGAGCGAATAGAATCAACTGAAAAGAAAAATTGCCTCCCTTCCTGAAGTCATTAGGTAACCCCCCCCCCCCCCCTCCCCCCTCCCTTCAATTCTAATAAGAATATTACGCTTTTTAAAACGTTTCCAACGCGCGCTTCATTTATTATTTCAACTTAGAACTGCAAATTAGGATTCCACGGAAGATTTATCTTTAGAATAAGACCACTCAAACGATTTTCTAGAGTCCCCGTAACCCCACCAACGAGTGCAGAAACTTGCTCAATCTAGGCTGGTTATGATTGGGAAAATTAATCCAAGTGTGACACACGTCTGTTCATTTTTTTTAATACTGCTATTTCTTCCGAATTGCACATTATGGTAGTTTTCTTGACAATATAAAAACTAATATACCTAATGCAATCATGCGGTATACTATGTATACGAGTGTGCGGCAAATGCCCTGATTGGATTCTACCAAAGTAAATATGAGGAGTTTGTTTCTATCTACTTGTTTCTATCTCCGCCAAAAGAAGGTATAAGGTGGTGAGAGTGTAATGGGATATTTTAACTGGAACTCCCTGCATAATCTGCTCTTTTCTTCCATTTCAAAATTATAATACTTTTCTACTTCATTTTCTTTCTGTTTTCCTCTTCGGTCATACTTATTCCGTCGTCCTGTCTTGGTGACTCATTGTAGTGTTTGAATGTGCTGTTTTGTTTTCCCGGCCTTTTGATCACCCTTCTCCGTTTCCTCCAATATCCGGCCCTTTTTTCCCTCTTCTTCGGGGTTATTCTTTCGCTTTTCAAGCGCCGAGGTTTCTATGTCTTCCATCAGGAGAGTTGCATTTACATCAAGGAGTGAGTAACCCAGTTCACCAACACATCTAAGTTTACCATGCACTCTAACACCTTCAGTACACCAAGCCGAGTTTAATTGAAAATTGACAAAATTATTGTTTCTCGCACTAAGCTTGCTACAGATCGAACAACAGAGCACCACATTCTAACCAATATTAATTTATTCATGGATGGGCCGGATCGATTGGTAGATTGATGGATCGGTGGTTCCACCGATGAACTATGAACCACTGGGCCACCGCCATCGAATAGTCACTTGTCAATAGTCAACTCGGATCCCACAAATGAATTTTATTTTGAGGAATATGATGGCAAAAGCATCTTTTATTTTTATTAATTTATGAATCGTACGGCTTTCATAAATCAAAAAAATTACAGTTGTCACTTCGATTGGGTACAGAAAATTACACATGTATACAATTCACAAAATTAGTGAAGAAAGGTAGAAAAGTTGTGAAAAACATAATCAGAGATCAGTCGAGAAATTGAAACCGCGCAAATTAGCATTGAAAAGTAGAGAAATTTCATGTGTCACACTTGTGTGCCATTGAATAGTCACTCATAGCAAATTACAAGAACGAATCGTACACAAGTCACCAGTCCATGACCACGTACGTTACTCAGCAATATCGGCTATTCGTAGGTTGACGTGACAATGGGAACGATTGAATGTTTATTATTTTATTGGTAACGCACGAAAGCAAGCAAAAAGAGTTATTTGTCCCTCATTCAAGTAGGAAAATTACTACTAGTGTCCTCATGAAAATATGAATAGTAATACATGGCCAGTTCTCTAAACATGTTGCTCCATCCAATAATCGATTAAATGATAACGAGGTCTAGATTAAGTTCAATAGGTCAGTAATACCAAATACCTACCCAGCTCTAAAAAATAATTAATTGATGGTAATAATAAATTAATAAACGTGAGACTACTGATATGATACGTTAATTGGGCGGAGAAAGGAACACTGGCTGAATTATGTTGCTGCATATGTAATTACATATTATGCGTCAACTAAACTAATATTCTACCCAACGAATCAATAGGATTGCTCTATTTCTAATTCGATGTAGGTATGTACCTACGCATGACATATCCTAGTTTACGAGTAGTCATGCAGAATCATTTCCACACGAATAATCACACAAGCAAGAAAAGAAAACATTCCATGACATTATGTATAACGCATTGCCTTCCCGATGGCCGACTTGAAACCCGGCGAGGAAATTCATGAAAGATACGCGCCCTAGATTTATAATTTTCACAAGAATCAATATTAATTCGTAATCGACCAAACACTATTATCAACAATTCTTCCGTCTGCCATTATTCATTCCACTCCCTAAATACAAGACCGAAATTGAATACATATCGAATATAACTGCAAAATATTACACAAAAGATTGCTATTATTACATACTTTCTGCTCTGACTACTGGATTATACATAAAGTTAGGATAAAGCTTTTTACAATAACGTTTACCTTTTAGCTGCATGGTCAGCTAAAACACGAAATCCGAACAAGATGGTCGATTCATTTTCTATATCAACGATTCAACGATTTCAGGGCGGTTTTTCCCCCTCGATATTCGTACGAACTAGGCCGATAACCATCCCCAGAACCACGAGGATTATTTTATGGCTCAGTCGCGATAATAAAAAGCCGGTGGAGTGTAGATAAGCTAAAGTTATTCAGGGGACAGTTAATGATAAGAAACCGCTACAGAAACATCTGGCAGAAGGGCTTGGAACGTCACGTGGTTCCCGAGAGACTGAATAGTCACTTTCCAAATTTCGAAGCGACTGCAATAGTTGAATTTAATACAAAAATTTGATAAAAGATCTTTCAGTTAACCATTTTGAGCTGAAACAAGAGTGGGCTTGAATGAAAGGAAAGTGGTAGGAGATTGTATAGGTTCCTAGGGGGGAAAACGGGTTGGAAGATTGATATTATTGATTCATGACAGTTGACGGATTAAACACAAAAAGCACAACACAAAGCTATACCACAACGCCCTCGCGTTACTCGCTCCGAGAGTGTTAGTAACGTTAGAATAGTTAGCAGGTTTTCAGAGCTTTTTAAATGAGGTTTGTATGTATTTTCTTTATATCAGTACTATTTAGAAAAGTCGTCAAGCTCTGAATTGGTGTTCGTATTCTTACCGTCGGTGTCACACTTCAGATAGGCGCGTCCTTGTGCATTCAGCTCGTTCCGATCGAATCTGAAACTCTCTGTTAGAACCCCAGAGTTACAGCCAACATCTACACGCCTTTTTAGTGTTTTCCAATTTAAGTAAGAATACAAAACCAAAAAGTGTGATCAAGAATCACTAAAAATGGTTCCCATTTTTTATAAAGAGGAAGAATGAGAGCCAAACTGAACTTAACGTGAACAAGAATAAAAGAAATACTTGGTAGATTTTTGGCGATTGCCATTAGAAAGAACCACATTATAAATAACAAAATGTAATTAGATTTAAAAAAATGAAAATCTTCTACCTCGTCTGATCCTAGAAAAAATATCCCGTTACCAGACTATAGTTTATTGCAAGATGAAATATAAAATTCGACACCATTGTCTTAGGCAAGATCAACAAAAGTTTCAATCATGCAGCATATGTGCGAATTTTCGCAATTATGTACATAAGTCCAATTGTTCTTAAATGCAAAGGAAAACGCATTTTGAGTGCAAAGATATTGTTAGCTATCAATTTTATGGCTAAAACTTGTTCTCAATAAAATTCTTCTATTCAAACAAAAATTTTGGATTTCAAGCATCCCCCCCTCCCCATTAGTTTTGATTGATTTTTTTTAGCACATATTGATGAAATTTAAGGAAATTTTATGGGAAAGGAGTGAGGATACCATCGCTTAATAGGTCCATCTATAGAGTAATGAAACCATCTTTATTGAAAGAAATCATGAATAATTTAAGAAGTCATTAATAATTCAAAATACTTTCACCGAATGCAAGCATTCGTTTGAATGGGATTTCAAAGAGATTTATAATAAATAGAAAAACAAAACTAAACGAGGCCCATGTTGATGCTGAACAAAAAAAAAAAAAAAAAAAAAACTTATTGGTAAACAATTCATGCATTACAGGGAAGTACATATGTCTGGTCCGTATAAGATTTTGGTGCGAATGGCAAATACAAGTAGATCATGATTTTACTGGATGTCCTACGCTTCCATTGTAACCTAACATGAACATAAAACAAGCAACCTTCCCCCCTCCTCCCTTACAGTCATGTTTATGAATGTATGGAACAAAGAAAGACTGAAAATTTGACGATATAAGTATTCAACCCCCCTCCCAATCAGAATGAAATTTTAATTTACAGAGATTGGATCCACAGAGAGACCAAATACTTCGAATAAAATAGTAAGATAAATGAATAATTAAAAAAAAAAAAAAAAAAAAAAAAAAAAGAATCACCAAAATCACCAAGAAATAGCTTGAAGACCATAGAAGTAGGGAGGGGATACGAACTAAATCACTCGCAAGGAAGTTGTGGAAACCCATTTCAAAACAGAAGTTAGTGAAAAAAAAAGAAAAAATTCTATTTCCACGAAAAATAAAGAGTTACGATGTTAAATTATGTTAAACTGGACTGTTCAGTTATTGTTCGTTACTGATGATAACCTAACCATACCCGTCAAAATCGATTGGACATTTTAACTCTTTATTTTTCGTGGATATATATGAGTGTGTGTGTGTGTGCGCGCGCGCGTGTTTTATCTTAACTAAATTTAGAGTCCAATAAATTTTAAATTTTGCAGCAAATATAAATCCTCAAAAAACGATTGAGATTATCAGAAAAAGCCTCGTCCAACCCTGCGGTATTATAATCCGTCGAAAACAATTCCCCTCAATAGAAGAATGCACTTTTGACCTCACACTGGGATTCTACCGTCTTGGAAATCTCTCGAGAATAAATTGTTTTTCGAATGTAACGTAGTTCAGTAGCTACGAAGATGATTTTTTCCCAACCCTCTGAGTGTTGTGCACACCGATTCCGATTTTAGTGCTTCCATATCTACCTTCCAATCTCTGGATGTTTTGCAAACGTATTCATCTTTTTTCCCCCACCAGAAAGCCCACCAGGCTGAGTTTAGGTCTTCTTTCGGCATTCTTCATAATATTAATCATGCTGTTAGAGAAGATTTCACCAACTAAACGAGAAAACGTAAAATAAACTGACAATCTCCAACCTTCTTAGATTGAAATGCAGTAAGATGAGGAATACGTTCTGCATCCCGAAAGCGAAGAAAAAGCAAAATATAGCCAGAAGCTGTTGTAATAATGAGAATTATAGTACGGTCTTCGTAGAAAACTGTTTACTAATGCAGCTCTCGTGTGTGCACAATATTGCGGTGAATTTTTAAAGAAAATGATTTTGAAAAAACCCGCGAAGGCGCGATTTTTCAAACAAAAACGGAGTCAATTGGCCAACGCAAGTCTGGTACTCCGTATTCACATCTATGCTAGGCTCAGAAATTCTGAGATTTGGCCCATTTAATGATCTAATTTCTGATCTTTCCAGGTGCATCGGCCTCCATTCATTACATCAGATGACATTGATAGTAGCTGTTTCATCAGAGGGGTTTGGTTAAAACAGGGAATAACGCCAGTAGTGGCGGATAGGTTGACAAAGCCATTGGCCCCTTCGAACATTAGACAATATCAACACGCAATTTCACGTTCTCTTCGGAACGAAGTTGAGACCCCATAGAGATTAGAGTTCAGAAAACTCTGCAATTTTTTTAAAACATTCTAAAATCCTCAACACAAATATTTAGCTCATTTAATGCTCATCCCAATGCGATTTGGGTTCAGACTCTCATCAAGAGGTATTTAAAGGCTGTGTTTCGACCCAACTCCCCCACAGCTCTCCTTCGAGCAGGTGAATGGGTCTTAGAACGAGCTGCATTAGTCCTCTACGAAGACCGTACTATAATAATTGAGAATTTAACTTACCTTTGGGAAAGGTTGAGTATAATAATAGTAGGTAGTAGTAGAAGAATGTTTAGTGCCCACCCAGGCTGGAGCCCCTTTTTTCACTTCCCATTCATTTCACATGCTAACCCATGGTCTAGAAACTAAAGTGGGGGACGGGGAGGGACGCAGGGCAGCCAACGGTGGAGAGCTAAAACTCCTTTTTAGTTTAAAAAATCGCGCCTTCGCGGGTTTTTTCAAATAAAATCTTTAAAAATTCACCGCAATACCGTGCACACACGAGCACTACATTAGTAAACAGTCTTCTACTACGACCAACTATAATTCTACTCAATCTTTCCCAAAGGAAGAAGTAGTTCTCAATTACCCACTAGTCTGTGAAATTAGCATTTATTATTTTAAAATGAAGGCAGATTTCATCCTGAGAATTTTGAAACCATTCGCACTTTTCAACGACGGGTGGTTTGCTTTTTCTGTTTTTTTTTCAAAGGTTCGGCCAAAAGTGACAGTACACAAGACTGGGTTCCCGGTCCTGCCCAGGCGGGAGGGGTGCAATGACGCAATTTGTTGCCAAAACTTTAAAAAATCATAGAAAGAGAAGTTTTTGTCGTAGAAGAGTGCAGTTGAAGTCTATACTCATAGAATTGTATCTGCTTTCACAAAAAATAAATAAATAAAATAAAATACAAAAGTGATGTGGGAATTCCCAAACGCCATCGCTGCTAACAAGAACTTACGCGGATCAAAACCCTCAGCTGTGTATCTTTTTTTATTTTTTCTCTTAGTATGATTTTGGAAAAGCCTTTGCGTATTGACGTCATGAGTGAATCCTAATTTCAAATTAATTACAAAGAAAGAGACCTTGAAATATCTAGTTAGGATTGAATAATATTCGTATATCGAAAAATATTCTAAATCTCAGTGAACTTTGATTGAATAATATTCGTATATCGAAAAGTATTCTAAATCTCAGTGAACTTTGATTGAATAATATTCGTATATCGAAAAGTATTCTAAATCTCAGTGAACTTTGATTTTGGAACCAAGTTACAACCCAGCTTATAATCCTAACAGATGCGTTGAGACATGTGAGTAACATCCCACTCCGCCACACTTAATACGTATATGATTAACCATGTTTTTCTCCTTTGGAGCCCCCTCTAGAAATAAAGACTATATTATAGAAGTTTAGAGCAAAGTTCTTACCTCCGTTGACGACTTGGCCATCTTGTAGTTGTATGGCGACGCCAAAGCCTCCCAGTTTGACGGGAGCGCTGTTCTCTTTGCTCGTGAGGAGGACGCAATGTGGCTTGATGTCTCGGTGGATGATGTCATTGTCATGGCAGTACCGCAGGGCTTCCAGTACTTGTCTCATGTAATGGCTTGTAAAAAGAAAAGAAAACATTATGATGAAGTACTTTGTGTAAATATTACTACTATATAAGTTGTTTTGTCTCAGGCAAAAACCCATAACTTTTACGAAGTTCCGTGGATGATGAATTCTAAGTACTATGTGTAACAAATGGTTGGCTAGCTAAACTTTCCACCATTTCTTTCTTACAATGGAGGTTTCCTAATACACCTGAGACAGCCTTCAGAGTCCAAGAATCCATTTTCGATTACAACCAAACAGTCTAACTAATCATGGATGAACCTACCTATTTATCCAGTTTCAGAGATATAGATTCATTAGGGATGACTTGCTCCTAGAGGATTCGGGATGTAAGCTAAATCATTTTTTCCCCCCAAAGATTAGCTAACTTCACTTCACTCTTTGAGTTCAGGTAGAAGATATAGTGGAACATTGGTTACAATAATGTGACTATATAACCTACTTTTTAAATACAAATTGAAGACGGAAAACATGATTCGTAATCATACGTAAATCAGGTTCGTCATAACAATAAAATTACCTACCCAAATGAAAAACAAATAGTATAATATTATAGCCTAAAATAGAGTGAAATAAAGACTTTTTTAATTTTGTATTCAACATAAAAAAATTATTTTATCAGATTAGTTGAGAAAAAGAGTTGAATGAAGGAAATGAACTGTTTCGTAAATTTGAGGGCCCACTGATATAATAATATTCCAACAAGGATTTTGAAATGCACCAATACATTTGATCAATTTTGAACTTCATGGTGATTTATCCTTTTTTTTTTTTTTTTTGCGAATTCATGAATTGAAATAATAGTGAATTCAACATGATAAACTACTCATAGCAATGAATGATTGCAAAACGTCATGACCACGGTTTATTGGGTTGAATGAATAAGAGGAACAATGAACCGACTTATCTAATGTTGCGCCAGTAGTCAGATTAGGATAACCGTGCTGATTATGTAGAGTAGAATATTTGGTTCCATTCTCCAGAGGCGAAGGCCTGTGCCCATATAGTTCATTGAAAGGCTGACGGGCACCATTACTGGGAAGAGTAGGCAAATAAAGGAATCGAAACCGGAGGAAAATACACTCGCTTCAACGTAATTTGTTTATTTTAGGATCACCCTCTCGCAGCATGTCTGTTTCATTCGAGTTCATCCACTTCAGTTAGAATCCAGTTATTCAGTTTTCGTCGGAGTCGCCTTTCGCTCATAGAAAACAGGAACATGAAGGTTCCAACAGCCCATCTCTTACACGTGCTATAAACTAATTGCATAATACTCAACACGTTTTAGGATAGGATAATCATTGCCTCCGCAAACTCTTGCCAAAACGAACAAGTTACTCGTATTTTGGGAAACCGCGAAAATGTCTGTTCCACGATAGGCTGGGGGTATTGGACGTTATTTTCAGTCACAAAATTAGCAGGTAACTTATATCATCAAAATCATTTGGAATAAAGATAGAAATACAGCCTGTTACATAATGACAGACTGCAACAAAGCCTCCCACCACCAACCATTCCATCTATCACCACACCTCAGGGTGTTGGGCTACGGAACTCAAGCATGTTGCTGATATATTGGCTTCTCATTATGCCCAAAGCCAAAGTGTCCAGTGATCATGAACAGCCGGTTGTTTTTAGGCGACGCAGTGCAAAGGTTGAAATAACACCTCTCCCTCAGCTCACACCGTCGTCCATTCCTTCAATTGACATACCATTCACAATGAGTGAATTGGAGAGACCAATGAAGAAGCCAAATACGACCACCACTGATGGGAATGTAATCAATCTCCTGCAGGAGCAAAAGTGCACTCTCTTTTGAGACTGTACAATGCTATCTACGCCCTTCTGCTGGAGGGTTTCATTTCTGTTCCATTCTATCTACAACCTGGAGGGAGGCTGTCATTATCCCTCTTGTGAAGCTGGCAGTTACAATTCATGTCCCTTTCTTGCCGCTTGAGCAAGATCCTGGAACCTATGGTCGACTACCGCCTGGTGTAGTTTCTTGAGAGCAACTGCCTTAACGGCCAGTTTCAGACTGACTTCGTAAATGCTTCTCAGCAGTTGACAAACTCTCAGCTTTTGATAATTACATCCACCTTTCCAGTTCGGGAGCATGCCTTCAGTGAGCTTTTTGACCTAGTCAAAGCTTATTGTATCACTTGGCGCCAAACATCATAGATAGGACCAAGAGAAAACTCCTAGAATTACCATGAGAATGGGGAGTAAGTGGGCAAATTCTGTGCTTACTCTGTGATCGAGAATACAGAGTGCACCTAGCAAATGTTTTCCCTTCGAGAAAATGGCATCCCTCAACACTCAGTGTCATTGATACCACGCCGTAGTCGTCCCTTACTAAATGTGCATGACCTAACAATCCTGTGATGATCTGAGGATTTTCTGTGACACCTTGCAATGTGCTACCGATATCATCTATCAAACAGGAAGGGTGCGAGGTTTTAGTTTTTCTTCTGAAAAAGCTACCTCCATCCAATTTTGCAGGACTCGCGAAGAACATGATGTATCCACCCTCAATAGGTTAGGTTATTATACCTAACTCCACTCACACACATTTCCTCGGACTTGTAGAAGACTGGAAGCTGCAGTGGACCCAGCATTTTGAGTAAGTGCACCATGTAACTATGCAGGGTTGCTCGAAGTTTTTTCGAACTATATTCGGGGTACCCAGCAGGATGACCTCCTATGGATTTTCCATGCAGTGGTGCGATCACTCATTGATTATGGGTCTGTAGTTCAAGGCCCAGCAAGAAAGTCCTTGCTGTATAAACTGAACCTAAATTAAATAAGGGTCTTTTCCTGGCTACTAGGGCCTTACTTACTACCCCTACACCCTCCCTTCAGGCGAAATTTGCCAGCACATCGCTATGCAGAGCAGTTGCGCTATTTCCTTGGGTATCCCTTGCATGACATAGCCACGCTACTTCTCCTGCGTGAGACGTATTACAGGCTCCAAACACGAACTCGTCCCTTGAATATTTGTGTTCAGGAGCACGCCAGGTGGGATAGAAAGAGAAATACTTAGTGGTCTTATACAAAGTTCCCACCACCACCTTATGATGTAGTTGATAGATCGGTTAAGTCCCTAACTTTCGGGGACCCATACTATATACTATACAGTGCTCTCACATTTACAGAGGATGATTCGTTCCCCTCTCGCATAAGCAACGTATTTTTAGTCTGTGGTGTTTGACCTCACGCACTGAAACACAGAATCACTCCAAGATACTTTTTCCTTACACTGTCATATGCCGATTTCACCCATTCCCCTCAACCAACACCCTACTCAAGTCTACTTCACCATTCCTTACAAGGGAATATGTAGAGTTCGATCTCCGCACCGCTTGATTATGAGAGTCAAAGCTCAACATTTTTGTAGCCACCAGTAGTATTAGTATAGTAGCATGGTACGCCTTTATTCCGTGGTCAATGATTCAATCTGTAAATTTAATGCAATAAATAATCAACAATAGGCCCTTAAATTTATTTGGCAATAGTGAACAACGATTCGGATTTTGTATCTGACTGAACCTCTATGACTACCTACTAATCTAATCAAGTCATCATGAACAACCCGCGGATCTACCAGCACGTGCAATATTGAGTAACCAATAGCCATAATTCGATACTGCTTCCCACATACCTCACGTTATCCAGTTATCCTTTTGTAGTTGCAAGAGAACCTGTTGTATCCCACGAGTGGCCTCGCGGGAAAAATCGTATACGGCGCAACCCAGTAAATCCATTTGCAGTTTTATCAGATAAAGGGCCGGAGACAATCAAATTCAACCGCCCACCTGGGGCTCCGAACGATGGTTCAGGCGCCTGTACGGACGAAAGAAACGAGCAGGGGGAAACACTACGCTATCCAGCAAAACTGACCCGCAGACATAGAAACCGACTGTAGAAACTAAAACGAGGATAAAGGGGCGGAAAGAAACAAATGGCTGGCAGTGGGTGAAAATAATCGATATTTGTGAAGCTTATTAGCATACGAACGGTGACTTCGGATATTAAACACAAGTATTGTAAGAGTCTGATGGTTTCTGAGCTCTCCATAATTTCCTAAGAGATAATAATGAAGGTATTTGTACATCAATGTCATCCCACTATTGTTCGAAACTCATGGTTTAATACATATCCAAAGTTGTGTACATTTAGTAGGCCCTTTTATTTCAGAACCAGATCTGTATTAGAGTTTTTGTGATTTGAAGGATTATTTTTGTTTGTATCTAGAAAAAGTAAATAAAATCTCAGAAGGTTATACCGGAGAAGTTCCTTTGATATTAATTGGAGCGAAATGGTAAACAAAGAACAGAGTGAACCATTTGTGCTATCCGTGCTCCTCCAAACCTCAACGCATACGTATTTCGACATAATTAATCTCTTTAAAATATTTATTTAACTTTATTTGATTTGCTGACTGAACCAAACCAAGAGGGACCTAGGGCGATATATAAAGGCCGAATGTGTATGGAAAAATGGGAACGAAGCATGCTTAGGCCTCCGCATCTTTAATGCCGGTGACTCCTTCTACAAAAACCAAGACTAAAAAAAGAAAAATAACTGCAGGTAGGAAAACATAATGAGTAAAAGCAAGATTAGATAATGTGAATTTTCATCAATTATAAGTTTTTTACAACTGAGTATGCATCCGGTCGCGGCGCATGAAGTATCCTCAAATAGATCAACTGACAATATTCCCACAGATGATCCTGTTTCAAAGTGAAGATGAACTAGGCAGGCATCTCTCTATTGGGAATCAACCGTAGGTAGTGGTAGTTGTTTAATTATATATATATAGTTACATTATGGAGTTTAGTTTAATAAACTGATGTCTACAAACTAAATGTAGTTACCTGAAATAATAAGCAATTTTTGGGTTAATAATGTTGAAACAGAACAAACCTGGCGACAGCTTCGCTGTAGACGAATCCGGCAGTTGCTCTTCTCACTATTTCGAAACATATGTCGGAGCCATCCATACTAAAACAACACAAATTTTAAAGGATTAACTTCAATAAAGGAATTTACAGTAGGCATTTTAAAAGCAGCATAATTATACATTAGATTAATCGAAACAGTGGTGATAATTGATGAGAACCTCATATTTAGTTCATCATGATATACCAAAGAGTGACTGAGAAGAAAGAGGAAGTAGAATAAATTAATATATATTTTAGAATCATGGAAAGAACCATAGAAAATGTCCATTTGGATTTCACGCCCGTCTCTCACTGGCAAAAAACTATACTACCTTACAGTAAAATTTTGCAAAAAATGTTCGATAAAGGTGAGATAGTAGAGGATTAGCTCTTAAAAGCTCTCAAATCAATTCAATCCCCGACGGAATAGTTGCAAGAATGGATACTAATAGTATGCTTATTTTAGAGTTTGACCAGGGAAGTTTTGACATACTTTTACTTGCTGTGGTTCCTTACGTTTTTAGGTCACTCAACACAAATCCGAAGTTTGCATACAAAAATGTTGCCCGGAACATGGTCAAATTAAAGAAGGAAAAAAAATCGAAATTTTTTGTTTTGGGCGTATATCTCGGAAAGTATCTATTTTATCAAAATGACCACTCTATCCAAACTTGAAATAAATGCAATTTTCTACAATTTATAAGTAAAAAAAATTAACTCTACGGCCAACCGCTTCGCCGCTAGAGCGCGCTGAATAATTGGCGAAATTCCCAAAATTCTCATCTACAGATCTTTTCTCTTGTGAAAATATACTATTCTATAATTCTCTCTTTTATAATATCTATAGTACTACAAAAACCACTCTAATATTATTTTATGCGACGCCAAAATGCTCATAACATGTTCGCTGAACGTCATTGTTGATTGTGCGTCATTGTTGGTAGACAAAATAGTCTCGAGAGACCTGGTCAGTGAGCACAGTAGGTACTTCTGAATGTCGTGCGTTGTTAGAGAATGTCGCCAGGCTGCCTCCACACTTGTAAAAATTAATGCAGTACCTATTTATTCTTGGAAAGAGTGAATAATGAATAGGTCGAGTATTGGATAGTTTGAATTTCATTTGGCCCTGCTCCCGGCCCTTTAAGTCCCCTCAATTCCATATGTTGATTGCCTACTACTGTCCCTTCCCACCACTTAGCACTCTATACAGTTATGTCTCCCATTGAAGAGTATTCTCATTCCCATTCAAAATTCCTCTTTGCCAATTCTTTAGTTGTCGTGCAGATTGTCTGTTGTACTGTTATTTTAAATCGTTCGTGATTA
This sequence comes from Adelphocoris suturalis, assembly GCA_030762985.1. NCBI lineage: Eukaryota > Metazoa > Arthropoda > Insecta > Hemiptera > Miridae > Adelphocoris > Adelphocoris suturalis. The sequence continues at coordinate 31,481,056 of CM061046.1, forward strand.
CCCTACAAAATTTGTAAATGTAGCAAAGTTGTAAAGCATGCAAAGACGAAATGATTCGACCCCAAATCAATGAGTTATCCCCTGAAAAAGGGAATTAAAGAAGATTGGAAACCGGGCTAATTTTGGGTGCCCCGCGTCTAGACTTTTGCCGTTCAAAATCACCCAAAGATCTTAATATTGGTCTGACTTCAGTCTGTCGAAGCTTATTCAACTCCTGGTTAAACACTTTCCAAACTTCACATCGGCCACGTTTTAATATATAGACATTTTCTCAATGACTCACAGTACAACTCACTAATTTTGTGTCATTCTACAAGTAAAACACGTAGATTTGGTGTTTCAGATAACATGGTAAAGGTCAAAGCTAAAACTTGCTCGATACAAACTTCGAAAGTATTTAACCATGAGTCGAATGTGCCGTGGCAGATAAGTGGTGAGTTTTAAGGGCAAAAGTTCAGACGGGAGAGACGAGAGGACTCGCCCAAAATAAGCGCGATTTTCAATATACCTTTTAATTACCTTATTACAGTTCATGGTTTTGGCGGCAAATATATATATATATATATATATATATATATATATATATATATATATTATGGTATACAACTTTGCTACGTATTATGTAGGAAGCACATGATAGTAAAATGACCACATTTAGCCATCTTTATGCGGCATTAATTTTATATACCACCAATTTCAAGATGGCGCACAAAGATATTCTCACAAAGACAGAGACAAAGGATGCCTCAAAACGGATTTCCATGGAGAAATTTCTGGAAATTTTAATTTAAAATTTTTTTAAACCATTGCAATAGCCTTATTTTTTCGAAAATTTGCTGAAAAAATCGTTCATAAAATATGAGACCAGCAACAGGCTGGTTTCTAACAACATAAATTCACTAAAATATAAGTGGCTCGGTAGAGACGGTCTTGTATCCAAGGACCCCACGCTCCACTTCATTACTTCGTGATTACAATTGTTATTCATCACAGACAGCACGCGATTGTTCTCACTAGCCTGCAAAGTTTCGCCTGCTTGTCGAACGGAAGGAAATAAAATGTTGTAGTCCCTCTCCAACTCTGTAATGGCTTAGGCGCTAAGAGATGAAGTTGCTGGTCTGAATGGAGAGCTCGAGCTTCGCTGAAAGCGTCCATTTGGATTCAAGTGAGACGGATCGCAGGGGGAAGAGAGTGGAAGAATAGATCCATCGCTTGGGGATGCTCTTATACTTAGTGCCAAATGAACGATCTGCATATTCCTTTTCCACTTTTAAATGAGAAAAGGAAGCTGTATTTAAGTGGGTAATAGTGGGAAAGAGGTGAGTGAACAAAACTAAGTGGTACAATCTGGAATGGGGTAGGTACCTATTGGATATAGTAATAGGATAAAATGAACAAACGTCTATAGAAACATACATCTTAATATCATCATCCAGTACCTAAGTGTCCGATGGAACAATGAGCTCATAGTGTGGTGAAGATATAGATTAACTGGGTGATAAGACTTGTGGAATGGGGGGGGGGGGGGGTAGTTAATTTAATATGAGTAGCATAAGAAACGGCCCAGACTAGAGCACTAGAAACATCTTCCAACAACAGCCGACCAATACGAACCCCTAAAGAACCTATAATTATGAGTATAATTCTGTTGTATGTTTACAACAACAAAAAAAAAAATAATAATAACAATGAAGAAAAAAAAATTAATTAATTAATGAATAATAATAATAATGATAATAAAACTCACGTCCAACTGTTATACTATACCGCTGGGAACTATAACCTATACACAATGTAAGTTAGTTCAATCATTATAATAGGTATCATTATAATGATAAAACATCATTGTCCATTTAGAACCTTGTTTTGCTTCCGAACCATCTGCGGCGTTAGTAACTATTAGAATATGCCGTTCCAAGAAACATGCTAACTTCAACTTTTTAAACTGTAATATAGACGAAACTGCATGATTGAGGTCTTAAGATCCTGGACCAAATCGTCGAACATAAAAACAATTATCTACCATAGACTATAACGATGCATCTCCATCCTCAGTCTGCACTAGGTATAGTCATACAAATATTCACTATACAGGGTGTCTACAGTAATAATAGTACAAACTCAGGAAATCGATTCTACAGCTTATTTCTGATCAAAAATTCCTCCTAAGAGATTTCTTAAATGCTTTGTTTTCAGGTTTATCAATTTTCAAGATTTTTTTCACCTGTGTTTTGTACCTTATGACACTAAAATTACCAAAACTCCCCTTAGATTCACTGCAAACTCCAGACTAAGAACACCGTTGGAAGTAGCGTTAAATTTCCTATAACCCTGATATAAAATATTAAAAGTTTTTTCAGTCGATTTAATTGACAAAAAAAAAACGTAAAATCGGCTTTTCGGAAAAAAACTTCCTCTAGTTAATTTTACTTTTACTTCGCTAATAGGGGGTGAAAAGTATGTTTGTATGTTGAAGAACATGGTATTGTTTCTGTGAAATCGAGGGCTTTCGTAAAAAAATTACCCTCTGAGAAAATTCAAGTTTGGAGACAGTTTCTACGTATTTTTCCACGCTGAATCGAATCGTAACAGTTGCAAATCTTCCAAACACCGTTAAAACCAAGTTTTACAATTTAACTCATGAATTTTTAGTTCTATTGTTAAGCTCAATTTTGTTTTAAGAGTAAAACTAGTAGTAGTTAGTTAAAGTGTAAAACTCTGTTATAACGGTTGAGCAGATCTGCAAGTGTCATACAATTCAGCGTGAAAAAAATCGTAGCGTAGAAAAAGAAAAAGCGTAGAAACCGGCCCCAAACTCGAATTTTCTTAGGAGGTAATTTTTCACGAAAACCCTCGATTTCAAAGAAAAAACCAGGTTTTTCAACATAGAAACATACTTTTCTCCCCCTATTAGCAAAGTAAAAGTAAAATTGACTAGACCGTTCAAAAGCTGAAGTTAGAAAATGTTTTTTCCGAAGAGCTCCCGCCAAAAAACCCCCATACTGGAAGATGGAAACGAAGGAAATCGGAAGAAAAAACGCAGATTTTGAATGTTTTTTCTTATTTTGTACTTTGGCTTTGTTTTTTACCAACTAAAACTAACTAAAAAAGACTTAATTTTATATCAGTGTTATAGGAACTTTAACGTTCTTTCCAACGGTGTTCTTGGTTGTGAGTTTACAGTGGTTCCAAGGGGAGTTGTGGTCGTTTCAAGGCCATAAGGTACAAAACTCGAAAAAATTAAAAATTAAATTAGCTGTAGAATCGATTTCCTGAGTTCGTACTATAATAACTGTAGACACCCTATATAAATTCTAGATACCCCAAAACTACGGGACAAAACCCTTTTGGAAACGTAGCTATTAGTCGTTTTCTTTTATTGTAGCCACTTAAATATCTTTATTTTCTACAAATATCGCTATTTAAGTGAATAGTGGAATACATCGGTTGAAGTCATTGTTCAATATGAAACCAAACACTTACTAAAACTTTTGATTTGTCTGTAACACAATTATTACATAAGTTGATAAAAGAGGATTGTTGAAACCGATTTGTCAAGATAAGTTTTCGAACTGATCATGAGAGTTAATCCATTTTGATGGATCACAATGCTAACCATAAAAAAATAACCAGACAGGTGAAATCATTGAGGTTATCTTCGTCCACGGACCTGCGTATGCATTCACTCCTATTATTGCACCAAAAATAAAAGAGAAGTTCTGTAATCTAAGATCAAGAAAAAAGATTAGGTTTTCAAGTAGACTCTGTAAATCGCAGTTTGATGTATTAGATTACCTAACAGGTAACTGAACCATAAATTCAGGCAAGAACACCTGAAGTCATCAACTTCAAAATACAAGACATGAAAAAAAGAAAAAAAAAAAGTTGCATGGTCCTAAGCAAAATTAATACTATAAATTATGATAATAATAATAATTTTGTTTAACTGAACATAATCACAATAAGATAGGTAGCTGTTTATTTGAAATATCTCTCCATAAGGACATCATAATCACAGCCATGCGTATGTTACTTAAACCGCGTTGTACATTAATGATTTTACAGATATAGTTTTAGAACTAGTTGACTCTGGGTAACACGTGATGTATAGATAATATATAGGTATGTAATATATTTTGGTTGTACTGATGTATGAATATTGTATTAAATTTTCAAATATGCAGTTATATAATCCACTATAATTCGCAGTTAGGTATACTTACTATTCGAAAACCATGTAGAGCATTCCTTCCGAACTGTATGTTTCTAGAAGTTCTACAATGTGAGGATGTTTGAGCATGTGGCATATTGTCGCCTCTCTCTTCAAATCTAGTATAGGACAAAATTTTAAAATTAGCAAAAATGTAGAAATATGAATCAGTCAAATAATAATCCAGCTAAAGTCAGTTGATACAGAATGAAATGAGTCTATGATTTTAAAAAATAAATTATAAATTATTTTATTCATTTATTAACGGAGTTCAACAACGGCATAATGAATACTACATCCGAATAATGTAAATAAAACACTAAAATAGATTACAGAAACTGAAGAACACTATCAAAACCTTTTAGAATGAAAACGCACACCTTTGTAGTCATCGCAAAAATCTACGATGCCATGCCACGATCACTAAATAAGTCATGTAGATCATTATACAAGAAGGAAAATTTACCAACATTGGTAATGTGAATTATACCATAAAATCTGTGCGCCTCATCGAGTTTTAGTATGATCAAATCATACTCTTAAAATAATTCTTAATAATAATATTAATTCACAAGGAATATTATTTTGGTGTTTTTTTTTTTCCTTTTTCCCCTTAAGTAAATGTTGCAGAAGTTGTTGTTTGATGAAGTTCGATAACTTTCCCATTCCATGAGTTTGTGAACTAATTTTTCTCAAATAGTTAGATTTATAAGATATGAACAGCAAAACTTTTGATTGACAAACATTCCGATATGATGAAGCCACAAAAAGCTAACAACTCATGTCCGAACACGATATTTTTACAAACTTCGCGAAACCCCGCCAGAGAGCTTTTACGTAAATAGGTCACCTATTCCGGTATACACAACCTCACTCCGCAGAGTGACTTTTCCTCTCGTATTTACCACAAAGTCGGGTACGACAGCTTTTGTCGTTCAGTTGATTTCCAGCAACTTTTCCCGCGATGGAATTGATACCATGGAATTGCCTCACGCCACGTCTTTTAATAAGAGGTTGCACGTGTGGCGCCTATCAAGTTCTTTTCCCCTTCCACTTCTTCACGCCGTTCCCGGTAGTTTACTTCGCCAGAGATCAGCCTTTTTCATTATACCACCCCTGCTCCTTTTTTCCGAACAACATGTCGCTTCATGTCAACCCCTTTCCCGCGAGAGAAATTTCTTGGCTCCACGCAACGGAATTTGATCTCCCGTTGTTTGTTATGGCATCTGTTGTGGAGCGTTCTATCTATAAAACACCGCTATCTATAATCAGAGATCACCCCATTTCTTTCTCGCCGTATCGGTCTTCCCACAACGCTCTTCCTTCGGAACGCCTACCAAGGAAATTGAAGGGGATATTTTTAGAAATATCATGTACACATCACAGCTAAAGCCTGAATTCTACGATAACCCGAATGTTTATGAATACCCAACGCCATTGAATTTCAGTTATTTGACGTTACTTCAATAACAGCTTACCTCTTTGAGATTCAGATTGTTTACAAAACCACTTGAATACTTAAACAAGTTGAAAATGGAACGGCCCTCTCATCGATCAAACTTGATTTATCCCTGAACTGTCAACAAGGTAACGATGAAAGAAGCAGAAAGGAATACCTATTTGCTTCTTCAACGATTTGATATTCAAGTTTTGTTGGGATTCGATTGAAATCCCCATTCTAACTACGAAGTAAATTAGGAACATTAAGAGATAACTTATGCATTACACAGAACAGTTAACCACGAGTGTATATTATAAATACGAGCTAAAAAAAGAAGAATTAAAACACAGTAAATTATACATTAATATCAGCCAATTTTCTTGAGTTCTTACTTTTTTCTTCGCCTACATATTTTCATCTATAGCAATTAGGTAATAATTAATCAGGCTTAAATTTAGAAGCCCCAAACCTATACCCAATGATGAGTTAATACTAATAAGCTACATGCCGAAGTGATGAGAAATGTATTAGTCTTAACTTATTTAGGCTTTCACCGTCGAGTTCTCAAATTCGATAGGTAGTAACGATGAATGATTCGGTAAGTAAAATAACAATTATAACAATGAATAACTAATCTCACCTGATGTGCTGAGCCCAGGACTTGAAGTGAATTTGGCGACATCGACGATCTTCACTGCAAACTGCTGGTTTGTTTGCCGATGGATACATCTCCGCACTAGACTGAAGGGCCCCCTGAAACAAATAATTAAATTTAATAGACCAATACAACATAAATGCTAACACCTATAAGGTTTATAATCAACTACTTTTTGGGGATCTACTTTAGTAGCCCCCCTACCACCACTCACTTCCGTCCAATAAAAATCTAACTCTAATCAATAATTTTTATGATCCGTTATGTATGAAATAAACATCATTACTACATACTCAAGAAAAATCAATCTACATGACACATTAACAATTTGTAGATGAATAAAACGAAAACGTATGTGAGTTACCCATGACAGGTGGAAAATATTTATTGTCCATTTGTTATGTAACAGATAATTTATAATTTAAATATTAGACATTATTTTATAGGTAGTTATACATTTTTCCGTGTTTCATTTCTCCGTTATCCAACCCTTGACTCCAAAACTTTTCGCGAGAACCCCATAGTCTCAAGGAAACAGCGCATATATCCGCAAATTGCAGGACATAAACACTCCACCCCAGTGTTTGTGAGAGGGGTCGGTCCCATTTTGTGGCCAGTGTATTTGTCACACGTTTTTTGAATGCGTCGAACTCCTTAGGGGTGTCTCTATCGCACGATACAATGAGGGCGGTAAAGGATCCAGGAACATCCTCAGCTGCCTGATCGTATTTCTTAAACTTTTCGTGAGCGGCATTTAGGAAAATCGTGATCCATTTCTGCGGGCAAAGTAAGAGGGGAGTCGGTATTGTCAATGCGATTATTGAAGAACGCCTCTCACTCACTCATACATCCCGGACTCTGATGTCTGCTGCCAAAGCTGGTAATGTATCTGCTGCCTCTCGCAGGACAGGTTCGGTTGAGACAAGTGGAGTGTTTCGTTACTCTGTGGTTGCGACCCTTCCCCAAGCTAGATATGCGAGTGAGGCGCATGCATCTCTAACATCATCGTACCCCTGTTCATTGTAACCATCACACCTGGCCCGAAACTGTACCGCAGGGTGTGGGCGTCTCTGAACTGACAGGCCGAGAGGTCGAAGTTATCTGCGGCAAGGAGGAGAACGGAGAGCCACTGAAAATTGCCCATGGTAATTCGTGGTATGTTGCGTTTTTGGAGTTCCGGAAGCTCCCTGATGATTCTCTCACTCTCAGCTCCGTTTCGCTCGTGTCTGTTCCTCCACACCTCTTCTAGAGCAGAGTGGACGTTTGATGTGTGCCTCGAACAGTCTATTCCATTTCCCGTAACTATGCAGTCGGCTAAGTGTTGAGTTCCCTCCTTGAAACAGAGAGTGCTCAAACTAATACGCACACAAAGGGTGAACACTGATTAATCAATTATTAAAAACTAATTATGATTTAAGATAAATTATTTTTTCACACCTTAAAACTCAAAACCTTTAGTTACATGACTTATCATAGATATTGAGTATTTTAAATTTCGTACAGGCCAAACTGACCGAAAACTAGCCAACAAGAATTGTTTTTCTTTTCCATATAGCGATCAACCCCTCTTAATTGATTACTAGGGAATTTAGCACAAGCGAAATGTAGAGGATCGTTATGAAGACGAACTGTAAGAATTTACCCCAAACTAATAGCCAGAGATCCTAACTAATATCCATACATCCTATGCGGCTACTCCCACTAATTCACGTACACTCGAAGGAACCTTTTCTGGGGAAACACTAGGTTTCATATTGCAGAAATTTCTATTTGTTATACCTATTATTATTTCATCAATATATTTCATAACATTATTTTGTTCTAACAGGGTGAACACACTTCAGGTTTTGCAGACACTAGGAGTTGATTCAACAACTAATTTCCAAGAGTTACTGTGTCAGACATTTTCTTTTCGAGTAATTTAACTAATCAAGATTTTTACTTGGTTACTACTGCATGACGTTGAAGATACGGTTTCGACAGCTATTACTCCCTGAAACTCGCTGTAAAATAAAAAATAAGGACACCGTTGAAAAGAGCGTACAATTTCCTATCTCCCTCATGTCAAACGAATATTTTTTTTATACGGCATAATACGTAAAAAGGCGAAAATGGGAATTTCGAAAATCTTCCCAAATTTCATTGATTGTCTTTTGTTTTTCTGTTTGTAACTCATTCTATTTTTGAGAGGCACTCAACAGGGAAAAAACTTCCTCGGGATCTCAGTGTCCCAACGGTGTAGTCAATTTAATTTTTATTATGCTAGTCTGTTACAAAAACAAAAACAAAAAAAAAAAAAAAAAAAATGTTTTTCCCCCAATGAAATCAAGAGCTTTCTTGAAAAATGGCCCTGCATGAGACAACGAGTTTGGAGGTCGGTTTCTACGTATTTGTTCAAACTGAATCTAACGGAAGCACTTACAGATATCTCCTCCTTGGAGTACCTCTCAAAAATAGTACGACTAAAGAGCAGGAAAAAAACGAGAAAAAAAAAAAAAAAAAAAAACGTCAAATTGTGGATAATTTTCGAAATTCGCATTTTAGCCTTCTTTTTGACGTATTATGTCGGCTCAACAAATACTGGTTGCACATCATGGAGATGGGAAGTTTAACGCTCTTTTCAATAGTGCGCCATTTTTTATTTTAAAGCGAGTCTGATGGGTTACAGCAGTATTGTCAAATAGAAAACACAAAAAAATTTGTCAAAATAAATTACTCGAAAACAAAGCATTAAAAAAACAATTCTCTGAGGAACTTTTTGTCGGAAATCGGTTGTAGGATAGACCCCTGAAGACTGTAAAAAACCCAAGTATGTGCACCCTGTACAATTGAATATATTACAATTTGAACCTGGTATTATTTTACATTTGTAGAGGAGAGTTCATGACAATTCTTGTTACATTCGAAGTATTGATTTTAGGCTGATAATAAAGAGGAAAATGTGAATGAATTCTAACGATTCTGGAGTGCAGATCAATAATGCTTGAAGGAAAATGAAACACAGAAAAACATTTGACTCACCACCTGAAATTAATTGTTTGAAATACGAAACTAAACAACACTTTTGAGCGTTAAATACGACCTTTCAAATCTTAGCGTTCAAGTGAAACCAAGTTAGGCATAGATTATTCTATTCTGTTCTATTATAAGAAGTTAGCCACTCAGGATTATTCTGCTAAATCTGCTAGCATTTCGCTATGTAGAGCGTTTGCGCTTTTTCCTGGATATCTCTGATTTTCAGGCTCTAAATACTGACACCCCTTTGGAATTGGTGTTCAGGAGCTCACCAGGTGGGACGGCACGGAGTATCATACGAAGGAAGAACCCCCTGCCCCACCACTTGTCTGGGATGAGTGTCGATCTACACATGAGGGTTGGGGTCAAGGGCAATATACTCCCACACATCCTCAGATGCCGCTACACTGAACCAATCTAGCAATGAGCTTGAGCTTGACACACCCTTTTCTTCATCGATGGCTCTAAGTCTAAGCTGATAGTGTTGGCGTTGCTCTATGTAGCCCCTCCCAGAATATGCAAAAAGAGAATCCAGTTTGAGCTTCGAGGAGGTCGGTAGGGGTCCAACGTTAGGCCGAAGTTATACTTTGTTACTTACATATTTCGGCTCGTCTCGGTGGCGACTGGTCGGTTTTTGAAGGCTTGGCATTTGTCAACAACTTTTTACAATGATTTTATAACAAGCATTTGGCATCAAAATTATGTTACGGGAGCACGAATCCATGAGTGTGTAACCTGACACGGAAATCCGTTTAAAGATTAATTAAAGTAAGAGAAGAATATTTCGATCACCTTTATCTAAGAAGATCAAGAAATCCCGAAGAAGATCTTGCAGAAGAGAAGCCGAAGTTCTGTTCACTTCAAACCTCAATGAAGTAGACGAACGAACATGGGAGGCAGAAGTTCTAATTTCCCACGTTGAAATTGCCCTTACATCAATGGAGATGACACAGGCCGTAACATAAAGAGTGGTGGTGTTGACTGTCCAGCTCACCACTGAAGCTTATGTCGAGATCTGTTCGAAAGAAGGAATGACGAGCGAGCACTCATTGCCCATGACCAACCATCCGACCAGGAAGACGAGCAACGAGAATCTACAAGCAACTATCTAGCAGACACTGAACAAGTTATGCTGCAGAATTTTCAAGCGGCGACATCCAGACCTCAATATTCAGATAAAGAGAATAATGATGTTGAATGGACATCTCCGGCTAAATTACCTTCAAAAAACGAAAAATCTTTCATGAATGATACTTAACTAATTGCTACTGTCAATTCCAGAATAGTTCAAAATTTCTAAATTTTCTAATTCCAGTCTAAAGATAACGAAATTTTGAACTAGAACAATTGCCTAATGAAGAATGAAAATGGTCCTGTCGGCCTATACCAGAATGCCAAGTGTAACGAGAATGTGATGCTAACTACATTCTGTGGGAGGAAGAGGAAGACAGTTAGTTGCAGTAAGAAGCGTTACGGGCGTTACTCCAAGAAGTGGGTGAAGAGAAGGAAGTCCAGAAAGAAGTCGTGGTGGAGGAAAAGGCGGAAAAAGACGAAAAGGTGTAAGAGTAAAAGGAAGACCGAAAGTGTAAGAGTAAAACGAAAAATCGGGAGGAGTAAAAGTAAAAGTAGAGCCAGCACAAAGGAGATGAGCAAGGGATGCGAGAGTAGTAGAGAGGAGAAGTAGTAGAAGAGGAAGAAGAAAGCATGCAAATGCCAAATTTTGGAAGGAGAGAAAACCCCCACCTAGTGATCGTGGTTCCTCCTCTTTCTCTGCTGGGGGACCTACGATTTTATAATTTAATAAACAACTTTTTATAATGATTTTATTTAAAACATTTGGCATCAAAATTATTCAAGTACCTACTAACATTTCAATAACTCAACACTATTATACCACATGACAAAATATTAGACCCAAAGTTAGTTTGCAGGTGTTGTCAAGAGTTGTCATTCAAGAATTACGAAACCAAGAAACGAAAAGTTTCAAGTTGTAAAAAACCAAACATTGAAGAATAACGAGTTCCACTATCTGCTTTACAAGCAGATACCATGTTACATGGATATGTCTTTGATTGGGGATTTCGTAACGGTTGTCCTCGAGAGTTGTAAACAAATCCTTTAACTTTAAACGAATCCCTGGGCCGCATCCCGACTAATTCCAACAAAACAACGGTTTACTTATAGAAATGTTGAAAATAACTGTGGAGAGAAGCCACTACAATGAGTTGTTGTTAACAGTCGACTGTTGTCAAGAGGATGAAAATGTTTCCTATGGAGTGGAGTAAATGATGCTATTGCTTTACGTTAAGAATATTGTAACCGTTAAGATAATATTGTAGTCTAATCAACTTAGTTTAGGAATGTAGCCAGGTACGTAAGGAGGGGTAAATTGGTAGCTTGAGATGTGAACATTTATCACATAAATCAAGCGCTTTCCAACGAGTGGCGAACGATTTCTGTGCGATGAAAACTGCGGAAGTTCCATTCCCCTAGCAACGGCTGGGTTGTACGTGAAAAACACTGAAATTGTGACATCCGAATTCCTATTTTCTGTATACAAAAATACTACAGCATTGCGAGACTAGCGTCTCGGTTAGATCGCTAGAATGTTCAATAATGAATTTATTGAATGTTCAATAATATCTCGCGCACCAGCACGTATTCAGAAAAGGGTAAATGCAACACACGATTTTCGAAAAGTCTGATTGAATTCTTTCAATAAGTTGGGTGACGATGGATGATGTATATAAATATTTTTTCCTATGAATCTTCTTTCGAGAAATCAATTGTATGAATCACAGTAAAGTGGGCTCCTGCAACCAATTATCAAGTATGTTTTGAAGAATTTTACGTTTTGAAGAATATTTCCGCATTAGGCACACCGCCATTGATCGCTTTCCATCTTACTAAAAGAGTGGTTATATTGACAAAATCATAAAATCAGTGTTTCTTCTTTTACACATGAACTAACTTGGTGCAGATAGTAAACCTGAACGATGATATTTATTTCTTTAAGCAGTGATTCTTAACCTATGGTCCGTGGACCACCAGTGGTCCGCGACGTACCGAGAAGTGGACCGCGAAATGTTTTGAAAAGTGAGTACTCTATGTCAAAATATCGGAAGGTGAGAGTGGAAAAACGAGTGGGTTGGTACCGATTTATCTGCGGTTAATTTTTTGACAGCTGTGCTACTACAATTTACAAAGAAAGCATTGATCGAGCACTGTCTATTCCAATAGGTGAACACAATTTATCAAAAGTTGGGTCAATTATTAAAGCACAGCATCAAGTAATCGGTAGGAAGGAGATCTCGTTGATAGTACCATATGGAATAAGGTTGTAAGGGGAAAGATTAAGGATAAAGCCTTCCATCCATCCAAGAAAGATGTAATTTTGGAAGGAAAACAATGGATAAGTAGGCTGTATACCTTACCTATTATGGAAACGATTCTGATGAAAAAAGGGGAAATTCCATCATCAAGGATGTGGAGTGGAATTTGGAATGTGGAACTTCTACATTTGGAATCGTTGAGAAGCGAGTTCTTACCTTCCCTGAATACGCGATCGGTAAAACAGATTCGATACAAAAAACGGTGCGTAACCCATTTCATATCGAAGCGACCTTAGTATGTCTCATAATGAGAAGAACTAGAACGGTGTCACAAAGGAACAGGAACCGGAAGGATAACTACTTCACTATTTCAAAAGCTCGAGCGTTCTGGTGTAAAATTGCTCTATTGTACCCCCTACTTCGGAAATTTGCGCTGAAACTTTTCTTACTATTTTCCACATCATGCTAGAAGGGATTTTCATATGTTCTCCCGATCAAAAGCAAGCTACATTTTAAGCTGAGTGTGACCTACGAATGGCAGTGGCGAAAAGTATTACCCCCCCCCCCCCCCCCCCGCATTGATACAGTGGTCTAGTCTAAAACGTGTAACCGTAACCATCACGTTGAAAAGTTATTTTAGAAGATTTTAAACATGTTTTATTGCTTTATTCATTACTAATTATATTACTAATGACAAATACGTATTATAAATTACAACTATGTCACAAATTACTATTATAGAAAATCCATTGATCCATGGAACTTCTGATCACCGTTAGTGGTCCGTCGCTACAAAAAGGTTAAGAATCTCTGTCTAAAAGTATGTAAATCAATCAATAGGAAAAATACAGATTAATAGGTAAATTAGGTACTAAAAATGCAATAAAATGAAACCATAATGGAGGACAGGAGAAAAGGATATACTAATTTAATTAGAAAATAATCCCATCTTATCTAATGTCGGATTCTTTTTAAATCGCTTTTTATTTGTTCTAAAGAAGTATACCCACTTTTTTCTACAGTTGATTTAAGAGAAATGATTAATTTGTGATTCATAGTCGTGCTGATCTATGAGTTTGGAACCAGAAAAATTCCAATTGGCACATACCAAGCTAAATAGCTCGAGATAAGATAAATATTTGGTATCCAGCGAATTCCGCATGTGAGGAAGCCTTTTCAAGATTCTTGTAAACAGTGATATCACCAAAAGGCACTTGAAGAAATGAATTGCTAATCCGGGATCACATCAGACATAGAGAGGGGATTCAAGACGGGAATAAGTCACATGAAACAAATAATTCCTTCGCAGTGCGATTTGTTACAGACGTCATATTCTCGCAGAAAGTTAATCGTAATTGAGCCTTATGGCAGATACAAGTTTTATTGAAGTTGGCAGGTTTCGAGAGGTCTCTCTACTTTTCTAATTCACGAAACGGGCTTACTGGCTTTGAAATTGCAATTGGTATGGAATTTACCAGGTCAAAAAAGTTCTGTTCCATCCTAAGGGGGACAGCTAATGACGTTCGAAAAACCGTGAATGCTAGTTACAGCAAAAGGTAACATACCAAGGTGAACAGGTGTTCTGCGACACCCAGAAATACTGAACTCTGTCTATAATCTTTAGCGTTTTTACTGCAATTTACTTGAAAATATTATTATGAAACCCCAAAAATAGCGAGCGACATTACTCCCAGAACCATTGTCATCCCGAATTTTTTCACCTACCGATCTAATACACTTATATAAGCACCTAACGATCAAAGACGCTGATATGATATTGATATACTAACACATGGAATTGTAAATCACAAACTAAACTTTATTGTGTTCATCCATTATAACTACATGGTTTCACCCTATGGCTACCCTACATCATCACCCCTTTTAACTCGTTTTCCTCTACCCCCTCCAGGCTTTCCTTCAAGTACCGTCTGTTTCTTAGTTACACAGTTCCACTGGAGGTTTTTACCGTATATTTTCGGTATGGGCCTGTGTCTATTATTTTCGGTATGGGCCTGTGTCTATTATTATGGGATTACTATCCCACGTGCATCCAACTTCTTGGTTAATGGATTTTAAACTCTGACGAGAGTACCTACTTGAACGGAAGTAAAATCCTTGGCTTTTTTATTGAAGCTTTTAGCATCGTTGTCCTCCTGGCGGGTTATGTACCGCATTAAATTTTCGGTAGACCTTTGTCATTTTTTTGAAAGTGATTTCTGATGTGTGGGTACTAAAGATTTTAAGGGATGTCCGAAAACTATTTCAGATGGAGATTGGCCATTTGATCTCGGCGTATTTCTGAACTCCAGCAATCCAGCATGGTATGTCTCTTCATCAATGACTCCACTATTCATGCATTTAACAATTAAAGCTTTCACGAATTTTGCAGCCGCTTCTGCATGTCCGTTACTACGTGGAAAATATGGGGAGGGCGAGGATAGAGTGACATTCCATCTTTCAGGGGATTGTTTAAATTCGAATGAAACAAACTGTGAACCTCCATCGCACCTTGCACGAATAGGAACTCCAGTTGAGAATATTCGTCGAAGACTGTTGATGACGGTTTTACTATCCGGGCACCTTGATTCGTATTAGCAGAGTACTGGCCATCCTGAGAGCCTGTCAACATACACCATAAAAATTTTCCCTCCCACAGTAAACTGGTCAATGGATAAGCCTTCAATCGGTCGATCTAGGGTTATATCATAAACCATAGTCTCTTCCGAGAGAGAGGGTCTCGCTTCTTGGCGTAGGCTGCAGCTTTCAATGGTGCTTTTTATGCCGCATGAAATAATAAACTGTTTGGCGAGCCCTCCGTTTCGTTTTTTCTATCCCTTGATGGGATTGTGAAGTTTTTTCAACACCACTTTTCTTGCCGCTCTTCGGATAACGACGACACCCCTTCAGAACGACGCCATCCTCAATGGCTAAAGCGTTTTTCACGTTCCAGTATGGTTGCAACTCTCTTCGAAGGGCTTTCCAGTAAAGTGGAAAGCCATCTCCAATTTGTTTCCTCAACGCCTGATAATCCACATGGCAGTTATGGATGGGTCGTGTATCTCTGCCTTGTAAGCAGGGCATACCTGATGAAAAATGGCGCCATCTATTTCGGCTAACAAGTCTTCTTTTTCTGGCCTGGTTACCGGCCCACGAGACTGACAGTCCGGAATCCAATGGTGTTTCCCTTCCTTCCATTCGATTTTACAATTAATTGAATCCCAAGTTTCTCTTTGAATCGCTGTAACCTCGGACTTTCTATTTCATCTACAGTGTTTGTTCACGATGTATAGTAAAGGTTTGTGATCAATGACGATTGTAAAAGAATGGAGGCCACGGAGGTACTATTCATACTATGGCTAACATTTCAATTTCCACCATTTCTGTTTTGGTGAGGAATCTCGATCCGCATTGGATTAGCTTCCGTTGTCCCTTAGGTTCTTATAACAAGGCTTCTTCGTAATTTGTATTATACAGAAATTAGTTTTTTGTACTGAGAAGTTCTCCGAGAGGTACTGCGCAGTACTGATATTAGGTGAGGAACTACCCATTTGGTTCACCATTCCAATGAATGATCTCAAATCAGTCAGGTTCTTAGGTGCTCTGGAATTTACGATAACCTCCAGTTTTTATGGGACGGATTTTATTCTGGTTTTTACTCACTGTGTAACCGACATAAGGGAGTTCCCCGTTGGCACATACAAATTTTTCCTTGTTTAATGTTATTGATGAAGCTCTACGCCTTTCTTGAATTTTCCTGATCTGAACGAAGCAACGTCTTCGGGAGCTGGGACACAAGGGACAGGAAATACAAGTCCTATTCTATGGACAATACTTATCGAACAAGCGAAGTATGGGCATGAGGGGGAGTATTGGGAATCAATTCTTACTTCATTATTATAATATCCCATTTGTTTAATGATCTGGTCCGTTGGCATAAACAACAAAGAACATATAAAGCATACCAGGAAAAATATACTTTTTTTGTGTACCGAACCTCTCACTTGTGTACTACATTATTAGCGCAGAACATGCTTTAGCTATCACCTAACTGGCTAAAATTGTCACGTTTTTATGTCACCAAAAACTGCCACACGTATTTTCTTGAGTTTCACGTGCAACCAACCAAGTCGTTGGTAGGGAAATGAAACTTCCGCAATGTTCATCGCACAGAAATCGTTCACCATTCGTTGAAAAGCTCTCATTTTAAAGGTTAGTAAGATATTTATGTCGTAGTTTTACAAGATATTAATCCAATAATGCGATTTTATAAATGGTTAATGAACAAGTGCTTGTAAGCCTTATATATATATATATATATATAGATATATATATATATATATATATATATATATTATCAGGGTTCTAGGTACCCCCCAGAGGTGCAATGGGGTCCTAAATCCTCGATAAAAAGGTAGAGGAGGTAAACAGCATTCCGTCAGAGAGATACCACTACTACTAATAGCTTTTAATGAGCCATGTTCAGAGTAGATTGGTTTCCAGGGACCTGGAAAGCCCATCCAACGCCAAACCCAGCTTCTCAAGAACACGAGCAAAAGGCAGCGACGCCCGTTGTTTCACCAACGGGACGACGACAGTGCTATCTCTGAAGCCCTGACGAGACCTCGATGACGGTAACTTTGTTACAATATATGTATATATATATGTGTGTGTGTGTGTGTGTGTGTCCTTCCAGACGATAACTCGCCTAAGGATTGAGAGACAAAAGCTATATATATATATATATGCGAACTATTACCAAATTGGGAACGCCAATCAATGTATTCTTTACCATCAATTATTATCCATCGATTTATTCACTTTCGATCATATAATCGATTTGTCACTCGAATAACACAATGTGTCGTCACTAGCTGCTCATAACTCCCCTCGCGGCACAAATGCGAACTTAGATGGATATAATATACCTGCTACCTACCTTTGTCAGTCAGTTCGTTATCGTTGTTGTTACAGGAAGGATCGTCTTCCAATTTATGTTTTATTTTACGTTACCTATTTGTGAATCTGATTCTGTTTAACTTACTATGATGTGATCCGTCGAGGGGAGTACGCTAATTTCGAGTGTTTGTAAAGTTTCTATAATAAACTGTGTTATTATTAACGTTTTACATTCGGTATTGTGATGGTTTACCCTATGGCATCGGACATTGAAGAAGGACAGTTGTGTGAGGATGAGGGGGACATCACATCAGAAGTGGGATATCGTAATCTACAAGCAGGATTTCATGAGAATTACTATGGAAATAGTCGAGGTGAGTTTTATCAAGATTTTTCGGATTCTAGAAAAGAAAGGGGTCGGCCAATTTTGCAACGCAGTTCGGGTGACGCCTTACCTTACTCGGAACAAGGGTCATCACCCGACCGCCCTCCCGATTTTTCTCGGGCGCATAGGAGCAGGAGGGGGGCCTCTGGACGCTCACCATCTCCCTCCGCACCCCTCTTCCACCACGATTCTTTAGTGCACAGTGGCGACTCCCTACGGGATTTGTTGACACAACAAACCCTTGCAATGAAAACTTTGGCAGAGTGTTTTACACAAAATCAAGGTCAAACCCCCTCAGAGCATTTGAAACTCTCGCTTCCTGAGTATGACCCCAAAAATAAACAAGTTCAGCCCAAATCATGGTGCAATACAGTTGAGTGTTGTTTGACTTCACAGGATCAAAAAGGAAGACGTTTAATTGTTGCCTTGAGTAGAGCCTTAAAAGGAGAGGCTGCTGATTGGTTTACTACTATTGTCCACCCTCAACTCACATGGGACGAATTCAGATCGCTCTTTCTTCACCAATATGACATAGCACTCACACCAGCCGGATTCATGCTTCAATGTTTCCAAGCTAGACCACGAGATTTTGAAAATTATGCCACATTCGCCTCACGAACTATCAATCAATTTGTTGCTCACTTCCGCCAGTCATCAGTGGAAGAAATTGCTGTATCAGTGGCTCTCTCTCAGATAGCTCAAGCAGACACAAGAGCACGTCATCTTTGCTACACAGAAAAGATAAATAGCCGTGAAAAGTTGCTTCAGGAATTACGGGCTCTGTCATTTAAGAGACCAGGAGGTTATGACAGCGGTTCTGGAAATGCCAAGAAGAGTCGACCAAACTATGAAAGCCTCAGCATTCATCCTCTCAGGATTATACTTCCCGCTGTGGGAAATGTCGAAGATCTGGACACAAAACCTCAGAGTGCAGATCATCATCATCCTTGACCTCATCAAATCAGCCAAGAAAGCCATCCAACTTCAGCAATACAACGTGCTTTTCCTGCAACCAAAAGGGGCATATTGCTCCAAACTGCCCAAAGAAGAAGATGTCAGACAAGCGTGGACCAGGAGACACCAGCAGCCAGAGGTCTCAGCCAGTCGAGAAGCAGGTTGGCCTATGCATTGCTAACCCAGAAGGCACATTAACCCACCAAGGTGATGTATTCAAGTATTGTTTTGATTCTGGATCAGAGTGCTCACTCCTTTGTTTGTCCTTTAGTACCCGCTTTGATGGGCCTTTGTTCAATAATGTAGTTCACTTGCATGGTTTAGGGTCATCAATTACCATTTCTTAGTGCCAAAAACAAGCCAGAGTAAAGATTAATGGACACGACATTCAAGTCCTGTTCCATATTGTTGCTGACGGTGCTTTGCCTAAACCCATCATTTTGGGACGTGAAATTCTGGCTCCAGATTTTTGTATGGTAATAACTATATCTTCTTGCACGCTTTGGAAGGACCATCCTCCATTCATGCTAAACCATAATTTTCTGGATACATCCAGCACTCATGGGAAAGGCGCTGAACCTGTGGGTTCTTCTGGCATTGAAAAATGTGACACTTCTACAAAGGGGCGTGGGCATTCTGATTCCATAAACACCACAAAAAATGAAATATTTTCTGTATCCTTGGGTGATCTCTGCTCTTTGGAGCAGTGCACTGAGGATGAAGTCGTGTTGTTCAGTGAGGTGTTAGGTGGTCATAGTGACAATATCCCTTCACTTGATTTTCACCCATCTTGTGTTGTCCCAGCTTTAGGATCTTGCCAAGTCTTGCCAGTTAGCACTCAACATTTCGAATCAGTACACACTGACCTTCCTGTTAGTCAAAGGGGGGATCTCATCAAAATTTTGACTAATTATTTCCCAATATTTTATTGATGGAATACCTACCACTCGTGTGACGACAGGAACATTCAAAATTCGCCTTCTTGACCCTTCCAAAATTGTCCACCGTCGACCATACAAACTTAGTCCTGTACATCGTGAACTGGTGCGAGAGCGCATCAAAGAACTTGAAGATGCCAAAGTAATTCGCCCCAGTTCTTCTCCATATGCAAGCCCAATACTTCTTGTTCCTAAAAAGACAGGTGGTTATCGAATGGCCGTTGATTTTAGGGCTCTCAATGCAAATACAGTCCCAGATAGATACCCTTTGCCATTGATAACTGATCAAATAGCGCGTTTACACGGTGCCCGATGGTTTTCTATTCTTGATGCTGCTAGTGGATTTCATCAAATCCCAGTTGAAGAAGAGTCCATAGAAAAGTTAGCTTTTGTCACACCAGACGGACAATGGGAATATTTGGCCTTGCCCTTTGGGGTGCGCAATGGACCAAGTGTTTACCAACGAGCAATTATGAAAGCCTTAGGAGACTTAGCATTTGATTACGTCACGTGCTATATGGATGATCTGCTTATATCAGCAAGCACTCAAGCTGAGGCACTTATCCGATTAAATCATGTTCTAGGAGTTCTTACTTCTGCTGGATTTTCTCTAAACCTTTCGAAGTGTTTGTTCATTATCTCGAAAATTAAATACTTAGGCTACGAGATAGAAAATGGAGAAATAAAACCGAACAAATCCAAAGTTGAAGCTCTGACAAAATTGCCACCTCCCTCTACTCTTCGTACTCTTCGCCAATTTTTAGGTTTAGCTTCTTATTTTCGGCATTTTATCCAAAATTTCGCTCAAATAGCTGCTCCCTTGTTTAAATTAACCCGTAAAACTGATGATTCAGCTAATGACAGTAAGAATCGACCAATTCTTTGGAATGACAGTCATGAAAAGGTTCGCCAACAACTTATTGGCATGCTTACCTCAGAACCCATTTTAACCATTTTCAACCCATCCTACCCCATTGAGTTGTACTGTGATGCAAGCTCTTTAGGTTTTGGCGCAATTTTGATTAATATAGTTGACAAAAAGCCGAGACCAGTAGCCTATTACAGTAAGAGAACCACGACTGCAGAATCTAACCTTCCAGACGATAACTCGCCTAAGGATTGAGACAAAAATGCGTTTTTGGGCCAAAAAATCAAGCTTTCCACAGCTATATATATATATATATATATATATATATATATATATTTTTTTTTTTTTTTTTTTTTTTTTTTTTCGTATTTAGGTTCTTGAGGGTTGGTCTGTAGATTGAACAACTCAACTAGGCCGACGTTTCGATTTATTTGTAAATCCTCTTCAGGGCTGTAATATAGGAAAAACTACCTTAGTTGGTTACATTTGACAACTCATGTACCACCTATCTATCAACTGCAAGTGGAGACTTATGGAGACTAATATTTATACAATCTTGAATAGATATAAGTAGGCAGGTAATTGACACCCTTATT
This sequence comes from Adelphocoris suturalis, assembly GCA_030762985.1. Lineage (NCBI taxonomy): Eukaryota > Metazoa > Arthropoda > Insecta > Hemiptera > Miridae > Adelphocoris > Adelphocoris suturalis. Next base: position 31,502,349 of record CM061046.1, read on the forward strand.
TGTTACATTATGAATAACTTAAGATATATGGACAGTTTACCTTAGATGATGATTGCATTATTATTGCATGTAGGTTACATAGCATCCATTCTTCATTGGGGTAACTTTAGCTATAGAACTTACTACCTACTAACTACTTACTAATTAATGAATTTATAATAGAGAGAAATTATGATTATTATAGAAATTATATAGAGAGAAAGTTGATAGATGGAATGATTGACTTGAAATGATATGAATATGAGATAAGGTTGTTGTTGTCACTTTAGTATGTTGTGCATTGGATGTTGTTGTCCTATATTACAGCCCTGAAGAGGATTTACAAATAAATCGAAACGTCGGCCTAGTTGAGTTGTTCAATCTACAGACCAACCCTCAAGAACCTAAATACGAAAATTTAATACTGAGTGGTCAAGAACATTAGTCATTATATATATATATATATATATATATATATATATATATATATATATATATATATATATATATATGAAAAAAAGCGATAAACACTAGGATTTATTTCAGAATGTCTCAAAACGTTTCAATTTAGAAACTTTCCGAAATGTTTTATTTTAAATTTTTTGGGGTCTTTGCAATTGCTTTATTTCCTATGAAAATTCGCTAAAAAGACAAGAAACCAATAAAGTCAGAAAAAGAAAAGAGGTTAAGGCGAAAACAAGAGCCAGATTTGCTGAGTAATTCAAAGCCAGGCAGCAGAGTCTTGACACGATTATACAGTCATGAGGAGGAGAGCGGAGTAATACGTGTCGAGGTTGACCTCAGAATGGGTCGGGAAGTCTAGCTACTTTGCCTGGAAAAAGGATAATTTATGTATACATGTCCCTTTGGGTGTGTTAACCCGAAAGATGCCCTTTCGGATACGACTCTTGTTATTGGCCTGATACATTTTTACTTACTACAGGAACGAAATATAATATACCTACCATCAGAATGTAAATGCATTTAAACGTAAAAGATGAAATTTCAACGAGATGCTTCACAATATCTTTTTTTAAATTAAAATTCAATTATTTGGAAAATTTAAAAACCAATCAGAAGTGGGAAACCGAAACTTGAATATTTAAGCTTGCGGGAGTCTTCAATCAAATCTTCAAATATGTAATCATAGTGGAGCAAACGCTGCAGTGAGAGAAAGCATCCGAAAGAGTATGTCATAGCCAAGCTGAAACACCGAAACCGAAATTTAGGCGAAATAAGAGAGAGAATAACAGAAATAGGTAGTCTACGTCCATTGCCAAAGAGTTTGTGCAGGCACAATACAATTACTCAATTCTAGTGCCAAGAAATCATTTGGGATTAAAAAGTTTTTATTACTTATTATTTTTAAATTGTATTATGTGCGTGCCTTGGTGCATGCGAAGTTGTTTTTAAGGTCTCTCATAATAGCCTTGCAGGCATCTCCAATATGTGCTAGGGAAATCCAGCTATAGGACTCTTTCCCCATTCTTCAAAAATCAACTCCCCCCCCCCCCCCCCCCCCCCCCCACTATACAAGTGCCAACCCGCACTTACCTCTACAAATCATGAATTATACTCGTATTATAGGATTGGGGGATAAATGGATGGCGGCCTTTGTTGAATATCAGATTCGTGTCACCAAAGGGCCTCGTCAGGGAATTCAGATAGTGTACGCGGCTAAGCTCCCTCCACTGCTCCCACACACGCTTCCTACTGAACAATTATTGAAATCAGATTCAGAAAACCAATATATTCACAAATGGAAAAAAGTTATTTCTGTCACAAGATTATGTCTGCTTATGTTAGAAATATTTTAGAAACAAATAATGAGAAACTACCCAGTCGAAACATTTCTAACGAGCCCGTTTGGGGAAACAGTTTGGTTGAATAGGGTCGATGAACGAATAAATTCAAGGGATGCGCCAAACCAGTAGGTGAGTACCAGAGATATACAGGTTAGAAAAATTCCGACTGCGGTGCGCAAGAAGAACCACGTTTTGAAATTTGTATACATGTTCTTCCACGAAGGCGGTAGAAACGCTGATCACGAAAGACAATGAGGCTGCAGAACGAGAGTGAATTTGATAGCGTGGCATATTGACGACGAATACTTTTTTTTTTTTTAATATAACCAATCATGCAGCATGATCTTATGAGCAAATCGTCAAACTTTTCACCTTATTATTCACGTTCAATTAAACTTGTCTTATTTGGAGAGCAGACAGCTATCCATAGAGGTTAGTCTCACTCGATTTTAAGCATGCAAAAATACGTCGAAAAATGATCAATCCCACGATCGAAATTATCAATCCCACGATGTCAACGATTAATGAACTTTTCAAAATCAAATTTGAAAAGTTGGACACAACATCAATTTTGCTGGTTGATGAACTCCCGCTAGAGAATCCGGAAGAATTATTTTTGTGCAGAATATGAACCCTCTAGTATAATCCATTCGAACTCCCTCCATGTGAATTCCAAAATTGTTGAAACCATTACAATAGCTGCATTTTCAATTGAAACATATTGATAAGTAATGCATGCATTACAGGAACGTCTCTTCATAAGCACGGGTTGTATATGATTTTGGTGGGAAAAGCGAAAAGGTCGTAATTTTATTGAATTTACCTGCGCTACAACCTAACATGAATATGTTACAAACAGTACCTACCTATTGCTTTCACAAACTGGTTTAAAATATCATGATATATTGGTATCTGCCCCCCCCCCCCTTCCCTATCGAATCATCCACACTATGAGATTTTTGATACAATAAATCACCTAACCACGCTTTACAAGTCCACATCTATAGGCGACAACAGTTATAATAAACTAAATTTCGTCAAGTGAGGATTCCATCTGCATTGTATCAGCTGATACGATTGTCGTCGTTTATAAGGTGCTTTTTACTATGTTTCACCAGTTGCGATTCAATCCCATATTGAGGAATGTTCTCCCTGTCTATGTTCTAAGGAGAAAAAAGGGATGAAAGCACAGCGAACGAGGTGGTATTATTCGATTCATTGGGATAATACATGTCAACGTAACCCCAAAAAAAAAAACATTATTGTTAGCTTGGAAGTCTTCAAGATCTCGATTTCTTACATTCTACCCTTATGTTAGAAGGGATGGCCTTTATGGTAGCATATTCGCAACACAAAACAACGCTTTTGAGCCGTTAGGTCATGGATAAAGCATGTTCCATGATAAAATCATGTTCATTATAATAAGGATGATCAACTCTTGATGGGGATGGTGCTTGTCCAGCCTGGTTTCTCTCCTTGGGGGACGTTCGTTTACGATACGCGGTGTAGAGCACGAAATCCAGCGTCCCACATACAGTTCCACCCAGTTTCCCGTCCAGTGACCCGGTTTTGCGAGGGTCCGCGCCCATTGTTCAGAGCGGAGGGAGGTCCCGTCTGCCGCAAAACTTCTTTTTTTATCCCCCGCTCCCTCCCACAGGCTGAACGCTGAAAACCTCTTCCGTAGTTTCGACGTCAATTTCATCCGTAGAGAAGCCGTAATGCTTCTCGTCATGAACACTCATTCAAACTGAATTTCCCTTACCACATGTTGGAAATCAGGATACTCATCGTCCAATTGAAATACATGTTTAGAGATGTTTATCCTTGATAACTTATAGCTACTGCTACCTTTACACCATCCATTTTCTGAATTTATTAGGTGTTGTACATAGTTTGGATCATTATATATACTTGTAGCATTCCGCTAACTAATTCTGATTTTTGCTAATTCCAATAATCGTATTATTTAGAAACACTTTGGCCATAAATTGTGTATACATATATATATATATATATATATATATATATATATACTTTCCCGCTGATTTTTTTATGATAAACAAAAAGTGCTGACCATTTAAATAACTCACTCATAAGAAATTTTCTTCTAATTTCATAAAAAAACAATTTTCACTAATTACGTTTTCTGGATCGCCTAACTAGTGAAATGTGACTGAAAATTTTGACTTTCAACTAGGATATAATTTTGTTTTACTTCCTGCACGAATCCTAAGCTTCTCTACCTTCCACAATGAGGATGCCGAAATCCGATGTATTACAAGACAGCTGTTTCTCATAGTCGCAACTTTGACTACTCTCTTTGTAAATAACATTTTTCTATGTAAAACTATGGCAAGGGGGAGCTAATTCGAGAATGGTTATAAAGGTGAAGAAGAGCAGTAATAGCAGTTGTACCCGTATTGCAAGATCAGCAATTCCGTTGATATTTCATCTCAGGTAATCCCTATGCATATTAAAAAAGAGAAAATTAGTTTCTTTGATTGTTCGCAAGAAATGTCCAAACGGTTACTCCGATTTCCATGCGGGTGGGCGCACATTGTCGGGCAAGTTCCAGAGATGATTTTAGGCTATATTATGAGTATAATCCTCTAGACTTACTCTTTCATCGAGAACTCGACTTTCCCTAACGACGTCGTCCGGGTATAAACAACTTTGTAATTAAGGAAAAACCGGAAAAGCGACGAACTTTTCACATCAAATGGGGCATTTCTAGGTTCAAGGCTGAAGAACTTTCCATAGCAAATTCAAAGATAACAAAACGATTTGGGGGGGGTTGAGCAGAGCAGTTATTATCCGTTAAGATAGGTCTTCAAAAATTGATATTAAAAACCGTGTATTAACTGCAGCGATATTGGATGGGAAGATATTTAACGTAATCAAGGTTATATTGAGTAAGAAACGGGGACGGTTGGTTGGATAATTATTAAGGGATAAGTTGAAACTTGATTGTTGAAATTTGATTCGGAGCCTTTTTGGGACAACTGGATAAAAATGAGAGAATACGAAGCCTCTTTACAAAGCACAAACAGTGGCGTTGCTTGCCGGAAATAGCCAGGGGGGGGGGGGGGGGGAGACGTATCATGAAATTCCCAACTGAATAGAAAGTTTTTAAAACTCAAAAAAACTCGGCGCTCCGCGCCTCGCCAGGGGGCAAGCCCCCTGGACCCCCGGTTACCTCTATTTACATACTTCGGACGAAATTATTGAAACACAGAATGTGTTTGCGTTGTCGCGCAACCAAGTGACAACCAAACAAGCGTCATTGTTTACTATTCATTTATAACATCAATTATTTATATAGTTATAGTATGAAACTACGAAAATTGCGTTGTTAAAAAATCAAGCCTGGCTGGGATTCAAACCCACAACCTTCGTCTCACGAAAAAAAAAAAAAAAAAAAAATTCAGGCCTGGCCGGGATTCGAACCCACGACCTTCGTCTCACGAGAAAAAAAAATTTTTTTTCAGGCCTGGCCGGGATTCGAACCCACGACCTCTTGCTTCCCGTCACACATTTCGTTCCCATCCCGCGTTCCATTTTCGGCTAGTTAGTCCATGGCTAAAACACATTCTGTGTTAAAAATACGAAATAAATTCGTGATAAATCAAGAGCGATTTATCAAGCAAATGTCCTAAAGAGGCTACATACGAAATTACAGCTTCCTAGAGTGTAAAGAATAGAAATTAGCTTTAAAAGCCACTCATCTGATCCGGACCCTGGACATCGTCAAGTAAATGTCCTAAAGAGGCTACATACGAAATTACAGCTTCCTAGAGTGTAAAGCATAGAAATTAGCTTTAAGAGCCACACATCTGATCCGGACCCTGAGCATCGTCAAGTAAATGTCCTAAAGAGGCTACAAACGAAATTACAGCTTCCTAGAGTGTAAAGTATAGAAATTACCTATTCAAATTATTTAACCTCCGCTTCACAAATCAAACCGTTTTCGTAATACTCAGATCACCTGCTATGAATCAAATCATCGAAACACAAGCTCAATGAAATCATCAGAAATTAACAAGCGGTTGCAATCATGTTCACAATATCAATTATTGAGAATGATCACCTGTGTGTAAACAATTATTTATATAACCATGCTCATAACTCAGTTTGTTGGACACGCACTTCGCAGTAGTTAACATAATATTGTTGGATAAATCGAGAGCTTTCGAACGAATGGTCAACGAATTTTGTGGGATGAAAAACGACGAAGTACCATTTCCCTAGCAACGACTCGGTTGTACGTGAAAATCATCCGTCACACATTTCGTTACCATCCCGCGTTCCATTTTCGGCTAGTTAGTCCATGGCTAAAACACATTCTGTGTTAAAAAGGGAAATAGAAAGAAAAAATGAGTAGAGTCACTTATAATATTAATGACACCTGCTACCTACAGTTGATATCTATTGCCTATAAGTTTCTATGCCCGGTAAATTTTGATGTTGTCCCCCAGGTTATGTTCTTAATTTTGTGGGCGGAAAAGCAGCATTTTTTCGATTGGATGAGTATTCAGTGTGTGTATTTTGAAAGTATCAGCTTTTTCGATTATCATTCCTAATGAAGGTGAGTGTTCTTGTGAAAGATGTTACACGTGTGGGGTAAAGATCGAAATGAGTCGTAGTTATTTTATTAAATTGTTACCATTTAAAATGGCCTACAGTGCCTTATTTGTCAAAAGAGAGTGAATATCAGCCAATTTTAGCGATTTTTCGTAGAAAATAAAGCTATTACAATGGCTCTAAAACATTTGAAATGAAAATTTGTGATATTTTCGTTCATTGGAATCTGTTTTGTGGCATACTGACACGAATCCTAGAGTCGAACGCATTTATCTTTTTAGTACCTATATATGTAAATATATATGTATATATACGAAACGATAATTCCCCTTGAGTTTGAAAATAAAGAAGTTGCAGTCGTGCAGCATGATCGTACGAGCAAATTTTCGTAAATCGAATCGTATTTTATAATGAAATTGGATTTAAATTTGACTTTTTGAGTGTAAGGAAATCGCTAGTAGAAATGGCAAACAGTATTCTAGATAATGATCTCGTATTCAAATGAAGATTTTGAATTGTTTGCTGTTTTTGCAGTTTTTATCGATTTGTTTGCAAATTTTAATTAATTTTAAGTACATTTTTCAGCAAAATTTTGTGGACAAATTGTTGAATGTTCTATTTTGTAGTTGATAAACTTTATTTGAGCAATATTCTGTCAAGAAATATAAATCTAACGATTTTTAGCCGTATTTAGGCATTTTAGTGATTTTTTTAGTACGTTCTTTGAAATTTGACCAATTTACTGAGCTCAATAAGTGCTGACCAAACGAACTAATCCTTTCTTCTGGAAAGCTTGATCTTTTGGCGCTAGAACGGAATTTTTATCTCAATCTTAAGCAGAGTTATCGTCTGGAATGACACACACACACGAGCACGCGCGCACGCATTGCTCAAATGTCAAATAATGTAGTAAAAGTTTCAGTCATGCAGCACGATCGTATGAGCGAATTTCCGTAAATTATCGTACTATATCATGTTACATTGTTTTGAAAATTGAGGACTTTAAGGGAAAAGAAATTGTTAACTACAAATTTTAACGCAAAAAACTCGTTCTAAGTAATATTCTACGTTTCAAAAAGAGATTTTGGATTTCCAATTTTTTGCAGGTTTCATTGATTTTTCAGCTTATTTTAATGAAATTTAAGAACTCTTTTTCAGCATAGTTTTGTAAATAAATTTTTTAGTGTTCTATTCAGTTAATAAACTTTATTTCAGCAATTTTCTGCTTAAAAAAATATATACATTAAACGATTATTTTCGGACTGATATGATTGAACATTTATTAAGACTCGGAGCTATGCATTAAATAATTCATACAAATGCATTTTATAAATATGGTAAAAATTGAACAACTTACGTTACTCACTTTCGATTTCTTTCCCAACGATAGGCTTGGCCCGTGTTGTTAGGGAAGTTCTTGGTGATTCGCTCATGTCTTACAATCTATTTACTCTATGATACAATCGGTACTTTAAAATATAATGTTATGCGTATAATTATTAGCTGTTTTTTGCTGATTTTAGTGAATTTTTCAACACTTTTTTTTTTAATTTGACCAATTTAAAGTGCCCAAAAAATTATGGTCAACGAACTCGTCCTTTTGTTTGGAAAGCTTGAATTTTTGGCGCAAGAATGAAATTTTTATCTCGATCCTAATTTTAAATTTTTTGGATCATTTGCAATAGCTTCATTTTCTACAAAAATTCGCTTAAAATGACTAAAAATTGCTAAAAACGGGTAAAATTAGTTAAATTTATATTCATTAGGTACCAGAATACTAGTCAAAAGAAGTTTATCAATGATAAACTACGACATTAAAAAAAAATCACAAAATTATGCTGAAAAATGAACTTAATTTCATTAATATTTACCGAAAAATCTTTAAAAACATCACTCTAAAAATGCGACTCTAGAATATTTTTTCAATCGCAGAATAATAATGAGAACAACTTTTAATATGTACATGTTTTTCCCCATAAATTGGTTGTAAAGAATTTCACTGTTCTAAACGTGCTTAAATTTCACATCAATTTAACATAATTATGATAATATATGAAACGAGACTGAAATTTGAATTATGCACGTTTTTGTACGAATGCTTTGAGGGGAAAAAAAGGCGGGGGCTGCTGCCCCACAACAAAATTTAAATTGACAGGATCAGAAAATGGAGATTTGAGAGGAAAAAAAAAATATATATATATATATACATCGTCATTTGTCCAGGTTTACTCCTTTTTGCGGTATATATTCAATACTGGAACACTTCTGCAAATCACCATTTTCATGTTAGCTATTTTACGAAAATTTGATGTAATAAGACTGCACCATTAGTTATATAGATTAGGACAATAATTATTGTCATTATTCGAAACTTGGAAAGAACGTGTTGAAGACCTGATAAATATTCCGGATATTATTAAAAGCACAAAAAGAGTTGCTCATTTGTCCGTAAATTATCGAACTATATCATGTTACATTGTTTTGAAAATTGAAGACTTTAAGGGAAAAGAAATTGTTAACTACAAATTTTAACGCAAAAAACTCGTTCTAAGTAATATTCTACGTTTCAAAAAGAGATTTTGGATTTCCAATTTTTTGCAGGTTTCATTGATTTTTCAGCTTATTTTAATGAAATTTAAGAACTCTTTTTCAGCATAGTTTTGTAAATAAATTTTTTAGTGTTCTATTCAGTTAATAAACTTTATTTCAGCAATTTTCTGCTTAAAAAAATATATACATTAAACGATTATTTTCGGACTGATATGATTGAACATTTATTAAGACTCGGAGCTATGCATTAAATAATTCATACAAATGCATTTTATAAATATGGTAAAAATTGAACAACTTACGTTACTCACTTTCGATTTCTTTCCCAACGATAGGCTTGGCCCGAGTTGTTAGGGAAGTTCTTGGTGATTCGCTCATGTCTTACAATCTATTTACTCTATGATACAATCGGTACTTTAAAATATAATGTTATGCGTATAATTATTAGCTGTTTTTTGCTGATTTTAGTGAATTTTTCAACACTTTTTTTTTATTTGACCAATTTAAAGTGCCCAAAAAATTATGGTCAACGAACTCGTCCTTTTGTTTGGAAAGCTTGAATTTTTGGCGCAAGAATGAAATTTTTATCTCGATCCTAATTTTAAATTTTTTGGATCATTTGCAATAGCTTCATTTTCTACAAAAATTCGCTTAAAATGACTAAAAATTGCTAAAAACGGGTAAAATTAGTTATATTTATATTCATTACCAGAATACTAGTCAAAAGAAGTTTATCAATGATAAACTACGACATTAAAAAAAAATCACAAAATTATGCTGAAAAATGAACTTAATTTCATTAATATTTACCGAAAAATCTTTAAAAACATCACTCTAAAAATGCGACTCTAGAATATTTTTTCAATCGCAGAATAATAATGAGAACAACTTTTAATATGTACATGTTTTTCCCCATAAATTGGTTGTAAAGAATTTCACTGTTCTAAACGTGCTTAAATTTCACATCAATTTAACATAATTATGATAATATATGAAACGAGACTGAAATTTGAATTATGCACGTTTTTGTACGAATGCTTTGAGGGGAAAAAAAAGGCGGGGGCTGCTGCCCCACAACAAAATTTAAATTGACAGGATCAGAAAATGGAGATTTGAGAGGGGAAAAAAAAAATATATATATATATACATCGTCATTTGTCCAGGTTTACTCCTTTTTGCGGTATATATTCAATACTGGAACACTTCTGCAAATCACCATTTTCATGTTAGCTATTTTACGAAAATTTGATGTAATAAGACTGCACCATTAGTTATATAGATTAGGACAATAATTATTGTCATTATTCGAAACTTGGAAAGAACGTGTTGAAGACCTGATAAATATTCCGGATATTATTAAAAGCACAAAAAGAGTTGCTCATTTGTAATTCCGAAAATTATATACTTATATATTTTTTAATTGAAACGATAATTACAATTAAGAAAAACATATAAGAAAATATACTTATAGGATATATATATTATAGGAGCTAGTAATTACCATGAATTGCACTTAGCGTAGCACGGGTACAGAGCTAGTTATAAATTTAATTTTGGTCACTACTTATTTAACGCTGTGCGCTTGTGCTTCAATGAATGTAAAATGTTAGTTTTACCGTGGAAGTTACGTCATCCGGAATTTCGAATGCCTCACCATTTACACTTACAAAGGTTACAAGGCCAACCATTCAAGTATGAACAAAACAATAAAGCGAACTGGAAGTAAAAGCACTGGTAAATAAATACAGGTTGATATGAAATTCACGGTCTGAAGTGTTTTGTCATGATAAATGATGAGGGATTACAAACTAGTGATATTCGATAAAACAACACTACAAAAGTACATATATCTAATCTAACAAGGGTAATATAAAACAAACTCGGTGCCGAACAAGAACAGTAGTGCTGTGCGTCATGATGAAAGAGCTGCTCGCGCTTGCAGGCATCATCGCCACTGTGTCAGCGACAGGTTGCGAAGTGTCCACTCCACCGCCATGGCCGGACGCGTACTCCGTCAAGGGTGCGATAAGTATTCCTTACACTGAACTTTATGAACCCTTTGAAGCGTGGTACGACGCGAAAAAGGGTAACAGCCGAATAGACTACTACAACGGTATGGCAAAAACATTCCAGTTTAGCAATTGGCCCACAAAAACGGGTAGTAACATAAAAATCGTCCCTATGACCACTGATAAAGTTCTAAACAAAATTTCGTGTTTTGAAGTTGCTGGTGAATCACAGGGAGATGTTACACCTCAATCAATCCTTCCTGATATTACGAACTTTACGTGTGTCGGCCATGGTGTCATTAATGGTATTCAAGCCCAGCAATGGACTTTTACAGAACAAAATGAGGAGAAAACTAATCACTACATTATGTGGATAAAATTGAAAAATGATGCGAAAAGTGGGGGAAAAATTGCTGTACCAGTTTACTATGAAATGAAAGGATACAATACCTTACTTGGGTCTCACTACGATCATTATTATCTCTCTTACCAAGGGTACAATCCGGTAGCTCCAGCAGATTCAGTTTGGAAAGTCCCTTCAACAATGAAATGCACAGGATTCCCCGGTCCGGGAATCAGGGATGTGGCAACATTTAACCCAATGAAAGAATTCATCCACAACTATGACCACCACATAACCCATGCATGGGACGATTTCCTTACTACCCACAAGAGGGAATTCAACGATCTGTCAGAGCATGAGTTAAGGAAGCACATATTCAAACAAAACCATAGGTTTGTCCATTCTCATAACAGAGCTGGCCACGGCTACAAGTTAGCCCTGAACCACCTGGCTGATCGAACAGATGATGAACTCAAGGCACTCAGGGGCTTCAAGCGCACACCTGGAGGCAATCGAGGATCTCCATTCCCATACAATGAAGAGGAAATAATACAAACAACTAATCAAGTCTTACCAATAAACTTTGATTGGAGGCTATATGGTGCAGTAAATCCCGTGAAAGATCAATCCATTTGCGGAAGCTGTTGGAGTTTTGGAACAACTGGAACAATCGAAGGTGCCTACTTCGTAAAAACTGGAAATCTCATAAGCCTATCCGAACAGGCTTTAATAGACTGCTCTTGGGGATATGGTAACAACGGATGCGACGGAGGGGAAGATTTTAGAAGCTACGAATGGATCATGAAACATGGGGGTCTCCCACTGGAAGATGAATATGGTCCATACCTTGCAATGGACGGACGCTGTCACGTAGATAATGTGAAACTTGTAGCACCTATTACGGGATGGGTAAATGTTACGGCACATAACGAACGTGCTTTGAAATTAGCTATTTTCAAACACGGACCGGTGTCAATTGCTATAAATGCTGCTCTCAAAACCTTTTCGTTTTACTCAAATGGTGTGTACTACGATCCGAAATGTAAAGGTGGCGTAGATGATCTCGATCATGCTGTTCTTGCCGTTGGATATGGATGGTTAGATCACAAAAAGTACTGGCTAGTCAAAAATTCCTGGTCGACACATTGGGGGAACGACGGATATATTCTGATGCAAGTCAAGAACAATAACTGCGGTGTGATGACCTCACCGACCTACGTCACGATGTAAGTTGGCGCTTTCTTAACTACTGAAGATATCTCACATTGTGATACATTTTGTAAATGAAAACAATTAAGTTTTATCGATTCAATAAAATAGTACACGTTCACTGGATTCATTTTCATTTTTTCCTAATGGTTGGGGTATTTTAGGCAGGTTGCCTGGCTATCATATCTGAATAATATTCTGAATCGATTGGCTGTCAAAATAAGAATCTGTCAACAATAAACAACAGCAAGAGTGGAACGGATTCTGTGAAAATTTATGGGTATTAGCGTGATGTTTTATTTCAGCATGTGATAGTTAACATGGGTAACTATTATTAAAACCTATATAATCAGAATACGTAACTATGCCAAATGTAGGACGAATTAATTCAAGAGTCGTAAAGCCCCCCCCCCCCCCCCCCACCATGTACGATGGAAACTCATTCACATACTGTCACAGACCGAGTGAAACTGCCACCCAAGTTGGGAGCGCAGTATAGTTTTCACACTCAATTTAGGACCGAAATTTTCATGACTTGAGAGTTGGGTGGTAGGGTGGTAGATGGTAATTAGTGATGAGGCTACAATAGGAGTAAATTTCTGTCAAATGCCCACATGCTCAACACTAAACAACGTTGAAATAGGGACCTCCTCGGAGTCAAACACCAAAACCCATGAGAATAGCACGTACGAATAGTAGGTATGTGTATTGAGTAATAATAGGGTATAGACTCTAGAAACGAATAGGTCATTTCCACATACAACAGTAACTTTCATATGAAATTCATAAGAAATAATTTTAGGAACAACATCTTTGACCATACACTTATGAGGTATCCTCCGATACACCACTACATAATAAAACACTGCCAATTATTACACAAAGGTTTATTATTTGTGTGTTTGATAGACTTTCTACGCAGTTCATTGGTCTAAAATTATTAAACCCCGTATGTGATATATGATCAGAACATGGCGCATCGTACCTCCCAGAAAAGTACTTCTCTTTGTAGTTCCAAGACTCCGCAATTTTACGCTTCACAGTAAATGTTTAAAAAAAAAAAAAATTGATAGGTAAAGAAAGAGTATATAGGTTCAGAGGCCGCTCTACTGATCAGTGCGCCTCCATACCTCGTACCTCGAGGAGTCCCAAAGGAGCTCTATCTAAATAACACCACCAAGAAATCAGCCTCGGAGGTTCCGGAACTGATCTGAGTCCCTCCATTCATTGTAATTATATTCCAGATCTCCAAAAAGGAGCTATATTTCAGGTTTCAGTATCCTAAGACAATGAAAAACAATTTAGGCTCAGAGGCCCCACAGCTGATCAGTGTACACTGATCGTAAATTCTTGATATTACAAAGGAGGTTTATTTAAAATTGCAGATCAGTAGGTTGACATCAACATGCCTGTGTGAATATGGGCACCTGCAGAGGGATGATTAATACAATCAATTAAAACATTAACATTTTACTAGTCTCCCTGTTTTCAGTATAGGTAACGATATTTATAGGCACCTACAAACTGAGAACAACATGAAGTGGAGATAATTCAAATAGTTTTAATAATCACGAAAACTCCATAACAGAATATAGTCAATCAAGATGTAGATAACGTAGAACTTCGAAATCTGTCATTTAGGAAACAGGGAAAATGATGCCTGAAGTAATTTACGTTAGCGCATACGCAGAAAAAAGTAATGATTTGAGAAAAATGAAATTGGTAGAGGACAACCTTCTACAGCCTAACACGCACATTACCAGAAAATGTGATAGATTCTGATAAAAACGAAAAAACAATCTTGTTCCGGGGATTTCACTTTCGCGCATGCGCGGGAGCTACTAATTATGCAATAATGTTGAAATTAATATGGAATAATCAAACTATTGTCTATCCCATCCATCAATGGATTGTCCATTCCATCCATGGACTAATCCATCAATGGATTCACTAGCAGAGCGTGATATCTCTTCTTCTCGGGTTTAGAAATTCGAAGGTTTTTTTCCGACGTGCAAGCCCTGGGGAAAAGCGAACCATTCGACGTACAGCGTTGTGAGTAGTTGTAATCGATTCTTTGGGATTAAAGTTATCATTGACATGCAAAAAAATACCACTGTTACCTGGACATTTTTGGAGTCTCGATTTTTATATGTTGAGCCCTCTAACGCAACCCTTTATGCCGAGCTTCTAGGAAAATCGGTTTTTTGACATAAGGGCATGTGAGGTTTCACAGTCAAAGTATTTTTCAGTGCCGAGTCAATCGCGACCACTACCAGATCTCATTCATAATAAGTGAAAAAATATATTTTCAGGTAGAACTGCCTATAGTTGACCAAATTCGGGTTTTTCTTCTTTTTTGCGCTGAGATGATTGCACCACTCCTATATCTCCTAGATTCATAAATAAGTGAGAAAAATAGATTTTTAGGAGGAGATGGCCCATAATTTATGGGCCATAATTTTCGAGCTGTCTCCTCAGTTTTATTCAAAAATGGCCTCATTTATTCAGTTGGCCTCAATGATCAGAATTTAAGTGCCTAATTTAGTGTTATCCACAAATTTTCTTTGAAAATTCGCTCTATTAGTCAAGCTGTATGACTAAGTACATTATATGCTTCTAGTAATCGTCAACCGAAATACGGTTTTGCTTATAAAAAATTGAGGAACGTGAAGATGATTTTGCGTTTGTGCGTTAACAACCCACTTATATATATATATATATATATATATATATATATATATATATATATATATATATATATATATATATATATATATATATATATATATATATATATATATACGTCAGCTCTTGAGCCTAAACCGGTTTCCTCATTTCTTAGATTATATATCAATGAAGAAGTAAACAGACCACTTGATTTTCTTGAGGCCTCTTCGTTCGACGCCTATTGTTCGAAATAACATCTTTGAAAACAAGGTTTTTCGAAAAAATGAGCAGCAAATCAGATGATAAACATTCAAACATCCGGGATGAATAATGAAGCGAATCGCCAGAATATGTTTATGATTTCACTATAAGGAAACCCATCATTACTAGGCATCTTTACACAATACAACAGAACATGTTCTATAGGTATACCTAATACATTTCATACTAAACCACCCTAAACACACATAATTGATCTGATTTGATCTATAGATTTATTTCCTCAAACTCATAGGTTGTGAGTATTTTTTTTTTATTGAACTAAAAATAGAGAAATATTCAATTTTCACTTGAGCAGATAATTCCAAGTTACTCGACTCATTGCTCTATAGTTTTGGATAATAAAATGTCTGTAAGACGGACGGTAGGTTATTGGAGAAAATCTGGAAAATGTGCAACTTTAGCCATCTTTGTGAGGCCGACATTTCGTATTCTACTTCCAATGTTCAGATTGCAGACAAATTTATTTTCTTACTTAGAAGAAACAAAAATTTTATAATGTAATCTCAAATCTACTCCTGAGAAGAACATCCATTTTTGGCCTGCACTAAAAGCACACAAATTCAACATACATTTCTCTGATTAGGAAAGATGTGTTTTCTTACTGACGCCATCTAGTGGAGGAGTACCAGTCTTGGTGTTAGGAAAGTAGAGCTGATTACTGGTATCGCGCCAAGGAAATGCACCATACGATCAAACCTGAAAGTTTGAGGAGAGTAGGGGGTCGATGAGTGAAACTAATTTTCCTTGGAATGAGTTTAGGGGTTCGTCTCCTCAATACACTCTGTAACTACTTTCTTGGTAATCGCATTTCCATCTTGTTCATCTGCATAATAATTATCAAATATATAAATTATAAACCCCTTAAGATGATGTCATGGGAAAGAAATAATGGGCACCAAATTTGAACAACTAGCATCAAGGATGATATGAAAATAAGTATACTTTGTGACAAATCCGCTTTGGCTGGAAAATCTTGTATTCCATTTTTTTGAAGCGTGTAGGGGCCTTCTACATTTCCTCACACTAATGCTAAAAGTGATAAATGTCATCACTTAGAAGACTTCTATAGTTTCATTATTCAGAACTGACCGCAATGTGAAATCAAACAGTGCCATACTTTAATTTACCCACGTGCTATAAACTTCTTCTCCCCCAGAACTCAATTCCAATAAAGCATCTTGAAGAATCATATAATAAACAATGGAAGACTATATTCATAAGACAGGATAAGTCGGTACAGTTGAAGGAATGTGTATTCTGAAACGTCCTACATTTGTAAATCTTACTTCTACCTGATTATGAGCCAATTAATGACCATTTATCATTGGAGGCCGAAGTCGAAAAAGTGTCTGCGATCACGGTTTACCTCTTGAATCAGTGCTGATAATAAACCTTAAGGTGCTCAATCGTTACACACGGATGACTCATACAGTATATGACAAGAACGTAATATAAATGGGGTAGTTACCCCTTCGAAGAGTAGAGGCGATTAGCCTGCGACACCCACAGGACTACCTGAAAGCTGAAAAGCCCAGGATTTATACTAAGATGCGACAGTTACAAGAACTGAGAAAGGGAGACTACCCATATCCATCACAGAGTAAAGGTTCAAAACGAACCAAAAAAGTTGTGTTATGGAAAATACAATGGTAAAAACATCTCAGTAAATTTTTATTTATTCAATATTCATTCTGTATTCATTCTCACATATATTTTGTTGCTTACCTATAACTTATTCAGTTCCTTTGGAATAAGATTTTTTAAATGCACGCTACGAATTGGAACTCGCGTTTTACTAATGCCGCTGCTTTGAACAGTTTGCTTTCCATCTCAGTACCTTCAGTCCTTTCAAAAGTGTTGATGAAGTATGGAATACGTACCTATATGAATTTTGAAGCTGAAACTACCTCACCAAGAAGAGACGAGCTATTTATCACAAATAAACATAGTTTTAGTGGATTTGCATATTTTGCCTGAAGAAAAAATGAATGCCTGAATATGTAAGTAGCTTACTTACTGCCAGCGCATATTATTATTTTTTGGTCTGATAAATGGAATTACAATTCAGTTTGACGATGAAAGCAAATCAGCTACAGGAAAAGAGTATTTCCACCAGAAAAACGAAGTTTGAGTGAATTACACAAATTCAGTAAAACCAGAAAACAACAGTTACCAAGTATTAATTTTGTTTTCAAGCTACCTATATAGGCTTTAATATATAACTAAATAGGTTTTTCTTGGCAACCATTCATCTGTTCATGTTCAAATTTTGACAGGATCTCCTTCTAGTCGTCATCTACATGTAGAGTATAGTCCTTTTTGAGATGATGTTATGGGAAAGAAATAATAGGCACCAAATTCGAACAAATAGCCTTAACATGCAGAACTCTAATAATTGTTTTTCTAGGAGTTTCAGACAAAAAGATCTATCCATTGGGTCTACACATCACCCCTGAAAATGTCAAATTGCTACCGTAAATAGGTTTGGAGGAAAATATATATTTACATTAAAAAACTAGAGTTTTTCGTAAATATAAGAAGAGCTGCACCTATTTTCTGATGGGAGGGGTTTAATTTGTCGTATTTTTCATTTTCATTCATTGTGTTTTTCTAATAAAACATACCTAAAATGTTATTTTTGAGTCGCTACTTTTCCCTGAAGTGTGATCGCATAATTCGTAGGCCCTTGATACAGCGCTTCACGAGTACCAGAACATACTCGTAATTCAAAACCTTCAAATAACTTAGTATTTCAACTTCATTTTCAGCTACTCTTGGGAAGATCACCCTCAATAATTCGAATTTCTCAGGTCAGTTACACCTACGATAGGTTGTTTGTCACGGGAAGTGACCTCATTAGGACTCAGGTACAAAAGGGGCTTACAGCGGTGTTTATCTCATTGAAATTTTTCATAGAATGTGTAGCAATGTACGAACATGAAGTAAATATTATTGATTACGTCTTAATCCATAAGGAGACCTCACTTAGTCAGTATTTATTGAGTATCTAATGATAATCACGCCAAGGATTCCGTGGCTTTTTTTCCGATTTTGAACACCGTGCGAAGTGTGCACTCGGAAAATTCCGAACTTCCTATCTGAAAGTTTCCGTTCAATTAATTTGGTAAACGCGGTATGAACGGCGGGACAACCTCGTGCTGAACCCAGGGGAACAGTAACTAGACGGCGAAACAACAGACGAAGGAGCCGGATCTGTGCAGAGCTAGCATACCGCAGGATAGGAAGTTGCGATCAGAATAGGAACTTATGAAATAATAAAAGTAAAATAAATATACTTGTAATAATAAAATAAATTAATACAAATAAATTCATATTTGTGAACAATTATGATGGTCTACTCACACCCCCCCCCCCCCCCCCACACACACACACACACACACACACACACACACACACACTCAACCTACGATGTTGATATTAGAACTGAGGCCAAAGGATTGCAGATACTTTTCACGTATCGAATATCAAACTATGGGACGTTTTTATTTTCAGAAATGATAGTCATCCTTTCACCGGCACTATCGAAAAACTGAAAAACTGATACATTGGCAGCGGTATCTAAATCCGATACCAGTCAGTAAGTTTTTTTCCACTTCTTTCTTCAATAATTCACGATACAACCGTCAGAGGTCTATCATTCGTATTCGACGGAATGTTTACGTCCGATGAAGGAAAAGAATGGCAAATATTTCTCACAATTGTCTTGGGGTATCGAAACGAAAAACCTAGGTACCTATGTTGCTTTTTATATTGTACGTGATTAGTTATATTGTGATCATTATGAGCCTTATTTACGATAACACAATTTCATATGATTTAGGGCCGGTTTATCAATTATCTACAGGATAGCTATACTGAGTATAGCGCTATACTCCAGATAAAGAATGCGAGTCGTTTATCAATGCGGAAAAAATTGTCCCTCATATAAATTCTGTCTGGCAGATAGCGAAATTAGCATCCTCATTGGTGGCCTTAGGCGACAAAATAAGGGCGATTCACACATGGAGTTATCACAGAGTAGAGCAGGAGCCACATTTTCTTCAGCAATTCCGTTGATATTTCATTTTGACTAGTGGGAGTTGATAATAAGACGATCTCAGGTAATCCCTATGCATATTAAAGAAGAGAAAATTAGTTTCTTTGATTGTCCGCAAGAAATGTCCAAACGGTTACTCCGATTTCCATGCGGGTGGGCGCAAATTGTCGGGCAAGTTCCAGAGGTGATTTTAGGCGATATTATGAGTATAATCCTCATGAGTTACTCTTTCATCGAGAACTCGACTTTCCCTAAGGACGTCGTCCGGGTATAAACAACTTTGTAATTATGGAAAAACCGGAAATGCGACGAACTTTTCACATCAAATGGGGATAGGCTAGGTTCAAGCCTGAAGAAATTTCCATAGCAAATTCAACGATAACAAAAAGATTTTGGGGGTTTGAGCAGAGCGGTCATTATCCGTTAAGATAGGTCTTCAAAAATTGATATTAAAAACCGTTTATTAACTGCAGCGATATTGGATGGGAACATATTTAACGTAATCAAGGTTATATTGACTAAGAAACGGGGATGGTTGGTTGGATAATTATTAAGGGATAAGTTAAAACTTGATTGTCGAAATTTGATTTGGAGCTTTTTTTGGACAACTGGATAAAAATGAAAGAATACGAAGCCTCTTTACAAAGCACAAACAGTAGCGATGCTTGCCGGAAATAGCCAGGGAGGGGGGGGGAGGGAGAAGTATCATGAAATTCTCAACTGAATAGAAAGTTTTTAAAACTAAAAAAAAGGGAATTAGAAAGAAAAAATGAGTAGAGTCACTTATAAATGACACCTGCAACCTACAGTTGATATCTATTGCCTAAAAGTTTTTACGGCCGGTCAAATTTTGATGTTGTCCCCCAGGTTATGTTTCTTCTTAATTTTTGTGGGCGGAAAAGCAGTATTGTTTTGTTTGGGTGAGTAATCAGTGAGTGTGTTTTGAAAGTATCAGTTTTTTCGATTATCATTTCTAAAGAATGTGAGTGTTCTTGTGAAAAATGTTATACGTGTGAGGTAAAGATGGAAATGGGTCGTAGTTATTTTATTGAATTGTTACTATTTAAAATGGCCCCCAGTGCCTTATTAGTCAACAGAGAGTGATTCAGTCAACTTTAGCGATTTTTAATAGAAAATAAAGCTATTAGAATGGCTCGAAAACATTTGAAATGAAAATTTGTGATATTTTCCTTCATTGGAATCTGTTTTGTGGCATACTGAAACGAATCCTAGAGTCGAACGCATTTATCTTTTTAGTATATATAGGAATATATATATATATAATATATATATATATATATATATATATATATACATATATATATATATATATATATATATATATATATATATATATATATATACGAAACGATAATTCCCCTTGAGTTTGAAAATAAAGAAGTTGCAGTCGTGCAGCATGATCGTACGAGCAAATTTTCGTAAATCGAATCGTATTTTATAATGAAATTGGATTTAAATTTGAGCTTTTTAAGTGTAAGGAAATCGCTAGTAGAAATGGCAAACAGTATTCTAGATAATGATCTCGTATTCAAATGAAGATTTTGAATTGTTTGCAGTTTTTGCAGTTTTTATCGATTTGTTTGCAAATTTTAATTAATTTTAAGTACATTTTTCAGCAAAATTTTATAGATGAATTGTTGAATGTTCTATTTTGTAGTTGATAAACTTTATTTGAGCAATATTCTGTCAAGAAATATAAATCTAACGATTTTTAGCCGTATTTAGGCATTTTAGTGATTTTTTTAGTACGTTCATTGAAATTTGTCCAATTTAATGAGCTCAATAAGTGCTGACCAACGAACTAATCCTTTCTTTTGGAAAGCTTGATCTCTTGGAAGCTTGATGCTTAAATTTCACATCAATTCAACATAAGTATGATTTAAAAAATTACGAAAGTGTGCTCTGACAATCATGCTGCATGACTGGAACTTCTCTATGAAACGAGACTGAAATTTGAAGTATGCACGTTTTTTTACGAATGCTTTGAGGAAAAAGTGGGGGCTGCAGCCACCCAACAAAACTTAAATTGACAGGATCAGAAAATGGAGATTTGAGAGATATATTCAATACTGGAAAACTTCTGCAAATCACCATTTTCATGTCAAGCTATTTTACGAAAATTTGATGAAATAAGACTGCAATATTAGTTATATAGATTGGTACAATAATTATTTTCATTATTCAAAACTTAGAAAGAAGGTGTTGCAGACCTAAAAAATATTCTGGATATTATTAAAAGCATAAAAAGAGTTGCTCATTAGTAATTCCGATAACTATACACTTATATATTTTTTAATTGAAACGACAATTACAATTAAGAAAAAATTATAAGAAAATATAATTATGGGATATATATAGGATATATATATATATATAATAGGAGCTAGTAATTACCATGAATTGCACTTAGCGTAGCACGGGTACAGAGCTAGTTATAAGTATAATTGTGGTCACTTGTTATTTAACGCTGTGCGCTTGTGCTTCAATTAATGTAAAATGTTAGTTATACCGTGGAAGTTACGTCATCCGGAATTTCGAATGCCTCACCACTCGTTATTCAACTAATTACAAAGGTTACAAGGCCAACCATTCAAGTATGAACAAAACAGTGGAGCGAACTGGAAGTAAAAGCACAGGTAAATGAATACAGGTTGATATGAAATTCACGGTCTGAAGTGTTTTGTCATGATTAATGAAGGGGGGAGAAACTAGTGATATTCGATAAAACAACACTACAAAAGTACATATATCTAATGTAGCAAGTGTAATATAAAATAAACTCGGTGCCGAACAAGAACGGTAGTGCTGTGCGTCACGATGAAAGAGCTGCTCGCGCTTGCAGGCATCATCGCCATTGTGTCAGCGACAGGTTGCGAAGTGTCCACTCCACCGCCATGGCCGGACGCGTACTCCGTCAAGGGTGCGATAAGTATTCCTTACACTGAACTTTATGAACCCTTTGAAGCGTGGTACGACGCGAAAAAGGGTAACAGCCGAATAGACTACTACAACGGTATGGCAAAAACATTCCAGTTTAGCAATTGGCCCACAAAAACGGGTAGTAACATAAAAATCGTCCCTATGACCACTGATAAAGTTCTAAACAAAATTTCGTGTTTTGAAGTTGCTGGTGAATCACAGGGAGATGTTACACCTCAATCAATCCTTCCTGATATTACGAACTTTACGTGTGTCGGCCATGGTGTCATTAATGGTATTCAAGCCCAGCAATGGACTTTTACAGAACAAAATGAGGAGAAAACTAATCACTACATTATGTGGATAAAATTGAAAAATGATGCGAAAAGTGGGGGAAAAATTGCTGTACCAGTTTACTATGAAATGAAAGGATACAATACCTTACTTGGGTCTCACTACGATCATTATTATCTCTCTTACCAAGGGTACAATCCGGTAGCTCCAGCAGATTCAGTTTGGAAAGTCCCTTCAACAATGAAATGCACAGGATTCCCCGGTCCGGGAATCAGGGATATGGCAACATTTAACCCAATGAAAGAATTCATCCACAACTATGACCACCACATAACCCATGCATGGGACGATTTCCTTACTACCCACAAGAGGGAATTCAACGATCTGTCAGAGCATGAGTTAAGGAAGCACATATTCAAACAAAACCATAGGTTTGTCCATTCTCATAACAGAGCTGGCCACGGCTACAAGTTAGCCCTAAACCACCTGGCTGATCGAACAGATGATGAACTCAAGGCACTCAGGGGCTTCAAGCGCACACCTGGAGGCAATCGAGGATCTCCATTCCCATACAATGAAGAGGAAATAATACAAACAACTAATCAAGTCTTACCAATAAACTTTGATTGGAGGCTATATGGTGCAGTAAATCCCGTGAAAGATCAATCCATTTGCGGAAGCTGTTGGAGTTTTGGAACAACTGGAACAATCGAAGGTGCCTACTTCGTAAAAACTGGAAATCTCATAAGCCTATCCGAACAGGCTTTAATAGACTGCTCTTGGGGATATGGTAACAACGGATGCGACGGAGGGGAAGATTTTAGAAGCTACGAATGGATCATGAAACATGGGGGTCTCCCACTGGAAGATGAATATGGTCCATACCTTGCAATGGACGGACGCTGTCACGTAGATAATGTGAAACTTGTAGCACCTATTACGGGATGGGTAAATGTTACGGCACATAACGAACGTGCTTTGAAATTAGCAATTTTCAAACACGGCCCTGTGTCCATCAGTATAAATGCTGCTCTCAAAACCTTTTCGTTTTACTCAAATGGTGTGTACTACGATCCGAAATGCAAAGGTGGCGTAGATGATCAAGATCATACTGTTCTTGCCGTTGGATATGGATGGTTAGATCACAAAAAGTACTGGCTTGTCAAAAATTCCTGGTCGACACATTGGGGGAACGACGGATATATTCTGATGCAAGTCAAGAACAATAACTGCGGTGTGATGACCTCACCGATCTACGTCACGATGTAAGTTGGCGCTTTCTTAACTACTGAAGATATCTCATATTGTGATACATTTTGTAAATGAAAACAATTAAGTTTTATCGATTCAATAAAATAGTACACGTTCACTGGATTCATTTCCATTTTTTCCTAATGGTTGGAGTATTTTAGGCAGGTTGCCTGGTTATCATATCTGAATCGATTGGCTGTCAAAATAAGAATCTGTCAACAATAAACAACAACAAGTCGGGAACGGATTCTGTGAAAATTTATGGGTATTAGCGAGATGTTTTATTTCAGCGTGTGATAGTTAACATGGGTAACAATTATTAAAACCTATATTATTAGAATACGTAACTATGCCAAATGTAGGGCGAATTGATTCAAGAGTCGTAAATCCCCCTTCCCACCTCTCCCACAAAAACCCACTCCCCCTCCTGCCATGTACGATGGAAACCCATTCACATACTGTCACAGACCGAGTGAAACTACCACCCAAGTTGGGAGCGCAGTATAGTTGTCACACTGAATGTAGGACCGAAATTTTCATGACTTGAGAGTTGGGTGGTAGGGTGGTAGATGGTAATTAATGATGAGGCTACAATAGGAGTAAATTTCAGTCAAATGTCCACATTCTCAACAGGAAACAGCGTTGAAATAGGGACCTTCTAGGAGTTAAACACCAAAACCCATGAGAATAGCACGTACGAATAGTAGGTATATGTATTAAGTAATAATAGGATTTAGACTCTAGCAACGAATAGGTCATTTCCATATACAACAGTAACTTATACATATAGTAGAGGCCGCTCTACTGATCAGTGCGCCTCCATACCTCGTACCTCGAGGAGTCCCAAAAGAGCTCTATCTAAATAACAGCACCAAGAAATTAGCCTTGGAGGTTCCGAAACTGATCTGAGTCCCTCCATTCATTGTAATTGTATTCCAGATCTCCAAAAAGGAGATCGAATTTCAAGTTCAAGGAGATCTATATTTCAGGTTGCAGTATCCTAAGACAATTAAAAACAATTTAGGCTCAGAGGCCCCACAGCTGATCTTCATGATATTACAAAGGAGGTCCATTTAAAATTGCAGATCCGTAGGTTGACATCAACATGCATGTGTGAATATGGGCACCTGCAGAGGGAAAATTAATGCAATTAATTAAAACATCTACATTTTACTAGTCTCCCTGTTTTCAGTATATAGGTAACGATATTTATAGGCACCTACAAACTGTGAACAACAAAAAGTGGAGATAATTCAAATGGTTTTAATAACCACGAAAACTCCATAACAGAATATAGTCAATCAAGATGTAGATAACGTAGAACTTCGAAATCTGTCATTTAGGAAACAGGGAAAATGATGCTTGAAGTAATTTACGTTAGCGCATACGCAGAAAAAAGTAATGATTTGAGAAAAATGAAATTGGTAGAGGACAATCTTCTACAGCCTAACACGCACATTACCAGAAAATGTAATAGATTCTGATAAAAACGAGAAAACAATCTTGTTCCTGGGATTTCACTTTCGCGCATGCGCGGGAGCTACTAATAATGTAATAATGTTGAAATTAACATGGAATAATCAAACAATTTTTCCCCAGCTATGCACCAAACTCGAGCGAGATTAGACGACTAGGGCGTGAGAAAATGATGCTTGACGTAATTTACGTTTGCTCATGCGAAGAATGAAGTAATGATTTGAACGGTATGAAAACAGGATCATTTACAGCTTAATCCGCACAATGCCCGAACATTTCATCAAAATTGGATGAAAACTGTCGATATTAGGAAAATTATACTTGATTCCATGAACATTTCATAAAAATTGGTTGAATATTGTTGAAAGGAACGAAAGTCACGGAACGAAAGTTTTTCAGACGTTTTTCACTTTCTACAACATAAAATGCGAGAGAAATTGTTACCACTGTAAAAAAAAAAAAAAAAAAAAAAAAAAAAAAAAAAACTTGATTTTTTGGAGACTAAAACTTTTCTATTCTCAAAAGCGAAAACAATGATTCCGCTACCTATTGCCCATATTCCCGTGACTTTACGCCTGGAGTAGATTTGAGTTTCTTCCAAGGTGGTAGATGTTACTAGATCGCAACTCAACCTAACTATTTTTCACTAGAAGTTTGCCGTCGTATGTCAACCTAATAAGTTGTTATAATGACATTTTTTAACAGTTTTGTTTTGCGAAGGTAATATTGTAGTAATATAAAGTTTCAATTCAACAGATTCGTCGCAGTAATCATGCTTGCCAACGCGATCATTGGTTGTAGACAACGACACCGATCTAGTGGTGAACGAGTTTTATTTGGTTAATCAGTGACCGAAAACTGAAGGACTTCATTCGTTTAGACTGAGAATAAATAACATGAAAAATAATGGAGAAAAAATAGCTGAAAATTCCTCAGATCTTTGTACTGCAGTTTAGGTACCTACATAGCCATTGCACAGGCAGTTTCATCAGCATTTAAGACATGTTCTCATTACTATAACTGAAGCAGCTTTACTTGTTTCATTGAATGAATGAAAGGATAGATTTGCTAGTTTGTTGAAGTAAATAAGGCAGGTTGGTGCTCCACTAAGAAACGAAACTACGTAGGTACGTACAGCCTACCAAATTCGCTGTTGGTTAAAAGTAAACTAAGTAGGTAGGTTGTTGCTCTGCCAATGAATACAACTGCTTATCAACAAGTTTGTTGAATATCGAATCAGGAAATGTGCAACATGAATTATAAACCAGCTGTAAGGAAAAAACCTTGAAATTCATTCTTCTGAAGGTTTGACTTCATTAAGACATTGTCAGTGCAGTTATTACGAGAGTTTTGGAGTTACGCAAATTTGAGGCACAAAAAAAGTTGATTAGGTAGGTACTTACTTCAATTTTTGTCTATGGAAGTACATGATAAATAACAAGTAATAATATACGGAAAGTAGGTAGTGTATACCTACCTCTCTAGGTACCTACTTACCTTTCCAAAGGCGATACCTACCTAATATTCTCCTCTCAAAACAACATGTTCCATTATCAGGGTGGCCCCCAAATGGAAATTTTAAAATTCCCTGACATTTCCCTGACCGAACTTCATATTTCCCTGACAAAAAATATCAAACTCATATATATATATATATATATATATATATATATATATATATATATATATATATAGCGTCACCTTTAATGCTTCAAAAATGAAAATCGTATAATTTAAAAAAGAAAAAACAGCCTACTCCAGGAGTAATAATGAAGGTGAAGCATGGGAGAAAAGATACTTTTTAAAGTAATTGAATTTGTGAAAGAATTAACTTAAATAGTTTCTAAAAAATCGCAGTTAGACGAGCAGAATGGTTTTGACACACTACATACTTAAGGTAACTAAAATATTCCACAGTAAATTCAGGTAAAAAATAAATTGAGAATGAGGAAAAAAACTAAAATGTTTCAAAACCCAGTTTTGGTATTTCGAATTCAAAAACATAATAACGAATGCTTAACGGCCACAAGGTTCTTCAAACACTATCGTATCAAAACACTAGATTCTATGACTAGTGACCAGAATAACACAAAATGATAACAATTAACTGGAAGCTCTTAGAAGGAGATGTTTAACTTTTGCTGAACCATAATTATGGTACCTACACTTTATCTAAGTACGTAATGAATAAATGCTTTGTTTTCGCATAAAATTGTTATTTCATCACAACTTATTATTTAAAATCGGCCGTGTGCTGTGCAATAACTTTCTTTAGGATTAATTCAAAAAATCCGTTCTTTCGTCAAAAATTCAAGTATTTCATAAGAAAGAATCATCAGTTCGGTGGACGACACATTTTCAGTACGTTAAATTTGTTAAAAAGGAGCTTAAAAAGCACCAAAAATGGCAAAAACTGTTAAAAATAGTTTAATTTATATTTTTAGCGGAATATTACTCAAATAAAGTTTAACAACTATAAATTAGAAAATACAAAAATTCATGCACGAAATTGTGAAAAAGTTCATTAATATGTGCAAAAAAAAAAAAATAAAATAAATAAATAAATAAAAATAAGTAATAATAAATAAATAAAAACTGCATAAAAAGCTAGAAACCCGAAATCATTTTTTGAATAGCACACCATAATTTAGAATGAGTTTTTTGTCATAAAATGTATATTTAACAACTTCATTGCCCTCAAAGTTCTCAATTTTCAAAACAATTTAACCTAAATGTAATACGACAAATTACGAAAATTCGCCTTTAATCATGCTGCATTAATTTTCATTTAATATTTTATGGTCTCTCAATTTGTGATCTGAAGCGATTCATTTGTGTTGAAAAAAGGAAAAGTTTTTAACAAGGATATTTCTTAGCTTTGTGGGTAATTCCAAATTTTCGCCCGACTGCAATAAATGTCTCGCTTTTTTCCACCTACTTCCAATCGGTGCCTTATTTCCCATCCCACAAAAATCTTTCGTTGGAAAGCTATGAATTTATTACACATGGCTTCACATTTCAATAGGCCAACATGAGAAGTCCTAGCTTACGTACACCAACTCGTTGTTGGGACTCTTACTGGATCAATCCACTACTCTGTTGGGTTTGCTCCCTAGTTCAATAACCTGTTGATTTTTCTCACACATAGTTTACTAATAGGTGATGTAGTAACCAGGAGAGCCGAAGACATATCCATGTCACAATGTATCTGTGTGTAGCGTTGATACTCTTTGAACAGTACCACGACTCATGACAATTATTTTTTTTATTCGTATTACCCATCTATAAAATATAATGTAGTATGATAAACTACGCCGTTGAAGTTTTATTGTTTGGGAGTTTAAATAAACCTAAAAACACTGCAAATTATTACACAAAGTATTGATTGAAAAAATTCCCTGACATTTTGGTGTTTTTTGCAAAATTCCCCGACATTTCCCTGACTTTTCCCGTCGCACAAAATTCCCTGACAATTCCAGGTTTCCCCTCACTTTTCCTGTTTGGGGCCACCCTGATTATTTTAGCAAAGCCGGAAGTTTCGATACTGGCGAAAATTCGCCATAAGACTGGCATTCACCTTTCTTGGGAATAGGAGTAATCAAACACCACTTAAGGCAATCAGAAAACTTCCCTTCGGCGAAACTCTTATTTATCAGGAAAGTTAGAGGTTCAACGGTCATGTCTGAGGCATTCTTTATGAAGATTGAGCTCAATCCAAAAGAATCTGACGAGTGGCTACTCTTCAGGGACTGAATCACCAAATGCACATCCTCCACAGATGCGGGGGTGAGAAACCTCGACCGAAAACCCAGGCGCAACTTCCAAAAAACAATTCGATCATGAAAGGGAAGATGGGAGATCTGATGCTCGTTGAAAAACAGCTGAGAAGAAATCATTAAATCCGGAGCCGCACATGTTAAACAATTTACGGTTTTGCATGCGCACACGCTACTATTGATCCGTTGACAATGAAATCTGTATGGTACCGTCGATTCATCTTTAAGCTCTGAAACACAAAAAGTAATTGGCAATTTTGATTGTGAAGGATAAAATTTTGTTCGACTTCCTGCACGAACACAAAGCTTACCTACTGTCAACCTCCTAGTGAGGACAATAACACTCCTGAACAATTTCATTTTTCTTTTTTTAAGAGAAGGAAAAGTTCCTTTTTTGGAACTCACCATTCAATTCCTCGTCAAAAACTCTATAAAATCCATGCCGTTTCATATTTCCCCTAGTAAAAACCGTTAAAAAATAGGTTAAAACCATTGGAAAAGCAAATGGTCAAACAACAATGGAATGACCCAACTACCTTACAACACTATAATGGAATACATCAAGACAGTCATACCGAGACGAGCGATATACATACCCATTATATCTTCTAGTGGGTTTTGATGGAAAATGAAGCAATTGCAATTGCTCCAAAATGTTAGGAATTCAAAATCATAGAAATCCGTTTTGAAGCATTCTGGTACGATTAAATTTTCAAGTATTACATAATATTCGATCAATATTCAAATAAATTATGCCATTCCAGACAATATCGAATTTGAGATAAAGAACCAAGAGAAGGAGGAGGAAGAGTTCTTTCCCCAAAAAATCAGTCTTCCGAAAAGAAAGATTGAGTTAATTTTAATTTTTTTAAAGATTTTAATTTTAACTTTAATTAATTTTTTTTTTTTTAACGCAGAATATTATACAGAAACGTTGTTTTGAATGAATTTCAACGTAACAAATTTTTCAGCACAGGTATTCGCTCATAATAAAATGAGCACACACCAATGAAATGCTGGTATTCGAAAATAACTATAACCAAATCAAAAATGGTTGAAATAATAAAATTTGTGTTGATTGCAGATACCATTTGGAGGGATTTTATTTGACGTATGGATAAACGTTATAAACATGTGTATCAATACATATTTTCTACGATAATAGGGCTCAGATTCGCAAACGAATAAAAATCAATTTTAAAACAATTGCTCAAGACCGAAATTGCCGAAAACCTTCGTTTCAGCCACCTCTAATCATCCGATACCCTTCATATTGTACCTTTTTTTTTCTTTGAGGTCTTAGTTGATGGAATAATACAAATTGGTAAAATTACCCGTTATGAGTCCTAGTTGAATCACCAAAACCTGTGTTCGATGGGTAATTAGTTTCTCAGTCTCTGATTACCCGATCAGGATTACCCTAGCCAAACAAAGCCCGATTCTCATTTAGTACGAGGCTCGCTGAAATTAGGGTCGAGTACCGAAGGTCTTTTAATTAGGTTAGTTTTTTGCTCCCGCGGGTTCCGCGTTTCCGCTTGGTATAACCCGACAATTAATTGGCCTAAGGCCCGCTGAATCTGATTAATTGGTACCAAGGTTAGTGCGATCACTGAAAACCGAAGAGCCGGAGTGGAGTATCAACAGAAAATAAATACGGAATAGATTAATATTTATTATCGTTCAAACGTCAATTATTTCCATATGATGACAAGAGTAGGATATATAGCGTTTTATCCCCAAGCTACTGGAATATAATAAGTGATAACTGGGAAACAATGAGATTCTAGGATTTGGACAGTGAGATCGTGTAACGTAACCGAAACGAAGGTTTTCGGCGTTCGGAGGTTTCGGATTTTTGTTGTGTCGTCAAAAGGAAGAGGGGGTTAAGTATGGAACTGAAGGCAAATAACATCAGTGGGTAATTTGGATTTTGTGAACAGTTGATGACCCACAACAAGTAATAATCACCCAGTTGATTTCTATTCTATTTACATATAACACCAGCCATATTAATTCCGTGCCAGGTGAAATCACTAAGTCCTGTTACAGATCTTATAGATGACTTAGGGGATTTAACCAGTCTTGATTCGAAATTCTCATGACTTAGTTAAAACAAGTTCAAAGAAACCTGTGTTCGTTGAAATTATTGTTCCAAGTTCAAAACTGACTTCACGAATCGATCGGGCGTTTGAAAATAACGAACAGGAGTAGCCAATAAACCGAGAAGTGCAAAAAAAACTGTGTGTGTAAACTTGCAAATTAAAGACCTATAGTGCGTGCGATTGAATCTTTTATTGCCAAATTTTCCGAGCGACACGCCATGCTTTTCATTCGTCCGGTAATTCTCTCTCGTGCATACTGGAACTCTACAGCCTTTTGAAAACCACTGGAATTTGTAGAAAGCCATTTCAATGAAAAACGTAATTGGAAGATGAGAGTCATCTAATCCCACCAAAATAAAGAGGTAAGACTATTAGGTTGATTTCGACGGTTAGATCACCAGCAACAGACAGTAGAGAGTTCCTAAAGACGATTTTTAACGGTACGGCGAATCTAACGACGTTAGTATGTTCTGCGCATGCGTGCGCGCATGCGCATTATAACGGTGTGAATTTACGTTTTGGCGCTAAACTAAGACCGTACTAGGCCGGTAAACAACGGTGCTCAGTCAAAACGGTCATGAACGTATAACGTCTCGCCGTTGGGGTAAAATAGCCTTTCAGAATGGTAACACTTTTCCACTGTTTGTTTACAAGTTGGCATCAATTATGATTTAAAACGCGGTCCTTCCTATTAGTTAACCTACATTTTCCACGAAACTTGAATTAAGTACGGTAACAAAATTATTTGATGACAAGTTATATGTTATGAAGAGAGGGTTGATGGAAAACAAAGAACCTTTTAAGGAACCAAGCAAATTTTCCATTGAACGATATTATATATTTCCCATACGTAATATGACGAGAAAGTGAACTATCGGAATCAGTAAAATGTATATGCATAGAGGCATACGTAAATACTACACTCTGTCTAGCGTATGGTGAAAAAGCGCTTTGATGTACCTACTTAAAATAATTTGTTCTTCATTCCTTTGAGTCTAGAAACAAGATACCTACCTGATTTCACCAACCCCTGTTCAATAAACTTGTGAATTCTTGCAGAATATGTATTTTAATTTCACTTAACTTTCCGAGTTCTTTTCCTGGTTTCTTTTCCTTTCTTTTTACGCATGGGCTGCACATCTCTCGCTAGGTCTGCCATTGAAAAATAACTCATACAAATTCCACCCTCTCGAGATCTGTCAGACGATTGGGGTATGATAATCGTCGCAAGAGAATACAAAGAGCAGTAGTGCCAGGCACCTTATATCCCTTGGATCGAACGATTTCCGGTACCCCGAGATGTACCAACAACAAATCAATATCAGGTTTCCGAAATCGAAACTGGAGAAGAGCACCTTCTTCCGACATTCCATCAAGCGAAAATCTTCCAAACTCCTCTGCTCACTGACGAGGAATTCGGGGTTGGCCCTCGGTTTCCACGAAGTTATCCAAAACGAGTATAAACCCTTCGGCGGAGATAAGGCCCACGGAATATAGATGCATGAAGCGATCCATAACAAAATCGTTCTCTTCAAAATAGAGAAAAGTAAAAATAACTAGATATATAAATAGAAAATACAAAAAATAAAAAATACGAGATTCAAACGGGAAAGAGCAATCAAAACAGCGATCAACTAAGTAAAACTAACGGTGAATGGGGAAATTGGCGTCACTTTTCAATTTAGCGTCACTTAAATTATGACCGTAACTCTCCATCACCGTAATCCTTCCATGCCGTTATTTTGCATCCGAGTTAGCTTCAGAGTGATTCACCCTGGACAGACTGCGTAACGGCGCTACCACTAACGGCATACCGTTATCAAAAAGCATCCTAGGAACTCTCTAGTAACTTTATTAATGCAATTGTTCGTTATTGTGTAACACTTTTTATTTTCGTGGTATTATACAACGTTCGTCTTTAAATTCCGTTTTTCAAGCGAGCAATAATGCTAATCTATGAATTTTGAATTAGCTTGTGCCATCAGGACAAACATTTTTCACAAACAGGCCCATTGCGTTGAAACTAAAAATGGTATTACATCGTGTAGTCTACAATTTCTTTCCTCCAACTCTCCGGGGGAATGGTAACTAAATAAGCAGAAATTGAAATAATTCTCATCACTGTACATGATGAATTTTTCAGTTCTGAGGTCAAGAGTGGGTAATAGAGAGAGCTGAAGGGCTGGGGTATTTTGCTGGAGAGTTATAGATAGCGGAGCCTATTGTGATTCTCGCAGGTCGGAAGAAATATTGCCGGTAAGGGTATCATCCACTCCCTCCTGCTGAATAGGGACGAATTTATCATCGAAATCGCAATTCTCCTTCCGCGTGGCATTTATGTTTTATACTGTGGCTTTCATAAGCCTGCTAAGAACTTGAATATAAACCAACTGCCAATATGGATTCATATATATATATATTCATATGAGTGTATATATATATATATATATATATATATATATATATATATATATATATATATATATATATAGTAGTGGTGGAATTGTTGAGGTTCGATCAGTAAAACCAAGTGGGTGCCAACGTTTCGAAGAATTTATTCCTCCATCTTCACGGCAGCAGGCAGTCGAACAGCAGTGGAGAGAAACGAAGTTTACTTCCACACAGAAAGTAACGACTTCCACACGAAGTAAACTTCGTTTCTCTCCACTGCTGTTCGACTGCCTACTGAAGCCTGAAGATGGAGGAATAAATTCTTCGAAACGTTGGCACCCACTTGGTTTTACTGATCGAACCTCAACAATTCCACCACTACTTTAATACTCTACGATCAACATACTTCAAATTAATTATATATATATATATAGGTATATATAAAAGAAAGTAGTGTTAGTTACGCTGTTTATAACTCAAGAAAATCTGAAGCGATTTTCATGAGGGTGGGTGCAAATTGACGTGCAAGGTCCGGAATAGAACATAGGCTATAGTAAAATCGTCGTCTAAACTTGCTCCTTCATCGAGAACCCTGTATTCCTTAGGAACATTGTTATGGTGAAGAGGGCCAATCATATGTTCGGTTCCATAAAATTAAAGTGATCTATGAACTATGCGGAGAGGAGGAAGAAACCGCCTCTCATCTTCTCTTTGAATGCCCAGAACTCGAAGCCAAACGATTCAGAACCTTTGGGACCCTTGACCCAGGGGAGATAGTATCGGTAGACGACCTTGTGGGGGGAATTTTCAGTCTGGTGGAGGAGAGAGATTGGCTCCAGAAAATATAGGTTGGAAACAGGGGAGAGAACCGCACAATGAACCTTGGTTTCGGTGCGGCGGAGGGGGAAAATGTCCCCTCCCACGGACCCTGAATTTGAATAATAATGATGAACTATTTCGCAGACAGAAAATGAAGGCAGTCTAAAAGGTAGGTAGGATAATTAGGACTTATCAGCTACAAGGGTGCCTAGGGCCCATCAGCTGAGTAGCTTCTAAAGCTATTTCCTATGATATTTACCCTATGAAGCTGGAATTTAGCATGTAGCCTCTAGGGGACTTCAAGTTGATGATGCCTACGGCCTAGATCAGCTGAGTAGCTCCTAAAGCTAATTCCTGTGCTATCTACTCTATGGTTCTCAACGAATTCTTTCCTTTTCACCCAAGGGAGTTGAAATTTGATAGGGCGACCCTCTGGGACATGAAGCGATGAATAAAATCTATAATAACCTGAAAAGCTGAGTGAGCTAAATTCTCTCCTTTTCACCGTAGGAATGTGAAATTTGACAAGAACCCTGTCCAGGACAGTATTAAATGAATTCAATGAATTCGAATGAATTCAATGAATGAATCCTACGAATTTGAAATTTGATAGGGACCCTCTCCAGGATATTAAGAGAAAGATGAAATTTCAACGAGATTAGCTGACTTAGCTAAATTCTCTCCTATTCACCCTAGGATTTTGAAATTTGATAGGGAGCCTCTCTTGACCATCAAGAAACGAATAAAATGATGGTCTCTTTCCATGAACCATCACTTACAGTGACCGAAGGACCTTTCAACGTATCCGAAAGGTTGGGCAATACATCAACAGAAACTAATTCAAATACCCGTATTCACCCTTTATACCTACTGCTCTATTATTTACATTCAATGTTTTCTTTGCTTCAATTAAATAATAAATTTAATTTAATAAATTATTGTTATTTGTAAACTTGAATATACGAATAATATGTTAGGCGGGACAAATATATATATAGGTATATATACAGTGAAAGTTATATTATACATACATAACATAAATTATGAAATTATGAAACTCGTTCCAGCTGCATAAGGCACCGTATTTGCAGTGAATGACTGGATCTGGAGAATTACTGGAGCAGTGGTACTTCACCAATCTGTTGCTACGCAAAACTATTTCAAGGTCGATATGGACCGCCAACACAACTGCGGACAATGCCCATCATTGATTATGGGGTTATATAATATAACACGTACGTGTTATATATTTCTGGGAGGGTGAGGCGAAGAGAGAGAGAGAGCGTGGTTCACATACCACAAACTCAACTGTCATTCCAGACATTATCTGATCTTACACGCAAATCGTGTCCAACAATCACTGATAAAGCACTTTACAAAACTGTCCAAATGGAAGTACCATCCTCCAAATCACTCAGTCTCAGTCGTGAACCATCAATGTTTTGTTGTTTTCGTAATTTTCATAAATGATATATATAAATATATATATATATATATATATATATATATATATATATATATATATATATATATATATATATATATAAACTGAAACGGCTTTCATTTCTCCCTTGATAGGAAACACAATATATCATGGATATGTCTAGTACCTACTGCTTACAAGTATCTACTACTCAGTAGTAGACCATGTACTTAGTGCCTTCTTTTCACATATTAGTTCACTAGGGTTACTTAGCAATATTAGTTTATAACTTATCGTAATGAATCAGCTTTCCTTGACACTAGAATGACTTAGGGATCATGAGATGTGATAAAATGAGAGCATTCCAAAAATTGGCGAACTACCTATTTTCCTGCTATGAAAGCTGAGGGAGTTATGCTTCGCTAGTAACGCATTGGTTGTACGCGAAAATCAGTAGAAAATAAAGCTTCATGGACACTTTTTCGGTCTAAAAAAAGTTACACAATTTTTTCAAAGCCCCAGCTAAAAGGCATATCCATTTCAAAAAACACGTGCTGATCGTGATTCAGTTACGAGTTAACTGTTTCAACAGTTTAAAACTGTACACCATCTATGAGCATTTGAGCTTAGATCTGAAAGGTACGCGCAGTTGAGACAATTTGACATTAATATAAATATTTGACATGGCTGGAGGTCAGTAGGCATTATGCGTGACAAAAAGACCTACGTAAAGACTTCCCTTACGAGGAGAGCTTTTAGATCTTGGATTTGTAGCGAAGGAAACATGATACCACAGTAAGGGAAACTCCTTTGAAATTTGAATACAAAAATTTAAAAAACGCCTGCTGGCAGAAATTAAACAACTGTGATACTCAATATTAAAGTAGTTTTAATTTGTGAAACAGTACCATTAGTCATTTCAAATTTGTACCGTTATTAAGGCGATGTATTACTGAAATTACTAACTTCTTTATTGAGTTGAAATTGAATTGAAAATTTCCCGATTTCCTAATCATAAGATAGGCCAAATAAAAATTTTCTTCTCCATCCATATATAGGCTATATATATGGTTAAATAGTAGTACTTTTCTATAAATAAATATAACTCGCGATCTACCCATTCAATCTACATGGTTTTGGTCTCATTTTGCCAAGGAATATGTAAACTAAAATATAGGCGGTAAAATGTTTCAAAAATCAAATTTGGCTAATTAATGAAAAAAAGAAGTTGTTGCATATACATAAAAACAGAAAATTTTGAAATTCCATAGTTTGCTTTCTATCAGTGATACCAGAATTCTAGCACCTAAATTATTAGTATATATATCCAAGAATATTCGGTAAAAAGTTCAGCGATGTACGTCCACTGGTTCTCGAGTTATATCGGTTTGAAGATCGACAAAAGTGCAAAAAAGCAACTAGCGGTAATCGAGGAAAGATCGCATCCTACTTTCACTCCAACTCGAAATGGTAGGCTACAAAAAGTTATGTTTTCGACAACAATCGAATCGCCTTAACAACAATGGAATCTATATGGCTACATGCCAAATTACAGCTACGTACGAATGTCATAGTGACAAACATGTGACAAAATTTTGTGATACAATTTTTTGTCACAAAATTCTAACAGACCCACTTTTAAAAATGTAACGTTTTCTAATAGAGATAATTATTTTCCCAATAGACCAAAGATACTGAAACTCCAAACGGGACCACCCAACGACAGGTAGAATAGATACTTGAATGAGATACCACCTGATCAGCTGAATGAGCTGTGAGGCTAATTATTTTTCTAATCGACCTACGATGCTGAAATTTGAAATGGAGCCTCTGTAGGACATGTAGAATAGAAATACAACGTGCGGAACTATCCAGATCAGCTTAGTGAGCTGTGAATATTTCTCGTATCAACCTATGACGCTGTAATTTGACATGGGGCCTCTCAGGAGCTTATCTATACTATTAATAAGAATGAAACTCCGTTTGTCTGTCTGTTTATTTGTTTGTTTGTCGTGTCTATGCACGGCCAAACGGCTGAGTGGGGGGAGTCTACGAGTGGGGGGATCTTCTTGGGATTTTCCGATAGGGGGAGCGAGCAAATTTAAAATTTTCTAATCCCAGCCGAACCATGGGCCGTAGGGCGGGAGGGGGGTCGAAGTAAGAATTAATGTGCGCTTTTTGGACTTCCCCGCATCCTCTACCCCTCTAAACGGCCGTTGACAATTCCGGAAAAATACGGGTTTCGTAGGTTTTTGAACGAGGAAGACGACGGCGCGATCGGATCGCGAAAAAAGTATCGGGAAATGCGTCAAAAAAATGCGAGAGTACGGACCCGTTTTCTCGAAAAGTCCGCCGAAAAACTTGGTTTTTTCCGATTAAAATATACCCCATAAAGGTACGTTTTTCGGAACGGTTTTCGCGGGCGAAATACAGCTTTGGGTCCGCCGAATCTGAATCCGAAATCGGATATCGAAAAAAGTGACGAGAACTCGGTCAAATTGCGAGCAGAAGCGAGCAAAGCGATTAAAATGATTCTGCCGTGGACGAGAGAAGGCTCAAGAATTGACGTGAAGGGTTCGATGTCAAAACATTGCGAGGCGAGCAGGTATGCCTACATAGGTACCTACCTTGCGAGCGAAGCGAGAGCCATTTCAAATAATAAATACGGACTTTGTCCTACACATATACAGGTATACCTTGCGAGCGAAGCGAGCAACATCCCCGAATAAACTTTTCGTGGTTCCACGTAGTTTTATAAGATTTAATTTGTTTGTAATAATTCCCAACTGAAAAAAACGTCTGCCAAGTTGGGTGGGCAGTATAACTTCCTCAAGCGAGCGAAGCGAGCATCATCCCCTACACACGTTAAACCTACCCTTAGGGATCTACCGTTTGCGAGCAAAGCGAGCAACATGCCCTACATGCCACACTTTGCGAGCGAAGCGAGAGCCATGTCAACAGAATAAATTCGGATTTTTTCCTACAAATATACAGCAATACCTTGCGAGCGAAGCGAGCAACATCCCCGAATAAACTTTTTGTGGTTCCACGTAGTTTCATAAGATTTAATTTGTTTGTAAGAATTTCCAACAGAAAAAAATGTCTGCCAAGTTGGGTGGGCAGTATAACTTCCTCAAGCGAGCGAAGCGAGCAGCATCCCTTACAGAAGTTAAACCTACCCTTAGGGATCTATCGTTTGCGAGCGAAGCGAGCAACATTTCCTACATGCCACACTTTGCGAGCGAAGCGAGCAATATTCCCTACATGCCACACTTTGCGTGGGGGAAGTATACGAGTGGGGGGATCTTCTTGGGATTTTCCGAAAGGGGGAACGAGCGAATTTAAAATTGTCTAATCCCACCCGAACCATAGGCCGTAGGGCGGGAGGGGGGTCGAAGTAAGAATTAATGTGCGCTTTTTCCACTTCCCCGCTTCCTCTAACCCCCCAAACGGCCGTCGAAAATTCCGGAAAAATACCGGTTTCGTAGGTTTTCCTACGAGAAAGACGACGGCGCGATCGGATCGCGAAAAAAGTATCGGGAAATGCGTAAAAAAAATGCGAGAGTACGGACCGTGTTTTCTCGAAAAGTCCGACGAAAAACTACGTTTTTTCCCATTAAAATATACCCCGTAAAGGTACGTTTTTCGGAACGGTTT
Organism: Adelphocoris suturalis; assembly: GCA_030762985.1. Taxonomy (NCBI): domain Eukaryota; kingdom Metazoa; phylum Arthropoda; class Insecta; order Hemiptera; family Miridae; genus Adelphocoris; species Adelphocoris suturalis. Next base: position 31,541,960 of record CM061046.1, read on the forward strand.
TCGCGGGCGAAATACAGCTTTGATCCCGCCGAATCTGAATCCGAAATCGGATATCGAAAAAAGTGACGTGAAGTCGGTCAAAATGCGAGCGGAAGCGAGGGAAGCGTTTAACATGAGAAATTAATATGTGCCGTGGACGCGAGAAGGCTGTTGGAAGACGTGTTTGGGGTTCGATAACTCAGGTACAGGTTTCGAGAAGGCTGTTTGGGGTGCGAGCAGGTACACATAGGGGGGTTGCCATTTGCACTTCTATGAAATACTTTGCGAGGCGAGCAGGTACACATAGGTATCTTGCGAGGGAAGCGAGAGCCATTTCAACAGAATAAATTCGGATTTTTTCCTACAAATATACAGCAATACCTTGCGAGCGAAGCGAGCAACATCCCCGAATAAACTTTTTGTGGTTCCACGTAGTTTTATAAGATTTAATTTGTGAGTAAGAATTTCCAACAGAAAAAAACGTCTGCCAAGTTGGGTGGGCAGTATAACTTCCTCAAGCGAGCAGCATCCCCTACCCTTAGAGATCTACCGTTTGCGAGCGAAGCAAGCAACATCCCCTACACACGTTAAACCTACCCTTAGGGATCTACCGTTTGCGAGCAAAGCGAGCAACATTCCCTACATGCCACACTTTGCGAGCGAAGCGACCAAAATTCCCTACACGCGACATTTTGCGAGCGAAGCGAGCAATTTAATGGGGGGTCCGGGGGGCTTGCCCCCCGGCTGGACGTGGAGGCGAGCGTAGCGAGCCGGAGCGGCTAGTAGAATAGAATTATAACTAGCGAGGCTAAGACTGTAATAAGCTGACTGAGCTTTGATGCTAATTGCCCACCGAATCGCCTAAATAGGCTGAACATTAAAACGGAGTCTCTCTAGGACATTGAATAGAATTACAACATGCGGAACTCCAATGAACAATCAAAACTCTTTTTACCCTAACGATTACCATTGGAAAACATAGAATAGACTTCGGTAGCAGTCAAATTCACATAATCAGGTTATTTATTATAAGTGGCCACATATTTTTTATTCAGTTCCAGTTATTTACATGTTTTTATTCTTATAAGTTTAATAAATATTCAAAGGGGTTTTCTATTGTAAATAAATGTTTGGTGAAAGTGTTTAGCGTTATTGTAGCGTTAGAAATAAGTCCAAGGGAAAATTAATTATACGAAGAAAGTCGAGGGGAAATAATTATTAAAGCGGGCTAAAGATTGTGCAAAGGGTGGAAAACGGGGCGCGGCTTAAACATTCGTCTTTCTCATCGAAAAGAGGGAACAAAAACAAAAAATGTTTAAGCGTATCAGCGGTTTTGAAAAGAACATTCGACCAACTATTGTGTTTCATTTTTGATTGGTTGAGAAGGAGGATAATTTGTATTGTTGTATTCCGGCGAATCAGAATATAAACTGTTTTACCTCAAAATCAGATTCAATATAACTACTTGAATCTGTTTTCAGTTCGGAATCCCGGATTTAATTGACGAAATGTTCACTAGTGACTTGGTATCAAGGAAGAATAACCACCAAATCGATCTTCTTTGAAAGCCCTCCGAGATCTTTCAGTTAAAAATCAGATAGCTCAGTAGAATCTATCATGTGTTTTTAATACAACGAGCTTTTTTTATTGTTAAACAATAAATCTTTTAATTAAACGGTCCACTGAATCGATCAACGCAACTCCACTTCCCTCAAAACTTTCATAACATGATATAAATTCCAGTCCCTGGGAAAATTATTAACAAGTCTCTACATTAATTACAAATAATATTGTAATTAAGGAATGTGCCTAACTGAACCGGAATACTGTTAAAGTGTGAATAATTTAAGCAAGTTCAGCTTTTCAGTAATTTTGGACTCGTGGGTGAAGAATACCTAATCAAAATTGATCCTGTAACTTTCTGATGTACTCAAATGGACAGATGTCGTTATTTCGGTTACAGAAATGGATTCAAGTATAGACATGAAAGGAAGTAAGCCAAAACAATCGGATAAAGTGAATTAGTTTTTGTTGCCCCTAAAAATGGTAATAGAAAATGGCATTCAGTTAATTTCTATCCAAAGCAGATATAATGAGTCGAATGACAAATCGAAATGCGAACCTGACAGCGGAGTTGGGGCAGCCGAGTATCGTTGACGACTGAGTGAGGGGAGCCATAGACACCGCGGTTTCTTGTGAGCTGGATTGGCACTGATCAAAACATTGAGCGGTTGTATTAGTTATGATAATGACAAAAAACCAAACGTGTTTTCCCCCACAAATTATCAGGTAGGTAACAAAGGAAAGACCACGTAGACTTGAGAAGATTATACAGGAATATTGGCTTTTCTATTATAATAATAATCACAGACTTAGTATATCATCAATAACCAAAATTGGTACTTTTCAAACTAATGGTAATTTGACTTCACCTGGCATTAGAAAACAGTTAATAGAATAGTTAAAAAAAAAAGGAGAAAAAATTGGATTTAACAGCGAAACAACTGGATTTAAAAATGAAACTATTGCAATGGCTCCAAAAATGTCTTTGATGAAAAAATATTCTTTGGGGTTGAGGCGTTCTGAAACTATTCCTGAAATTTACACTTTTTCATATACATATGTTCATTCTAGACCATAACTCTTCTAGTGATTGGGATAAAATTCTGTTCTTGCGCCAAAAAATCAAGCATTTTAAGAGAAATGGCGAGTTTGTAGACCAGCACTTTTTGGGTACATTAAACTGGTCAAATGTCAAAAAATTTGCTCAAAAAATCATTAAATATGACTAAAACCGGCTGAAAATTGTAAAATTTATATTATTTAGCAGAATTTTAATTTTTAATCAAAAGAGGTTTATCAACGATGAACTAAAACATTAAAAAACTATGCTGAAAAATATACTTGCATTTCACTAATATTCGCTGAATGCCAAAAAAGAGCTAAAAATCCAAAATCTTTTGTGAACTGCAGATTATCACGTAGAACGCCCCCCCCCCCCCCCTTTTTTTTTTTTTTTTTTTTTTAATAAAATTGATATCTTTACACTCAAAGTGCTCAAAGTTCAGAACAATTAACGTTATAATATAAAATAATTTTTGAAAATTCGCTCATATGATCACGCAGCATGACTGGAACCTTATATCTTCTGGACAATCAGATGGACTGTAATCTGAGAATGACCCCATATCAAGAATATTAGTGAACGCAAATCAAGGACAGGCAATCTGAAATGAGTTGCAATACGTTCCAAACTGAATGGAGACTGTTTGGATCATACGATTATAAGTAAACACCCGAAAAAAACACCCGTAATTGGGGCATTTTTTGGTGGGATGAGCTGTAATATGATCCGAGAAGATTTAAATTATGATACCCACATATACGGCGAAAAAAAAATTGGTAGGTACCTGCATGATAAATCAATTTGGTATTCAGATATTTCCAGTAGTACCATAAATAGGAATAGGCAGGATTACGAGTAGTTCTTTGCTAACCAAGAGACGACAGGGTACCTAACACCACGGCGTCGAGTGTTTACCACACCTACAAGACCTATCGGTCTTGCGGGTTTGCATACTTCAACGAACAAGAGCACAGCCACTCCATCAAGCTGCTATAATATAATATTATTATAATATACTAGAGGCCTGTTAGGGCTTGGAAAGCCCTAATCTAGTACCTAACAGGAACTCAGCACATTGTAGTAACGATATAAGTCCTACCTATTTGCGGCGTTATATGACCTGGTGCAAAGCTAAGGCGATGTTATTAAATGATTAAAAAGAGGACATACCGATCAAAATGTAAGTAATGTAATAAAATAAATATCACCAGTTGAGGTGGTCCTCGCCACTATGAGACTAAACAAAAAGTTGAATCGGGGAATAGGTTATATATAAAGTCCGCTAAGATCTTCAGTTTCAATTTCTTCGTTCAGAAATAACTCTCCTAGATGTTAGTAACTATACTACGTTTCTTACTTACCTTGAATTGATGGCAACTGTTGTTACCGCCACATCCTGATAAACAACTCTCGTTGATAAGGACCGCCTAGAACACGATCAAGGTGGGCATAGAGACGAACGGCGACACTTTTGCAACAAACTTGGGGCCGTGCTGATTCGAATGAGCAGTCTAACACTAAAATCGGACCGCGAAGTACTTCACAATTTCAAAGACCGTTCGGAATTATATATAAAGAAGAAAAAGATACTAACTGACCCGGCGGTTTTTGTTCCGCCTAACATATTATTCGTACAGTCATGGTTACAAATAACAATCATTTTTATTCATTAAAAAATATTGTTTGATTGAAGCAAAGAAAACATTAAATATAAATAGTAAAGTAGTATGTATAAAGGGTGAATACGGGTATTTGAATTAGTTTCCGTCGATATATTGTCCAACCTTTCGTAGACGTTCTTTCGTACATCGGACAATGTAAGTAATGGTTCATGGGAAGATACCATAATTTTATTCGTTTCTCGATATTCAAGAGAGGCTCCCTATCAAATCTCAAATTCCTAGGGAGAATAGGAGAGAATTTAGGTAAGTCAGCTGATCTGATTAGAACCCGTCATTGCATCCGTCTATTAATGCCCTGGAGAGGCTCCCAATCAAATTTCAAATTCTTAGGAAATAGGAGAGACTTCAGCTGAGTCAGCTAATCTGGTTGGTAGTGAGGAAGCAAAATAAATAAATAAAATAACTAATAATAACAATAAAATAAGGACCTTACAAGCTCAAGCCTACAAAAATACATTACATCAATATTTGAAATTTATGTACCTACCTAATTCGAAACGTAAACCAACAAATTTTGAGGGTAACTTGAAAAACAAATTGCTTCCATGACTGCAATTGAAAGTAATAGAGGAAGAGCATTGGCTTCAGATCTTGTCGTATTTACAGACAAATGGTGGTAGCGGAAAATTGATCTAGAGCTCTATCTAGAGTTTTATGAGTGGTTTGATTTTTAAAAAATCCATAATTGTATTAGCATTTGGTTTACAATATAGTGTTCGTGTGACGGCGCTCTACATCGGGAGTTCAACCTATTTCTGAAGAGGACTGCCCTCACCATTGCTGAGAAATTCAAGCGTCCCTACTCCCTCATTTAGGGCTTGGTCAGGGTCAAACCCCTATTTGGGATTTTGCGGGCCGTGTCCCTCAGATTACTTGGAGGGCGACGGGCATTCCAGACGTTGGGATTGGAAAACGGGGCCGCCCTATCACCAATCTCCGATGACTGAAACCCTCCCCCCCCTTCCCATGGGGTGTATTAAATCGGACCTGGTCCATTTTGACACTCAAAGAATTTTTTCTTTCCCCCTTCCTCCCAAGTGCAGTTTCTATGCATTTAGTCAATAAAACTTGTGAAAATTTCAAAGAATATAGTTTTCATCGAAGAAAATTACGATGCATAATTCTGGGATCCAATATTAAATGAAGGTTTAACTTCGAGGAGGAAAGGAGAAACAAGTATTGAAATCTTCCACAGGAGGCCCTTTAGATGTGTGATGTAAAGAAAGAAAAACTGGAAAACAGGAGAGCTTGAAAAGGAGTAGGTGGTCCGCGATAACATTGTGGTACCATATCAGGGGAGGCCAAAGGTAAGCAAACAGTCTGCCCCAACAAACTGTGACTTTCCGCTTCTAAACGTTACCGTTCCTCCACCCACACCGCCAATTCACCCCGTCAATCGCCCTCTATTCAAACCGAGGGAACTGCAGAGGAGAACAGCAATAAATCTTGTAGAGCTTGCAAACCGAGCCTTGATAGAAAGAGTGGTTTGTAGGGTCAGAAAAGTACGCTTGAATGTATTCTCCGCTCGGATAAATTGAACTTCCTTCAAGTTCGTCAACGATGTTCAATCTGCCAGATGATTGAATGTAAATTGAAATAATTCATCACCTAAACAACAAATTATAGTTACAAAAACCAATTACAATGTGTATTTATGAACATTTCAATAGGTTCAGAAAGTTAAAAACGGGGGAAAACTCCGGCAGTCAAAGACCTGATTTAAAGAACTTTTCTATCAAAGAAGGTAAAGGCATGAGTTCAAAATCTGACTGTATCGAATATTTTTGGGCCGTACTAACATTTGGAGTAGGAACAGGAAAAAAAATCATCAATTTTTTTTAATCTTTAAAAACGGGAAAAATTAAATCGTTTAATAATATCAAATCGTTTAATTAAACTTATATATATATATATAAATATATATACCTATATATATATATATATATATATATATATATGACCAATGAAGGAATTGAAATGAAATGAGTCTGATAATTGCCTAATTCTGAGCCTTGTGTCTGATAATTAGGAAATTTGAGAAACTATCCATAAGACCTAAAACAAAATCTTAAGTGACTGAAAACTAATGACTAACCTTAACCAAAAAGAGAAAGTCGTACTTCCTGAAAGAGTACGCCGATACATCGGCGTGACTATTCAGTTGAACAAAATGACATCAACCATTGAAGTATAACGCAAAGTAGTTTAATTACGAATCCTTTTTTTCTTTTTTAATATAAAATCAGTAGGTACATTCTGATTGGGATTCCTGTACCCAGTTAGTCGAAGATCCTGTTCATAGAGGCAGCGGGATATCTCACAATGGCTGCCCTCGTTTCCAGATTAGCCACATGATCCAGAGCGAAAACGCAACTTCCTTTTCCGACTCTTTTGTAATGTTAAGTTAGGTCTAACTTACAAATACGGACGGATACCACGAGGAAAACAACAAGCGCGAGTGTTCAAAGACTGTACCAACAAGTTTAGCGATAGATCAACTACTTATTGCTGTTTTGATTTTCATGTCAAAAACCTCAACAACAAATATTCATCGACATTTGAACAAGTTCTATACTTACAAGTAGAGTACAACCTAATTTATTACATCATCATCAACCCACGTTCTGAAATTTACTCGTACTTAACATTAAATTAAATTTGTGAAAAACTTATGAAAAGATAATATGTATAATTGTAAAATTGTATAGTATTATAAAGGAAAGCTATACACGAAGTGATATTTATTTTAGATTTACGATGGTTTTGATTACAACACGAGTTCCTGAAAGCACAATGTGTGAACACAATGTACTAGTTCCCACAATAAGGGAATCTTACAGTGTCGATCCAGTGATTTAAGAACCAAAATTTCATTTGAGTAACATTTCGAAAATGTTTATTTACAATATGCATATACATATATTTGTGTGTGTGGGTTTGTTTGTTGTGTGTGTATGTTGTGTGAGTGTGAGTGCCCCCTCCGCCTTCGTCGTTCAGAAGGTTTGCATAGACAGTTAATTTTAAAGCCAACAACATTAACGTAAATCTGGCTTGTGATTATTTATTGTACAAAAAATCGTTTATTACACTAAAATATTTTAGTAGGGAGATAGAAACAAAAATAATTTGGATTCGAATACTAACTAATATCGTCCCTATGTAAAGGCGAGCTACAAATTTCAGCACCGCAGTTAAATCAGGGGCCCCTCACCTGATCAGTGTAGAGTGCCTCCTTATGATTGTATGATGTCCCAATGGCTCCATTTCTTCATCACGTCATAGATATCTTCATCATACGCCTATTTTGTAACGCGATATTGATTTTGTAACAAAATTTCGTGACCGATTTTCGTAACACAATTTGTCGGTGGTCGGGCGAAAGGATTACTTCGAAATCAATATGTAAGAGGCTCTTTTAGGTCTCCGTCTGGTTGAGTGCCCCAGTAATTGAACAACCAAACACTTCTTTGGGATTTTAAACTTTGATAATTCAACCAGATTTCCCTGATGCAGCAAGTTCCACTTTTTGAACTCCGTTATATTCATCATATTATCAAAAATTACTAATAGATTGAATTACTAAAGAATATTATTCTGAACAACATAAGAAACTGAAATTTAATAACATTAATAAATGAAATAAACATTTAGTCGGAAAAACCCCGATTTCTTGAGCCAATAAGGGGTAAGTCAAATGCCCTCAAAATACCTAAGAAAATGTAATCTCCAGCTTGGAAAAAGCTGCTTCCATTACTGTTAAATGAAAGTGGATTTCGGCTCACTGGGAAGGTTGCATCCATTGTTAACTTTATTGGAAAAATGAACTAAATTGAATCAGTCCCGAGCCTCGTTCCTACCCCAACCTCTAGTACTGTTACTTTAAAATAAAGGGGCCGAATTACCTCTTGATATATTTTCTTCCTGCTCGAATATATTTCATGTAATTATTGAATATTTTTCCATTGCGTTATAATCACGAAGGTTTATCTATTATTGAAAATAATGAACCAATAGTTGTGGGACTCATGCACCTAGTGCACAACCACAACTTTTTAGGAGGATGATATAAGGAGAGAGAAATTGGCAGCGTGTTGCGGTGTAATATTTGATTAATAAATTAAGAACTGCTTACAAAGTAAAGAACGATTATTTTAGGGCGGAGAATGATGACATTAACTCACGACAAATGCTTGTGTAGGAAGACATATTCTACAATTAAGAAAAAGAAATATTACACTTCAGCAAGCAGGCGCGAATTCGTGTTGAAATAAGGTTGGCTTCAATCAGTAATCTTGATAAAATAAGTGAGAATTCGGTAAGTGTACGTTGGTGGCATGAAAATCACTGTACCAAGTGAGTCAAAATATTAACCCGTGAAAATAGAAAACTAATATGTAGTACAAGAGGAAAGCCAGTTTTAGGTTCACAAACTTCATCTCACGGTATACCAACTTGTGAGCGTGACTTGAAGTTTAATCAGTTGCTAAATTCAAGCCGCACCCAGAGGCGATGTTTCGACTCAGTCTCTGTCAAGGGATACAAATAGTGGGTCGTCGTTTGGGATAGATGAATGAGACGGTAGCGCACGAACGTTTTAACAGCGCAAAGCACTTCGAAGACGATAGTCGTCCTAACGATAATATAGAGAAAAGGAATTGAATTTGTCTACCAATGTGGTCCTGACGGAATGCATTTTTTTTTTTTCCACTAAACATTTCTAGTTATGCATGATCGCATGAATGCATTTTTGTAAATTATTATACCTATCACATTAATATTCAATTGTTTTGGAATTTGAGCACTTTGTATTCACAGAAATTTTCAAATATTAATTTTATTGTAAACAAAAAGCCATTTCTAATAGTATCCTGCTTTTCTAACGAACAATTGTAACTTTTACAATTTAGTAGTTATTGGTTTCATTATTATTTTTTGTAAATTTAATGAAATTTAAATAAACTTTTCAAGATAGTTCTGAGCACGAAGATGAACACTTTGAAGTTCAAAAACTGAAGTTCTGAGTAATATTCTGTTGAAAAATATAATTTTAACGTAATTAACCGTTGTTTAACATTTTTGATTGATTTTTTAACTCATTTTTCGAAATGCGACGAATTCATTGTACTTAAAAAGCTTTGCTTAACGAACACATCCTTTTTTCGTAATGCTCGATTTTTTGGCGAAAGAATGGAGTTTTCTATCCTAATCCTAGGAAGGGTTATGGTCTTTCGGAGAGAGAGAGAGTTAAAATCTAGTTATCGTTCCAAAAGGCCTCATTAACAATTTCTCCATGCACTGGTAGTGTTGGGTGGTTCGTTGCACTGTCGGATATCTTCACTATCTATTGATTTTTGGAGTGCAGTAGCGAACTCAGCAGATGAGCTGGGTTTTGGAGCAGTTGGTGTGTCACAACAACAGCTGTCTGACGAAGCCAAGGTCGGCAGCACTGTGGGTGACCTCACAGCATAAGCTCATAAGGAAGAGCAGGTGCTGCGAAGTAAGGTTCGGATCCTGGCTGAGAGATGGAGAATACAAAGACCACCTGCCTCTAACGGTTCGTGGATGTTGGCACATTGGACATTAGGTATAGGAAGGCTAGCCAAGTCACCCAAAGTAAGCTTGCCAAAGAGCGATCCATAGAAAGTAAGCCTGCCAAAGAGCGATCCATAGGTTAACTTTGACAGTAAGAACATGCAAAGAAGGCGCAGCTTCTGATGTGGCTTAAATGGAACGATGGTAATAAGAACTTGTACTCCACCAAGGTCCACGTAGCTTGCAGCGATTGTGGCCTCATCCATGAAGACAAATCCAAGGTACGACCACACCTCCAGCGAGATGATGGACTGTCTAACGCAGACAGGAGAGCTGAAGCACTACTTCTCATCAACCACATTCACTTTGAGCTGGCAACCTGAGATCCAAAGGAATTGACCCAAATTTATCTGGATTAGCCACACATCTGGCTAGACCTTAAGCAAAGACATTAAGGGTGATATGTATGCCTTCAGAGGTTTCTGCGAGTGTGATGACATTATTGACAAATGCCAATGCACCTACTCGCACCCCAGAAGCGAAATCAACTCTTTTTCAGCTGGCAGCTTACACAATGTTAGAGGGAAGAGGCAAAAGAATATTCCCCAATGTGCCCAGGGCTCAATGACAACATTCCCTGGAATCTCGCCAAATTCCTCGAGGATCATTACACCTTTATGGTACAGACCGGTCACATAATTAATCAAACAAGCAGGTGCCCCAATACCATGAAGACAATCAGTCAGAGCAAAATGGCCTGCAGTATCAAAGGCCTTAGGGACCTCCAGAGTGGTAAGATGGAGCTGACTAAAATCTCCCTGGATGTCACCTATGACACCAGCTATTTGGAGCCGAGATGCCACAATCTTTTGGAAGTGGCAAAAGACTCCTGGCAATATAGAGATCGGGAGGTAGCATTTAGGCCCACTTATCCCTTTGTTTGGTATGTAAATTGTCCGGGCAAGGGTTAACGCTTTTGGAGCTTTTCCCAGTGGTGCTTCTTCCACAACTTCAGGATCCAATGTCATTCCCACCTTCTTGCCCACTTCTTTAGCTGCTATGTGACCTCTGTGAGACAACAAAGTAAGAGGAACACATCCTGGTTCCTAGCCACATTCACTATGGCTTAACACACCAGGTCCTACACGCCATCTGGCCTCTCAACAGCCCATCTAGCCCCTCAACAGCCCATCTAGCCAGATCCTGCAACAATGCACCCTCATAACCATGAATAAGGCCTACCTGCTCCCCGAGCCTTATTACTTCTATCTTCAGGTCAGGCAAAAGACCCAAGGTCAGGAGGAGGATGGTGGGCTGTTGCCTGATGCCAGTAGGACGTGCATAATGAACGAGCTGCTTGAAGTGAGGCCACAGGCAAACAGACTGAATGGCAGAAAGCATGTACAAGGGAAAATGCTGCTACAAAAAATCATTACAATATGGCGTACCGTATATACCTATATATAATTTGCTAATAATAAGAAATTCAAACGTTACTTGATAACATGTTTCTATTACGCTACTCCGGCTGTCCAAGCAATGTGGTGCATGAACTGACACAGTTTGTGATTGGGCATGGCGAGTTTTCTGCTAAGCTCGCTAGCATGGGGCTGTGTGTCGAGCAGCCTTGTGCGTGTGGTGGGATAGAGCTGGCAGAGCACATACTTTCGGATTGTCCCGAGTATGCGGCGTTGCGGGTGTTGCATGGGATAGAGGGAGTTCCCTTCTCTGAACTTCTTGCAACACCTGAAATGTATGGAAGACTTTTGGCATTTTGCTTGGAGGTGGTTCCTCTCTTAGCCTTCAAGCATAATGTTAGAAACCAGGGGGGTGATTAATGAGAGTAGGGGGGTGGGTAGGTATAGGTATACTGATAGTGCTGTATATTTGCCGATAGTTGTTAGGGTAATGTATGATAGGGTAATTAGGGGTATTATTTTAGGTTAAGTTAGGATTAGGGAAAAATTTCGTGCCACCTGATTGCTGGCTGGGAGTACTCTCAGAGGTGGTGTGGAGTGAGCGGAGAGGCAGGGTGCCAGCGCCCAACAACATCTTGGGGCACCACGTGACATTCATTGAGGGCTTTCGCTACCCCTTTCTGAATCCCCATCGCAAGATAAAGTGGTAGCACATTGTGCGGGCTTGTTTCCAGTCACAGCCTTAGGAATCCTTATGGAATCCAAACTGGTAGCGAAACGGGTACCACAACCCTTCCTCACACCCTCATAATGTTTGAGCTGTAGGAGTCCACTAAGTGGTTGGATGGGGATCCCTCATAAACCCTCATAAGGTTTGAGCTGTGGGAGTCCACTAAGCAATTAGATGGAATCCCTCAGGTGTGGATAAAGTGGTAGGTGCAGAGACACCTTCTCTGTGCCGGGCCAGCGACCATTCTGGCCTTAATGGAGGAGTGCTGGATGGCGCTTTCTCCAGTAAATGGTACCGCGGGCGGGGGGAGCCCCAGGCTACCGGTGCATAGACTTTGTCGAAGCACCACCTGCCTGCCCCCCAGTTGAGGTGGCTTCGCGGGGGCAGTGGTTTTATCACCCCTAACATGCAGTCAATTCTGCAGATGTGGGGGAGAGGTTCGTGGGAGTTGACTCGCGGGGGTGAGTCTCCTTCCACTAACCTCGGCATTTGGAGTTATGTGGATTTCCATAAACTCGGGTACCAACCTGCTTAGTTGGTAATGTGTGCTAGAACACATGCCTCTACCCGTAGGTCAATACGGGTACTTGGCAGCTGTCAAGGACATTGACTGGGTGTGCAGTCTCCTCTCAAGAGGATCTTCCCGGCTTGTCTGGGGGGAGACCACAAGGCATGACTGCCTAAGGACTCCTTAAACACGACTTCCATTCTTTGGAAGGAGATATTGGATTCTTCTGTCCAAGCAATGTTGCCAGACCCCATCCTACAAAAAGGGGTATTATAGATGTTAAAAAGGGTTTTTTGTTGGCTAATTACAACGCATTTATAAATTTGTCGTTGAATAAGTGATTTCAGCTGATGGTAATTCTGAGTAATGTGTGGGTAAACTTGAATTTTTCTCATATTGCAACACATTACATCAGTTGCGGTTCTAGTGGTCATATACCCTTCACTTTTTGCACAGAGTTTAATTGCACCAGTGGTGGGAAGGTTCCGTAGTTGCCACACAGGAATTTATCGCATATGTCTCTGGTGAGAGCTAAATTGTTGATTTTTTCGATTCGAAGCCCGATGTTCGGTTTCAGTCGAGTGGGGGGGGGGGGGGGGGGTTAGTCGCTTGTGTCGTAACGTTGCGCATTGGGTATATCGCACCGCACCACCTTTTCCCTTCACCGTGAGTAGGTGCGTTCGCGGAGGGTATTTATCCACTGTCTCACCGCGTCACTGGCTGTCAGCTCTCTTCCCGTCTTTCATCAGAATGATTAACACCAATATGAGCTGTAGTAAGTGAAACGATCCATTGCTCTCCGATGATTCAATTGTGTGCGTTTTGTGTAGTGAGAACTTTCATCAAAGTTGCGTGGGCATGTTGGACAAGAACTGCAGGCGCTTGAATAAAACTATGTTAGCTGATTGGGAATGTATGGATCCATTGAAAAAACCAGTGAAAATGGGGACAGGTACCCCCAAAAAGGTACGTCTGGCAACACTGTGTCCAAACTATAGCTATGGGTATATTAGAACAATTCATTTTCAAAGTTTCTGTAAACAAATATCCTCCGAAGTATAAGAGCTGTGCTAGCAACTATCCTAATTGTAGAACACTAGTGTGTGTTTAAAAGGTGAACCTACAGTCATACCAAATGAGGTTCCGAACTAACAAGGTCCACCGCTTGGAGCGTTAGGGGGGCAGTGCCCAAAAGAAGATGGTCGGTAACATGATTTTCCCCATGTCGGTACCTTGTGTCGCCCCTTTTCGCTCTCCAATTCTTTCCTAGCACCACCAACCTCATTAATTATTTTCAAAAATGAAAATAATATTATTAATTAATTAATAATTATAATAAAGAAACACACCAACAAACAAAAAACAGTAAAACAACAAAACCAACTTGTATCCGTCACGACTGCCCTTATAAACAACAAAAGAGTAACGAATCGGTAAGGTCATTGTTTGTTGCGCTCTATCTCGAGCTTCTCATGTTCGGAGCCCCATAGAGGCGTATTGGTAGATTGGTACCTACTTTTTTTCATCCTGCCCGGTCAATACAAAGACAGTTTATAACTTTATCAAATTAAATGAGACGTTTTCACTTACTTAACAGCTTGGTTTGAATCATCATGTCTTACTTACCTGTAAAAAGATATATACAAATAAACTACAGCAATCCGATAATAAAATATAATCATTTATATAGCCAAATATTTAGGAGTACCAATTGAGCTACTAATTAGGAAACAGAACCAATATTTAAAGTTACTCAAGGCGTTCACAATAAGTAAAGGAGAATGATATTAACAGCAATATCTCCCCTCTCCATTAAACTGTTAGGTTCCCTGAGCTACTAATAGAATGGGATGACATCGTCACTCCTCATTCTCCTGACAGGAATTCAGAACATTGCCCAGTACAGGGGATTAAATTTATTTTTCTCAAGTCCTGCTATGTTGTTTTACCTACACACAAACGGGTAAACAACTCACTTCAATAAATTTTTGATTTCCCAAACTGCTGCGTCTGAGAGTTGGCGTCGTCATTCCTAATTCAAATTCCAGGAATCGGATAAGTAGCAAGTACGTTGTGTAACAGAACATGTTGCAGTTCATATTAGATAGTGGGAAGAAATGGCTCACAAGAAGAAGAAGAAAAAAAAGAAGAAACGGCAAATCACTCAAATGGTTTACAGAAAAATCAATATCGTCACCCCGTTTTCGTACAAAATATGAAATATGCAGAATGAGGTAACTATAACGTACAAATATAACGAATTTTACGTTTACTCTTATAATATGGGGTAAATACTCTCCATATCACATTTTTTCAGCTGCAAAGTTAGCCAACAAATTTGGGCTGGACATCAGCATCAATGAAATCCCCTCATGAATAAATGAGGTGGTAATACGGTTTTAGCGAATTTTCGTAGATTATTTTTCAAAATGTTCGAGGAAAAAAAATCGTATTCATTGAAATCCGTTTTGAGACATTCGAAAACGAATCCTAGAGTTTAGTGCTTTTCGTACATTATACAGGGTGCTCTACGAGACAGCCCCCCCCCCCCCCCCCCCCCCCCCCTCTCCTCTATTTTTCCTTAGATCTGCCGTTACTCTAATCTCGAATAGCAAATAAACTCAGCTCCGTATCTTACTCAGCTGATCTGGGGGGCTCTAGACTTCATGATTCGTTTGTAGACGTCCCAAGACAAATTTAAAAAATGAATGAAAAATGAATAATTGATGATTGAATGATTTTTTTTCTTCAAATTTTAGCTTCATAGGTTGAATATCAAAGAAATTAGGTCCGTTGCCATTTCATTCTTGTTTTTTCGTAACAATATTTTGTGACATTTCTCACTTTTAGCTCCCGCAGTTTGTATAATGAATTGGAAACAGATTTTACTGAGTACGTAATCGAGTTAATTATTCGTTACACGATATTTATGATGTCGTAACGTGGTTTTCCAACTATTGTACTTATTGACTGCTATATGATTGTTTATAGGAGCATAATAAAACCAAACAAAAAGTTTTAGCAATCGCAAGAGTAATAGCGAACTTTCGACATTCACTTAAGCAAAACATCTAACAAGGTCGCGACCTTCATGTAGACAGGAAGGATGGATCTGTATTCATCTCCTTTTTCGTCCTCGGCAAAAACTCCTTCCTAAGGTGATAAAGGATGTCAAGATACGAATAGAGGAAGACGGGAAGCGGCGTGGGGTGAAAGATGACACACGTCTCAGGAGTAGGTACATCCCAAGTGACTTAACCCTCTCGATTAATCATTGAAGAAAGCCATTTCTTTCCTTCTTGTACGCCTCGTAATTCAAAAAGTAAGCCCTTTGGACCACAGCTTGACTATCTACCTCGGCGTCGGGAAGGAAATCCTAAGTAGACAAAAATTGCGACCATGAAATGACCATGATATTCGAAGAAAATACTAATGAACCAGAGGGGAATAGAAATGTGAAATAAACAAGAAATAACGGAGCAATATAGAATCCTCTCAATTTGTTTCAAAATAATATAATAAACCAAATTGAGAGGATATTGCTTCGTATTATTCAATAATGAACCTTCTTAATGTAACAAGAAAAAAAGATTATAACCTCCACTCAAAATTTGTTGATTTACGTTTCTTGCCGACTCCAAAAACTGAAATCAAACGCTGCAAATTATTGCACAAAAGTTTATTATTTCTGTATTAGATAGCCTTTCTAAGCAGATCATTGGGTTATAATAATTATAATTATTATTTACCCCTTATATAGTATACATCAAAACTTGGAGCACCGTGCCTCCAAAAAGGGTTCAACACTTTTACAGCTCCAGGACGTCACCATTACAAAAAACTAGCGGATTACCCGGCGTGTTGCAATCGAAAAAACAAATTGCCAAAAAAAAAATTTTCAGCACATAATCATCTAGCATCTAAAACATTCAACTACTTTTTACACTAGTAGGTAAAAAGCCCTCACTTAGGTAATCGCCCCATCGCCGTCGTCGTAGGTGGTAATCGCCCTCACTTAAGTTGATATTGGTACGATTTCACTTCATGTCCAAGTTGTTGTTGGTCAAGGCGTACCACTTTTTTCAAGTGCCTAAAGTTTTTCTGGACGAACTGTTTATCGCGTTCATCGTCGTAAGGTCAGTTCGACGATAAACAGTAGATTCTGGAAAGATTCCGATAACCTATGATCGTCCGAGGAATGCAGGGAATGAGTTGGAAAAAGTTTCATTCCAATCAGATAAACGGTACACCAGTGCATAAAAGTCAAGAGTTTTATATTATGTATAGATGTCAAAATATTAGGGAAAATGTAAAAGGAAGGAATTTAAAAAATAATAATAATAACAACAAAAAAAATGATGAGCAGATCGAAATAGAAATAAAGTAGCCACAGGGGACCCTAAGCTGATCTTGTGAGGTGTCCTAAAGGAGTTCCACCAAAATTTTAGCAACGTATGGGTGGATTAGTAAAGAAATTAACCTCAGAGGTTCCAAAGCTAATCAGAAACCCTCCATACTATGTATTTGTATTCTAGATGTTCTAAATGAGCTATTTTTCAGGTTTCAGCATCATAAGATGACTAAGAAACAAATTCGGCTCAGAGCTCTCACAGCTGATCCTTGTGCAATGATATTGAATCGAAGATACCACAAAGAAGCTCCATTTCAGAAGATTGTCATCAATATTCATCCATAGATATAAGCACCTGCAAAGCGGAATCTAATGCAATTAATAGATCTACACTCCAATAGTTCCCCTGATCCAGGTGTAAAAACATTTAGGTAGGTCCAACTGAACAACCCTACCAACTAAACATTTGTGAGATCAAATGAAGCATCTGCCAATGATTCACTAGTGCATTCGAACGGACAGTCGTTAATAAACTCGGTTTCGCAAAGCAAGAATTACATTGGAACAATATTAGCTGATAATTCCATTAGAATTATATCAGGTGATACTTACAATGCAAGTTCTATGAGTTCCGATCCCACTCTCTAGCAGTCATTAATAGTTTTTAATGATTCGCTTATCAAACATTTGCTAGCAGCACATGATTTCTCTATGTTCTCGCGCCTAGAAATCCAAGGGTCTTTTTGAAGTTTTAGCCCTAAGGGAAAGCGAACGGATTAACGTACAGCGTTCCGATTGGTTTTATTCAATTCTTTGGGATAATATTTATCAATGAAAACCAAAAATTCATTGCTGTTAATTTGAAGGATTTTCAAAATCTCAACATTTCAGCCCTTAATTATTACTCTTTAGGGTTGTTCAAAATTGATGCTATTTCACCTCCGGCTGATGGATGATTGTTGAGTCAAATTTCCAAAATCATTTCAGAAAACCTTCGGACGGAGGATGGCGTAGGCGGACGGACGGATTTTGGTTTATTATTTTCATATACGCAATCGACCAGAAAAAAAAAAAAAAAAAAAAACATTTACACCCCCCTCAAACTTAATTATTATAGCTAACTTATCAAGACGCGTTGAATCCAAAAAGTCGAATAAAAGAATTGGAAAACTCCTCCTGTCCGCAGCACCATCCACCGCTTTTTTATGAAACTACTGGAACAAAGTTTATAAAATCATCCCAAAGAATCGGATGAAACCACCCGGCTCGCTACGTTCATCCGTTTGCTCTCCCTATAGGCTAGAACTTGGAGGGGGAAAAAATCAACAACGTGGAAGCAAATCATAACTGGTGGAACATAGCGAAAACCGTTATACGTTTATTGTTAACTTTTGCCACCTGTAGAGGACTGCTGAAGCTTAGATAGGTGATATATTTTATATGATCAATTTTTAGTTGGTGGGTCAATTCGTGTTAAACACTAGGAGAGTCTTGATATACTACTTTTTGATTAATTTCTCTTCGGTGGGTGTCTAAATCTATGTAAATAGATTCAGATACCTAATGTATAAGGGAATTGGTTTAATACTAATAGATAGGTCTTCTGCGAGGAAGGACTATCCAATACAAAAATAGTAAACCTTTGTGTAATAATTTACTTACAGCTTTTTTAAATTCGATTTTGGACTTTATGCATCTTGAACCAACAAATTTTGGGAAGGGGGAGGGGGTAAAACTTTTTTTTCTTGGTCGATCAAGAAGGCGCTATATAGCGCGATATGGCGATACATAGCGAAAAATGCTATATACATATATGTATATATATTCGATTAATACTCATAGACAGGTTTTCTGCGTAGCAGGATTATCTAATACAGAAATAATAAACCTTTGTGTAATAATTAGCAGCATGTATATAAATATATGTTTTAATATTTGCAGCTGTTATTATCTTCATGCTCTCTGGTTCTCTAAAATACATTTAAAACAAAATTATTTCTCAGTGATTCAGCCCATGAAACTTAACAATAACATATGGTAATAATAATTTCGATCGGTAAGGAACACCTTTACCACCACAACCTTACTCCCCAAGTAATGCCTTGGGCTCAAACAAATCAACTAAAGGGAGGTGGTATGTAAGGAAATGAAGTGGACATCCAACCCCTGTAATGACGAGTACTTTCACCCAGCTAATATACCTGATGAGCACAATTTCTTCAGTCTTATGTTCCAGATTATATTAACTCTCGTTAGGATTGAGGTAAAAATTCCGTTTTCGCGCCAAAAAATATGCATTCCCAAAGAAAGGATGAGCTAGTTGACCAGCTATTTTTGAGCACATGAAATTGGTAAAATTTCACAAAAATTACCATAAACGGTTAAAAAAAAAAAAAAAAATTAAAGCAGAATTTTAGTCAAACGAATTTTTCTGAACCAGAACATTATAAATATATTGGTATAAAAAAATTATGCGGAAAAAATTATACAATATACTTTATAAAAACTGAGAAAATCTTTTAAAAAATCCCGAATCGTTCTCCAGAATTAAAAACAATGTAGCATTATTTGAAAATGATAATTCACGAAAATTCGCTTATACTATCTTTCTGCACGACTGGAACTTTTTATGGATGGAACTACTTTGAAATATGACTGATGGTGGCGACATCATCTGTTGGCTAATATGAGCCTCTAGCTTCCCAAACGAACCAATTTCCCTCATTAGACATCGGATAGCAGGTACAGTGGAATAAATACCCTGCTATCCCAAATTTAGAGCTACCCTTAAATTAGGGGCCTTTCCTCTGCACAGGTGTTTCAATCTCGGTTGGAATTACAGTTCGATTTTCGGTTTCTTGACTCCCACAGCGTGCTACGGTGAGATAAAGGGAAAACGAGCCCTCGAGGAAAGGAATATAATGGAAGAAATCTTGTTAGGTTCTCGATTTGCCGGCGTTTTTACTGCCACAAAGAGGATCCCTTAGAATAACTGGAAGACGAGTGATTGGAAAGAAGGTTTCAAGAGGAAGGTGCCCTTTTCTTCATCTTCCTCTGGACTGATGAGAACAACGAATAAAGGCTGGAGCTGGTTTCATTTCTTTCTAGTTCACTGAGAGGAAAGATTTATTTAAAATGTATTTGATAAAAACTGTTACAGTGTCCTTTTTTGAGATGACTTTTTCCTAACTTTCATCTGCTATGAATCAGAAATAACAATATTAAAATTCTTCACATCAGATTCGCGATGTTGTATTTTCCGTTGTGATTTTCCGACAAGAATTTTGTTTCAGCATTTGAATTCATACAACTTATTTTCATATTGTGGTATCCAACTAACTTTTGGGGGCGCTGTATATAAAATGCTGCAAATTATTACACAATGGTATATTATTTCTATATTGTATATCCTTTCTATGCAGAACACCTGTCTATATAGGTAATTAATTATTAAACGGCCTATTACTCATTAGGTATCTAAATATATCTTCATAGATGTAGACCCCTACCGAAGATGAGTTAAATAACACGCCTACACTTTTCTAGTGTTTAACTCAAGCAGCTCGGTGACCCACCAACTGAAACTTAATTATACAAAATAAATCACATAAATATCTATGCTACAGGAGTCCGTTTACAGGTGACGAAAGTTATAATAAACCCGGATTCGTGAAGTGAAAATTCTATTGGAATTATATCAGTTGATACGAACGTTGCGGTTTCAAGGCTGTTTTCGCTCTGTTCCACCAGTTATGATTTTTTCCCATGTTGTTGATTGCTTTTTACCAGTCGAAATTCTAATCCTTAGTGAGAGCGAATGGTTTAAAATTAAGCGATAAGAGTGGTTTCATTTTATTCTTTTGGATGATATCTATAAATGCCACACAAAAAACATTACCGTTACCTACCTTGAAAGTTTACAAGATCTCAATTTTTTAATATTTCAGCTTTAGGGCGGAGCAAAAATGATGCCGATGTTACTGCCACATTCGATTCGTCTGCCTTGTCAATAAATGATTTTTGAGCCAAATTACGTGTTACATCCAGTAGTTTCGGAAAAAAGCTTCTGAAGGCGAAATGAGGACGAACGGAATAAATTTTATTTGACTTTTCGAATCTACGTACTCGTACCTAGGTATCTTGAAACACGAACCAACAAATTTTGAGGGGGAGTAAAAATTTTCAAAATTCTTGGTCGATTACAATGATTCATTATTGAAGATGATAAACCAAAAATCACGAATGCAATGCATTTGAACTTTAAACTAGTTTATTGTTAATTGATCATGCAGGCTGAAACAATCGTTCTTCATTTTCACATATTTGAAACACTATTCCGCTATCTAGCAGTCCTCCAAGTCTTAAGCAGATTGCCCTCTTCCAAGACGAGATATTGAATCATAAGAAGCAAGTCGCAAAAATTCAGTGGTTTCCTACTAAAATGTCGAATATCGACCAGACCAGGATGTTCAGGGACAGGAGGAGGTTGCTGGATAGTATCCTACTAGCTGTGTATGTATATATACCATTTGTTTCGGTTTTCAAGATAATAATCCGTTCCCGCATTAACAGTCGTGTTGATTAAATAATTAATTAATTTTAAATGTTTAAAACACCCGAGGAAGTCTCATTATCTTTAAAATCATGAATAAATTTAAATTCTACTTGATTTCACGGTCCTTACAGTTGGCAGAATGTGAAGCCCGGTTTCCATATTCATAGTCTTTTAGTATCAGCTGCATTTGGTAAACATTGGTCGAGGTGTTAAAGTTAAAATGCTACTTTTTTTAATCTGGCCAGCATACAAACTTACTAATAAATGTTTTTCTTGGTCAATAGCACAGGATGCTTTTGATGAAAATTATAAACAACAAAACTACCAACCTAATGGATTAAGGTCTCACTTTACTGGACTGGACTCGCAACATTTATGCTTGATAAGAAGTATGAAGCACTTTCCCTTAGGAAAGTACTAGAAATTTTAGTCGAGTTACAAAGGATCTATTCCCACGGAAATACCATCTTTATTCAAAGGAGGGGATTAGTCACAGTCCTGGAAATGAAATAATGGCTCGGTGTAGGGTGGGTAGGAGGGTGTAATGGTTGGGTGAGCAGAGGGCTCAGACCACAACGGCATTATAATAGCCCGAAGGAGAAACTACAGAGAATTAGGAAAATGAACGCGGTCGAGGGCAATAAGGATGTCTAATCACTCAGTTTTTTATTACTTGAGTATTTACCTTATTAAGAGATAATGATGGTGAATGATTTAAAAAACCTATTTTTTCGTATATGTACAGCTAGGTTTGATTCTCGAGTGACTGAATTAGAACATAGTGCCTGTAAATAAATAAAATGTAATTATAAAAATAAGTTTCAATTGAAATAATGAAGCCATTATTTCTCTTTATTATTGGTCTGAGAGTCCAGGTGTAATGTAACTGGTAATGAGATCTTAATGAGATGGAGACTAAAGACGAATGTCCAGCGGCAAAGATCAATGATTTGTTAAACTCTGATAACCTACTGCAAACAGAGAGTTTGTCGAACTAATCATGCGATTCACACAGTCCAAAAACAACGTCAAAATACTGAACAATGCAAGCACATAATTATCAATGTTTACATTGTGAACTACTAAAAGGTGTTGACGATTTCCATCATCTAAGGTTTTGACATGGATATGTCTTTGCTCTGGGGGGTCAACCAAAACTTTTCGTCACGCAAAAGTTGATGTCACAATTTCTAATGATGTTCACGTACAACCCAGCCGTTGCTAGGGGAATGGAACATCCGCAGTTTTCATCGTACAGAAATCTTTCGCCACTCGTTGGAAAGCGCTTGATTTATATGATGAATGCTCACATCTCAAGCTACCAATTTCCCCCTCCTTACGTACCTGGCTACATTCCTAAACTAAGTTGATTGGACTATAAACAATTTTAATAAGCCGGTTACAATATTCTTAACCTAAAGCAAAAGCATCATTTACTCCACTCCATAGGAAACATTTTCATCATCTTGACAACAGTCGACTGTTAACAACAACTCATTGGAAAGCTCCAAACTAATGATTTTTACGTACAACCCAGCCGTTGCTAGGGTAATGGAACTTCCACAGTTTTCATAGCACAGAAATCGTTCGCCAGTCGTTGGAAAGCGCTTGATTTATGTGAGAAATGTTCACATCTCAAGCTACCAATTTCCCCCTCCTTACGTACCTGGCTGCATTTCTATACTAAGTTGATTGGACTATAAACAATTTTCGTTTGGCGGAAACTAAATAGCGTCTGTATTGGAGAAATAACTTTAATGGTATTTATAGTATGCTTTTTGCGCCTCCAAAAATAATAAAATAAATTCTTCACCCTACATTTCGTCACCTACATCCAAAGTTGAAGGATTTGTTTACAACTCCCAAGTACAACCGTTATGAAATCTTCAATCGAAGACATATCCATGTAACATGGTATCTGCTTGTAAAGCAGATAGTGGAACCCGTTTACGAGTTTTTTTCTATTGTTTAGTCTAGTGTAAATTAAGTGTTAGTTGTAGTGTAAATAATTGTTTCGTTTCTGATATTAGCTGTTAGGGCCTGATTGATAAATTGTGAGTAGCATTTCCGAATCAAATAAAATCTTTATTTGCAGTTATCCAAGGTAATATAAATTGCAATTGTCAAGTGTAACACAAACAAGATACATAATCGAATTAAACAAAATAAAATAAACAAATACACATAATACATGGATGATAAGAGAACCAAGAAGGATCCAACGAGAAAGCGCTCGCAAGAAAACTGACAGTATTTATGATTGGTCGTCTCAACCCTACCTAATAGAAGAATTTAAAAACCAGGAAGAAATTAACAACGAATCCATTAAGAACGACTTTCAGGGATAACATGTAGGTACTCTTAAACCGACAGTTGTGAGAGGGAGTGGAACTAATAGTGCAAAGTTGGCGAGATTTCTATATACAAATACCTCAAAATTTATACACAAATGCCACGATAATCCATCGAGCTTGTTTTAAAACTGAGTAACGTATCGATACACACAGAAAATCTATGGATGGGTTAAGGAGAGAAACAAGTACGTCATAATAAGAAACTACAAATAGAGGGGGTTTTAGGTGTTGACCTACACAAATGGTTACGTGTTTTTCACAAAAATGGAGTGTGTAAGAATGAGCCCACGTGTTTTGGCTGTTTTCCCGAGCTCTCTCTTTGATTTATCGTTATCGCAACTTTCCCCCTACTGAAGACCATTGGGATCTTCTCCCTTCAAAGCTCCCGCTTTGTTTTCAGAAAGTCATCTAGGTACGAGTATTAGTATATGTTTGATGTGGATCGAGTAATGCGGAAAAAATCACTTCGGCAGATTGCTGACATTACATCTAGGAGAAGGACAACTCGACTCTTCAAAAACTTCACAACGCGACTACTACTATAACACTGTGCAATAGGCACAGTAAGAGAAAAAAAGTCCGTGTATTGAAGAAGGCGATGTTGTTGGTATGTAAACGATTGATTGTTATTTGTTGAACTTGATTGAGTGAACGAGATGGAGGTAGGGTGAGTGGGTGGATGGATTGATTGAGGATCAATAGGATTTACCGAACCGAGTGAAGTCATAGGGCGGCTAGCCGTACACAAGTATATTTATCCGTCGGATCAAGGATTTTTCGAAAGCTAGGGGAAATCCGTCATTTCGATTCGTTCGTTAGTGGAAGATCCGACCGAAATCCGAAGACATGGTGCCGGAAAAAATACGCAGACATGTAATGGGAAATACGGCTACAATATGATCAGCCGATCTCGTTCGACCAGTCGATCAACATTCTGCAACCTAAACGAGCGGATCTTACAGTTGAGATCAAACGACATTTTACAGGGTTTTCTAAAAAAAAAAACCACATTTTTGGCATAAAAACCCAAGTTTCTCCCTTTTAAATCAACTTTCCCCAACTGTTGACAACATTTTCGGAAACGCCGTTAAATTTTCTTTACAAATCAACGGTTTTTATATTTATTTAACACCGTTTAGACTCATTTATTATAAAAAGAAATTAATACTTTTGAAAATTGGAAAATTTGATAAATCTATAAATTTTTAGTCGCGCTTTCAAAATTAATCCTAGAGGACGTGAACTCAAACACTCTTTCCAACGAAAGTCAAATCTACTTTTACTTTGTTAATTAGAGGAGAAAATTATGTCTGATTGGGGCTACATATAGGTCTGATAGTCCTCATATTTCTCCACGTTCCAATCAATGTGAGCCTTTGCACGTCTCCATTGTCTATGCTCTTGGAAACAAATGGCACTTATCGTTTCCTGCAGTTGATTTCATTGAAATGTGTAGCAGTTATATGTGTGGTCGTTTTTAAGCTAAAACCCATAATGATCCCATTAATATTCCTTAACAATTGTATTTACGCTCTCGCATTTTTAGCTTCTAAGCAGGCGCTACATGAATTTTCATGACAAATATAGACCAGTCATATTGTACAAGGCTAGTTTAGGGACTTGACGGTAAAGGACTGGAGGGGTTTTCAGAATGAAGGATTTACCTGTTTGATACTGTTCGGTATGGTCCCAGAAGTGTGTCCCTAAATTTCCAGTAGCAAACTGTTGCCGCCCACACCGAGGGGGGTTGAAAACACACCCATTTCCCACTTTTTCCAGTTTTTGTCCTAAACTATGCGTCCTTTGCGATTCGAGCACAATTACCATTCTTGAACTTCATTAAATTGTGACAATAGAAATATGTACGTCAAATAAGGACCTAGATACAACGGTTCGAAAACACCACATTTTAGCGTGGAACATACGTTTACCGGGCCTTATTGCTTTAAAAAGAAAAAACCGAGACTTTTTTGCGACAACAAAATGAGTGACGAAAGTAGCGGGAAAACAGTGGCTAAGCCTCTCCAAAAATAAAATCATTCGTTAGGGAGCCTCAATGCAATGGGACAAAAGGCTAATGAAAAGGCGGACCACATTCTGCTCAGATGATGATTAAGCTTAATTCTTTCCTTTCCTTAACGCTGTAAGATATTAAAATTTGGTATGTAGCCTCAGGTACTGACACAGGTGGTAAAATACGAGAGGAACTCGAACTGAGCTGATCTACGGCAAAGTAAGTGGGACAGTCCTCAGATTGGTCAGGAAAATGGACAAAAACACAAATATAGGGAACGTGAGCAGCGGTTCTGATTACCGATTTCGCTCCACTTCAGAATAATGAAGAAAGATTCAGTTCACAGAAAACTGCAAGTGAGAGAAAATCTCATGCTCTGCTATGCCTAGTAAATAGAAGCGGTTAAAGGATGGTAAATGGGATGGTCAACTCTGTATGATATACTAGAAAGGATCTTTGTCCATGTAGATGGATTGTTTCCTGATTTATTGAAATCAGAGAAAATGCAATTTAGGCAACGAATATTAAACATAATTAAATGCAAAAATAGACTACCTACATCGGTTCAGGTGTGATTCATCAACTAAAAAAGAAGAAATACATACCTCACTGTATTATGCAACTGCGAGTTCTACCCCGATTTCCAAGTTTACCCGTAAGTTCTTATCTGAATACCGTATCAAGTATGCACAGAAGAGCACCAACTTCGGTTTCAACTTGAAGAAATCTTTACAACTTGGTAATTGACCCCGATCACTTCAACTCAACTACTCAGGAAACTGCTTCTCCTCAGACTGGTGATCGGATTTATCGCAAAGGGGTTAAGTTAGTCAAGATGCGGGGAAGCTGTCCCAAATTCCAACGGCTCCAAGGACCGTTCTAGTAGTTACACGGGCGAAACCCTTTTACTTCCAGTTACATCGCAGCCCTTCACCACCCACCTCTTGCCATCCTCTAAATCTTATCAGACAAAGGTAATGCGATTTCGTCGGTTCCCCCATCACAGCAGATGAGCCGCGATCCGTCGCACCCTTTCCATCACATCACCTTTCCATCGTTTTCATTTTGCTCTTCGTTCAACAACTCTGGAATATCTCATGCTGCATCAATCAAAAATCATCTCTAATTACCCAATCCCAATCGCGAGTTGTCTTCAAAAATACTATTAAAAGCTTTTAAGCTGTCGACAATATTAGATTATATCTTTGTCATCGTAGCCACACTTGACATTTAGAATTAATTCAAGAATTAAAGGTTTGACACATCATTATAGACACATATTCCTCCATGCGGAATCATTCGAGGAATTAGTAGAGGACTGAAACACTAAGCGCGAGTTAAGACTTTGGACTAACAGGGCTCTCATGAATTCGATCAACTCCTGGAATAAGGATGGATTTCAGGTTAAACCTGAACTTTAATTCGGATGTGATACACTGGTAAACTGGTGAGGGTTCAATACCAGAAAAACATGCAATTAATTTCCATCGATATGTCTATTCCATAATAATGCACAGAAAAGTTACCCCTTATTATAATTTATCATCATCCTGTTCTGCACTATCCAAATTATTCAAAGTACTTGAAACCTTTGTACTTATCGAACACCATGGAATATCAACCAGCCTTATGTCCTCCATCAAATTATGATAAAACAGCAAAATAGGGATTTGAAGTAGCTACCGAACATCTTGTATATAATGATGCACATGGGATTACAAGAATAAAATAATATAGATTTTCGCGTATCACACAAAAAGATTTCGTTCAACCGGAAACCCTAGATTGATTTTTACAAAACCTGCAAATTATTACACAAAGATTTGTCATTTCTTTATAACGTAGGGCCCTTCTGCACAGATCATTGGTCAATAATTATCAAAGGCCGTACATAGCATACGAACAAAACTTGATGCATCATGCCTCCCAAAAGGGTTCACACCTTTACAGCTCCAGGACGCCACCATTTTACGCTTCATAGTAAATTAGCGGATTACCCGGAAAAAACCAATTGCCGACTAAAAAAAATCAGCAATGCGCTAAAACATTATTGTTTACTCTAGTAAAAATTAATACCTATTATTATTTACTTAGATTTCTGAATAAGATAGAACATCTAAGCAGATCGCTGTTATATAATTATTAAACCCCATATAATATAAGAAATACTATAATATTATAGTATATCATCAAAACTTTTTTTAATAAATATAAACAAATTGGAAAAAATGTCGAAATATGTAAAAACGAGAGGTGATGAATAGAGAGTAGTTTACTCCTTCAAAAGGGCGAATTAACCTGCTTAAATTAAACTCCTTCAGAATTAAACTCCTCCAGAGGCGATTAACCTGCTACACCCAGAGGATATCCTGTAAGCTAAGCTAGAGCTCAGGAGATATCCCCTTAGATAACATTTGCAAGAATCGAGAAGGAAGACTACTACTCCCATCCATCACACCCCCGGTGATATCAAAAAGCGTGGGGGGGGGGGGGGGGCAGAGTGGAAGATGGGCTCCAAATAGGCGTGGCAGGGGTACGTGTTTTAAATTTTAAGGGTTAACATTTTGTGTGCATTTTGTCTGTGGAATGGAGGGGGGTGGGGCACCAGAGCAGTCGA
Source organism: Adelphocoris suturalis (assembly GCA_030762985.1). Taxonomy (NCBI): domain Eukaryota; kingdom Metazoa; phylum Arthropoda; class Insecta; order Hemiptera; family Miridae; genus Adelphocoris; species Adelphocoris suturalis. The sequence continues at coordinate 31,570,326 of CM061046.1, forward strand.
TAATAGAAGGGCTCATGGAGGGGGGGGGGGGGGTGTCGAAATCGAGCTCTGCTATAGTTTACTCCTTCAAAGGGGAGAGGCGATTAACCTGCTACACCCAGAGGATATCCTGTAAGCTAAGAGCCCATGAGATATCCCCTTGGATGTAATCGAGAAAGAGGAACTACTCCTTTCCATCACCAAAGTTATCTACCTGTCTGTTTTAGTATGACGCTAACTAAAACCCAATCCGAGGCAATCCTCAAAACTGTTCAAAAACGTATAAATGATTTCTTGGGCTCAGATGTAGATAATCTACCCAATATATCCAAACTTCACGAAGAATGGGATAGTAAAAAGAAGAATCGAGCTGTTGTTATTAACTTTGGCAAGCGACGAAGTTCCATCGAAGGTAGGGAAAACGGCGGGAATGTTGGAAAACCCGTCTTCAGAAATTTCAAGCCGCTGTCACGAGATTTCACTCGTCTTAACAGACATTTCGAAAGAGACTTGCAGGACAGATGACCTTTATTTGCGACTCGAGGAAAATTTCGAGAAAATCAACCAACTAACGAATCTCACGTGTATTTGAGCATAATAGATTTCATAGAACATCTAAGCAATAGGATGGAGGGGTACGTCGCAAGTAGAGAAACCAACATGGGCCGAGCCATAGACGAGTATAAACAGCTTTGTGAGCTCTTTGCAAAGCCAACACAACTTCCTGCAGTCTATAGTGAACCAACCTAGATGACACTCTCAAATACAGGCATGCGATACTTAAAAAAGGATTTTGTGGTTGATTTTAGAACATGCTTGAAGAACGTTCAGTGGCCGATTGTCTCCAGCAATAACTTGCATATAGGCACTCGAATCAACCGTAAGTTATCCTTGATCTATCTTTCATTTTTGCATGACGAATTTGGTATAGTATATAATACATATCTATTGATTATCCTCTCTTGCAATCCCATCAGATTTGATCCCTCTATCCAGAAGGAAACCCCTGCGGTACTTTTTCTATTCAAGCTGTAAAAGCAGTTTTTTGGTAAATTCCTCTCAGGTTAATGAGATAGATCCCCGTAGAATCTTTTTGGAGCAACACTTACGTCTTGAATAAAAGATCAAGGGCAATCCCTTTAAACCTGTGTACTCACCTTGTCACCTTATTCCGATATATCACCTATCATAGAAAATACAGAGCGAAAATTCAGTACAACAGGTCTTCAGCTATTGTTACATGAAAGCGCAGTTGGATGGCGCAGTGGAAGCGTGCTGGACCCATAACCCAGAGGTCCGTGGATCGTGACCACGCTCAGCTACAATGTAACAACGAGAGGTGATGAATAGAGAGCAGTTTACTCCTTCAAATGGGAGAGGCGATTAACCTGCTACACCCAGAGGATATCCTGTAAGCTACCCTGTAAGCTAAGAGCCCAGGAGATATCCCCTTAGATGTAACATTTGCAAGAATCGAGAAGGAGGAAAAACTACTCCTATACATCACAAATATCAGTGAGACGAATACAAAAGAAATTTGCCTCAGAGGGCCCACAGCAGATCAGTGTGCCTTGAAATGTTTTCGAGGTGTCCCAAAGGAGCTCCATCCTAATTTCAACACCGTAAGTCAATTAAGAAAGTAACTAGCCTCAGAGGTCCATAGAGCTAATCAGTCCATACTTTGTGATGGTTTCTAGATATCACAAAAGAGCTCCATTTCAGGTTTCAGCACCATAAGTCGATTAACAAACATATTAGGCTCAGAGGTCCCTCAGCTGATCAGTAGGCCAATGTGCTCTGAAATGGTATTAGAGAGATCCCATAGGAGCTCCGTTTCAAATTTCAACCCCGTAGGTTGATTAAGAAAAAATTAGCCTCACGGGCCCCTTTTAGACTAATGCACCTTCATAAACGATTCATGTAATGCAATTGGTCGGGCGAAAGACTTACTTTGTCAACAATACTAATACGTAGAGGTAGGCACCTACATTCACTAGTCTCCCTGACCTAAGTTTAACGACATTTACGAAGATAACAAACCAAAAATGAACATTTATGAAATAAATAAAACACCTACTAACGCTTCACTGGCTCATCCGAAGGGACGCGAGTTATGATAAACTCGATTTTGTGTAAAAGAATTCGATTGGAATTATATCAGCTGATCATACTGAACATTATATCAATATATAGTCGGAATTTATAAGGCGAGTTTTACAATGTTCCAGTTTTACAACCACTTACACTTTCTAGCAGTAATTAATGTAATTCAGCGATTGACTCAGTGTTGTACAAGATGTCGCTACTCGCGCTTGATTTCACTATCAAAGTTCTAGGGAGAGCGAAGGGATTAACGAGCAGATGACGGGAGGAAAAAAAAATTTCCACGATTCTAAGCATCTTAAAACGTAAACAAACGAATTTTGAGAGGGGGGGGGGACTTCTTTTGTTCTTGGTCGATAACAAAGGTTCATTATTGAAAATGATAAACCAAAATTACAGCAGCTGGGGTTGATGTAACAATGAGTTGGTTTAATTCCTGCTTTACGGGTTAAAAAAAAAGAGAAAAAAACAGTAGGTACCTACTTTCAAAGTAAATTATAGGAATGATGTTGGCATAACCTTTTCAGCAAATTTTCGTAGAAAATGAAATTATTGCAGTGACACAAAAAAACTTTGAAAACAGTACTTTAAATTTTCGAAAACTTTCTTCATTGAAATCTGATTTGAGACATTCTGAAACGAATCCTACAGTTCAACGCTTCTAACTATATATGTGTGCGCGTGTCCTACAGTTTAACGCTTCTAAATATATATGTGTGCGCGCGTGTCTGTGAGTCATTCCAGACGATAACTCTAGACATTTTAAAAAATCCATTCAAGCACCAAAAAATCAAGCTTTCCAAATGAAAGGATTTGTTGTTGGCTCACTTTTTGAGCACATTAAATCCGTCAAATTTCAAAATATGTACTCAAAAATGCATTACAAATTGCTAAAAACGGCTAAAAATCGGTAATTTTATGTTGTTTACTAGAATTTTAGACAAAATAAGTTTATAAACGATGAACTAGAACATTGAAAAAGTTACGTATAATATTATACTGAAAAATGTACTTAAACTTCATTAATATTTGCTTAAAAAATATTTTGAAAACTACAAAAATAGCTAAAATTCAAAATTTTTATAGAATCGCAGAATGTTATTTAGAACGAGGTTTCGGGTCATAAAATCGGTAGTGAACAATTTCTTTGCACTCAAAGTGCTCAAAATTCAAAACAAAATAATTCAATATAAAACGATAACTAACAAAAATTTGTTCATAAGACCATGCTGCATGACTTTTATTTGGAACTTATTCCTCATGGAAGGCCTTTGCACTTGATCCTATACTTTTCCTAGCTCATAAAAATCATTAACTACAGGATTCTAAAAAAAAAAATTTGTTGTTGCTTGGGTTTTAAAATTGACGCTTTTGAAGATGACATAGCAATTATAATTAAATGAGTTATTTAGAAACAGTCAAACACTATCAAAACAAAAGGTGGTATGCGGAATTCCCTAATTTAATTAAAGGTTTTCCAAATTTAATGAACGTGTTCACAAGTTGAATTAAGGGTTCCCTAAAATCTGAGTCTCCACACTCAAAGCAGGCAGGTACTGTTCTTTATGTCTATTAGTTATTATGTGCCGTACTTCTTTGAGCTTGACCTTTTCAGTCCTGACTGTCCATTTTTCCAGTTTGACAGACAATCCTATTCTAAGATATATGTATATATGAACTGAGATAACAAACTTTGCGTTTGGGCAAATTACAACAACAAAATTTTCGAGTGAGAGTCTCTTTTCAGTATGTTGAACCCACAAATCTTTTGGAATTTCGCCCTTGATGGCGTTCTACTAATTTTATAGTATTATGTTCAATGAATTCCTTATAGGTACATTTCCAATGATAGGTTCAACTCCGAAATTCCCAAACGAAACGAGATATCGTGGTAGGTAATATATATTTAGATAGCCAATGATAAATCCAGCAGTTTATTTTAAATCCATTTTCAAATTAAAACCACACAGAGAGAAACTTTAGGTTGGTCTATTGATCAGGTGAGTGGACATTGTCCACACCCTTCAGGACAAGGATGCGAATCAAGAAGTCAATGGTCATTAAGAGGGACGAAAGAGATTGTGGAGTGTCATACTTCGCAATTTTAAGATCTTGCAAATTTCGTTTACCTAATGGCCTGATTGAAGCTGCCAACGAAAGGCACTAGAGAGTTTTAGTTGTGTTCGTGAGAAGTAAAATATGGTAGGAGTGTTGTAATGGAAATTGAGAAGGTTTCAGGAAGGGTTCCTGGTACTTAACACGGGCGCACAGTCTTGTGTGTCCTTCCATTATTGAAGCTTACCGTTCCGGCAACCTAGCTAACTCGCTACGGCCACCCCGTCTAATCCACTTAAACTGAATATTTATGCGTTGATCCTTTAAAGGAACTCTAAACTGTGTGCAGATCCCAAGTGTTGCCCGCTGTTAACCGCAACTTTCTAACTACATTAGCTAACTACAGCTGACACTGTCGTCGCAAGTTCAAAGTGATATGGAAGCCGACCCCAGGTGGTTTGCAAGCAATGAGCACTTCAATATGGTAACAACCGAACTCAATGCATTTTTAATTTTCAGAATGTCAAGTCAGAATGGATATTGTGAGTGGTGAGATGTGACATCCGAATTCTGTCCTGAGGTTGTGCATGGGTTTGTTAGGCTTGAATTCCAAGCCATAAAGAATTTTCATAGTGGAGCCAGAAGATGTGAAGGCAAGGCGGAGGAAGAAGAAGGTAAATCTCAATATTTCGGACATGATAGTAATGGGAAACGGTGCCGATTGCAGGATTATATTTGGATTACTGCAGCCTAAATTGGTTATTTCGATTATTTTAAATAATTACACTTCTGTAAAGGAAAAACAGTATTAAACCCTCCATTCCTCAAAAATCAGTTCGTTAAGTCTACTTCAGAAAGTTCGTTTACGAGGATTCCATAAATCAAAAATCAAATATCATCGATTTGTTGCTATAATTGATGTAGGCTTATGGGATATTTTTGGAAATAAGTTTCAGGGAGTATGTACTGAACCGAGGGTATCACTAGTGCCCACGACCTTTTGGAATAGCAGTACAAAAAAACGATTCAGATGAATAATTAGGCCCACGATCACATAAGAAGTGTATCGAAATGTACCATTACATTACCATTTAATCCGATTCTTCACGTTGTCTGAGAGTCTAAGAAATTCTGATTCAGATAGCAAAATGAGTTATTAGGATGGGAAATTTCAGCTATTTTATTTTATTCCATCAGCAAAAAGATCTTACCGAGAGGTTTCCAGAAAGGTTCAATATAGATGGCTTCGGATCATTGAAATTTGCCGAAACAGCTGTGTAAAGACAGCTGAACGTCCTCACCCCAACGACTTCCGCATGGTGCAGAACCTCTGAGCCTACCATCTAAGACATCAGTTCAGTTTTTCCAATGAAACTATAAGATAAAAATTTGCAATCGGGATTTGTCAAGGGCAGAAAATCCGATTTCTAGATAAATAAAAATTAGCAATACACGAAATTTGAATGGAATTCTTTCATTTTAACTATTTATAAAACCATAAGAAAGATTGTTAAGAGATATATATCTTGTTCAGAAATAAGTAGAAACTCAAATAAATATATATATATGTGTTCATTTTTAGGAAACTGAATACTAATAAACAGCTTTGTTATACAATTTATACCAAATTCCTACTCGAATAATAACCGACAGTTTCTAAATGGGCAAAAACTATATCGTTACTACTTACCAATGTCAAATAGGTTTACGGCAAAACTTCTTTCTTCAAATCGAAAAAATTGTGTCAGATCTGCAGTGGATACTTTTGCTTAGAGATAGAACACTTCCTCGAGGACCAGGCAGCGTTCCCAAGACACTCGTCGCATTCCCTCGCTCATTGGACAGTGACAAGCGCTGGGCACAATACCTCTTCGCTCTCCTCTCCCCCGTCTTGTTTGTCAGTCTGGATCCTAGGTCGTCCACCAAATTCCTGGCTTCCTTTGCCCACTGAGCCAACGATTACTTTTTGGCCAGATAAAGCCCTACACTGACACACGATGCTTCATTCTAAAGAAATATGCCAACATTCAGACAAGGTATGGCCTCCAGCCTCGTACCTGAAAGGGGTTGTGAAGTTCATGCTGTTAACAGCTAGGTTGAGGTCTGGAGGCTGACTGGTTGAGGTCTGGAGGCTGACTGCTGAAGGACCTGGGATGTGGGATGTTTTAGCCATTCTGCCGTCTCCACACATGCATGGCTTCAACGGAAGAAGGCAGGATAAAATTTTCATCCGTACTGTCGAGCAGCGAAGATGCTAGCTACCCTTCCCCATTAGGTACATGAAGGGAAGGCTGGCAAGCATATGTCCTGTAGCAGGCGGACTCAGATTCCTTCCAATTAGACTGGCAGCGAAGCCTGCAGCCACTGGCTGTCATCCAGGCTGACACTAAGGATTCTCTCCAAGGCTTGCCTGAGAAACTCCAGGAACTCATCCAAAGAGCAGATGTCTGAAGCAAGTTTGTGAACTATGGTACAGAAAGGCAGTTTTTCGAAAGGAACAAGGAATAATGGGCTTGGAGCAAATCCAACCAATGAATGAGTAGCTCCACCTTTTCGAATGAGCTCTTTGCATACTGCACCAACTCTTCTTCCAATAGAGACCAGCTCAAGTTTGCCTCTATACCCACGACGTGTATTCCTGGTGCAATGGAGTCAAAATCACTAAGCGCATTAGTCCACCACCACAGAAGACGATTTCACACTTAGAAGGGTTGATTTCGAGGCATTTCGAAACATCCCGAAAATTGTGTAGGACATTGCAAGGTGAATCTCGAAGCGTTCTATCGTCAAGATACCATGCATTCAGACTGGAGTGAAGAAAAACGGAAGTTGGTGAAAAACGTTGTCTATTTCCACGAAAAATAAAGAGTTACTATGTTAAATCGATTTCGACGGTCAGGCCATCATCAGTAACAAACAATAACCACAAATAAACAAGTTAACCATAACAAGTTATTGTCGAAATCCATTTAACATTGTAACTCTTTATTTTTCGTGGAAATAGACAACGTTTTTCACTAACTTCCGTTTTGAAATGGGTTTCCACAACTTCGTCGCGAGTGATTTAGTTCGTGGAGTGAAGAGCCTCAACTATGAAGTGTATCGTTAAGCTGAACTACAAATGGCAAGGCTTTGAGTAACATAGCCACAATAAATCGTACACCGCGGGAAACTAATTTCTAAAACTATCTTCAGCTCCACTTTGCTGCTGTTAATTTATATTTACTTCAAGCATTTTCTTATATACTGTAACACTTATACGAAACACGATGTAACATAACCACTGTTCTATGGCTGTATATTTCAGTAAAAACCGTGAAAAAAAGAAGAAAAAACAATAGAGTACCCCATTGTATATCTTTGTTTATATCAAGATTTCCATATTCACAGAATTGAAAAAATTAATTGTGATGCGGAGCTGTATAGGGCGCTTCGGAAGAAGCGTTTCGACCCCAGGGTGCACTTTGCTCCCACTCATGTGGAGTTGAGTACCTTCGGTAGTTTGAAAATATTATTAAAAACCACAATTTATGGTAATAATCATCAGTCCATTATCTTATTTCAGATAAGAAGATCTGAGGATCAGAGCTACTAGTCCCTAGTTACTAAATGGAAGATCACTGGTATGGGTTTACTGATATGTTACAATCAACAAATTCCATTGGACCACTATTTATATACTTTTGAGGTCATGGGACGCCAATCATACAAATTACGCTTTTTATCGGTGGGATGTTGTAAATTCAATGAATTATGCAGCGCCAACGAAAATTGCTTCAGCGGTTAGATTTAAAATAGCTCCGGCGTGGTAGTTGACTAAGAACTCCGCAGAAGAATTTTCTTCTCATTCCTAATTCTTTCCTATTCCTCAGAGAGGTTGTATTATTTCGAAGGAAAAAGGAACCGAGAAACATTCAGCCGATTCATCTGGATTCCCCCATTCTTTCCGCACTTTGACGCTTCCTTTTGTGATATTTTATTTTTTATTTGTTTTATTCTATTATTTATTTATTTATTCTTTTTTTTCAACGCTATGTTTAACAGAGGAGCCGAACACCCAAACTCCTGTTAATAATGGTTTCGATCTAAGAAGGGTTTTTTCATCAGTTTTTCCCTAAAACAAACAAATAATATACGCAAACGATAAACCTATAGGACTGACATCAAGGTACCCCTCCACTGTTTGAGCGTGGTTGTCAGAAGAAAAAAAATTGTTTTAGTGAATTATTTCAGACTTTTTACTCAAACGAGCGAAAATATTTTGATGATACTCATATCCTATCCTCTAGGATATGAATATCCTATCCTCTATTCTATACTTCCCATTTCATTTATTAAACTTTGAGAGGCTCTTGAACCGCTAGAATACCGCCAGATCAATAGTAATCTATGAGCATGAGAAAATGTAAAACCACATCCAGTATTATCCATATCATGAGTAGTTTTATAGTATCATCCGTCTTCTCACTGAAGCAATTTCTCACATTAAACATTGATTTCTCCTCTCATTTCGGTACTTTATGTGAACACACATCACACAATAACACACAATAATTGACTATTTCAACTAAATTGCCTCTTCCGTCACAACCAATTTTAGGATTGCGCAAGCGTAATAGTTATCACTCAACCAATAAATTGAGTCCATAGGGTACCATCCTAAAACATGTACCCAACAATCCACGAATTTGAAAAAAAAATAGGACCGAAGAATCGTTATAAATAGATGATATATAAAATTTACTTTTGTGCATGTGCACACGCTTCTATTGATACGACGGAAATTAACTTAATTATAGGACATCATTCAGGAGCTAACTCACAAAATCCTGAATTTTCATCAAAATCGGGCCATTAACTAGTCTTGAAGTTTTAATTTTAATTTTGTTCGTGAACTATAGTTATTACCCAACCAATCGCGATATAATGACATCTTTCTGAATACCAACTACACCCCCCCCCCCCCCCCCCCCCGAGTTTGAACGGAATCTAACCAACAAATGATAAGAAATCGACGCTATGAGAAATTCACGTTTGCCCTTGCGCAACGTGCAACGTTTGCCCTTGGCCTTATGAAAGGCCAGCTAGGAGCTAACCCAAACAACCCCTGAACATTTCATAAAAATCGGACTGAAACTTGGTACCAACAGTTTTGGGCGTAGTCTGCTGATTTACCGCAGACAGACACACATTGGACAAACAGACAGACATGGTAACAAAATTGATTAGCAAGCTTTGAAACGCAAAACGCAAGAGGAAATTTTGATGTTGAAGGACAAAAATTTGTTTTTACTTCTTGCTCGAACACAAAGCTTTCCTACCTTCAGTGAAACGGACAAGAAAACAACTATCTCATGATTTATCGAAATTACCTCTTTATTTACTTCCACCGATAGTAAATTTCCAACTTCCAAGGTTTACTGCTTAACTGGACTGAAATTTGAATCAAACAAAACTAGTCACGAAAATGATATGGGAATAGTGAAATCATTACGATTTATCGCTGTTACCCCCTCCATTCTTTAATTCCTTCGTACATCGGAATTTGAAACTTCTGACATTCGTTTTTGATTAGACAGAATTCTTCACATAACATAAAAGAATCACGACAATCGGTTGAGAATTGAAGCTTGGGCAGAGCTCGACAGATTCGGTAACTACCCCCTCCACCACTACTAGACTAAAATTGGGATCGAACTAAATAAGAATCACGAAAATCAGTTGAGAATCGTAGCCTGGAGCGTCAACAAACTCTATCGAGAAAACAAACACGTTTTTTCGGCTTTACCCCCTTCATTTCCATTCTTCCGTCATGAAATTCCAAAATTCCAACGCTCGCCTGGATTTGAAAATCTGCAGGTAAACAATCAAGTTAGAAGTTACTTTAGTAAGATTCATAACATAAATGCAATAACAGATTAATTAAATTTCGTTGCAATTATTCAAAGCTGTCTGACGTACTCAAGAACCTTGAGATTTTTGCGTATTGACAAAACCACCAAGTAATTCCACTGCATTCAATAAATAATTTACCATGCTTTTTGAGTGCTATAGTTTGTAATCTAATCATAACATTTGAAGACTACAAACGGAGGCTGTATTAGTAGTTGGGACGGAGACGAGCTACAGTTACATGTTCGTCGAGGAAACATCAAAGCGGCAAAACCAACCCAGTTTGATTTCTCTGTTTGGACGCTCTCATTCGCCGCTTCACTGTTCACTTCCACTCTGTAAGCACCCTAAGATGCGACTCTCATTTGATATGAAACTACTGACTAACACTGTGGCTATTCGTCAGAGTAAAGGGCTTAACAAACGATCGCCAGCAGACTCTTCTTGGTTAAGCTTTTGGTCATGCTCCCCACTCTACCTCCGGACTTTCCAGCTGCTGCAGCCTTTCCCCGTCAAGTAAAGGGCTTAACATGCTCCCCACTCTACCTCCGGACTTCCCAGCTGCTGCAGCCTTTCCCCCAACACTCCTGGGCCATGTTACTGGATATGCTCTCTTGCGCCTACTTAGAGTTCCAAGTTAGCACGTAGCATTCAACTATACGGGTTTCACCAGTTCTCCTCCATAGATCTCATTGGAATTACAGGGGGTCAAGTGATAAGGAGTATTCTTAACAGAAATTGGTTTCTGAAAACTTGCGTGATTCCTTGTTTTTGATCTTGTTTTGCGTCATGTTTCATAACCGCATAACTTCACATCGGAGTTGAAGTTTTTTTTTTATCCTTACACTGATCACTCTTGAGCGTCATACTAGAGCTGGACTAAGGCAGTACTTGCTTTGCGAAAGAGCTCTAAAGTCTTCTCCTCCTCTACTGGGCATGTGCCTAGGTTAATGAATGCATCCACCTTTCCACTGAAGACACAATTAACATGAAAAGGTTGATTTGGTGATACACTGAGTAATACGAGAAAAACAACAAAGACTTCTAATTCTCCCGTCAGTTTCCCTTGACTTTCACTCAGTCACCTCTATTCATAACTTCATCCAGTACAACGAAGAAAATATTGGTCAGCAGACCAAAGATCTGTTTGGCCCCAGCCTTGATGGTTTTAGGTGAAAAGTCTATTGACAGTAGGTAAGAAGGTTGTTAAGAAGGTTCTGCAACCTACATGGATGAATAAATTTACGATTAACACTATATCGTCCTGTACAATAAATTAGACTCTGGAAAGTTGAACAGGAGACTCCAGGCTCACGAATGCACGAAGACGTGGTAGATAAGAGAACTCGTCGAATACCCAACACCAAGCAGCACGGAGACGTGTATAACTGACAGTAGAATGAAACGGAGGATTACACCTGTGCGTTTAGAAAGTGTCATTAATTTTAAAAATATATACAGGAGAGAAAATAAACTAAAGCTAACGAGGTGTCGCGGAAACTCCCAACCCGTAGAGCGGTGACTTAGGTTAGAGAGGAGCGGACCACGTGCGGAGCAGCGATCAATACCCAAGTTCCACCCTACACAGCCCCAACTGGGCTGAGGGAAGGCCGTGCCGAGCGTCCGCTGCTCCCCCAAGACATAACTCAATGAAAATAATAGCCGGGAAAAGGGTGGTACGAAGGGAATAGCACGGGGTAATAGGTGGCGACCAAAACTGTAAGGAGGCCGCCAGATATAATCGCGTGAACGGCCACCGCTGCCAACACGAAGCTTCCGTCCTGGCGTCATAATTTTCTTTTCTGAAAGCCACAACGAAACGGTAAAAACAATTAGAAATCGGACAAATATTCTCTCCACTTCTGCTCTTGATGTATTTTTAGAAGTTTGCAGGAATTACAATTTCGATCCTATCAAGTTAATCGCATCCAAGCTCAACGCAAATCTCAATTGGCGACTGCAATTGGACTCCTCGATTAACAACAAAAAATATCCGATGCTTTTAGAGAAGCGCATGTTTATATATATATATATATATATATATATATATATATATATATATATATATATATATATATATATATTTATTTATTTTTTTTTTTTCAAGATCATTTGTTCATCCTTTACAAATGCATATTTTCAACAATAAAAAATATTTGTATCCATCCAACTTAGTTCCAAACGTCGTTATGTTCCATCCGAGCTAGAGCTAAATCCTGATAGAAGGTTCCTCATAGAGATTATTCTAAACGCTTTATTTCCTAGTAATTTAATTATTAAGATATATATTTTTATTTTTTTAGTTGTCTCCCCTATGAAACCAAAACGGCTCAACTCTTTCAATTTACAAGCAAATTCAAATCTAATTACACCGTTGGGGAAAGCATAGAATTTTCTATCTCCCTGACGGAAAACCACTTTTTTTAACGGCAAAATGAGTGAAAAATAAACTTGAAAAGGAAAATTTGTCAAATCTTAGAAATCTCCACTTTTTCAAACAAACAATAGGTTCCTGTAATCCGGCACGTTAATTTTCGATTATAAGGGCCAGTTTCACCGATCTGAGCTAATATCCCGTCAACTTAACCAAACGGTAACGGAAGACCGGCGATTAAGAACGGCGTTAGCAATTATCTTTCACCACGTTAATTCAGGCGTCGAAGTAATCACCCCCGGGACCGGTTATGGTTTGGTTAAGTTAATGAAGAGTTTCATTTTGTCCGTCAATAGTGGGACATGTATCCATGATGGACAGAAAAGTTATTCCAGAGCTTGGAATCATAACCCAAATAACTTCAACAGCGGGTTCTTATCGAATTCTTATTGAGATTAGGAGTTTATTGTTTCTAAGTTGAAACACTGAAATTTATAAGAATTACATTAATTTTTAATATACTAGTACCTTTAAATGAGAGAGATTATAAACTAGTAGTTACCCACGCTTGAAAATCTTCATCAATGGGGAACCTGTGAAACGAAGAACAATGCAACAGACTTTATATTCCTACTCTTTAGGTGGCGTAAACAGTAGATCTTTAGGAGTGGAGGGTATCATACTAATATTCCGAGAAATTCATATGGAGGAGGATACTACTCGAGGATAACTGTAAAACCTTTCCTTTTTTCCCCCCAATGAAATTGAGGGATTTCTTGGAAGATGAACTATGACAGTAGAAGTTTGTGGTCGGTTTCTACGTATTTTTGGAATGGTAACACTTGCAGATCTCCCCGACCCAAACAATCCGAGTTTTAGACGTTAGCTAACTAGTTTCACCCCTTCACACATAACATTGATCATACCACATGTATTCAAATTTTTGAAAAGTGTAAAACTTCGTTATAACATCGCTATAATTTTCAAGTGTTACGATTCGATTCAGCGAACAGAAATACGTGGAAACCGACCCCTAACTCCTACTTTCAAAGGACATTTTTCATGAAAAACCTCGGTTTCATAGAAATTAAAACCATGTTTTACAACATTAAAACATTAAACATTATTAGGGGGAAAAACTATGTTTTACAACATTAAAACATAGTTTTTCTCCCCTAATATTTAAAAAAAAGTAATATACTATTGAATAAAAGTAACTACACGGTTGAAAAGCTGAGGTGTTGGCACAACTTTTAGGCTTACAGGCGAAAATACACGAACCGAATTACAGGAACTTGAATTACCTACAGAATTACAGGAATCCGAGTGGAAATTTCCAAGATTGGACAAATTTAACTTTTCAAGTTTATTTTTCACTCGTTTTACCAATTCAAAAAATGTATTTATGTGTACAAATGTTTTGAAAAATTTGAATTTGCATGTAAATTGAGGGAGTTATAGTATTTGAAACTTTTTGAACCTTTTTAACGTAATCGCGCGGAAAACACTAAAAACTCGTAAAAGTTGAATAATTTGAAAACAAAGCGTTACGAAAAATCTCTGAGGAAATCTGAAATAGCTTCAGAATCAGCTCCAGGCCTGTGACCATCGCCAAATGTAACATCTTGTATAGTATATTCTGAACCTCTCGAATTACTTTTTGCCGGTTTTAGAAGATATTAGACATTTTGGCACCTGGAATTATATTGTGAAGAAACGCAATTTGAGCGGAGGAAGAAATAAATTCGATTGGGAAAACCTATACTTTACTGGATATTGTATGCGAGAATGCGTATGGAGGGCACTTGTGAGTTGTGAATAATACCATTCTGCATTCCTGATAGCTCATATGTAAAGAAGGGGCCTTTGAAAATGGCACTAGACAATGTTTCAACTCGTAACTCATATATTTACTTGGAATTTACCTGAGTTTCCCAATTGGTTTCAACATTCATTGAGAAGATTGTTGTCATTATCAAGTCGCATCTCGGGAGGCAAGCACTTATAATTTGAGTGCATTATCAGACCGTCGCGTCGGGAGAGTCAAGGATAACGCTAACAACAGTCGACCCTGAGTCAGTCCCATCTGTCCCATTCAATACATAAAAGATAAAGAAACAGAGACTTTTATGAATGCTGTAGACTGTCTCTAATAATAGTGTGGGAGCTAGTGAAAGATAGTTAAAGGGAAGGTGGATAGTATAGGCGGGCTGTAGGCGTACATTATGGGATGCAGGTATGTCTGACATGTTCTTTCTGGCGTAACCGTACTACTAAATTATAAGGAACTCTTCAATCTACCTACATGCTAAAAATTCAACAGTGGATAACAGCAAAACCTGTTACCACAAAATTGATTTATTTGTAATTTTCAATACATATATATATATATATATATTTTTTTTTTTTTTAGGGTTAAAACGTCTATATAAACTAGGATTTAGGATCATCTTTTCCGCCACTAACTCAAAGATTGGGTTCATAAATACATGTATCAAAAATAAAGAAATTGATAAAGGTTTAATATATAGCATTTCCGAATTGAGTTAAACTCTTTCCAGTTAGGTTTAGTCCTTTTCCATTTAGGTTTAGTCCTTTTTCATTTTGGTTTAAACCTTTTCCATTTAGGTTTAGACCTTTTCCATTTAGATTTAAACCTTTTCCATTTAGATTTAGACCTTTTTCACTTAGATTTAAACCTTTTCCATTTGGATTTAAACCTTTTCCATTTGGATTTAAACTCAGGAAATTATCGTGGAGTTAGAGGTAAAAGTACCCAAGTCACAAATTCAACACGTGGGAAAATCAAATGCAGAATATTATGATTATTTAACTGTTGTTATTATTGGTGATCAATATCATCAAACTATGTATCCAACCTAAGAAAATAATCATGTTTACCAAACTAACTTTTGAAATTTTAATTTGATTTTTGCACAATATGAATTTACCTCTTCGGTACTTTTACCTCTAACCCGACGTTATTATGCCACAACTTGAAAATTAAATCATGCAAGTGTTTTTTTATGCACAGAAATGTAATATATATAATCATGAACAAATGTTTTTTGAACACAAGAATTTCTCATGAACGGAAGTTATAAATTAAGTTATAACTATCCGTTTCCTTTTTTTTTTTTTTTACTTCTAGTCTAATGAAATTTTAGTAGGTAGGCACTTACTTACTATGATGGGGCTAACTACTGACGTTTTGATGGAGTTTAAATCCAAATGGAAAAGGTTTATATCTAAATGGAAAAGGTTTAAATCTAAATGGAAAAGGTTTAAATCTAAATGAAAAAGGTCTAAATCCAAATGGAAAAGGTTTAAATCTAAATGGAAAAGGTCTAAACCTAAGTGGAAAAGGTTTAAACCTAAATGGAAAAGAACTAAACCTAAATGGAAAAAGTTTAACTCAATTCGGAAATGCTATAAAATAGTGTTCTCATCCAGAGTGTACGGCTACCGGGATGAGCACCTATAAACGCCCAATATCTAGTAATTTCAATATGATTATGTAATAAGTTGTCGCTGCACATGCGCGAATGTGTATTTCTTTCAACGAGCCAAATGTCAACAGTTTTCGTCCGATCTTGATGGAATTTTCAGGTGATTCTTCTTCTCACATCATTACTCCATTCTGCTGCGCTAACCTAAATTTCTTCATGCATAATTTGTTCAAGCCCAAGTCGTCCGCTTTCGCTCAAAATTGGACGATCGTTGGGGACGACGATTTAATCATTCCATATCAATGTCAACATGATTGCACCACCAATAGCTCCTCCGCATGCGCAAAATTGTAATCTCAGGGATAAGCTTAATTTCAACAGCCTAATGTCAACAGTTTTCATCCGATTTTGATGACATTTTTTAGGAATGAGCGGGTTAGGTCGACGATTTCCCCCCACCAATTTCATTTTCCTCAAATAATTACTCTTTTCTGCGCAAGCGCTAACGTCAATTGCTTCAAGCATCATTTTTTTGTTTCCTAATTGACCGATTTTGACGTTTTACGTTACCTACATCTTGATCTTGACTATATTCCGCTATGGAGTTTTTCATCATTAAACCATTTCAATTATCTACAGATTTATGTTATTTTCATTTCGCAGGTACCTAACTACTTAAAGGACTATGGAGACTAAGGACTTAGGGCTATGGAGTTTTTCATCATTAAACCATTTCAATTATCTACAGATTTATGTTATTTTCATTTCGCAGGTACCTACCTACTTAAATATCGTTAACCTTAGATCAGGGGGACTAGTATAGAGTAGATGTTTCAATTAATTGCAAGCATTAATTTTCCCCCTGCAGGTGCATATCTACGTAGGCATATTAATGACAACCTACGGATCTGCAATTTGAAATGGACCTCCTTCGTAATACCTAGAATTCAATATCAGTGCACACTGACCAGCTGAGGAGCCTCTGAGCAAAATTTGATTTTTAATCTACTCATGATGCTAAAACCAGAAATGTAGCACCTTTTGGACATCTGGAAATACAATTACAAAGTATGGAGGGATTCTGATCAGCTTCGGAACCTCTGAGGCTAATTTCTTTCCTAATGGACACACCGTGCTGAAATTCAGATGGAGCTCCTTTGGGACACCTCAAAAACAATTACGAGGTACAGAGGCGCACTTATCAGCTTAGGGGCCTCTGAGGCCAATTTCTTTTGTTCTATTTCGACCTACCTTTTGTTCTTTCAAGTTTTTCTTTTTTTTCGACATTTACAATAAACTGTAAAATTGTGAGGTCCTGTAAAGGTGTGAACCCTTTCGGGAGGCACGATGCGCTAAGTTTTGATTTTATTTACTATATAAAGGGGCTTATAATAACTTAGACCAATGATCTGCGTAGAAGGGCAATCTAACACAGTAATAATAAACCTTTATGTAATAATTTGCAGCGTCCTATTCTAATGTACCTAGCATATTGCTGGCTTGAGTTTGTTATTTGTTTACATTTTGTTATGTTTCTCGTTCTCATGATGGTTTCATGCCTCGTATTTTTTCTATTCCTTTTGGCTTTAAATACGGCAAAGCACTGTTCTTCATCATCTTGAACTTCTCCTGCTTTTATTCATCATGGTTAATTTTGCGTTTTAGGCCTCTATTACTTTCAACTGGGAGGATCTCGACATGGCGACAATAAGGAACGTTTTAACACAGAAAAATCAACTTTGATGTGAAAATATAAGGAAACAGTTCGAGAACCACAGCACAACAGATCACACGGTGGAGAATTTCAAAAGGAATGTTAGTGCATTAAAAACTCAGTGCGTGATTTTCGTCGTTAAGAACCATTTCACATTCTACCCTTCAACTATATGCCAGTGATCTACTTAGAAGGGCAAACACAGAAAAAATAAACCTCTCAGTAATATTTGCAGAGGTAATATCTCAGTGAGCCAGTGAGAAGACCTTATTGAAGAACGGTCAAATTCTTAGGCGCACTGCCCACTAGCTTGAATGCCTTCTAGACGGCATCAATGACGCCCTGATGACGCCGAGCCATAAGGGGCAGAATGTCAGAACATCCTGAAATTGACGAAGGGCTAACCACGATAATGAGACGGGTCTGTAACAGTACAGTCGTCATCAGACCACTTCTATTTAGAATGACCATCTACCCTCTGAAGCTAGGCTTCGTCGACAGAGGGACGACCTATTGGAATGATCCAGAGGGTGTCAAGTGATCAAAATTACACTAAATTTCACTGGAGATACCTCCACAGACCAGATTCCGAACAAGAACCATACGATGATTATAACATGATTGGTTGGTAAGGTAAATGTTGAGGTACTAAGCAAGCAATTTCCTGTTTCGTGAGAGCTCAGGGATAAGTGAAAGCCTCAGCAAAGGAGGGTGTGGGTGATATTGTCCGCGATGATTAATTCGATTTCCTTGGAGGGTTCCCTTCCGTTAAGCTAACTTTCTCAAAGGCCCAACTTGGCAGATGTAAGCCCTCTAACATCAAGGGCAAATGACCACGTCAAGGGATCTTGCAGCCCATTGTATTGTTCAGCGGATTTAGATAGTCCTCTTCTCGGACGAAGAACCATGAAAAGAGACAATCTGAGAGTAAACTGAGTCAGAATAATTCTCACTTAATCCATAAATTTCATAAAAATTAATTGTTTCTGGGATTTCTCGTGTTTCCTATAAATCGACAAAAATGGTTGTGAGGGAAACTAATGCTAGCTCATCACAACCCATTAAGAATAAATTGATGCAATCACCGCTCCAAGAAATCTTATTTTTAGAATTGATACTAACATAGCGAGGTATGCACCATAATCTCTTTCACACATCAACGAAATATTTTGCAAAAGCTAGGTATGGCAGAGGAGTTGTGTAGCTTTTGAAGAAACAATAGGCTATAAATTAACACGAAACATTCATAACTTTCACGTTTTGATCGATAGAGCAACTCAGATGCCAAAGACCTAGGACGCACTTCCAAAGTGGCCCAACGGAAAGAATGTCTCGACCGCCTAGAATCTTCCAACACTTTGCTTTAACCTCACGCTAGAAGAAAAAGGTTTTATTCATACAGAGAAGAAAAGAATGCTACTATCTATTCGCACTTAGCCCCATACTCATTCAAAGTACTGCACAAGGAGAACTACTAGCGAATTTCAACCTAAGTATAAACAACCTTATAAATGGGTAAGAAAGGTAGTGCGAAGGAACGCAACAGATAATGTTCAACGGTCATTGACAAATTGGCTTAAACATTTTCTTTCATAAACATCAAATGCGTGGTATCACGCTGCTTCCACAGCATGTGTGCTTCAACAGCATGTGTGAAACCGTCATGATTATTGGGTGATATAAAGCTCCTCAAAGTGCAATGAATGTGGTATAAAGAGAAGTTATAATTGTTTACTCAAATAAAGACTGATTGATCTAAATACCAATAGCGTCAAGAAAAACCCTGATTATTATTGTTATTTTGCTTCCTCCGACTCGCCATCTTCTGTTCCATCAACTTCGTTCCATGAACTACAGTTCATTTTCACTTATTGTTGTTTTCTTATATGTATGTGAACATGTAATTTAATTGTATATTTCCACTCTTTACCTTATTATGTAAATTGGGCTTTATGCCCTTTAAATTCTGATGAAAAAATAAATAAATTTTGAAGGATCGCGTGGGATGACCTGTAGGCAACCTCCTACCTATTGCACAGCTCATTAGATGGTGAATGCCGTAAGATTGATAGTAAGGAATGCGCATGCACAAACATTTATCACAGCTCTACTATTTATATTAGCATGACTACAAATATATTATTACTGATCTATTTCGCATCAAATCATTTCTACTCGTACCTAATTTGATCTTCAACTAATTCGATACGGCATGTTATGTAAGGAAGCTATACCTACTGCCCATCCACCTTGGCAGACTTTTTTCCGCAATATTATTTTGTTCATTTTGTCTCTTAATCGAGATATTGAAACAGATTTTTCAAATGGCCCAAGGTCTCCTCCAGTTACAGAAAAATATAGGTATCTAAAGACATAGAAAGATCTCTTTGGCTCATTGAAAAAGTTTCAGCCCTGATCCATTTATTGAGAGAGTTTCAAAAAAATGTTTCCATAACCTTCTTTTTCGCCACGCGGTTCGAGAATCGTACACAAAATAAATATATTTGTTTTCTTTCGTAAACCGCTTTATTTATCGCAACTCTCAGGCTTCTCGCAGAGCGCTGTTTGAAGAGAAGAAAAATCTATTTATGTGAAGGGGGTTAACTTTATGTTGAAGAGGCACTCTCAACTGAGTGTAAAACCGAGAGGTGAATAATGTTCAGTGTAAATATTTATAAGTTCTTTGTTGGGCGAACTAAGTAGAGTTTGAGCTGCATTGAGAATGAAACAAAGTAGTCCTATTCCCCTTTTGTGTGGAAACATCGGATGTAGATGGTTTCTCAATGATTTTCCGGAAGGTAACAATTATTATTGATTCACCGGAACATCAATAATGGGGAATTGAATTCGTTTCGTGATAAAATATTAATCTTTTCGTTGACCCACCATGAAACAGTACTGTTTCAACGGTCTGAGGATGATGTCCTTACATCGAAAGAGCTCGCCCGATTTGCTAATGGATGAAAATACCGTCAACAGTTCTATCTAAAACGCCCTGAGAGGCTCTGTCTCGAATTCCGGCATCTTGAGCTGAATAGGAACAAAATCAATTTAAGAGCTCACTCATCTAATTAGAGAAATTACCAAAATCGTTTACTTTGAAAGTTTCGTTAATTATGGAGAACGTTCCCGATACACTATCACAAGTGATTTGATAACGAATCCGCCAACATCCAATAAGTACAGCACCTTGAAAACTCGACTCAGTTTTCGGATTCTGATAGGTCCCTTTCCAAAGTTCAGCATGATTCTGGCCTAACGACTAGTCGCCTTTTTGTTTATGACTCGAGATTTAGGCCTCCGTCGAACATTTCATTGGCTTTTTATAATTGCTGATGTTTCAAAACCGATCATTGGCGCTGATTTTCTCGCTCATTACGGCCTTCTAGTAGATCTCAAAGGTAGATGTTTACGGGATTCCCTCACTTCATTGTCCGCAACTTGCCGTTTGCAAAAGTGCAATGTTTCTGCGGTAACCAGTGTAGATCCTTCATCTGCCTATCATTCACTTCTCACAGATTTCAAAGACATCACGAGACCCTCTTTCACAACTGTTAAACAAAAACACGATGTAGTGCACCACATTCTGACATCAGGTCCTCCTATAGCTGCTAGATATCGCCGTTTAGATCCAACTAAATATGCCATAGCTAAGAGGGAGTTTGATTATATGATAGCTCAGGGAATCTGCGGCCATCAAAAAGCCCATGCGCAAGCCCTTTACACATGGTGCCCAAAAAGACCGGTGATTGGCGTCCATGTGGTGATTTTCGCGCCTTGAATCGAATCACGGTCCCTGATCGATACCCCTTGATGACGATTCCTCTGAGGAAGAGCACCTGAGTGATCTTCGTGCAAGAAAAAGGGTATCAAACCTATTGACACCATCCTGCAGTTCCAGCCTCCAAAGGACATTCAAAGTTTGCGAAGATTTCTGGGCAGCTACAGAGATAATCACTCTGCCGAATATAGAGAGATTCTTCGAGTTGTTATTATGCTTATACACGGACCACAAGCCACTTATATACGCATTTCAACAGAAACCTGACAAAGCTACACCACGACAGATCAGATACCTTGACTTCATTAGTCAGTTTACAACCAACATCCAGCACATAGCTGGAAAGGATAATGTAGTTGCTGATTTTCTGTCCCGTGTTGAATCAGTGTGCTCCTCGCCTATTGATTTTTCTAAACTTGCCAGTGCACAGCGTCAAGAAGAGCTACCAACAAGCCTATCACTTGTGTGGAAGCAAATCCATTTTCGAGATGCCAGCTCTCCTGTGTACTGCGATGTTCCAACTGGTTTCATTCGACCCTATGTACCCCCAGAATTTCGACGCCAAGCGTTTTGTACTGTCCATGGTCTCATTCAGGCAACCGATCAACATACCGAGCACTTAGTCAGCGGTTCATTTGGCCCTCAATGGCCAAAGATTGTAAGAACTGGGTTAAGGCCTGCATTTCTTGTCAAAAGAATAAGGTTCAGAGGCACACTCATAGTCCGCTAGGCGAGTTTCAACCTCCAGGCGACCGTTTTGCACACGTTCACATTGACCTGGTTGGCCCTTTGGTCCCATCCCAGGGGTACACATATCTATTGACATGTATTGACCGATTCACAAAATGGCCAGAGATAGTACCACTAACCGATTGCAAGGCGGAAACTATTGCACATGCATTTTGCACACAGTGGATCAGTAGGTTTGGTGTTCCAAATAAAATCGTGTCCGACAGAGGTCGACAGTTTGACAGTTCACTCTTTCACCAGTTAACAGGAATTTAGGTGTCTCACACAATTTCACCTCGTCATACAATCCAAAAGAATGGATTGGTAGAACGCATTTCAAGGCTGCGAGCACGAGACAGAAAGATGGACAGAAGTTTTGCCATTTGTGCTGTTAGGTCTTCGTACATCTCTCAAAGAAGACTGAACTGTACTCCTGCAGAATTGGTATATGGTACCAAGACTCCCTAACGAATTAAACCAAAATTGACTCTTTCCCCTCTCATGAGTTTGTGGCTAACCTGAGGAGGGCAATGGACAAGCTGAGAGCCCAGCCGATTCGATGACTCCAAAGCAGCAGTTTTCGTCCATAAGGATCTGCAACGTGTTCCCACGTATTTCTCCGATGCCCTAAGGACTGCTCTCAAGCCGCCATATGATGGCATACGAGGTTAAGAATCGCAAAGAAAAAACATTCACGATCCTGGTTACAGTCTCTATAGACCGACTTAAGCCTGCTTTCGTCGTAAATGACGCTCCTTCAAAAGATGTCAGCCCGGAACCACCAGAAGAGTATCATACCCCGAATACATCAAGACCACACCCTCCAGCATCTCCTACAGAATCGAATTCACACCCTTCCGACTCTCAAGGACTACAGACACAACACCGAACAATCGATCTTCAGAATTCTTCTCAGTATCCTCCAGGACAGCTTCAACAACACCCATACAAGACAAGATCAGGCAGGACGGTTAAGTTTCCAGCAAAGTTTGACAGTTATCATTGTTATTAGGGAGGGGGGTGGTTTGTAGCGGTTTCTGCAGTTAATTTTATTATTTGTTGTTGATCCTATTGACACCTGTTACAACTTGTTTACTTTAAAAGTTTCGTTTCCAATAAAATGTCAGTTCGGAGTTAGATATCAACGAGTCAACGAGTCAACCTTATTTATAAAATATTATTATAAATAATTAGGTACATTAAAAATACTACAAAATTACCAAAATCGTTATTATACACTATCACAGCCAGATAGGTCCCTTTCCAAAGTTCAGCATCTCGAGATGGATAAGAAAAATATCAGCTACAGAGATAATCACTCTGCCGAATATAGAGAGATTCTTCGAGTTGTTATTATGCTCTACCACACCCAGGGAAGCCCCGTTCCGAATTTCAGCATCTCAAGTTATATGGGAACAAAATCAACCGATATACGTACTATCCATTATTACTCAGGTTTTGAGATTTCACCTGGATGGTTTTACTAGGTTTTGAGACTTTATTTACTTGTATTTATTTATTCTATCATTATTTATTTATTCATTCCTACATTTTACTTAGAACTTTTCAACAAACTACCCGAGGAATTTCGTCAGCTTTCAGATAAGGCTTTTTCCAAGAAAATTAAATTTATGTATGAAATTTCTGACTATTTTGCCCTAATATTTGATTGATAAACACCTTTTGACTTTTATTTTATTATATTTCATTTACGTTTATTTTGAACGCTATTTATATTTTCATTGTGACGTTTGTTATACTTGTAAAATGCTTAGGTTCTTAGAATAATAATTCATTTATCGATAAGATAAAGTTAGTTACTAAATAGGTATGAAAATCTAGCAGAGGAATAATTGTAATAAGTACTCTGTCTAGCTTCCCCTAATTTAATTTGTTAAATCGTTTGTTGTTAATAATTGGTGAAAGTTTTATTAGCTGTATAGGGTGTGATTGTATTCATAGTGTGCTTGGTTATATGAATGATCTTTTTTCCAGCAATACCGGATAGCAGGTGGGGTGACATCCCACATTTTTCACACCCGATATTGGACGTAATTACTTCAATATTCATTTATATATGTTGAAATCCGTGTATGTAAAATTTATATATATATATGCGTATTGACTTTTGTTACGCCAGTTCTGGTGACAGCAAATAAAATCGATTTGATTGAATGGGATTGAACGGGGCCTTTTGACCCCGAAGGTTCATCAGCAGCATCAGCTTCTCATGATGAAGGTACATATTTACAAATGAAGCATTTCTATTTTATATTCTTATCTCAATAGCAATGGTTCAATTTAAAAAAAAAAAAAACGAAAGAAACGTTATATGGGGTGTTCACATTTAAGGTGTAACAAACTTATAGATTTTACAGCTAATTTCTAACAAAAATCCCTTAGGTAGGTACCAATCTAATGTATCTGCATAGGTGTAGACGTCTATTGAAGGAAGAGAAATTAACCTAAACTTTCCTTACAAGAGCTGATGATGCAGTGCCGTGAATTGGTAAAACCGCGGTGGCGGCGCGTATGCTGGTAATGCCGCTCACTTGCTGCAAGTGTAACACTATCTAGCGGTCATCGATGAAACTTAGTCAGTTCCCCCGAAAAACCAAAGGGTCACTGCTTCATTATAGTAATGAGAGAACGGAAAATCGTATGGATTTTCGGATGATTTCATTCGAATAGTGGGGAAAATATAAATGACAACCACAAAAACATTACTGTTACTTTGAACTTTTTCGAGAGCTCGATTTTTCAATATTTCAGCCCTTAATTACGACTCTTTAGGGTGGATTAAAATTGATGCTGATTGATGCTGGCACATCCCCGGCTGATGTATGATTTTCCAGTCAAATTTCCTAAACTTTGGTCCAGAAGTTTTGGAGAAAAGCTCTGGAAGTCGCGTCGTACGGCAGAGGGACGGATTTTTTTTTTTTTTTTTTTTTTTTTTATTGTTATTTTATTTTTATATTCGATTTTTAGATGCTATACATCTTGAAACAGTAAACCAACAAATTTTTAGGGGCGTTAAAATTGATTTCTTGATCAATTACAAAGGTTCATTATTGAAAATAATAAACCAAAACTCTATTCTTATTTTGAATGTTTTCTATGTATCGATTTTTAAAATATTTTAGCTCTTTAATTTACCCTTGAAGGTTGATCAAAAGTGATGCCGACGATTCCCAAATGTGATTATTATCCGGAGTTCATACACTTTGGTCTAGTAGTTTTGGAAAAATACTCAAGACGACGCACGTACGGGTTTTAGTTTTTTTTAATTAATTAATTTTTGTAGATTAAAAATAGTCATTAGTAATTGAAAATACTGAAACAAGTGAATAACTAAATTCACAAATTTTCCAATATCTTCGGCCGCTCTATTCAATTTATCTTTATTAGCGAATTTTGATGAAATTCTGTGCTGTTTTGCTTTCAGATGTGAACCGAGCAAAACGAATAAATCATTTACGTTTCCAAGATACTTTTTTTAACCCACTTCTCCGACGATAGTTTTACTTCCAATATACGTTAAGAGCAATAGCCAACTTAAAGCCACGGAAAAATCTGATTTGATTTCTTCCATCATGTAAGTAAATTGCCACTGGATTTTAAGCACTTTGAGTGCGATTTGCTTTACAAGTTTCCGCCATATTTTATTTCATATATATTTTTTTGTCGAATTTGAGTACAATCTAATGCATGAAACTCCTATGGTTCTAGTTTATGGTCGGCAATATTTTTCCTAGTTCAAAATGTAAATTTTCATTTAATGTGTTTGTGATTTTGGTGAGAGGATGGTACCTATTTGATTTAAGCACACAATCAATTAATTAAACTTTGTTTGATACGGTTAGTAATAACGATATCATGGCTCTGTTGAGGTTGGTGAAAGATGATTGTGATAACTGCAGGAAAAAATTAAATGAATACCTCCCGAGGTTTGAGAAACTGCAGGAGGGTCTGCACGCTTTGGCAAGAGAGCTAAAGGGGATTATCAAAGACGTTCGCACCCTCGAAAGAAATTCGAAGTAACAATTTGATTTTTTTCAACGTCCCTGAGATTGAAGAGGAAGTCCAGGTTAGTGTGTTGTGAGATTTCGTTAGCAGCTGTGGTACTGGCGTAGTAATCAACGACCAATCAATCAATTTCGCTTATCGCCCGGGCAAGGGATCTGCCCCACGTCCGCTCCTCGTTGCTTTTGTAACAAGAATCCTCAAAGATAAAGTTTTCGGGTTAGTTCCCAAACTTCGAGAACAAAATATCAGGGTATTGTTTGACCGCTCCCTACAAGAGCGGGAAACGATGAAACGACAAATCAAAGCAACAAACCTAGTCAGACATACAGGTGAACCGGTAAAGCTGACGAAGGGTAGGTTACTCTTTTCGAACCCATTATCTCCGGAGGAAGCGGAAGCTGTTGTGTAGGAGAGGGATCATACGAAGAAAGAAGAGGACAATAGAAAGAGGATTCGAACTAAGTTAAAGTTGATTTTAAACACTGAAGACAAATACGTAATGTGTAAGTTGGGTCGATTCCTATTGGAGAGCCGTGAAATTAGACAATTGATTCTTTCTGTATGATTTTTTTTTTTTTTTTTTTTTTTTTTTTTTTGGAGCCTGATAAGCAACTCCAACCTTGGCTTTCTTATATTTTCCTCTCTAAAATGTTTTTTTTAATGCATGTAATCAAAATGTGATTTAAATTCAGCGCCTTTCATATTTTCTGTACTATCGTTATAATATGTATACAGGGTGTCCCGCATAAGATGGTCAGTACTTCACGGTGTGATTCTAGAGCTCATTTCTGACCGAAAGTTCCTCTTAGGAATGCGAAGCCACTACCCTGAATATGCGGATGATCAACCACAGGGCCTCAGTTCATCAACTCAGAACACATCCAGTTGGAGTCCATGCACGATCTCATGATACATCATTTGATGAATGCTTTGGAGTAAAAGTGTTGCGCAAAATGCCAGATACAGCTAATGATCGTTTATTGCAACAATCAGAAAGAGCTCACCGATGGGTTTTAGGAGGTAATAGAACCCTGGCCTCATTTTAAATGACTAAATAAATTGCGGAAAATGGCAACACAAATTATTCTGTTTCGGCCATGGATACTAGAATCGGAACGACGCAACCAAGACTCACGAAATCATTTCTATTCTCGCTTTCTGTGATCAAGACTTGCTCGAAATATTAGAAACAATTCTTTCATTCCATAATATATCTGTCTAAATTTCTTTCTCATAAATAATTATATATATATATATATATATATATATATATATATATATATATATATATATATTATATAATATTTTAATTTTTTTAATTTTTTATTACTTGGTGCCTGAATGAATGCACATACAGTTCTATTTAGTTTTTGT
This sequence comes from Adelphocoris suturalis, assembly GCA_030762985.1. Classification (NCBI taxonomy): domain Eukaryota; kingdom Metazoa; phylum Arthropoda; class Insecta; order Hemiptera; family Miridae; genus Adelphocoris; species Adelphocoris suturalis. The sequence goes on from CM061046.1 coordinate 31,597,802, forward strand.
CTATGCCTTTAAAGAGAGTATGTATTGGTACTTAATTATATACTTACTTATTGACCTAATGATTGTGATGATATAATTAACCTGTGATCGCATCCGCAAAGAGTAAAGGTGTTTGTTTATTTTACATCAAAGGGCTGTTACTTTGACTGGTACTGTGTTCCAAACAGAAGGAAATTAGAAAGTTGGAAGCAATGTTTCATTTTGATGGTTTTGCAGGAATTTCGTTCTAATTTTATCCTCGGTATTATGACGTTTTGGTTTCATATGTGAACAATGTATCAAAACTCCTTTACTTATGGATGTGTGTACAAGTAAATAAATCGATCTATCCACCTACCTAACTATGTTATAAATAACTTTGCGCTAATAAATTCATTGAGTAAATTTCAGTTTACTCACTCAATTTCAGTGAGTAATCAAAAAATTGTTATTAAAATATTAAAGATCCGGAAATTCTTGACATCGAAATCCGTTTTTAGAAGAGTTCTAAAATGAGCCCTAAATTTTTATATGAGGGTAAATACACATTCCAGGCAATATCTGATCGTCTAATCGAGATGAGAACATATTGGTAACTAATTTATGCATCACAGAGACGCCCATATTTCTGGGTCGTACAAGCATCAAGGGATATGAACTATTTTTACATTGTAAAAACGAACAAAAAAATCGCGGAAATTCGTTGAAAAGGTCAAAATTTATCATATAACAAAGGCAGGAGAGTTAATGAGCCAGAAAAAGAGTATGGAATGTTTGACAATGTTGAGTAAAAACATTCTAAGGAAGAAGAAAGAAATTCATGTTTGTGCCCGTGAACCCAGTCTTCGAATTATTTTAATTACATGAAAAGTGTGATGATACACAGTTTCATGGGCGGAATAGGATATCTTGAACAAAAACGCTGCAAATTACTACATAATGGTTTATTATTTCTGAATCAGATAACCAGCTATAGTAACCAGCATGCTCTGGGGCTTTCGCCAGTCTCTTTTCAAGTATCCACCTCTGTTCTTCCTCTCACTCCACCCCCCGCTCACCCCCCTCACCACCCACCGTGACCCCCTGCCAAGCGTGCCAGGCGAGCGCGTCTAACACTCAAAACCTCGAAACTTTTTTGCCCGTTTTTGGCCTATAGCATCTATGCGAGTAAAGCGATCGGGATGGTTAAACGTTAGGACAAACTAGACACCATATGAAGTCTATGTGCGAAAGAACGGGTTTTTTAAGTCAATTCTTAGGCCTTTTATGGCCCGGACGGTGGACGGAAATTTCAAATTTGGATTTTACGCACCTTGAAACGTAAAGTGACAAAGTTTGAGGGGGGGTTATAACAATTTTTTGCTACACGATCACATAGGCTTATTATTGGAAATAATAAACCAAAACATGAAAAAGATAAGACGGACATCCTTGGAGTTGATGATATTCCAAATAATTTCAAAATCATATAATGGGAGATTGCCAACAAACATAGGATTCTAGTGGGAAGAAAATTATGGTGGTGCACAGCACGAAAAGACCGACTGGTTGTAGTTTATTGTGATAAAATTTGAATTTCTCAGCTTATAACTACAAATTGACACGAAAACCAAGTTGAAGGTTTTCGATTCAGTCCCCAATTACTTCACTGAAGACATAATCGATAAAAACCACGCCTTGGCTCCCACGTGCTGTAGTATATAGCAGATCTAAAGCGACCAGTTATTGGCTACATTGTGAGATTAGTTGTGTAACATAAAAATGTTAACCATGAAGATACCGAGAGAAAATTCAAGTTTTATATTTTTTGGAACGTCAGTGTCGATTTTGGGGGACACATTTTTCAACCTACACATATACTTCCTACATTGGAGAGAATGGAGGGAGGAGTAAAATATTCGTATATGTACCTCAATGAACTATTGAATATCTTTCTTTAAAAGTATAAAATAAAATAAAAATCAACAACTTACTTCCAATATAGTTAAATTTAAACTAAACACTCATCGAGTCCGATGAGAAGTGTGTAACGTTAACATTTCAGTCAATTTTTGGGAAAATACTTCTGTCATTTTCTTGAGAATAATAAGTCATGCTCTCGGTGCAGGGCACTTTCTAAATGTATAATTTAACCAAAAATTTTCCACTATTTCAACGTTATCGAACAATGTTTGAACATTGTTTTCTTGTTGAATTTATATAGAAGGAAGACATTTTGCAATGCCAATGTTGATTTTAAAGGACAGATTTTTCTACCACTTACGGGAATACAAATCCGTTCTACTTTCGGTGGTGGGGAAGGAAAATATTGTTATGTACCTCAATGAACTACTGCCCAATGTTCTTTTTTAAATTATAAAATAAAATTAATAACCAAACTATTAACTTATTTTCAATACACATCAATTTGCGTTGTAAAAAACCGGATGGAGGAAGATTTGAAGTTTTTGACATTTCCATTCGAGTCCATTTTTGGGAAAATAATTCTGCAATTTTTTTAAAATATGTCAATACTATATATATGCAGGGTACCGTCTAAGAGTGCAATTTAATACAAATTCGACCATTGTTTCAACGTTATTGAACTTATTTTTCTTGTGAATTACTATACCATCAGTGAAAGGGTGAATTTCGACGACAGAGGCGAGTTAGTGACGTATGGTGTTACGAAACAAACAGTTTTAAAGAGCTGACCAGACCGAAACATGCAAAGGTTCTGAAATCCGGGTGCAGGCACACGTACAATTGCAAAAAATTACAGAACAGAGCCAAGTTCGGAAGCCTATGACGGCTTTATGAATACGAAGAACGATACGGAGTAGTTGTGTGCATTAAACTATTGAACCTTGAAATCTGGAGCATAATCAATCATATTACACAGTAAATAGCAGGTGAATTTAGCTTTAAGAAAAAAAATCCTGAGATGGTACTTCATGATATATTGAACAACTTCTAGCCCCAATTATTATACCCAGATATTCCAGGGCAAGGAAGTATTTAGTGAAAGTGATTCCGATCTGAATGTAGCCCAGGACCATTCAGCAGACCTTATGCAAATCGGTCAAGGCGTTTAGATCTGGATCGACCCACACACTTACTTTTTTCTTTTAGTAATAGGATTAGCATTAGATGTGGGCGCCAAAATCTCCCTCCAACTCCCAGGGCATATTTTACTGCGGACGCCATTCATCATCGGTCAACGTAATCAGTATACAATTTATTGAAGTGGACAATGAACATATCGGGAAGGCTCGATCTTACACAATAAGGAACCTACTGGTAATAATGAAGAGAATATAAAAACAAAGTCATGCACAAAGGTTCATTTTATTCCCGCATACATACCTAGCGACCACTCCCAATTTGGGAGAAAATTAATGTGTCTATAGGTGTGTAAGCAATAAAATTCAAGAGGTACGTTTGGAAACACCGTACACCACGGCCTCCAAGTTATATTTACATCAATTAATGCTCTTTCAATAACCAGCCTACCTAGAGTGGCCACCCAGATTGATATGCAGTATGTACCTACTATGATATAGCATACAAGAAGGATTTGATCTTATAGCTATGTGATCAGTAAAAGTCTTTGAATAGGTAGGTAGGTATGATGACGTGGTAGGTAGAGATGTGGGAAGAACGGGCGGATCCCCAAAGTAGAAGTTGATATAGTACTGGCGGCAATAATATATGATTACTTAGGTTAGCTGTCAAGTTTACCTCTGTCCATCAAGTACTTTACAGATATACTTGATATTGTGTGGTGCCTTCCTCTCCAAGGTGCCGGCGAGGATGCACGTGGCGCAGAACACAAAGGAATGGTCACCTCCAGGTGTCAGCAGCTCCTTCCGAAATGCGATCGCTCGTCCAATAAACTCCACAAGTTCTCAGATCGTGAGAAACTCGGGTTAAACTAATATGCAGCGTCGCAAGGGAACTAGGTTCTGATATACTTGAAACGTATAACCACAAGAGGTAAAAATGAAAAGATAAAGGGGGCGAGACGGTGTACGGGTTGGCGTTTATGAACAATGAAAATAGTGAATTTTCCAGGAGACCGGCTGATGGGAAGATGGCTGGCGAGTGACGTCACAGGGCCGGAGCACTAAATCACACTCACTGCACTTAATTTGCTTAACAACAAAAAGATAACATGTCCTAATAACTAGGTAATTTTAACAAATATAAAGAGCCGATTAGCAATAAATAGATAAATAGAAAAATGCAATAAATAACAAAACCACATACAGAAGGAATAGCGCTGCGCCGATCCAACACGGATCACTCGACACAACACCCAGCGCACCCGTCCTTGGCACGCCGCGGACAGAAAAAATAATGATGTTTGAATGAGAAGATAATGATAAGAATAATTTAGCGGTGTTTAGTGATAAGAGTATTGTGGTTTGTGAAAATAGTGCTATGGAGTGAAAAGTTGAAAATCTCAGGTGAGTCGAAAATAAAGAGCGGCGTAAACATACTCCCCCCTATTTTCGACTGAGGCTGACCAGAAAGAATTTATGAGTGATTAGAATGATTATTAATTGGCAAAGGAATCAAATTCACAATCGAACGCTTAAAAATGCCTTTGGAAGTTCGAAGAGTTACAACACGAACAGTGTTATCCTTGCCAGGGTGGACCTCCAGGATGCGAGCCATGGGCCAGTGTGCAGGTGATGTTTGAACATCCTTGAGAAAAACTAGATCACCAACGCGAAGGTTGGAAGTGCGATGGTTCCACTTGTTGCGGGCTTGCAGTGAAGAGAGATATTCAGTTCGCCACCGCTGCCAAAAATACTGGACCCTTTCTCGTATGAGCTGCCAACGATTAAGATGGCTTGATGAGATGTCCTGCAGATTAGGTTCTGGCAGTGCGTTGATTGGTTGGCCGATGGTAAAGTGTCCGGGCGTGAGTACCTCTGCATCCTCTGGGCAATCTGAGAGTGGTTGGATGGGTCGCGAATTCAGAATCCCCTCTATTTTAACAAATAGGGTGTGGAGTTCATTCTCAGTAAAAGGTCGATCCCCAAGGGTTTTGTGCAAGAGCGACTTTGCGGACTTCACAGCTGATTCCCAGCTCCCACCGAAATGTGGAGATCCAGGAGGGTTAAAGCTCCACTCAACGGATAAATGGGAGGTATGATCCATGATAGAAGCTTGATTATGGTGGTCATTAATAAATTCTGCGGTCTCTTTGAGATATCTAGCCGCTCCAACGAAATTAGTCCCACAGTCTGAGTGCATCCTAGCAGGAATACCACGCCTTGCAATAAACCTGTCAAACACATCGAGGAAAGCTTCCACCGATAATGATGTACACAGTTCAAGATGGACAGCACGGGACGCCATACAGATGAACACACAAAGATAGCTCTTGTGAGTCTTAGCATTACGACGTGATGAGTCGCGGCAGATGAAAGGACCAGCGAAATCAACTCCACAATGCAAAAAGGGACGAACTCCTGTAACCCGAGACAAAGGTAAATCACCCATAACTGGTTGAGCGAATGCTTTACTATATCTGGTACAAGTCACACATCTCATTTTATGTAACCTTACCAAATTCCTTGCGCGTGGGATCCAATATTGTTGCCTAATGAAGGCAAGTAAGGCAGTAGGTCCAGGATGATGGTTTTTCTTGTGCAGATGGTCAATCACAAGGTTCGTGAAGTGGGAACGGTCCGGTAGTAAGATGGGGTGTCGCTGAGTAATAGGCAAAGGTGCGTTAGATAACCTTCCTCCAACTCTAACAATCCCTTCATGATCAATGAAAATAGACAATCGACGCAACTCAAGAGGTAAGGGTTGATCAGTTCTCCTAAATGCTTCAGTAAAGTGTTGGCGTTGAAGAAGCTTCAATATGTTGGTTTGAGCAAGGTTAAGCTCAACAGATGTGAGTGCTCCTGCCTTGCGTTTCCTTCTCCTTCTCTTGGGAATACGAGCATTAGAGATGAACCTGCGAACATAGCCCATGACTCTAACAAGGCGTAGGAAGGACGAGCAACGATTAACGTAATTCAGGATGTGATTAGTGTCCTGAATGGTTGTTAGCGTGTTATGAATCACCGACTTCAACTCTGGGAGATCAACATTCTGAACAGACTGCGTGATTGGCCACTGGTCAAGAGATTGGGAGCACCATGAAGGGCCAGACCACCAAAGCTCATGGTGAAGTAGAACAGTAGGCAACACTCCGCGTGATCCAATGTCGGCTGGATTTTCCACTCCACTGATGTGGTACCAATCACCAACATGAGTAACACTTAGTATTTGTTGTGTTCGATTAGATACAAACGTCTTTAGTTGGTGGGCAGGAGTCTTTAACCACGCCAAGACAATGGTGGAGTCGGTGAAGCAGAAGGTGGATGTTATATTGAGGTTCTTGATGAGTGGTGAAAGTGATTGAATTAATTGAGAGAGCAACAATGCTCCACACAATTCCAACCGTGGAACTGTCAATGATTTGAGTGGTGCAAGACGTGTTTTGGCTTTGAGTAATGACATGGTTGCAGTATTTCCCTGAGTTCCATGGAGATATGCCATTGCACAGTATCCCTTTTCAGAAGCGTCTGAAAAACATACAAGACGATATATGGAGTCAGTTTTTACCAAAAGTCGAGGTATAGCAATGTGGGATAGATTACAGAAGTCACTGAGAAATTTATCCCAGGAAACCTTCACATGATCAGGAACAACATCATCCCAAGCAATTCCACTTTTCCAAGTCTCTTGGAGGATACATTTTGCGAAGAACACAACTGGGGCTAGATAACCAAGGGGGTCATAGAGTCGAGCTATGACCGACAAGACATTACGTTTGGTATAGCCGTTGTCTGGTTGCTGAACACTATATTTGAAAATATCTGCATGTGGGTCCCATGTCATTCCCAAAATTTTGATAATGTGATCGGAGTCATCATTGCAAAGCTCAACTGGTTGTTGTTCAGCTGGGTCATCCAGGAGCGGAGGATGGTTTGAGCTCCACTTGCTCAGTTCAAAACCACCTTTAGCAAGAAGTTCAATGACCTGTTCTTTAAGCACCTTCAGATCAGAGGATGTATCACAACCAGTTGCCAAATCATCGATATAGATACAATCAGAAATAGCTCGGGCAGCATCAGGATAATTATCACCCTCATCAAGGACCAATTGTTTGAGGACTCTCTGGGCTTGGTATGGAGAACTCCGGAGCCCATAGGTCACAGTGTTCAAGGTGTAATATGAAACAGCATCATCAGGATTAAATCGCCATGCTATTTGTTGATAGTTTCGATCATCAGGATTGATAAGGATTTGACGAAACATTTTCACAATGTCACATGTGAAAACAAAAGGAAATCTACGAAAATTCAGAACAATTGTACCAATGTCTGCTTGTAACTTTGGACCAGTATGAAGGTGATCGTTGAGTGACCCTGTTGAGGTGCGAAAGCTCGCATCAAAAACTACTCGCAGTTTTCCCTTACGTTCTCCATCCAACTTGTAGATAGGATGATGTGGAATTAGGTATGATGGAGGCGAGGTAGCGAGAGACATGTGATTCAAATTGAGGTACTCAGACATAAAGGCATGATAATCAATGCGTAACTGGTCATTTTTAGCGAGTTTAGATTCAAGAGCATAGAATCTATTAAGAGCAACTTTGATGTTTGGTTGAATTGGTGGTGAGGGTGAATTGAATGGTAGAGAAACAACGTACCTCCCCCCATTAATTCGAGTGTGTGTGCGAACAAAGTGATCTTCACACTGTTGATTGTCATCAGACATGTAAGTATTGGTAGAAGACGGTTCCTCAATTTCCCAGAACTTCTCAAATTGGAATGATGGATCGGATAGAGATAAGAGCGACACTGAGTGATTTGAAGCAGAGTCACACATGTAACGACCCATGACAGTAAACCCAAATACAGTGTCAATAAGATGAGGTCCATTTGCATGGATAGTGATAGGAGCACTAGTAACAACATTACTAAATAAGTCTGCACCGATGAGGAAAGAGATTGGGGCAGGTTTGGTGAAATCAGGATCACTGAGATGATAGGTTAGATAGTCCTGCCACATAGATGAATCCAGACTAGATTGCGGTAAAGGTGGTGTGATGGACGGCACAACAAGTGCTTCCGTGTTAAGGATGGAGGTAGATTTTGGTTGAAACGAGACATGAAGACGCCCAGCGATGTGTTGGAGTGGGGCCCCATTGACTCCAGTAACATTGCCTTGAAAAGGCCTGGTAGCTTTACCAAGTTTGCGAGCACACTTCTCCGTGATAAATGAGAAATGGCTACCTGGATCAAGTATTCCTCTAAATTCATGGGGACGACCACCAGAATCGAGGATTGAAGCCCTAACAGTTCCCAAAAGTACACCACTAACAGATGAGGTACTAGTTCCTGAAAATCCAGGTGAAGGTTGAGAAGAGGTCATATCTGTAGAGGGACTTGGGTGTTGAGGTGAGGTGAGAGATAAAGAAGGTTTTGATCCCAGATGTAGATCACTATGGTGCCTTGCTTTGCAGTGCCTACAGGACCATTTTGACTTGCATTCCTTGGTTCTATGGAATGGATGAAGGCAATTCCTACACCCTGACCACTGTTTTAATGAGTCAAGTCGTTGTGCAGGAGTAGAGGACTTGAAGGTAGGGCATTCAACAAGAATGTGGGTGTTTTTACATAAAGGACATACTATAGGTGATGATTCTGGACGAGACGATTTATCAGATAACGATTTTGATGCATGAGCAAGAAGAGAGTGGCTAGGTTGCTGCTTGGGTGCAAAAGAGTTAGGTTTTTTAGGAACTTTGTTGTGCTGAGGCACCTGGTCCAACCTTGTGACAGGTTCAGTAGTTAAGCGTAATACCTGGAACCTATTTTGTACAAACTCTTTCAAGGTGGTGAAGCTGGGGTAATCAGTCCCTATAATAGATATTTCAAATGCTTGCCGCGTCACAGGATCAAGACTACGGAGCGCTAATTCACAAAGGAGATAGTCCCCAAATTGAGGGATGTCAAGAGCCTTCAGTGATACTATACTCTCAGATACATTAGACAAATACGCCTGGAGTGATTCGGCAGTAGGTTTACCCCCACTATACCTATATGCAAGCAGCTTCTCTATGTATGATGAAGCCAATTTTCTTTTATTATCATACACCAATAAGATAGTGTCCCATGCTTGATTGAAGTTTGCCTCCGTAACAGGAATCGCTTTGATGGTGTCCAAGGCAGGTCCCTCCAAATAGGAAAGTAGGAAGTGAAAACGTTCAGCATCTGTCAATGCAGGGTCATTCTTGACCAATGCACAAAATAATTGTTTAAATGTGGGCCAGTCAGCGAAATCCCCCTTAAAATGCTTGATATTGATCTTTGGCAATATAGTTCTACTAGATGCAGTACAAGTGGAAACTCTAGACTGATTATGTGTAGAATTTGCAGAAGGGGAAGAGAATACATTAACCCGTTTTTGAATTTCCTCATGGTAACCTACAGCTTCGTAATAATAGTGTCGGATCTCAGCATGATAAGTCTCATCACTCGGAGCAGGAAACGCAGGAGTCATCTCATGACTCTCAGAATAATCCAAAGCAGCCAACCACGCAGATTCAAACCTTTCCAGAAGGCGGTCAATAGTACGGATCATTCCTGAAAAGACTATCCTATCATCTGCAGAATTCAATGCTAAAATCCCTTTGTTCCTGATAACCTTGATTTCTAGGCCCAATGTCTCAAACGCTCGCCTTAGCTTGGCGAATCCCCGTACAGCAACAACGGGTTCCGGATCAGAAGGCATTTTTAAGGTTATAAATAGTTAGGCAAAAGTTACAAGAGAAAATATGAGAAATAGCAAAAATAAATTATTGATGGTCAATAACGAAGCACATAGCACATTAATATCAAGGTAGCACAAATGAGAATATGAATAATCACCTAGAAAGGGGAACAATACACGAAAAAAATATATATATAATATAAGACACTAATTTCAAATGCAAAGAATGAAACAAGAAATATATAGGTATAAGCTTGGTTCACATGGAACAGTAGAACTGTAAGATGATTGATAGGTACTTAATTTAAGAGGTCGCTGGAAACTATCCGGCTCGCTAGGAACAATGTTTGGGCCAGTGGGGTGACTAGTATATTCCACTAAAGAACAGAATTGATGATAGGTGTGGATATATGCACCAATTACCGGGAACCTGAGTTGATGATGAGATCAATAAGTAAGTACCTACCTAATGGATAGTGATAAATAATCTTCTCGAAGGACCACTCCCAATTTGGGAGGAAATTAATGTGTCTATAGGTGTGTAAGCAATAAAATTCAAGAGGTACGTTTGGAAACACCGTACACCACGGCCTCCAAGTTATATTTACATCAATTAATGCTCTTTCAATAACTAGCCTACCTAGAGTGGCCACCCAGATTGATATGCAGTATGTACCTACTATGATATAGCATACAAGAAGGATTTGATCTTATAGCTATGTGATCAGTAAAAGTCTTTGAATAGGTAGGTAGGTATGATGACGTGGTAGGTAGAGATGTGGGAAGAACGGGCGGATCCCCAAAGTAGAAGTTGATATAGTACTGGCGGCAATAATATATGATTACTTAGGTTAGCTGTCAAGTTTACCTCTGTCCATCAAGTACTTTACAGATATACTTGATATTGTGTGGTGCCTTCCTCTCCAAGGTGCCGGCGAGGATGCACGTGGCGCAGAACACAAAGGAATGGTCACCTCCAGGTGTCAGCAGCTCCTTCCGAAATGCGATCGCTCGTCCAATAAACTCCACAAGTTCTCAGATCGTGAGAAACTCGGGTTAAACTAATATGCAGCGTCGCAAGGGAACTAGGTTCTGATATACTTGAAACGTATAACCACAAGAGGTAAAATGAAAAGATAAAAGGGGCAAGACGGTGTACGGGTTGGCGCATGAACAATGAATAATAAAAGTGAATTTTCCAGGAGACCGGCTGATGGGAAGATGGCTGGCGAGTGACGTCACAGGGCCGGAGCACTAAATCACACTCACTGCACTTAATTTGCTTAACAACAAAAAGATAACATGTCCTAATAACTAGGTAATTTTAACAAATATAAAGAGCCGATTAGCAATAAATAGATAAATAGAAAAATGCAATAAATAACAAAACCACATACAGAAGGAATAGCGCTGCGCCGATCCAACACGGATCAACGACACAACACCCAGCACACCCGTCCTTGGCACGCCGCGGACAGAAAAATAATGATGTTTGAATGAGAAGATAATGATAAGAATAATTTAGCGGTGTTTAGTGATAAGAGTATTGTGGTTTGTGAAAATAGTGCTATGGAGTGAAGAGTGGAAAATCTCAGGTGAGTCGAAAATACAAGAGCGGCGTAAAAATCGAAGAAAAAAAATTAAAAATTCGTCCGTCCGCCGTACCGTTTAAAGCTTTTCTCGGAAACTAAAGTCTTCGACATTCCGATTTCTTAATACTTCAACACTTCAATTTCGCCCTTCAGGCTCGAGAGTGATGTCGAAGATTCAGTTCAAACTAGAATCTATCCCCCCACTATATTTCCTCTGGACGAGCCCAATTTTCATACTCTGACCTATTACAAGGAGTTGATACGAATAGCTATTGTATTCTACGCATCTTGAGATATAAACCAACAAATTGAACATGATAAACCAAAAAGAAAACCGAATGAGAGAGCCATCGACAAGATCGTAAGCTTACACACTAAACCATCAAAGGGGCTGCTGTAATTGAGTGTTGTTCCAAGAGGGGCGGAATTCACCGTTCTTTGTATCGTTCGAAGGAGGCAACATTATCGCCCTCAAAGGTGCTTTCAATCCCATTAATTACGAGGTAATAGCGGAGCCATTTCGCGTCAGGGAGCAGTAGCAAGGGCATTTAACCCCAACCCAGGCGGTGTGAGGGTCTGGCAGCCTCTTTCCACATCAACTTCGGGCGCCTTAAACAATAAAAGGCGAAAAGACCGGTTGTGTTTTCACGACAGGACAGAAGGGGAGGGAAGAAGCCCAGAGATCAATAGTCGTCGCATGAAACGATTGTGGTCTCCTCAATGGGCCGACCCGATCCAGGCGGATGATGGGATTTACCTATGAGTGCTTCACTTGTCTTCTGGAGGTTGAAGTAGAGTTAAGTCGGATTTTAAGCTGGACGGGTTCATCCGGGGTTGACTGTAGTAATGTAATCGGAACTTCCAGTTACTGGGTTTGCTAAACAGCTGATTTAAGCTACGATTCTTCTTTCATGCTTTTCAACACCTTAGTAGAACTTAGGGAATGCACTACTAGATTTTTAGCGATTTTCATAGAAAATAAAAGTAATAAAATTGATTATTTTTAAATGCTGTTAATTATTACATGAAAGCTTATAATTTATGTGTTAGATAACCCTGATGAAATATTCAACCAAAAAACCTTTTTTTAACTTCAAAAGTTTTAGTTATGACGATTTTTTTAATATATTTCAACCCTTCAATTTTATCATTTAGCGTTGATCGAAAGTGCTGTAGAAAGGATTCAAGACCAGCTAGGGCTCAAGTAATTTCTAAACCCCGGTGTACGGAGGATGGATGATTTTTATTTTTTTTATTTTATTTTATTTTTTTTTTTTTTAATACTACGTATATAACCAACAAATTATGAGGGAGGGGGAGGGGTTAAAAAATATCTTTCTAGATCGATTACAAAGATTCATAATTGAAAATTAGCAAACAAGACATCAATCCCGGAATCCAAACATTTTTTCTTGATGCAGCATGGTTTTGGCTTTTTAAGCCTTTTTAGGATTTAAGGCTTTTTCCTTTTCAAATTGAACTCTCCCGTTCACTGCGCGCTTTTCTTCTTTCAATTTAAACATTAAAAAATAAAATGCTTACGCTAAAGCTGAGCAAATTCCTGATGGGACCAATCCCTCATCCCGACGAACTAAATTAGATCGTTTAGACGGCGTCAGTAACGATAATAGACAATAGATGGCAACGATAGTATGATGAGTATTCCTCGACAAAGAGATATTTTATTTTTCTGCTCGCGTGTGTGGATTTCTCGCTCGCTCGGGGTGGGATGTATAGATGCGATGGGATGTTACTGTTGAGTCCATCTCGAGTCCGTAAGAGAAAACCCCATTGGAATCCGACGTGTGTAGACGCAAAAAATACGCATTAAACGCCCCCCTCTCCAGCAAGGGCCAAAAGCGACCTTGCCCTCAAGACCGTTCCGACATGCGAGTCATTGCCTACCCTCAACAAATTGACCCCCCCCCTTCAGCCCATGGTTTGGAAGGGGATAGAAATGTTTAAAATTGTTTGCAATTCCTTACGGGAAAAACCCAAGAAGAACCCCCACTCAGCCGGTTGGCAGTGCGAAGCGTGGATAGACATACAAAACAGACTGACTGACTTTCATTTTATTAATGCACTAGCCTAGTTTTCTCGCTCGCTTCGCTCGCTCGGTATGGCTGTATAGATCCGATGGTCTTTACTGTTGAGTGGGACAAGTAGAATGATTGGAAACGGTGGATCACTGCGGGTAATTTGAAATGTGTAGGGGATGTTGCTCGGTTCGCTCGCTCTCTGTGAGATAAACAGTCAATCCCGAGTTTGTACGAAAAACCCCGTTGAAATCCGACGTGTGTAGGGATTTAATAAATAAAGGTTAATAACAAAGGTTAATCCCCGTAGGGGGGGGGGGGGGGCCTTCAGGATCTACAGGGTTGGCGTCCCTGCGGCACCGAGCAAGCTTTGGTTCACCCTAGGTGATAAGCCTAGATGCTGATCCAACATGCGCTCCATGTTTGTTCCTCTAATTCATCAGATATCGAGTGAACAAGCTTGTTGGGTTTGAAATCCTTCCCTCCCACTCCTTTCTTTTCCCCTGTTCTCCCTTCAACTCTCCCAACACGGTCCTAACACATAACATACGACACAACACAAAGACACTCACACTACACACAGGGGCGAGGCTTGTGCTACAACCCCTGGCGACCCCCGGAATGTGGAGGGCGGAGAAGCAGGTTCGGTACTTCTGCCGGCGGCGGTAGCTGTGGGTCCCGACGCGCCTTGCCAGCGGTTCGTGGGCTGAGCTGCTATCCTCTTTGAGGTTGGCAGTGGACTTGGTGTGCGTGGAGTGAAGGGTGGTGGCAGGTTCAGCTGCTCCCGAGCTAACTGGGAGCGATTTAGTGAGGAGGTGGCTGAGGGTCTCAGGGCGTGCCACTACCTGGAGATCACAGACCGGCTTGGGGTAGAAAGGGCAGTCACCATTGTTGAGAAGGTGCTAGTGCGGGCGGCCTCCTTGTCCATACCTGTGGCGAGGGGGGTGCCTGTTGCTGTACCTTGGTGGTGCCCGAGACTGGAGGGGTTGAAGCGACGCGTCCTGGCCTTGAGGAATAGGAGACGCCGTAGGGGTATTCGGGCTTCGCCCCAGGAACGGGAGGCATTGCGTGCTAGCAGAGCAGAATACTCCCGGGAGCTTAGGCGAGCTAGGCGCACTGACTGGCGGAGATTCGTCGACGAGGAGGGTAGGGGGAGGCCGTGGGGCAGACCTTACCGTGTGGTGACTGGAAACCCCGCAGCCTACTCCCTGGCCTCTCTGAGTGGGAGGCAGCCGTTGGACTGGGGTTCTGCGGCAAGGGACCTCCTAAATGCTCTGTTTCCGGACGATTCGCGCGAAGAAACAGTTAACATATGACAGTGCGGGAGCTAGTGGAACGCCGTTTAGACGTAAGTAGTGTTAGTGACAGTGCTAGGTTAAGTTTTAGTGATTTAGTGATAGAAGAGGCAGTGTTTAGTATTAAGAATGGAAAGGCGCCCGGTCTTGATAGGATTGAGGTGGAGATGCTGAAAAGGGCATGGCCTTTGGTCTACCCGTGGTATTGCTCCATTTTTCGGTCCTGTCTTGACTTGGGGGTCTTTCCTGCGAGGTGGAAGATTGGAAGGGTTTGTGTACTACTTAAGGGGCGTGATCGGGATCCGGCCGATCCCAAGTCTTTGAGGCCCCTGTGTTTACTCAGTGTGCCGGGCAAGGTACTGGAGAAGCTGGTTGTCCGTGAGCTTGGACCTGTGCTAGAGCAATGCTCCAGGCATCAATACGGGTTTGTAGCGGGCAGATCCACGGTGGACGCCTTGGAGAGAGTGCAGGAGTTGGTAGGCATGTCGGAGCATAAGTATGTCTTGGGGGTGTTCGTGGACATACGAGGTGCGTTCGACAATGTGTGGTGGCCTGCCGTGATGAAGGAATTGTTGGGGAGTTGTGTCTCTGCTCGTGCCTATAATATCCTGTCTGATTATTTCACAGATAGGTGGGTAGAGTATAGAGAGGGGGGTAGATGTGTCAGGAAGGAGCTGTCCAAGGGCTGTCCGCAGGGCTCTGTTCTTGTTCCTAGGCTCTGGAATGTCCTGTTTGATGGAATTCTTGGGCCTTGGATCGGGTGGGAGCCAAAGCAGTTGCTTATGCGGACGATCTTGTGCTCTTGGTTGAAGGGGGAAGCCGGCGGGGTCTGGAAGCAGAGGCTGAGCGGCTAATGAGCACTCTGGTCACAGAGTGTGAGGCTGTTAAGCTGACCATGGCCGGGGATAAAACAGTGGTGATGTTGGTAAAGGGTACCCTGAGTTCTGAGAGACCTCCCATTGTCCGGGTGGGTGGTGGTGCCAGATTGAGGTACGTGTCAGAGGTCAAGTACCTTGGAATTACTCTTGGGGAAAGACTGTCTCTCTCTCTGCACGTTACCTCGGTGTGTGACAAGGCCTTGGCTTCTTTTATGAAGGTGTCCCGACTGGCCGGTTCTGAGTGGGGTTTGGGGTACAGGGAGCTGGTTGTGATTTATCATGGCCTGTTCCTTGGTATTCTACTGTACGGGGTTCAGTACTGGGCACCCCACGTGGGCCAGGTTGGTTGGAGGAAGCTGGGGTCTGCACAACGCAGGGCCCTTTTGAAAGTCAATAGGGCATACCGGACATCTTCTACGTGTGCCCTGCCCGTTTTGGCTGGGGTACTGCCCGTCATGTTTGAGGGCTATAGAAGGTGGGGGGTTAGGAAGATTGGTAGAGGTGAACCATTGGTGATTCCTCGTATTCTGACGGATGGTGGGAAGTCAGGCCAATCTCGGAGCCAGCGGGTTGACAGATTAGATCAGGCCCTCCTCACTGCTTGGCAGGAGGAATGGGATAGTGTCACCACGGGGAGGTTAACTCACCGTCTCCTTCCTGATGTCAGGGCCCGACGGGACATGCAATGGATAGTCCCGGTGCATGAACTGACACAGTTTGTGATGATGGGCATGGCGAGTTTTCTGCTAAGCTCGCTAGCATGGGGCTGTGTGTCGAGCAGCCTTGTGCGTGTGGTGGGATAGAGCTGGCAGAGCACATACTTTCGGATTGTCCCGAGTATGCGGCGTTGCGGGTGTTGCATGGGATAGAGGGAGTTCCCTTCTCTGAGCTTCTTGCAACACCTGAAATGTATGGAAGACTTTTGGCATTTTGCTTGGAGGTGGTCCCTCTCTTAGCCTTCAGGCATAATGTTAGAAACCAGGGGGGTGATTAATGAGAGTAGGGGGGTGGGTAGGTATAGGTATACTGATAGTGCTGTATATATGCCGATAGTTGTTCGGAGTAGGGGGGTGGGTAGGTATAGGTATACTGATAGTGCTGTATATTTGCCGATAGTTGTTAGGAATGTATGATAGGGTATTTAGGGGTATAACTTTAGGTTAAGTTAGGATTAGGGAAAAATTTCGTGCCACCTGATTGCTGGCTGGGAGTACTCTCAGAGGTGGTGTGGAGTGAGCGGAGAGGCAGGGTGCCAGCGCCCAACAACATCTTGGGGCACCACGTGACATTCATTGAGGGCTTTCGCTACCCCTTTCTGAATCCCCATCGCAAGATAAAGTGGTAGCACATTGTGCGGGCTTGTTTCCAGTCACAGCCTTAGGAATCCTTATGGAATCCAAACTGGTAGCGAAACGGGTACCACAACCCTTCCTCACACCCTCATAATGTTTGAGCTGTGGGGGTCCACTAAGTGGTTGGATGGGGATCCCTCATAAACCCTCATAAGGTTTGAGTTGTGGGAGTCCACCAAGCAATTAGATGGAATCCCTCAGGTGTGGATAAAGTGGTAGGTGCAGAGACACCTTCTCTGTGCCGGGCCAGCGACCATTCTGGCCTTAATGGAGGAGTGCTGATTGGCGCTTTCTCCAGTAAATGGTACCGCGGGCGGGGGGAGCCCCAGGCTACCGGTGCATAGACTTTGTCGAAGCACCACCTGCCTGCCCCCAGTTGAGGTGGCTTCGCGGGGGCAGTGGTTTTATCACCCCTAACATGCAGTCAATTCTGCAGATGAGGGGGAGAGGTTCGTGAGAGTTGACTCGCGGGGTGAGTCTCCTTCCATGAACCTCGGCATTTGGAGTTATGTGGATTTCCATAAACTCGGGTACCAACCTGCTTAGTTGGTAATGTGTGCTAGAACACATGCCTCTACCCGTAGGTCAATACGGGTACTTGGCAGATGTCAAGGACATTGACTGGGTGTGCAGTCTCCTCTCAGGAGGATCTTCCCGGCTTGTCTGGGGGGAGACCACAAGGCACCCAACTGAAGTCCGTAAAAATACCCCATGTCCTGTAGTACTGGTTGGCGGCCGGGTTGGGGATGTTGCTCGACATGTGGGGGAACCCCTCTTGACCCACAACGGACCAGCGAATGGGCTATAATCAATAGGCCGGTGGAGGTGGCATTGGCTTTGGCGTCGGTAACGACGCCACTGTACACTACAGAAACACAATACACATAAACACAACCACACTTCCTCAAAAATTTAATGATAATGTCCAGCATAAAAATTGCTGGTACTAAAAGTACCACCCCCGACTTTCCCTGGGCTCCCACCCCAGCTGTGGAGATTTCCACTCCACCTCTTTCGACCCCCCAATCCACCCCGGTGCATTCCTTAGTGGAGGCATCCAAGAATGGTGAGGCTACTCTCACCATGAACGCAGAGACTGTGGTCTCTGTTGTCAACATTGACAACAGAGTGTCTCCATCTGTGGTCTCTGTAGTCAATATTGACAACACAGTGTCTCCATCTGTGGGGGCACTGAAGAATGGTGAAAACATCATCACCATGGAGGCAGGGTCATCAAGCCCTATTGTTGATACTTCCCGTTTGGGGGGAGCAAATATGAATGTTCCTACGAAACCAGGAACAAGTGTTACTGATTGTTCAGTCCCCAATGTAGAAGCCCCCGCAGAACAATCAAATGCTGTAGCAAAGCCTCTGGGCACACTGAGCAAGCAGCCCAGTGAAAACCATAAAACTATCCCCAAGATAATAGCAATGTCTTTGACCTCTTCAAGAGGTCTGCATATCCCTGTTTTCATACGGTAGAGATCAAGGGGGATGGTTTTAAAACCTCCAGCCCTCTGAAAATTGGAAATGGCTTGGTGCACCAGATAGGCAAACCAACAGAAATTAAGATTATTTCCAACTCTAAGGTTCATGTCAAAGAGGAACAGGGAATGAGACTGGCCAAATTAGTCCACCTTCCAATCCACCTTCAGGGACCATTGATCCTAATTTGTTTCTTAATCGACCCATGGAGCTGAAACCTGAAATGGAACATCTAAAATACAGTTACAAAGTATGGTGGATCTCTGAGGCCAATTTCTTTCCTAATAGATCTTCAGTGTTGTAATTCAAGAGAAACACAGAAAACAATTACGAGGTAAGGAGGCGCAATGATGAGCTAAGGGGCTTCTGAGGTCAATATCTTCCCAAATGGACCTACGGTGATGAAATCTCATAGGAGCGCTTATGAACTCGTAGAATAGGTACTACTAAAACGTATGGAGGCAAACTGATCCGCTGTGGGATCTAATAGGCTAATTTCTTTACTGATAGACAAATCGACGAGTTTAAACGTGAGCACCTTTGGAGCAGCGTAAAAACAATATTACGAGATCCAGAGGACCAGCTATCAGCTGAAGGTCCTCTGACGCTAATTTCTTCTTTAATCTACTTGCGGAAATATATGTGCAATTATGTGTAAAAAAACAGCAGCTTCAGATCAATACACAGTCTATGCAACCCTTCTACATGATGGGAACATGACTTGGCATAACGTATTGTTTCTTAACATTAACAAAAGCGTAAAATTAGAGGTTCAAGCTCTGTGAAGGGGCGAATTCTTTTGCGAGGGGCGAAGCACCGAGTTTAGATACTATATTTATGTACTCGGTTTAAAAATTACGGACTAATAATCTGCACAGAAGGGCTATCTAATAAAGAAATAGTAAACCTTTGTGTAATAATTGGCAGGGTTTTTATTCATACTGTCAAAATTTGGGAGCTAGTTATGTAATCTATCCTGGATACAATACAATAACATCGACTTTGAGTCTTTCTTTCTGAGCATGATTTTTTGAACTCGATCGTTCCATAGAAAATAATTTATTTTGGTAAGTTTCCTGGAATGCGCTTTATCACCACCGAAGAAGATCAAGGACCTTGTCACGAACGAACAACGTCCTTAATAACAAAAGGGCTTGTGTAGAGCAGAAAGGGGGAATGACAACCGGATGAAATGGAGACAGGAAGAAGAGCCAGGGAAGAAATGATAGGATGAGAGTAGAAGTGAAGGTGATGAATTAACGGGCTGATGGGAAAGTTAGGGACGACTGCTAGGGCCAATGCTCAAACCCTTGATAACCCCGTCCGAAGCTGAAAATGATTCCTTCAGGGCCTTGCTTCCTTCAGACACCCAAGAAGGAAGCTAAATGCTAGAACACCGAATCCAAGGAGAAATCACGTAGTAGTGATCAGTGATCTATATAAATAAACATTACGATACCTCATGACGGAAAAACAACCTTGAGATGTTTAAAGATTTTTGTAGAAGACTTTCGAGAGTACAATTTCGAATATATATCTTCCATTTCTCTGGGACAGTGGCTATTTTCGTTCGGTACTATAATTTTTGCAGATTTTGGGTTTTTCATTTTAGCGGCTTTTTGAAGAAGACATACGTCCCATAAAAAGAATAAACAAAGGACAGAACAACTGAGTATAAATTTCTTATAATAAGTGGATTGAAATCTGAATCGAACAAAACATATTGGTAAGTGATGCCTGCATTAAAGGGACGTCCATAGGTATGTGTTGTAGATACGATTTTGATAAGAATGGGAATAGGTCATGTTTAACTGGATGTACCATCTCCATTCTTATAACCTAACATGAATATGCAACAATCATCCCCTCCCCCCTCCTCCTTCAGAAACAAAATAAAGTATGAACTGCTTTTACGGGCACATTACGGAATGACAGATTCACGAAAATAGATTGAAAATATGTCGGTATCCAACACCCCCACAATCATCATGAAATCTTAATTTACTAAGAATGAAATCAGGGGGAGACCAAATACTTTGAGCAAAATAGAAAAATAATTAAATACAAGATTTTTTGAACATTTGAACAAAAGATTATGATTTAACGGATTGTAGCTTGGACAGCGCATTAACAAAATTACGTTTGTCCGGCTTTGCTACCTGAACTTTCTTCTTTCCTGTTTGAAATTTAATATTTCCGAGGTTCGCTGCACAAATACATTAAAATTTGGATCGAACAAAGAAAGAACCTTGTAAATCGGTTGAGAATTTAGGCCGGTGCAGCGTCAACAAAATTGATAAAATGCTGACTAATATTCGGTTTTCAATTCTTCCAATGTCCAAAGTTTATCAGCATCAACGGCCTCTTGACAGCGCCACAGCCATTTGCATAATTGAATCTTACTTTTTTGAAGAGAATGGTGTAGTTGCCACACTGATCAGAGCAATAAACTTTTTGTGGTTCCAACACAAATGGCCAGAAATTCAATGGCAGGCCTTAGTTATGAAATTGGAGCATTATTAGTGCCAGAAATTGTTAACAACCAATTTTATGAAGAAAAAAAAGCCACAGTTCCTTTGAGCCTGACGGCTAAAATTAAAAAACATGAATATGCTTTAGCCGTACACGACTCACTCCTCGTCGATTCTCTGAACCCGACCCCCCATCGGCCTCTGAACTCTGTTTATCATTCTGCCATCAATCCTAAAACATGGAATCATGTTTTAGCTCCTCGCTCTCACTTTATTATAGAAATGATCAAGACCATTGAGCTCTTGTGCGATGATGATCTCCTAATAGAAACTCGCGAGTAAACATTCACTTTATTATAGAAATGATCACGACGATTGAGCTCTTGTGAGATGATGATCTCCTAATAGAAACTCGCGAGTAAACATTCACTTTATTATAGAAAGAGGCTAAAGAGGCTACATACGAAATTACAGCTTCCTATAGTGTGAAGTATAGAAATTACCTATTAAAATAATTTAACCACCGCTTCACAAATCTAACCGTTCTCGCAATATTCGGATCACCTGCTATGAATCACATAATCGAAACACCAGCTCAATGAAATCATCAGAAATTAACAAGCGGTTGCAATCATGTTCACAATATCAATAATTGAGAATGATCACCTGTGTGTAAACAATTATTCATATAACCATGCTCATAACTCAGCTTGTTGGCCACGCACTTCGCAGTAGTTAACATAGTATGGTTGGATAAATCGAGAGCTTTCGAACGAATGGTCAACGAATTTTGTGGGATGAAAAACGACGAAGTATCATATCCCTAGCAACGACTCGGTTGTAAGCGGAAATCATCACAATTATTGGCGCTACTTTCGTTGCACTCTCGTGGGACATTTTTCGTTAGTTAGGTCACGGCTAAAGCATATTCATGCTAAAAAACTAGTTCTAAAAATATTCTACGTGTCAAAAAAAGGTTTGGATTTTTAACTTTTTCTACAGTTTTGAACGATTTTTCGACAAAAATAATGAAATTCAGGTACCTACATTTTTCAGCATAATTTTGGGAAAAGATATTTTAATGATATATTTTACCGTTTGACTAAAATTCTGTTGAAAAATATAAATGTATCAAGCCGTTTTTAGCAGTTTTAGTGATTTTTTGCACATTTTTTGAATTTTACCTATTTAATGTGCGTTTCATTTGGAAAGTTTGATTTTATGGCGCAAGAACGGAATTTTTATCTCAATCCTAAGGAGATTAATCATCTGGAATGATGCACGCGCGCGCGCACACACACACACACACACACACACACACACACACACACACACACACACACACACACACACACACACACACACACGCACGCACACATAGATTCTTTTCAGATTGTTTCAAAACAATTTTCAATGCAGAACATAAATTTATTTATTATTATTTCAACATTTTTGGAGCCATTGCAATAGGTTCATTTTCTACGAAAATTCGCTAAAACGAAATCGGTCGGAAAGTTACTGAAATAAACATACAGTTGTAGGAGAGAGTAGGGAGCGATTTCCCTAAACGTCTTCAACGTTGTACAGCCGAAAATGGTCATTATTTGAGATATGTGAGATTTTGCAGATAAACCATTGTTGTTTCCATTAGTAAAGTAAGACTCGCGCCCCCTACCCCCCCCCCCCCCCCCCCCCCCCCTGGATCCGCCCCGGCTCACAAGCCCATGTAAATTAATATTGCGAATTCTTGCAAGCTCGTGACCTTGAACAGGCCTTTCAGGATCCAGAGCGGCTGGGCGACTATGTGAATGAAGAACTCGAGCAATCACCAATTTGTCGAGTAGCTTTGGACTATTTAACTCAAAGGATAAGGTAATTTTTTGCACCCAGCGTTAAATGTTGTGCATAAATATATATACCTACGTAGTAATTTTGTCCAGCTAGATTTTCATTTGTTCATACTGTGTGGCTTCCATATTGAGTCTTTTGCATAGGTAAAATTCAGCTGTAACTGGCAGCAAACTATTGACTTTGACAGCAAAGTCGTTGTTGTAGCTGAAGTTGTAGGCCAACAATTCTCGAGAAAAGTATGGACAATAGTCTAGTATTAACTATATGGTCAACCAACATAGTAGGTTTTACACTTCTACATTTCTATAATTCAAGGGTGTAAGTCGGGAGATTTTTGATCTCAGTTCGCTACATTCGGTAGTTGCTTCATATAAGACATTCCCAGTTTGAAATTACAGCTAACAACCTTAGATTTCAATGTTAAAATTTATAAAAAGTTGCGTACGTATTATATTAAGGTGGAGCCACGCTACCTGGATTGAAACTTAACAGCGGCGGAGAAGTGGGTCCTGTATTAACATAAGAGCGTAATTTATATCCTCGCCCTCTTGAGTTCCATTAAAGTTTCACGAAGTTCACTAAGTTGAAAGATGACCCCTGGAAATAAGAACCTCATGATCGTGGTTTGAATGAAACGGCACAGGAGGTGTCTAAAGGGGCACTGGGAGTGGCGCGATTCTAAGGGGAGCCATGCTGCCATCGTTGACTAAAAAGGAGCGCCATCATGGACTCCACTGGCAACTCGGAGGGGAAAACAATGATAGGTACAGTGATGACCATTGCTCAGCCCTCTAAGTGGATGGAACAAAAAACCGCCAAAAATAAAATAATACAACCAAGACAAGATGTAAAATAGGCTAATAACTATATACATGCTACTCTATACAATCAGCAAGGTGAAATGAAACTACGACTAGATGTATATAAATATATCACAGATCAGATATCACAGTTCGTAGTAACGCTCAGCGGCTCTCAGGTACAACAACATGGATCGGACCTTGTCTGGTCCGGATAAAACATCAACCCACTGAGGGGGCTGGACTCGGGAGGACCACAAGGGCTGTCCAGTCCTCCAGAAAGTGGCCGGTGGACAGATCACCCCCGTACCTCCCATACACAACATCTCGAGCCTCTCAACTAAGCAGGTTTATGTGAGTAAGACGGGTATGGCCAGTGGCAACCCGATTTACCACTATTTGATTCTTCCTTGGAAGAAGGGTTAATACGAACGGGCCCACCGTGCTCAAGTTCTGAAGGACACCACGCAGACCAGTGACCTCACCCTGCCATTGCTCAAGCCAGATGGAATTGGCTTTATGTTGCATGTAGGAGATTTGATCCTCAATGCGTATAGGCAACATATCAATGGAGTTATCCTTGCAAATGCATCTGCAAATTCATTGCTATAAATACCCACATGACTTGGTGCCCTCATAAAAGTTTTGGTTGAGCCCAATGTCGTGGCTTGGTGTAGTGATACAATTAGGCCTTGTATTAGGGTATCATCAGAATATGATTCCCTAATCACCTCGCTGGTACTTAGTGAATTGCTACTAATCATATAATTCCCAACTCCCAATAATTGGCAGTGTCACTGTCGTCAGCTCTGCTGCGAACAAAGACACAACTGGTGGTAGGCGTCCAGTAACTTGGAAGTAGGGGCTCCATAAAGCAAGTCCAACACCATCAGGTGTCTTTGAGCCACCAGTGAATAGAAGAGTGTGTCCAGCATATCGCTGGGTTGCCACAGTGTAGCGACATCTGAGGATGTGTGGGGGTGTATTGCCCTTGACCCTGACTCTCATGTGAAGGTCAACACACTTCCCAGACAAGGTCCAGGGAAGGGGCAGGGGGCACCTCATATGGAACCAGTTGGTATCTCTCTATGCTATCCCACCTAGTGAGCTCCTGAAAACGAATACCCAAGGGGCGAGTTCGTGTTTGGAGCCTAGAGTAAGTGTCATCCAGGGGGGTAGCATGACCATGTCATGAAGGGGGTGCCCAGGGAAATAGCGCAAGCGCTCTGCATAGGTAAGTGCTAGCAGATTCTGACGAATCTTGAGTGAATGGCTATGCCCAAGCACCTGAAAGGAGGCTGTAAGGGTAGTGCGGAAGGCTCCAGGTGCCAGAAGGAGACCCTCGTTCAATATAGGTTCCAGTTTACGCAGCAAGGACTTTCTTGATAACCCAAAAACTGCAGACCCATAATCCATGCGTAATCGCACCACTGCATGGAAAATCCTCAAGAGGACATCCTGCTGGGCACCCCAACTATGGTTGGAAAGGGCCTTGAGCCACTGTACACCCCGCGTGGCAGCTTGGCACAAGTACTCAATATACTGGATCCATCGTAGCAGGCGGTCAACTATGAGACCGAGGAAATGTGTGTGAGTGGCGAAAGGTATTGTAACTCCACCAATTGTTAGTGCATGCTCATCATACATGTTTTGTGTTTTCTGCAAAAATGAATGGAGGTAGTTTTTTCAGTTGGAAAACTAAAACCTTGCATCTGTGCGGTTAGATAGATGGTGTTAATAGCACGTTGCAATGTGTCACACACATTCCTCAGATCATCGCCTCGGAGGAGAATTGTTAGATCATCCACTGGGAATCTCCCCTGGGATGTTATCAGCAAGACCATTTCTAGCAACCATTAACACGGTGCAACTAAGCACTGAGCCCTGAGGGATGCCGTTCTCCTGAAGATGGAGATCGAAGAAGACATTCCCTACGCACACCCCGAATTTTTGATGTGAGAGAAAGCCAAGGAGGAAGCCCAGCATTGGCCCACCCACTCCCCACCCTATGTAGCCTTTCTAAGATGTTGTGATGCCAAGTGGTGTCATAGGCTTTGGCTAGGTCAAAGAACACACCAAGCATGCTCCCTGACCAGAAAGGTGTCCTGAATGTAACTCTCAAAAGCTGAGAGTTGGTCAACTGCTGAGAAGCGTTTGCGAAAACCAGCTTGATACTGGCTGATAAGGTTGTTGCTCTCAAGAAACCATACCAGCGGTAGTTGACCATAGTTTCCAGGATCTTGCTCATGCAGCAAGTAAGGTCTTTATGCAGAGAGTCAATGACAGCCTCCCTCCAGGCAGAGGGACACTAACTGAGGCATAGATAGAATTTTACAGCCTCAAGAGAGTGCGCTTTTCCCCCTGTAGAAGATTGATAAGCGTTTCATAATGGATCATATCTTTCCCAGGAACAGTCCTATTTGATTTATTCATTGCTCCCTCTAATTCACCCATTGCGAATGGTATGTCAATTGACGGACTGGACGACGGAGTGAGCTGAGGGAGAGATGCCATTTCAACCTTTGTCTTGTGTCACCTAAATTCATCTGGGTATGCATTATTAATGGACAAGGGCATAATGAGAAGCCAGTGTATCAACAACGTGCTTGGGTTCTCGAGCCACATCACCTTGAGGTGTGGTGATAGACAGAATAGTTGGTGGCGGGAGACCCTTCATTGCACGTACCTTTCGCCATACATCTTTAGGAGGAGTACCATCCTTAATTTCACTGACATATGAGCGAAAGGAGCTGATTCGTGCCTGACGCTTGAGCCGAACTTGAGCTTGAACTTTTTATTTCATAATGACGCACGTGGAATTATTAATTTAATTGGTCCAAAACACGAGATCATTATGGGATACTTCCCCAAAAAGGAATCACATAAGGAAAGTTTCCAGAATGTTATGATATGAAATTGCTGAGATTATGAATTATCGAAATCGAAAGGCAAAATGAAATTTTCCAAAACTTTCTTCATAGAAATTATTTTGAGGCATACCTAACGCTTTTAAAATGGCATCCGTTTTAACGCTTTTCAATATACGATTATATATGTTCATAAGGTGTGTACCATTCTGAAATACAATAACTGATCCGTTCTTCCGCAAAAAAAAGAAGAGATTCCAAAAGAAAAGCCGAGTGCGTTGGATGGCGCTTGTTGAGCACAATGAATTGCGTACATTTCAAAAAACGAACTCAAAAAATACAAAACGGCAAAAAATTGTTAGAGCAATGTTTTATAACATAATCTTGGAAAATAGTATGAACTAGAGAATTCAGAAATTTTACAAATCTCGGGCAAAAGTCTTCCGAAATGTACCTTTTATTTATCATTCCTAAGAAATACCATTCATAACCAATGTGGCGCGTGATAATAAAAATCCAATGGTGAACTTTCATCTGTTGGAATTTCAATCTTATGACCTCAGATTCAGCGCACTTGAAAACCCCGAAGTAGCTATCCGAAGTAGCTTATCAGCTCAAAAGACCGTTTAGATTGGCCAATAAACTTGTAGGAAGGTAACGCGTGACGTCATCGTGCGAATGAATCCCAAGAGCTGTTTTAATGGTCAGATACCCATCATACGGCACCTTTTAGGAAACTCTCGCTCAGATCTTTCTATTGAGTAAATAAAAGATAACCATTAAAATTATCCTTTACGCAATTATTTAATAGTATTTAAAAAATAAAGGGGAGTCACCATTCAAAGTTATCTTTTTAAAAAATTAATAAATTGCAGGTCCACATAATTTTAGATTTAAAAGTTGGAATATTTTAATTTTAGACAAGCATACAGCTAAGCTATCCAGCGGCCCTCAACTACTGAGGACGCCTTAAAAAGATTAATCTTGCGAGAGAGAAGCATGAACACAAGAGTATAAGAAAAAATATTATCTGACAGGAGCAGTTCTTTGTTA
Organism: Adelphocoris suturalis; assembly: GCA_030762985.1. Taxonomy (NCBI): domain Eukaryota; kingdom Metazoa; phylum Arthropoda; class Insecta; order Hemiptera; family Miridae; genus Adelphocoris; species Adelphocoris suturalis. The sequence goes on from CM061046.1 coordinate 31,625,226, forward strand.
AATTGTTGGAACACGAAGATGTCTTCTTTCCTGGCCCCAACCACTTTGACAGCGTTGACCCTAAAAGTACGAGATCCTTCCAAACTGTCAGTATCTGGATCAATACGTAAGACGCATAATGAAGGAACAAAGAGTGAACTTTGTGATGATTTGTTCTCTGGATTCCGTGATAATATTGTGAATTTCGTGAATCATGAAAGGTAATGTGTTAAGGTATTTGTTAGTACCAATTTCCACATCAATTCATATAATTCCAGTTAACAATGGGAGAAATATCAAGCGAGTTGAACTGTATATTTAGCGATTGGGACAAGACGGTAGTTTGAGAACATTCAGTTATACATCTGTTCCCCAAAAATAAGACAACAGAAGACGGTTGTTTGAGAACATTCAGTTATACATCTGTACCCCAAAAACAAAACAACAACCAGGATGCACACCAGACAATAACAAGTAAAGGGCTGAAGCCAAGAGAATCTGAAGCGTTGAATTACGCTCTTAATAACAGGATATGAAACTCGTGGCAATCAAATAGAAGGAATCGTGAGAACTAACTGCTGGCAATAACGACTTAATGTGATGTAGATTAATTTTCGTTTTCAATAATCAGAACGCGACGGATTTTCAAGTTCTCTTAAATGCCATGAAGCAGGTGCATACGTCTTTCTCAACGGCGGCCCTTCCCGGCCACATGTGCTTGGTCACTTCAGGATCAAAACACAAATATCATCAGCACCATCTGGCCCATTCCATTCAAGTCTCCGCATGACTCCATGCGGGCCCTGGCGAAGAGCTCGACTACAAGGGATATTGGTGAAGATACAACAGAAACGACTTACGTGATGATTTCATACTTTCCGAATCCCTGAGAAGTAGTATTTTATATTTTTCAAAGACAAAAAAAAAGTTCCAGTCATGCAGCATGGTCGTATGATCGAATTTTCGTAAATTATTAGTATTGTATAATGTTATATTGTTTTGAAATCGGAGCTCATTGAATGTAAAGGCCGTATCACACTAGCATTTTTTCCGCATTTTTTCTGCGTTTTTTCGGCGTTTTTAATGCCTAAACGTGAAGAAGAAGAAGTGTTTTTTTCCAAGGTCAGCTTTTTCGACCATTGCGCATCCTGGCGGAGCGTTTTTAAACTCACTTGGGAAAATTGGAACACGTTCTAATTTTTACCTTGACGCAAGAAAAATGCTAAACATAACCCTTGGGGAGGTTACAATTCAATGAAAAACCCCTAGGAGCCCTAACCTGACAGATTTAATAAAAATGCATTCCGCTGTTTTTGCACTTTTCCTCCTCAACATCCACAGCTGACCTTGAAAAAAAGCACTTTGCCTTCTTCACGTTTCAGCGTTTAAAATGCGAAAAAAATGCGGAAAAAATGCAAGTGTGATACGACCTTAAAGAAATTGTTAACTACCAATTTTATGGCAACAAAACTGGTTCTAGATAATATTCTGCTATTCATGTAAATTTTCTCCATATTACGCAGTTCAAATTATTCAAAGTGTCAGTTAAGAATTCACCGCGTGTGTAATGTAAATGTAATGTAAAAGACTGTGTAATGTAAATTTGAATGATTTTGAGGGTTTTCTACAAAATGGAGTAAATATGTAAAACTGTTTTACAGCATGAGAGTGAATAGATTAGAATAATGAAAAATCACAAACACAAGACACAAAGACAATTGGTATCAATTTCAGATTTACTTAACTTCGGATTCTGGTGAGGTAAAAGTAATCTAGGCAGTCAGTATTTTCAGAGGGTACAAGAGATCCCGAAACTAGTTTATTTTTCCGAGGAAAAAAAGTAAATATACCCCTTGTACTTGTCATAAACTGATTACTGGAAAATTCATGACCCAAATGAGCTTAAAGGAAGCTTAGGAGGAAGGAATGCCGATCTAAATCCGGTGACAGAACGGGCAAGAATTTGAACGGAGAAATTCCCTCAAAGGCTCAGCTTGAAGAAACTAAGAATGGAACAAGGGCATCCTGAAATTCTTAGTGTTCCTAAAAGCCCCGTCCTGAAGAACCAGTTTGGTGCACTTTCATGTTAAGCTCACTAAAAAGTAGGTAGGTATAGGGAAAAGTAAGAAAAAAGTCATGCAACATGATCGTAAGAGCGATTGTTTTTTTTTTTTTTTTTTTTTTTTAATTACAAAAATTTGTTTAAATTAGTACATATTATAATTATCTAAAATTTGAGTGTACAGAAATCTCGAACTATCATTTTCACAGGGGAAAATACTTGTTTTTCAATAACATATATTTATATATATGTATATATATGTCATTCTAGACGATAACTTTCCTTAGGATTGAGATTCAAATTCCGTTCTTGCGCCGAAAAATCATACTTTTCAAACTAAAGGAAGAGTTCGTTGGCCAGCATTTTTTGAGCACATTAAAATGTTTAAATTTCGGAACAAGTGCTGAAAAAATCACTAAAAATAGCAAAAAAAGGTAGAAATTGTTAAATTTATATTTTTGGTTTATTATTTCTAATAATAAGCCTATGTGATCGTATAGCAAAAAAATGTTATAACCCCCCCTCAAACTTTGTCACTTTACGTTTCAAGGTGCGTAGAATCCAGAATTGAAATGTCCGTCCGCCGTTCGCCGTCCGGGCCATAAAAGGCTTAAGAATTGACTTAAAAAAACCGTTCTTTCGCACATAGACTCCATTTGGGGTCTAGTTGGTCCTAACGTTTAACCATCCCGATCGCTTTACTCGCATAGATGCTATGGGCCCAAAACGGGCGAAAAAGTGTATTTTTCGAGGCTTTGAGTGTTAGACTTACGCACGCGCGCACGACTGGCACGCTTGGCAGGGGGTCACGGTGGGTGGGGGGGGGGTTTGGACTGAGAGGAAATCACCCAAGTAATTTCGGACACAGAATCGACTGGGATAGGTCCCAGATGCTTTTGGAATCCAGTGTACCTAGGTTTTAGTTTGATTCCTATAGAAATTAGCTCCGTAGATTGAATGAGACCACTCGGGGGTGGCTGTACGATCGTCCATTTGCTCCCCATCGGGAGCGCAGCCTGTAACGCGAGAACAGAGGTGGATACTAGAAAAGAGAATGGCGAAAGCCCCAGAGCTGATTACTATAGCTGGCTATCTGATTCAGAAATAATAAACATTATGTAATAATTAGCAGCGTTTTTTTGCAGGATATTGCTCAATTAAAGTTTATTAACTATAAAATAGAACAAGAAAAATTTTATGGGCAAAATTATGGTGAAAAATGTACTCAAATTTCATTAAAATGTGCTAAAAAATATTTATAAACTCAAAAAAGTTAAAAATCCAAAATCACTTTTTGAATTGCAAAACATTATTTAGAACGAGTTTTTCGCCATAAAATTGGTAGTTAACAATTTCTTTTCTCTCGAAGTCCCTAATTTTCAAAACAACTATAACATAATATAGTGCGATAATTAACGAAAATTCGCTCATACGATCATGCTGCATGATTGAACTTTATCGATATTTTTTTAGCGAATTTCAATGACATTTAATTAAATTTATTCAACATATTTGCTTCATTTTTTTCAAGTATATTTTCATTTTATTTAAGTAAATTTTTAAAATAAACTTGTGATTGAATATACTAGTTCAGTGCAGCTCGGAAAAAAGCTTGAGAGTCACTAAACTCGTATTTTTCTCATGTAGGTGGAAACCACTCATCTAAATTCTCAAATTCGCAGAAACATTTGAATCCTCCCACGTTAAATGCGGTAAGGGACAAAATCTTTTCACTTGGAATGACGTACGGACGTAACGTCACCAGCATTCAATTACAACTTGAAAAATAATACCATGAGCCTCAAAAAATCCCTTCTTCAAATGTCTGTTACAATCTTAAGCATCCTGAAGCATTCAAAGATACAAAGGCAGTCTCAACTTATAAAGGTGGGGAGGTAGGTGATCGAAAATTATAAGCCAATCTCAAAGTTAAGCAAATTTTCCAAAATACTAGAAAAAATCGTAAAAAACTAGTGGCTCCGCAGCATTACATGCCAAATTACCGCGTAAAAGTAGCAAAATCAAGCCCCGACTGATCAGGAAAGAGCCCATAATTGCAATCTTCTCTTATTGTCCCCAAGAGTCACCCTATTACATTTCAACTTCCTAGGGTGAAAAGGAGAGAACAGGAGAGATCAGATCACTTAGCTGATCAGAAAAGAACCCGTCATTTCAATCGTCTCTCAATGACCCAGAGAGTCTTCCGATCAAATTTCAACTTCCTAGAGTGAAGAGGAGAGAATTTAGCAGACACAGCTGATCATGAAAGAGCCCATCATTTCAATCGTCTTTTAATGACCCAGAGAGTCTCCCTATCAAATTTCAACTTCCTAGGGTTCACAGGATAGCATTTAAGCTGACTCAGCTGATTTGAAAAGAGGCCAAATTTCAATCGTCTCTTAATGTCCCAAAGAGTCACCCTATCAAATTTCAACTTCCTAGGGTGAAAAGGAGGGATTTTAGCTCACTCAGGTGATTGGAATCGCGGGAAGACTCGCCTCGAACTGCGTGTTGGCAACCATAATAACATTTCGGGAGCCAAATAAATCTGTTTTCCGCGCATAAATCCTCTCAAACTCAACCAATGAAGTCATATGATATCTCAAATGAAAGGGCGTGATTCACTGAGTGTTCTTAGACCAAAACAAACAATGTATCTCAATTATAACCTGAGATATCAAAGGACAAAACTATAAAACGTAGACTAAGCTGATTTTCAATACATGATGACAAATCTATGCATAAATACCTTTCGTTAAAAAATATGAAGGAAATTGGACGGATAGAACGGTCGTATTAACTGCCATTAGATTTCGTAATTTTTTGTTTAATATAAAGCTACCATTATACTAGGATGCTAGCATCCGGGATGCTGGCATCTGGGAGGTTAGCGGGGCATTAAATCAAATGGGAGCGATTAGACTAAGGATGCTAGCATCGGATGCTAAAACAGCCTCCCGGACGCTCGATTTTGCGCATCCCAGTTGGGATGCTGAAATTCGAGCAGCCGGACGCTTTTTGCCTCCCGGGATGCACAAAATCGGTTGTGGGGCATTGGTTCAAATGCGGCGCATTATACTAGGCTGCTAGCATCCGAGGATGCTAGCAGCCTTCTCTTTTCAGATATGCGTGCGCACGCAGTTTGATCACGTGAGGGCCTGAGTCAGTTGTCTGTCAGCTGTCAACTGTATATCTCCCTGCTGCGCGTGTCGTATCGAGTTGGGTGCTTAGTTTCTAGTACAGTATTAACTTTAGTGTGTTTTGTGTTGGAAAGTGAAATGTTTGATGACATGAGTGAAAGTGTTTTGGATGACATGCGAAATACTCCTTCGGAAGACTTGTTTCTGGAAGAACCAGGACCTGAGGTCAAAAACCAAAACAAAGGAACTAAAAAAAAAAACAACAAAAGAAGAAAGAAGAAGAGTTGAAACGTATTGAAAAATATGTTGATAACAAATTGGATATAGAAAATTTAATATGTGAAGTGGAAAAACATCCTTGTATTTGGGATAGTAGCTTAGAAAGCTACGCCAACAAGATTGAAAAATTGAATGCATGGAGATCTGACGTCACTTCAGTCAGTGAGGATTTTGAAGAGTTGACACAGTTGTTTAGAGATATCGCTTTGGATGTAGCCTAGAAGCTCTTTGAAAGAAGGAAGTGACATTCTAAAGTAATTAAAAAATCTTGTTTCACTATTGCACAGTTCATCAAACAATGTAAAATACAGGCTTTTAGTAGAACGGACAGCCAAAAAGGGGTCCACACTAAACTTTCTTTTTGCACGACGCCTTCTTTTCTTAATTAGTAACATCAGCAACAACATCTCTTCATTCGTTGGGGCCATATTGACGACTGACCAAAAATTAAAATAAAATAGCAGTCCGGGAGGCTAGCATCCCAACACAAATTCGACTCGAAGTGGGATGCTAGCATCCCGGACGCAAGCATCCCGGATGCTAGCATCCTAGTATAATGGTAGCCTAAGATCTGTTATATTCATAACTTGAAGGAAATAACTTGATAAACATTAATCAGTATGGTTTCCGCAAAAATAAGGGAGTAAATTATGAAGTATTTGTGTTAACAATGACCTTTACGATATTAGAGATAAGAAGAAAGGGGCACTCATTGTACTCAACGTTGCAAAAGCATTCGATGCAATTCACAAAGAGAACAACTGAAATACACGTTAGTGGAATTGGGAACCATAAGCTCCACCATAGAATATTTAAAGAGCTACTTGACAAAACGAAGACAGAGAGTGTCAATCGACGAGTGCTCTAGTGAAGAGAGTTACAATGATTTCGGTGTAGTCCAAGGAAGTACACTGGAACTACTATTGTTTTTTGCGTAAATAAACGAAGTAGGTAGCCCTTCTAGAATTACCAAACACCAGAGCCGGTATATCAATTATCTACATCAACTGCAAGATAGCCATACTGAGTACCGCGCTATAGTCCGGATAAAGAATGTGATTCGTTTATCAATATCGAAATAACCTAACGGATAAAATTATGCCTCAGATAAATTCTGTCTAGCAGATAGCGCCGTTAGGATCCTCATTGGTGTCCGTAGGCGACAAAATAAGGGCGATTTACACATAGAGCTACCACAGAGTAGAGTAGGAGCTAAATTTTCTTTTTGGATCGACTATTAAAAAAACCGGGTCTGACGTTATTCCCACATCAGTGTCCATCATATTATCAAGCTCGGCAAGTAAGAAACCACCACATTTTCGCCGCTTGCTATTTGCATATTTGCTTCATTTCTAGAGAGAGAAAGACATATACGAATGCGATATTGCAACCCGAATTATTGTGATCAGTAAGGTGTGGACTTATTTCATCTTCGATCTGTGTTAGAATGTAAAGAACGGTATCTTTGTCCAATCGAAACTTCAATGAAAATACGCAATCGTCCCATTTTAGTCCGAATTTTCTGTCCGAATCTTTTGACTGAGAGGAGGAACTTCAAAAGAAGGAACACATAACATTTCAAATAGGTTCTATTGAGGAGTCAGTAACCTTACAGGAGATGGTAAGAGGATTCGGGATTGAAACAGGGATGACAGGAACCTCGCCTGCTCGTTATTGTCCCTTTTGGTCCGGAAACGACTGAGAAAGCCCGGACAAAGTAATGAAAACGCCGAAGCGCTGGTCCGAGGGAATCTGACAGTCCGGAGACCCGACATCATTTTCGAAGAGAGGTTCCCAGAGAAAATTTCGGATACAACGGGAAATGAAACAATATTTAAGGAGGGGCATTGACAAGAGTAATAGGGCGGTCATAGCCTATGGCGTCATAGGGAGAACTGGAGGGTCAAAGGGGTTTGTTAGAACCTCGGCCCTCGCTGTCCCATTCTCAGCGGATTGCTACCCCATATATCAAGGCAAGTGACAGCACCAGAGGTACCATGCAATCTCGGACCCTGCTCTCCTACGTCTGATACATTTTCTTAATTGTACCATTCCTTCTGCAAGGAGAATGGTTCTTCGGCGAATGTTCTTCACTTATCTTTTGAAATACGAGTAAAACTGCAACATGATTGACGGTTCATGTAATAAAGAACTACCTACCGAAGGGCTACTGAAACTATAGCATTGACTAAGAAATTTTAAAATCAAAATTTTTGAAAGAATTTTTCATAGAAATCCGTTTTGAGGCATTCTGAGATGAATCCTAGAGTTAGGCTTTTTCATATGTATATAAATAAATTACTTTACAATACATGTATATGTCCATAAGGAACGAAATATCCGTTCTCATCCAAGACTTCTTGGAGTTATTAATTCCTGATATCCTGCATCCCACACGAAGCCTCATTACAATATGTTTTTGCACTCAAAAAGCTCAAATTTCACATTTCAACATAATATAATATTATAACTTAAGAAAATTCGCTCATACGATCATGCTGCTTGACTGGAACTTTTTTCAATAACCTATAAAACGTTAGTAAACACTTGAGGATACCGATTGAGCGACCATTTGTTTGAAGACGCGAAAATCGATTTTATTTACTAGATATGTTTTTGGTTTACTTCAGATTGAACCTTTCTATCGAGCTGGTATATGTCGTAAATTCTTTTTCCGGATATCTAATTACCGACATGTGAGAATTTGTCCCGGTGGACAGGTATTGTACGATTAGTTGCCTTTGAGTAGTCTTCAGGTTATCCTGCAGGTTTTGTTGTTTTCAAAGTTCCTGTTATTCCAAGAGTGTTCTGTTAGTGTTCTACTACATAGGGCCTCCACTACAGCTGCAAGTCGCTCCTACTCATATTCGCCAATATTTTTCAACAACTTATCGTCGTTCAATTTAAAAAATTCTTTTTTTGCATTCAATTCCAAATACGAGTATAATGTATTGTTGGAAACTTTTACCCATAATGTCACTCCACGTATTAGGAGCAATTATGACATAACGTGCGTGGGATTTAACAGTCCATTGAAGCTATAAAAATAATATTTGTGGATAGCTAACAATCGTTACAGTTTATTTTTCTCGTTGAATTTACGAAGATTCATTATTGAAAATAATAAACCAAATAATATTGAACTAAGTTTGTAATTTCATACAGGCAGTTAGGAAATGTGGGCTGCACTAATATTGTCTGTGTGACTTCCATAGGGGGGAAACATCCAGCAGAATGGGGTAGGGTAGTACCTATGATACATTTTCAAATAGGCCGAAACTACTTTTACGTCATAAATAATCGTTACATTACCTAAGGGAATAAATAAGAGGTGTAAAATAGCACCTATTTCTCCATTAATGAATACATTATACAAGTACGTTGTCATAAATTATTATGTACCACCAGCTAAATTATTATGTACTACCAGCTAAATTGGTACGTGCCATCAACTAAAACAACACTTCGCTAAATTGTTTCAACTACAAATAAATACAAACTAATGATCGCTTCTTTCATAAAGTTCATCAGAGTTCTAACACCTTAGTCCTGCCACATAAAACCGTACATAGGTTTGAACGGAGCTTAAAACACGTGGTTACATGTACCCTAATAGGATACAGTAACCACCAGACAGAACCTTATATTTCGTTATATTTCCGTTCCAAATATTCGCGCGAAATTACTCCTTAAACTGCAAACCTTTTTATTGTATTTTTTCCTTTTTTTCGCGGAGTACGAGTTTTAGTACATTTTCAAACTCCGTAGTTATGATAACCCATTAAAAATTATTTACACATTAATATATACAACAATTATTAATATATAAACAATTATTAATGATTCTTATCCATTTATTTTGTTGAATCCTCTTTGATATGACCGTTTCAATTGTTTAAATTTATTTTGGTTGTACTTTATTGTATTCCCATTGCATATTGAGATAGCAAGAGAGGATTTACATTTTCACTCCGTCAGAGGGGTTTTCCGTGTCGAAACAGCTCCCTCCCTGGACCTAACAAGCAGGAGCAGCCTCTGACCCTTCGGGTTAATGCATGGTACTTCGTTTTAGTGATGAGTGCTCATATATAACTAGTCCGGCTGTTGCCCCTTAACATCCATGCGGGTTCTCAAACTCCTCGGGAATGGGACTCTGAACATGAGAAGCTCGAGATAGAGCGCAGCACGTAAATAGTACCCTTACCTTTTTTCTCGTCATTTGTTGCCTATGACCGCAGAAGTGTCGGACACCATGAATGTTCCGTTTGAGACTGGAAGTAGGAGAAACGGAATCGTAAAACCAGTTCCCGACTGAGGTGTGAATATTTTCTGACCTTTGTTTTGTGATTGTGAATTATTTGAATAGAATTTGGATTAAATACTATGCAGTAAAAAAAGATTACTTATGCTCTCACCTGTACTATAATTTCCTGCATGAAATCGTCAGTGCGAAAATGTTTCATTGTTACCAAATCAATACTTCATTCTGCACATGCACAAATGTAAATTCCATTATGCTCTATTTTTTCACACTCTCGTCGTTCAAGTTCGCTTGAATCTGGATGATATTTGGAAGAAGATGACTTGACTGCCTCACATCAATTTCAACGAAATTGTATCATTAATAGCTACTGCGCATGCGCCAACGTGAAATACTTGTAATGACCTTAATTTTCACAATTTTCATCCGATTTTGATGAAATTGTCAGCGAATGCACAGTTTAGGTTGTAGATGGTCCCGTACATATTTCATTGTTTTCAACTCATCAGTTCATTCTGCGCTTGCACAAATGTAAATCAAATTAAGTATCATTTTTTCGTTTCTTAATTGACCAATTAAGACATTTTACACTACTTCTTGATTTACTCTTTCCTGCTATGGAATTTTTCGAGAGATTTAAAAAAATTTTTAATGGTCTATATATTCATGATAGGTAAACGAGGGTGTGCCATACCCAACTCAATTTTTTATTTTGTTGATAATATCAAGGAAAATATAATTAAAAAATAGGTACACGAAAAACATTGCTATGGTATAGGTTTATTCAACAGTCAACAATGGGCGTTACCTACGTATCTGTTCCATAAATGAGTAACGTCAGCACCTTCACGCTCAAACTCATGGACGGATTTGAACGGGTTTTTTTTGCAAAATGACCGAGATGGCACCGGGAAGGTTTGTGTAATACTAATAATAACTAAATAATAATACCAAAATAAACTATTAATATTAGCTGAAAAAGCAATAAAAATAAATCTAAAATTTCAAAATCTTTTTTGATCACCAAATTGTGTTTAGTACAAGTGTTTTTTTTTTTGTCATAAAATTGGTTTTTTACAATTTCTTTTGTACTCATGTTGATCAAATTTACACGATTTAACATATTATACTTATACCTCATACGAAAGGTTGTGTAATTTAAGAAAATTCGCTCATACGATCACGCTACATGATTGGCTTTTTCTTTACACATTTTTGTTGATAGTTTTAATAGAATGTAAGTACATTTTCCGCATAATTTTGTGAACAAATTTCTGACTATTCAAGTTTAAAGTTGATACGGGGGTTTCTACATAATATTCGGAAAAAACGAGTTTGAGTCGTTTTTTGCTGGGTAGTGGTTTTTTAAGTACAGTCACTTCAAATTTTTGTGTTCAAAAAGTGCTGTCTAATGAACTCATCCTTTCTACCCCCAAAAGAGGAGGTAGGAGATAAAAGCTTTAGCGACATCCCTGAGACTTTACAGGGAAAAATCGTACGGGAAGAACAAAAACTCTCTATTATACCTGACTAGCTGCGCCGACGCTATCACTACATATAGCATTCGCACTTTGAATTAAACCTTTCGCGAATTGAATTAAACTTTCCCCGAAATAAATTAGACTTTCCGCAAAATGAATTAAACTTTTCCCAAAATGAATTAAACTTTTCGCAAATTGAATTAAACTTTTTGCAAATTGACCTTTGGCGAATCTGTTGTTTTAATCAAGACAAAATGTAAAACTTCAACAAAATGTATAAATTGTAACAAATTGAGCAAGTCATGGAACGAGCACAAAAATTGTAGATTTAAACATAACCCAGCACCTCATGAAGTTAATCTGAAGGTAAATTGTTTATTTATTAATAACAAACCTGAGCTCGCAACGTATCCATCTATAGTTGACATTTTACAATAATTTGCAGGCATTAGCAAGAAGACTTCGAAAAGCAAAGAGTGATGGAGATATCGCCCAAGAGCAGCAGTTGGGAGCAGCAGAAACATATCCATCACTTAATTTACACAAATGCTGAGCCGTCATATGAGGATAACTTTGGTACCTAGCAACAGGGAGGGATCAGTGTTCCTTTCTTGATGTTTTTTCTTTTTTCTTTTAAATTTAAGCCGCGTCTCAACCGGAAGGGTTTCTTAATGTTATTGATATTTTCACGTATGTAGGTTTAATTCAATTTGCGGAAAGTTTAATTCAATTTGAGAAAAGTTTAATTCAATTTGCGAAAAGTTTAATTCATTTTGCGGAAAGTCTAATTCAATTCGTGGAAAGTTTAATTCAATTCGCGAAAGGTAAATATCGCCAAATCTGGATGATCATTTCGAACCTATGGGTATTCTACCTTAACCTGGGGCAACGGTATTTCACTCCGGCCTTTTCCTTATCCATCATCCTAGAGCATCGGTGTTCCGTACTTCGGAACTGCGTTCAGAACTCTTTATCTCTATAACCATAAGTATTAACTTTAGTTTCATAGTGAAGGATCAAGACGATTATTTTCAAAGTTCAAATTTTCTACACTCAATAGGCGCAAGTTCGCACGCAACCACAATTATTGTTAACAATACGGGGAAACTGCACCACATGCCCTGTGGCAGAGTTTTTTCTGTGTTATGCTCATTATTATCTGTATTTAGAAAGGGAATGCGTTGTACAGAACTAAGAGGAAGGACTAATTTTATGTCTCGGACATGATGCTGAATAATGAATTATTCGTAAACTTAATAACCTTGTATTCTAAGTTATTCCAGAGTCTTTTGACAATTCATAAGTTGAACTTTTGAGCCTCCTCTCTCGCTGCTATTTCTATACCCCCAACTGAGGTAAGAGATAAAAGCTTTAGCGACATCTCTGAGACTTCCCACTTTTAATGAAGTTAAGAAGAGGCCAAGACCTGCTGAGGTAAATATAAATCCTCATTAAGAAAACAAAATATCTTAGGAATGATGAGCGTCTGATGAAAATTAAAACGGATGTTGTACTTACCTTGAAAACTTGAAATACATATAGTTGATGACTAGGAATATTATTTATGTTAGTAGAAAAATAAGTAGTATATATACTACTGAAGTATTGGTTCGGCCGCTTGCAGGACAAATCTTCTTCGTTTTATATATATATATATATATATATATATATATATATATATATATATATATATATATATATATATATATCGGCCGAACCAATACTTTTTCGTTTTATCTATATATATATATATATATATATAAAACGAAGAAGATTTGTCCTGCAAGCGGCCGAACCAATACTTTTTCAGTAAAATGAAGGGAATAAGTTCCAGTAATGCAACATACCCATATGAGCGAATTTTCGTAATTGTTCTCATTATATTATCTTTGTTTTATAATTCGAGCTCTGCCCAGAAATTGTTAGCGATTAAAATATGGCTAAAAACTATTTCTAAATAATATTCGGCTATGTATATATACCAATATGTTATCGAATTGTCGTAGAAGACGAAGCTATCGCAATGGGTCGAAACGTTTCTTCATTGAAATCCGTTTTGAGGCATTTCACCATACATTTCACAATCAGCTTTATCAACTATCTTCACAGGCATCGAATAGCTAGGTTTGAGTAATTAACAGACCTACAACCTGAGAAAAAATTAAATTCAACGCCCATATCTCGTTGAATACATCGGTTTTCGTCTGATCACCGAAGTTAAGCAACGTCGGGCTTGGTTAGTAGTACATGGATGGGTGACCGTCCGGTAGCGCCGCGATTACGGCATCATTTTTATTTTTGTCTCACTATTCAATTTTTCATCTATCTACATCAAGTTTACTCAACAGGCCTCGTGGAATAGTTCGTATTGAGTGCCTTCCCTACTTTATCAAATGGTCATTTCGAAGATATGAGTAGGTAAAGTACCTAGAACACATTCTACTACCAACCTACTCAATTTGTTATTGAATTGACAACAGCTTTTACACACAAACTTATTATTCAAACACAAACCTGCTCGTTGCCTGAATATTTATGCTGGCAGATACAACTTTACAGCACGAAATGTAAATGCGAATACCTACAAAGAATAGTGATCTACTATAAAATTGGAAAAGTATTAACAAATGCATTTAAGCTTTATATCAGCTTATATAATCATATAAGCTAAGGTTACCTAACCTTGTCCAAGTTAACAGCACAAGTAGAGATTCGGAAATCAACAAATTAGAAGTGATAGTGAAACGGGAAGGTACGTTGGTGCTCAACCACGTTCTATTCAAATGTTGCTAAGAGGCATCTTCAACTCTTTTGATTGAATGAAATTAGTGTGTTTAGAAAATTGTGCATTCTCGGTTGAAGCAAAACATAAACAGAAAGTTTCCTTGTGAAGAACTCAAGTTGTTGCAATTTGTTAAGTTTTCCTCGAGGTCGAGCGAGAGCAAAAAGAAGTTGAATAGTTGTTAGGAAATTAATTTAGTTGGTGCAACCTTCGATCCGCTGAGTCCCTCTGCGAATGGCGTAATGAGGTTTTCTGGAGGCAACGAGTGGAAAGCACTACAGACATCTCATTTTGATACATTCATACATTCATTCGTAATTCTCATCCTCACTGTTCTTCCAGGATTCCACTTTTTTTATATTTTTATCTGATATTACGTTAACCCGAACGTCGGTCGCACAGAATAAATGGTATAGACTAGATTCAGAAAAAAACGCAGCAAGTGATGATTGTCCGATAATTATGCTGTATAGATGAGCGCCTATTTATTGAAGGAACAAATGTCACGTAACATCAATGTATACCTACCTACATTTCATAATTTTGACAGCAAAAAATAATGGAAACACAATCGCTTAATTTTATTGTGATACATGGATAAAGACACCATACACGGAACTAAAATGTTCCAGGGAGGACCAATACGAATATACTATAGTAAAAACTGAGTGACGCCTGAAACCCTAATTTAGTTTTTAGAAGTTTTAACGTTTAAGACGTGTCCCCACTTTTTTCAATTCCCTATTTCTCCCATACGCGAAGGAGAGAAGGTTAATTTATCATGAATCCATGATTTGGAGGTTTCCGAAACAGTTGTCAAATTCATTTTTTGATAGGATAATGATAGATTTACATTAGTTTGAAAGTGGAGACACATAACCAACTACTATACCCAATGATTGGTATGAAATAACTGTTTGTTTGCGACATTGGTTACATAGTGTCGCGAATTTCAGATTGTCCCCCAGCGCCAACGTAGCGTTGTTAAAATGGGAAATCTTATTCGAAAAAACAATGTTGGTGCATAACGTACATTGAGCATTGGGGTTTATGATGGTATTCGCCTTAATTTTTCACTTGATTAATGCAACAAGTAGTAAGCAAGCCTGGTTACTACCACGACTTCATTAGTGACTTTGCGTGTAGCTCAGCTGCCTTCATTTTCGGAACGGTTTAGGACACAAGATTTCAGCATAAATTGACATTTTTGCCACTATTGGTGAACCATTTCAGTAGGATGAAAACTGACGGAGTTACAGTTCCCTAGGAAGTAAGTGGAAATCATTAGAAAATTATACCCAAAAAAAGGTCGGTGACGGTGACGCGAATTTCAAACTGACCCCCGGCTCAAAAAACATATCCATGTTTAAGAAAACTTGACACCTACCAACTAATTGATTCTCTCGCATTCGGCTTGCACGATCTGCCTTAGGGCAGATTAAACTCTATTGACAACGAAACCTAAGTGATTCCCAGAGCTATTCATTGAATGGCCTAAGAGCCCTTGAAAGAGTTTCACCCCAAACAAAGATGGATCTTTCTTCAAAGCCAATAAGTGTTTTAGTAAGGTCCCAATGGATTCCGTAATTCGCACTCATCAATATTGAAGAGACCTGAGTTCTTCTTTCGACCCATTCCTCCATTCCATGTCAAACCTTTTTTTTACTTCTCTTTCCCGGATCGAGAAAAACGTCGCGTGGAAGTGGGGAGTGGAAGTCTAAGCGAAAGATTGAACTTTTCAGGAAAGACCCAAAAATTGGCAAACGTTCCGTAAGAGACGAAAAAGATGAAAGGGACGGGTGCGGAATAATATAACTGAGAAGGGCGAAGAACTTCCAACTCCAATTTCAAAAAGGTGTCTCTCATTATGGGAAGAAATACTTTCTAGAATAGAAGACCTAAGCCCCCAGCCATCTCATTATTCATTCAATTATCAGTTCCGATTGGCACTAATGCCAAGCTTTTATAGCTTGTCTCACTGCGAACTCCTCCATCCTATACCATGATCTTTCCGTAGGCAGAAAAATTTGGATTCACAGATTCCTGCTGTGAATCTAAGCTAAGCTCATCAATATCAATTCCAATTATGAAGATTCCACGTACCCAATATCTATAAGTCGAAACAATTGTTCACACCATATATCTCCTAATCATTGCAATCATGAATTTCTGGATGTCCGGCTTCTCCGTTATCAGGCGCAGCCGACAATGCATTTGATTCTACTACCACGGTCCTAAACCAACACAAAACGTAATTACTATTACTACACGAAGCTTTATTATTTAATAGGATTGAATAGTCCTTATGCGAAGATTACTGGTTTACATATAAATATTACTTTCTGCTTTAATAAACTAAAATCATGTCCGATCAACTTCATAGCCGTATCAAGGATTAAATTTACGCTTTAAAACCCCAGAAAATGACATAAAAATATTATGAAACTTCAATTTTTTGCTGAGCCTCTATGCAATACTCGGATCAATTGCAACTTGAAAAGATGTGTTGATATTCAACAGTCACCAGTCTGGAAACTCTAATTTACAATAGTACCTACAGCTGTGTTTTCATCAATTGATTTAAGTTTTTTCTTGATGGAAATACCTTGTTATTTACTGTGATTATACTTGAAGCACCGAGTATATTATACTCTATTATATATATTATACTCAATACATAGGTATACAAAAACATTATCAACGATTACGAACGATTATGATCAAGTTAAATTAGTGGCGCGTAATCAAATACACACTGACTGTGTACAATCGAGATCAATTTCCCAATTACGTGCGCATGCATTAGACTAGAAAACACTAGACTTCAAAACAAACGAAGAGTTATTCTTTAAAAATTTGTCAATTGATCGCAACATGACTTTCTTATACTTTCATCAATAGATGGCTTTCAAAGGCATATGGAGACGAAGATTTTGCAAAGAAGCGAAACCAATTCAAATACATATAAATAACAGTTGCCCGTCAGAGTAAAGCAAGAAAAGTAAAAAGTAAAACGATCCAGTCATGCAGCATGATCGTGTGAGTGACTTTTTGGTATCATGTTTATCATGTTAAGTAAATTGTTTTGTAATATGAGAACTTTGTACTATGATCGTCCACTATACATTTTATGGGAAATAATTTTAAAAAATGATAATATTTATATTTACAGTTTTTGCTAATTTTCTAGCCTATTTTAATGAAATTTAAATTCATTTTGCAGCATAATTTTGAGCATGAACTTTTGAATATTCTAGTTCACAATTGAAATAATTTGTAGGTGTAATATTTTGCTGAAAAATATAATGGTTACGATTTTTACCCGTTTATTGCCATTTTTATAGTTGTAGCTCATTTTTTGGAATTTGTGGAATGTAATGTGCTCAAAAAGTTGTGTCTAAAGAACCAGAATCCTTTATAATGAAATGTTTGAATATTTTGGCGAAAGAACGGATTTTCATATCATCCTAAAGAGAGTTATCGTCAGGAATGACGAAAAAGCGAAAAATCCAGGAGTCGTGTCCGAATGCCTGAAATGGGATATATTTTACATGAAGAAAATTTTGAAATTGTTTTGGAGCCACTGCAATATGTAGCTTCATTTTTTACGAAATGTCGCTAAAAACTGCATTTGGTAGGCGCCAACCACGCGTACCCGCGTTGAGCAACAACACTATAAAATAAATAACAAACGCCATAGATCCAAACTACTCTGCTCTCTAACGTTGGACATCATACGTCTATCGGAAAAACGAGGCTACGATATTGAACAAACATACTTCGATAGGGCTCAAAGACGACGGTAATCGCGGAACAAACAGCTAATAATGCACGGAGATTTATCAGTTCCTCGTGTAGCAGTTACAGATAAGAATGGACTGGATGTACTTGTTCAGATCTACACCTCAGTTTCGTCTTGAGTCTCGTCTGATGTGCGTCGTTCAGGAAACTTCTTCAAGCCTCAGTCTTGACCCTGGTTGAGATTGACTCAAGGGATTCAAAGTTCGGGAGCAGCAAGAGAGGAAAAAACGTAAGTACATGCAGTGTTTAATTTTAGGATTGAGTACGATAAATGCTGGTTGGATGTGAAGAGGGCTGCCAACGATCTATCAACTCTTAGATCACTCTCACTTTCCATATACATATCAAATCCAGATGATCTTCCATTACACATTATTTTAGAGATAATCTATCTATCTTATATATAATCTCTTCATTTTATACATATTTAATTCTAAGAATCCGAGAGCATGTCAAAATGTTCGAATTTTTAATAGTCTTTTAAAGTGCGATATCGATAGGAGAATATTTTAGAAATCGCTGACTCATATATGAAAATTTGTTCATGAAGTCACTGAAAAACTAACACATTCTACGGTTTCCAAATACTACAGGACTGGTATCTATAACATTTCAACTAGTGTAAAGCCTCTATTGATTTAATGGGGTCACGCCATAGTCACTGAACGCCTGGAAATCCGGACAATAAATATATACGAACTTTGCAGTGCACTTTGTGCAGTTGATTTCAAAATATTCGGTGTGGAATCAACCTATTTTGGCCAAAAGCAGTCAATTATTTCAGCGAAGAGAGAAAAAGTGGGATTCCAGGCTGATCCCTACATACACTGCATCAGACTAATTACACATATAGGCTAACATCTCTTGGAACAGTTTCGTGAAATGGCCTCCCTCGGACATTGTAACACCGATGCATTGCTGTCTTGAATTAAAAAATGGCTAACCTGGTAGCTTATTACGATAAGGCGATGTATTACGTAATTTCATGGCTCATGGGAGCATGAAGTGCCAAACTACGATAAATTGGAAAACAAGTATCTGGTGAGAGGTGTGTAACTACATTACTATACATATGTATCCATATTTTCTTATAATTATGGGAGATAGTTCTTCGTCAGTATTGATAAGCTGTTGCAACAGAATAGAGATAATAATGTGGCGTCCTTGTGCGAAACGATTTGTGTGTGTTGAATCATCGATAGATATGAGTGAATAGGTACCAACTGGTTTCATCAAGTGGCAACCTCTTAGTTGAATGAGACTTCATTAATATTTTTGGAGAGACAGTCAATGTCAGTGTTAAGGTTTCATAAAATCGCTAAACAAAACTAGTATCTCATTATTAAATCATCAGAACACATCTGTAGACTCACAGCCATCTAGAATCCACTAGGTTTGGGTGATCATAGTTTTCTGAGATATGCATTGAACACTCATCTTACTTAATGTATGTAGACACGCAACTTTCTCTCTCCACGGGTCCACTGTATTATTTGAAGATGGTCAAAATTTTCATGCATGAACATATGAGCACACTTTCGTTTTTTCCGCGTTACTTAAGTTAAATTGTTTTAAAATTTGAGCACTTCGTATTCACAGACATTTATAACCAATGTATTATAATTTTTTAGGATGTTGACCAAATTATCGTAGTTTTGTCAATTGTTGTAAAATATTAATTATTTACTCAAAGAGAGGGGAGGAGAGTAGAAAGGTAGGACTTAGGGGTCCTACCTGACCACCACACAGAGGTGACCACCAGATTTGCGCCAAGAGGCGTATGGATGCCCAGTGTAGAGGAGAGTACCCATCCAGAGGACTTGGGCTGTTAGGAAGAAGAGAAGCTATATAATACATATATATATATATCGTGGAGCGTCAACAGTACTTGACTGTTAATTGATGGAGCGAATCAACCTCATATTTTATTTGCAATAATATGAGGTTGATTCGCTCCATCAATTAACAGTCAAGTACTGTTGACGCTCCACGATATATATACATATACATATATATATATATATATATAATATTATTCAGTGTTCCCGGCCCTGGGACTTTATCCCGTAGGTACTGTTTGAGCTAGCAACTAACCCTTCCCTCCGTTTTTTGGCTCGTTTTGAAATTTCAACGCAAGTGTTGTTATATTCCCTCCATTTTCTGATGTGACCAACACAGATTACAAGTTTACACTATACAGGATGCCTCGTCACCAAACGAAAACCCTTCCCTCCTTAACTTCATTAGTAAACGTCTTAGAAACAATTTCCAAACATTTTTTAGCGTAGATCTAAAATATAACATTCTTACGCACGCTCAGGCTATGATGCTTACATGATGCTAAATAACTGGAACTTACCATCATGTAGTTAACTTTTTTCCTTAATCTACTAATTGGATTGATAGGTGGTATTGGTTTCAATGCTAATACAGTTAAGAAAATAAGTTCAGGTTCAACAAAAACACGTTTTCTTTATGCTTACTAAAAAAAAATCAATACTATTGAATTAGTCTCCAAGAAATGTAAAAATAAATTTATTGTAGCATGGAATCACTGAAAAAAGCGGGAGATAAACTCTTAATCTCGTAAAGATTCTAGATAGTAAGAACGCAATACGGATATTTGATTTATAGATCAAATATTTGTTAGTTTTTAGAGGTCTTGTAAAATCAGGTGAGATGTTATACTTTTACGCCTTATCGGAAAGACGAAACCAATCACTGAAAGACTGCAAGTACCCATCATCTCGTCAGTAAACTCGCAATAAACAGTTACCTATTCACTTTTCACAAAACCATAATTAAAAACTCTTTATTATTAGTGGGACGTATAATGTACTGGTTGGTTTGTTATTTGTACGTTTATCCATGAGTGCTACAGCAGGGTTAGATTTTGGTTACACTGTAGGGTTTATGGAAAATTCATTAGTATAGGTATTATACAAACAATTAAAATAGGTACGTCTACCCTTATGGCTGAGTGAGGGTTGAGGTTAACCCCTTCCTATTTAACCAATAATACTGCAATCGTAAGACTTATAATACTGTAACCAAGACATAATAAATAAGATCAAAAATACTGTAATTGGAGACTCATCGGGAGAGCTGGCAAAAGAGGGTAGACAAATTTCTCCGTCAATTAAATCAAAAGAAAGAAAGGACGAGTTCGTTGGCCAGTACTTATTGAACACATTTCCAAAAATATGCTCAAAAGTTACAGACATGCAGCATGATCGTATGGGCGAATTTTCGTATTATATTATGTTACACATGTAAGAACTTTGAGACTGGAATAAAGCCCCAAAGAATTTCAAGATGCTCACCCTCAAACGAAAGGGTTGACTCGAGCCCGGACCATCTTCATCTCAAAGAAAGGAGTAAGTGGGCATGAAGGCTACCGCCCGATTTCTATATCGTAGGTAGTTATCTGCCACTTTCAAAAGATTCTGGCATCTCACTTCCAAGTGGCTGGTGTCATCAGTGACGTCTAGAGAGCATTTCGGCCAGCGGATGGCACAGCGGAGAACTTAACAGTTCTCCAAACTTTCGCTGGCCGATTTCAAGAAATGGCAGCTCTATCTTGCCATTCTGGACGTCGCTAAGGCCTTTGACAATGTCAGTTATTTTGCCCTGACCGATTGTCTTCGTGGTGTCGGGGCACCTGCTCGTTTAATTGACTACGTTGTCTGTCTGTACCACAAGGGGGGATGAGCGTGGGTCAGTCTCCTTGGTCCCATCGAGTTGCCAGTAGGTATAAGGTGAAGGTGGTGGATGAGGAGTGCTTTGTCTTAGGACAGACACCCATCCCCGCCCGATTTGTGCTGGAGGTTTGGCGGTTGACCTTGGGGTTGACTTCAAGGGTGTCACATCCATTGCTGCAACCTGTGTGGACCTTGGTGGGGCACTAGCCCGTGTCCAAGACTCCATTGAAGCCACAGCAGAAGCTGCGTCTTCTTCGCTTGTACTTACTGCCAAAGCTGTGGAGAGGCTGCTTGAGTTAGATCGTGAAGTTCACTCTCCTGTGTGTTCTTGGCTAGGCTTCCCACCTGGTGTCCCAAGTGCCTATATCCACACACTGATCAAGGCTCAGTATTGTCTCTCTGTCTGCCAGCATCCCATTCCTACACCGCCAGTGCCTGCTTGATCTTAGGAGCTCGAGATGGGAGGTCGCAAGCACTGCAGCTGACCTGGACTTTGTCACGCAGCAGTTGTTGTGGTGCAACCGAGCAACACCAACTGCTCCAAAACCCAGTTCATGTGCTGAGTTCGCTGCTGCGCTGCATGAGTCAGTAGATGGTAAAGAACTCCGACAGTGCTCTGAATCCCCCACTTCTACCCAGTGGGTGGAATGGGCTTCAGAGGGCATTGGGGTCCGTGGATATCAACATTTTCACGCCATCCGGGTGGCTACATTTGCCACCACGGTGAGGTGTTCAAGGAGTAGTCACAGTAAAGAGGACACCCTTTGTCCTGCTTGTCTGGGTAAAAATGAGAATCTATATCATGTGGTGCAGCAGTGTCCTTGTACGCATGGTGGCTACATTCTACGTCACGATGGGGTTGCCAAGTGGATAACAGGCACTTTGTCATCCAGTTGTTGGGATGTCAGAGGGGAAGACTATATCACATGCCGAGTGACAGAGGCAAGAAGCCGGATATCGTTGCTGTCAAGTGCGATGTCTGCCATAATCCTGGATGTCCAGGTTGTCAGCAGCATTGTGGACATGGAGCAGATCTGGCGGGCAAAAATGAATATGACAGAAATGACCTACGGCAAGTGATTTCCGGGCTAAAAGGAGTGGCTACTAATAACATCAAGGTCATGGCTGCAACCATACCATTTTGTGGGGTGTGATGCGGGAAAAGCACCACGGAGTTACTTGATTTGGGCATCTCGGCAGGAGTGCTCCGTGGTATCACCACCCGCATCCTGAGGGTTTCTTACTTGAACGGTGGTCATTTTATGGGGGCACTTCCCTTTCATCCCATTCTTCCTCCTCATGCTTCTGCAACTTCCCTCATCCCAAGAGCCGGTGTCAGGTAAACCTGGGTGTCCTCCACATTTTTATTTATTTATTTGTTTATTTTTGTATTGGATGGCGTGGCCCCCAGTTTTGTAAGATAAAATAAAAATAAATAAATATATAAGTGTGTGCAACACACAATAACAATTAACAATAACTCTCCTTAGGATCGAGATAAAAATCCCGTTCTTGCTCCCCAAAAAAATCAAGCTCTCCAAACAAAAAGATGAGTTTCGTTGGCCAACAATTTGTGATTGGTCAAATTTCAAAAAAATTTACTTACTCATAAAGTCACTAAAAAAATGGCTAAAAACGGCCAAAAATCGTTAAATGTGTAATTTTTTAGCAGTTTCAGTCAAAGCAAAATTATCAACAATTTACTAGGATATTTTTTTAAAAAATCGCACAAAATTATGCTGAAAAACATTATGAAATTGCAAAAACCTAATCCTGCAAAAAAATGCAGAAACTTCAGGAAACCTGCAAAAAATCCTAAAAATCCAAAAAAATATTGAATAACCAATTTTATTTAGAACGAGTTTTTTCCTTATAAAATTGGTTTTTAACAATTTCCTTCTACTGGAATTGCTCAAATTTCAATGCAATTTAACATATTATAATACGGGAGATAATTTAAGAAAATTCGCTCATACGATCATGCTGCATGACTAGAAATTTTCATGGTATTAAATCTAAAGGATTATTTCCGCTAGTAGTAATATTAAAATTATCATTTACGTAAATATTTTTCATGAGTTTGAGAACCTCGGTTCACTGTTGAGAAGGCACATCAAGTACGCTTACGCTACACGTTATTCAGGGGATTACAAATACTTTATCTTTCACCTGTCAGCAATTTTAGCAATATATATATATATATATATATATATATATATATATATATATATATATAGTTTTGATGAAAAATGAAAACACTCGCGTGTAATATTATTTTGAGGTGTTACAGAAGGTTGGAAAAAGATAGGAAACACTTAAATAAACTTACAAAATTGAGAGAATATTTCGCTGTGTCAGCGTCGTCAGCTCTAGAGCTGACGACGCTGACACAGCGAAATATTCTCTCAATTTTGTAAGTTTATTTAAGTGTTTCCTATCTTTTTCCAACCTTCTGTAACACCTCAAAATAATATATATATATATATATATATATATATATATATATATATATATATATATATATGTATATTTATTTATTTATTTATTTATTTATTTATTTATTTATTTATATATATAATGTTACAAGTGAAGGTATATATAGATATTGAAAGGGTGGGTCTTTTTCGTTATACGACCGCATACGGTCTTTTCTGTTATACAACCGCAAAATAATTTTCTATAGAAACAGAACGATAGTTGTTTTTCTGAAACTGATGAAATTATCCATAAAATGAAAACTTGTACTTGTTTACAAAAAAGGACCTTATCCGTTAATTCACTACCATTAATTCATTCTGACCTGTATGTCCAACTAATCTATATTTTTATTAAGCGATTGACTACTTGGTTTTATGTATTTTTGAGATCCGAGCTTGCGGGCATCCAGACCACCAAACTATACACATCATTCTGACCTCCTTGTCCAGCTTGTCTGAATCTTTACAAAGGGTTTGACTACTTGATGGAATGTATATAATTTAGATACGAGCTTGCATCCAGACCACCAAACTAAACTCAGCATTCTGATCTATTTTACAACAGTGGGCGTAGAAATGATTGGGGAACAGTTTTTAGAGCAATAGAACATATATCAAGCGTTTCTGTTTCTACAGAAAATTGGTTTGCGGTTGTATAACAGAAAAGACCGTATGAGGTCTTATAACGAAAAAGACCCAAAAGGGTGTACTTACGTATTGTAGGAGGCCACTATTTTTAAAGCGCCCTGTTTTTGCTTAGATCAGTGGTCTGTTTACACAGCATCAAGAAGTCAATTCCATTAGTAAAAATTCCGATTAGTTGGGCATATAGACTGTCGACAAGCATATATATATATATATATATATATATACCTATATATATATATATGTTTTATCAGAGACAGCGGTCTGCTCTATCATGTCCAAGACGGTATTTGGTCAATTATGTCCACTTAACCACCGCTGGAAACTTTAAAATATTGGCCCCCTTATTACATTTATAAGTACCCTTTTAACGTAATACACTTTCCGACACATGCAGTTTTTTTTTTTTTTTTGGGGGGGGGGGGGGGGGTTATTTTAGTATGTCAAGAGTGTTAGATTAGAATATAAGAAACATTGAAGTTGATCCAGTAATTGGTCAGAATTACCATGGCGAGTATTAAACAAACGTTGATTTTAACGAACAGGTAGGTAGACAAGGTACATTGGACCGAATCGAAGCCACCAAGGGGGGGGGTCTGCAACCTTATTTCGATGGGAAAAGTTTTCATAGTGGAGATACGCCGCCACCTTTGCCTGGGAGAACTCCTCAAGGTGTTCTGTAAACCTTTAACTCGAAATAAGCCGCCATGTTTTGCCATGGATAACTTCTCCAGGTGTTCTGTAAGGCAGTTCTTCACCACTCTAGTTTATCTTATGACCACCGAAGAAGGTAGTGAGAAGATTTCCAGATGAGTTAAAGTGTATTTACACT
This sequence comes from Adelphocoris suturalis, assembly GCA_030762985.1. NCBI lineage: Eukaryota > Metazoa > Arthropoda > Insecta > Hemiptera > Miridae > Adelphocoris > Adelphocoris suturalis. The sequence continues at coordinate 31,650,666 of CM061046.1, forward strand.
GAGATTTTGGTATTGCCTCGTCCAATATCATTGAGTTACATTTTTTATTATTCATGTATTGAATATAAATTATTGTAATCCATGAGTTTTGTGGTCCTTAATGTTGAAGTGAAAAAAATGAAGAAAATTGTAGGTATTCATTTTGCTGCCAAAAGCGTTGAATTATGGCGGTTCCGGCGGTAATGCCTGCAGCTAAATACTCTTGGTTAGTTTACTACTCTTGTTTTGCCCGCGTTTTGCGTTTTAGTGGAATATTAGTCCACTGGAAAAGTAATCCACTGTTGGTTATATCTTCAAAAGTTACAGAACACCCTCCCAGGAACGTGTTGAACAGCGTGGATGTTGCATATTAAAATAAACTGGAAATGTATAAGACACTAAACAATAAAATAGTACCCAGGTACGGCCAGAGGAATTCTTAATGGCTTAAGTACCTATTAAGAACTTTTAAAAACCACCTGAGCTAAATCATGATTCCCCATTCCTGTCAGCCTACTTAGTTGTTGTTTTCCATCTGTAGTAGTCTATATGAATAAAAATAAAATTTCCCTTTTCAGAAGACAGTGTTTATAACGGTACTCAGTAATAATAATGATAAATTTTTAACAGTGGAATGGAAACGAAATTGATTTTAGCTGTATTTCATCCTGAACTTGGCAGTGAATAGGTACAGTCACTAATGAGACTTAAGGGAAATTAAGTTGTTCAAATTCAAGTACCATTGAATATAATATCTTGACAGTTCAGTGTCTAACAGTAAATTTCAGTCAGTAAATGCACTGCAGACTGCAAAGCCTTTATCATGAGACAATTACTGGCACATGATTATGTAGGTACAAGTATCTAGGGGGTACCAATACTTACAGCCCAAGGGCAAAATGCACAAAAGACACTTCTTCGCAGGTATTTTCAGTCTAGTCAATATATTACAACATCAACGTACCGACCTACCAATCATACGTACCTATCTAATTTGTGATTGAATTTGAATATAGTGTACCAGAAGTATGTATGTAGGTATCTACAGAAAATACCTACATATAAGTAAGCCAAGCCTAAGAAAAACTCAAAAATTAAATAAGAAATTGAATGATGAATTGTTTCACCTAGGTGCCCATCATACATTGCATGATGAAAAACACGTTAGGAAGTAGAAATTATACTGTCCTATATTATACCTATATACCTAGGTACTAATGAATGAAGGTATTCTGACAACCACCAAATGCTGGTTAGGTTTTGGTCTAACTGACAGCGCTGTTTTCGATGCAGACGTTCAACTAGATTCTTGGGCATTTACAATCGAAATTCAACGCCCACGCATTACTCCAAGTCTAAGCTAACAGTCGATCTAGTGGTGTAGTTTCTCAACCTGCTTTAGTAGATGAAAAGATCTTTAAGCGACTTTCTAGTCAAATGATGTTTTCTAGGTTATGTAGCTTGTAAACCGGCACTTACTTTCCAATAATCTCGCAGAGCTCGTAAACATCGTCGAAAAGAATTTCGTCGTCAGCCATCGTCACTTGACTCTCTGGAAGACGTGTGGGAGATAATTCGAAACAAAACGATCACTCCTAAGAGCCGAAAGCTGTATCAGCTCATTAGAACGCTCGGTTGCACTTGTTCACTCGCGATGTCGGTAACACCACTTGAAACTGATCACATCACTTTCATTGACAACGCGACTATTCCCCAAAGATAGTTTTCCACCGAAAAGCTACACCCCAGGACGGGTGATGGATGTAAACACTAGGGAAGCAAGTTATCGGCCACGGAGACCACCGTATCAGTTCAGACGGCTAGCCACATAACTGATTACAACTGATGAACTGGGCTGAAAAGGCGAGGAACGGGGGGGGAGGGAAGAGTTAACCCACCCCAGGCAGCTTCTGTAGGTGTAGGGGCGTGTCATGTCAGTCGGTGAAGGAATATCGGAAGAAGGAGGGGGACTGCGACGTCCTCCCCTCCACTTGGCCAGTCTAACATGGCCGCTTCCCGCACCCGCCAGATTCAATTCAAAATAAGAGAGAATAAACATCAAAGCTATTATTTATCTACCTACATACCATGTAGGTATTTAAAACATGGTCAATTTCCTTCATGATCTACTTATTGACTCTAGAAATAGACGTTTTTGGTATAGCGAGACATACTAGACCCTCTTAAAAATTATGACTACGTATAGAAATTTGGTTATGGGAAATTTTCACAGTTATTTTTTATTTACTTTAGAGAGATCTATTTATCTATAGATCTATTTATCTAGAGAGAGAGATTTATTTAGAGAGATCGGAGCGAGAGCTTTATAAAAAGGTGTTTTGCATCTGACCAGTAAAACTGCTGTGTGACGTCACGGACCGTCCGCCTGGGAAGGAACCCGTTTCCGTTTTACTACTACGTCACGCGTGATCTCCCAACCCGTTTATTGGCCAAACTAAACGGCTTTTGTGCGGAAAATTGCTACATGGGGGTTTTTAAGGTTTTCAATGGGGGTGCACGATCTTAGTCGTACTTTGTAAAGTTTTGTTATAAGTACACTTTAGATGTTTAGAAATCTGATTCGTCTCAAAATTATCCTTTCTAAGTCTACTGCGACCTATCATAATTTCTCCATTACTTCAAAATCAAGTCCTGAAATCCAGTCTTTTTCATCTCTTTCTAGTTCCTCCGAAATGCACAGAATTTTAATTTCATCTGAAATTTTCGTCATTTTGCCCGAAAATGGTAGCTCAACGTTGTGCAGGTCCAATGAATTACAAAAGTGAAAATTGCGCCTACTTAGTCTGCTTAAAATTTGATATTTTTAGCGAATTTCCTAGGAAAATGAATCTATTACAAAGGCTTCCAAACGTTTTTCCATGGGCGAATGTTACAAAATACCTAGTTCGTTTCAAAAAGCGAAAAAAGTTTCAGTGAAAAAAATTAAAATTTTTAATAATACCTAATTAGAATTAAGTAATGTTTTTTGTTTCGTTAAAAAAAATTAGAAAATTTTTTTAAAAAATAGAGCAATTGCAAAGGCTCGGTAAATTTTAAAATCAAAATTTTCGAAAATTTTCTTCATTGAAATCCGTTTTGAGGCTTTCTGAAACGAATCCTAGAATGAATTTAACTCTTTTTCATATGTGTCGGTATAAATGAATGAATAAATTAAAAAAATATAAATATATATATTTATTTATATAATATGTAGGTATCCTTCCAGACGATAACTCTCCTTAGGATTGCGATAAAAATCCCATCCATGCGCCACAAAATCATATATCAAGCATTCCAAATGAAAGGATGAGTTCGTTGGCCAGCACTTTTTGAGCACATAAAGTGGGACATCTTCCAATGAATGTTCATAAAAAATCACTAAAAATGACTAAATACGGCCAAAAATCATTAAATTTATAATTTTTAGAAGAAAAACAAAATTCAAAATTATCAACGATTAACTAAGACATTAAAAAAATGTTAGTACAAAATTAATTTTTTTTTATCGCCTAATTTTATTTAGTTTGGGTTTCGCTTCCGAACCTGCAAGGCAGCGGAAGCTTTGTTTTCACTTTCAAAATGAAAAACGGCTATAAAATCAAAATTTCCACTCGCGTTTTGCGTTTCATGGCCTCCTGAACGAATTCGGTTTTGTGTCTGTCCACATTTCCTTGCAACTTCCACCATTTCGATTGGATTTTAATGAAATTTTCAGGAATAATGTGGATTTAGCCTTAGATGGTCCCCTATTAGTCTCATCATGATTATATAAGCTGGGCATGCGCGAAAGTTATTTTTTTGTTACACTCATAAGTCCGTCAATGTGGAAGAGATCTTGGTCAGATTTTCAGGGATGTTGCGGGGAAGGTCCCTTGGAGGCCCCTTACGACATTTATCATGATTGAATCATCGGTACGCATGTGCGAGCGTTTGTCCTTCTATATTTCCTTGCAACAGCCGTAATTTCCACAATTTTGATAGGATTTCGAAGAAATTTTCAGGAATAGTGTGGATTAACCCTAGATGATCCTCTTTGAGTATCATCATGATTGAATCAGCGGTACACCCTGCGCATGCGTGAACGTAATTTTCTTGTGATAGTCAAAAGTTAATGTTGAAACAGATTTTAGTCAGGTTTTCAGGGATGATGCGGGAAGGTCCCTTGAGGTTCCTTACGACAATCATCATGATTGAATCAGCGGTACGCAGTGCGCATACTCGAGCGTTTGTCTTTCTATATTTCCTTGCCACAGCCATGACTTCTACAATTTTGATCGGATTTCAATGCAATTTTCAGGAATAGTGTGGATTTAGCCCTAGATGGTCCCCTATCCCCTAACCCTAGGGTTACACTAACTCAAATCACAGGCTAATTAAAAATTTTCAAATCTGACCCCAAGGGGGTATTTTCTTAGAAGAGGGTGGTGGAGGGTGGGATTAATTATCTTGGTCATCGCTGAATAAACTGAAGACCTGGTTGATTAAATATGTTTGGAAGACTCTAACTTGAATCACAAACTACTTGAAATTTTCAAATCTGAACCATAACGGGTATTTTGAGGGAGAGATAGGGGTGGAATGGGGGTATCTTGAACATCACTGGATAAACTGAGGACCTGATTGATGACAAATGTCTGGACAACACTAAAAAACCACAGCCTACTTAGAAATTTTCAGTTCCGACCCATATGGGTGTTTTTGGGGGAGGGGGTTTGGAAAGGGGTATCTTTGACATCACTGAACAAACTGGGGATCTGATTGGGCGAATATGTTTAGATTACGTCAACCTCAATCACAGGCTATTAAAATTTTTTCTAGCCTCAACCATAGGGAGGTGTTTGCGGTAAGGAAAAAAAGGGATGGTGGGAGGGGGCAGTTGAATGGAATAATTTGGTCATCACCGAACGAACTGGTGATCTGATGTTCGGACGAATGAAATTGGATTAGTCTGAACGTTCATTTGGGTTAGCTATCAAGAATATTTTTAATCTGACATATGGGGGGTGTTTTTGGAGAGGGAGTGGGGGTTGATCACAGTAGTTTGGTCCTAATAGGTAATTTATAAGTAAGTACTCTAAGAAAGTGCTTTTAAGTAAGGTCTTTTTTGAATCAGATCCATAGGGGTGTACCAAAATGGGATGGGTGAGGGGGGGCTTGCGTATATTCAAGTCAACCAGTGCAACGCATAATCTCATATCCCAAAGAGTCGCTTAAAACTATCCGCAACGCTCGCTGTACGTTGAACGGTTCGCTTTTCGTGAAGGCTTGAATATTTCAGCCCTTAGGTTCTTCTACCCTTTAGTGTTGATCGAACGCGATGCCGATGTTAGTACATCCCCGGCTGATTAATGATTTGTAAGCCTTATTTCTTAAAGCTTGGTCTAAATACTTTTTGAGAAAAGCTTCGGACGGCGCACAGTGGCGCAAACTCGGAAAAAACTCAATTTTTCGTAAGCTGGAATTTTAATAATTAAATACACGTTTCTTATAATCAATTAGTTGGTAAAACCTACATTTCAATCTTCAATGTTCAAATTTAGTGATTCTTTGTAAAATAATGAGATTTTCCACAATTTCCGTAGGTACATATTATAATTCATTTTAAAAACTTGGTTTTGCCGTTTCATCAAAGGAAATACCTACATCTAAAACTGATGCATATTAATTTAAGGGATGGTACGAGTAAAATAGAGAATGTTTCGAAGAGAAAAAAGTCAAATTTTTGTGATTTTTTTGTGTTTTGAGACTTTAAAAAAAGTCCATTAACATCCGACGTGGCATAGCAATTTTTCGGATCTGGATACCTTTGAGTTTGTGGACCTTTCCTATAGGTACATTTCAGCTGCAATGACCTGCGATTTCGGCTTCCACGCTTGTTTTTGTATGTTAAAAACTGAAGTCCCATTTGGCAACCTCACGCGCTTGTTCAATCAGGAGATGTTTGTTTATTCCATTTAATATAATTTTGTTTCAAAGTGCTCTGAATGGTATAGATTTATGGCATTTGACAGATAGATACCTAATACATTGGTCTGCATGCTGTATTTTGATTGAATTTTATATTAATAAACACGTGAGCAAGTTATAAAAAATTTATGACGCACAGTTATGTTGCCACGTCATTTTCCGTTACCTACCTAAATGAAAAATCCAAATCGTTTTAACACAGAATGTGTTTTTGCGATGACCTACCGAAAAAAAATCGTCACAAAAAACCGACAGAAAAAACCGTTATGCGCCTTTTATAATGATTTTCACGTACAACCAAGCCGTTGGTAGGGAAATGGAACATCCGCAATTTTAATCGCACAGAAATCGTTCACCATTCGTTGGAAAGCTCCTGATTTATCCAACCATATTATGTTAACTACTGCGAAGTGCGTGGCCATCAACCTGAGTGTAGTGGATTTAAATATGTTTTACTTGGTGTAGGTAAACCAAGTGGGACATTTATATTCTGGTTATGCGGGTTAGTCCCTGAGGTATTCCCGTAAGGAATGTGAGCGAAATCGCCAAGGTCAGCTTGCTTGGCGGGAGGAACTGAGGGGTAGTTCGTGTCGCAGCCGCGTGGAGCACTGGGCTCGCATAGTGGGTGCTGGGTTCGATCGGTTTGGTGCTGAGCCGTTGTGTAATATTCCGGCCTAAGATTTATATCTGTAGGAGGAATATGTTGGGCTTGGTTGAAGTACTGAAAAGTATCCTTTGTTTTTAGCACATTTGGAGTGTATTTGACACTCGGATCGGCCGGGTAGCCTTGTGTAGAATATCGTGGATATTCGGAAATCTTTGTCGAATCATGATGATTGACTTCAGAGCGGGTCTGAAAGGTATCCTCGAACTTTTGTGTGTGTGAGGCTTGATCTAACGTTTCCTTCATGAATACGTTAGGTGAGAAGGCGATCTCTTCGCGAGGATCGAGCCTTGGGCCGTCGCTAGGAACAGCGGACGAGTCGAGCAGCGGGTAGGGAGCGCTGCGTGGGCTAAGAGGCCCGGCAGCGCCGTGTTCCGCCTCCCCTTGCATGAGGAAGTAGGACGGGCGGCGCTCCATCGAAATATCCGAGTTTATTAACTCGTTTTTGATACCTCTACGTATAGAAATAGAGGGTTTGGAAGGTGGACTCGCTTGACAGAGCTTCTTTCCTTTGCTCGGATGTCAGGGTCCTACCTTGTAGTCTTGAAAAAGACTTCCTTAGAGCGGATGAGCTGAGTAATTTATCGGCGTGCCCACAGCGGTCGGTGACGAGCCTAGTGCTACGAAACCCGGGCGACACGTCTCGGAACGTCCCAGCGGGCGTACGATCTAATGAGAATATCAATAGATGTACCGGGTGGCGTCCTGACAGAAGAACTACGTTGGGCAATGAGCAGGATGAATAATCACTGGACTCGTAGATGCCAATGCGAGATCTGTGTGGAGAGAAGGTATGCCTTGTAGAAAGCAGTAGGAAGCCGTTCTGAGATGAACTCGGGAGCAGAAGGATCGTCAGCGTAGAGCGTGTAGAATCTTCGTACTTCAGAGTGTAGTCGTCGAGAGCAGTGAGTGGAATGAATTTCGGAGGGCTCCGAGCGGGGTAATTATAGGGAGGTGGCCGCCTCCTGCCGCCTCCTGATTGGCCCGCTTAATTTCGTTAATTCAACTGTGTAATCTCATTGGCTCGCACATTGTTTTCTCAGTATCTGCGAGTATGATAGCTGAGTTGGTCCTCCGGGGTGGTTTCCCCACGTCCGTCGCTGCGACGGGGTCCCCAGAGGTGGCTTACGAGCGTCCATTGCGGAGACGACGACCTTGAGGTGTCTTCCCTGCGTCCGTCGTTTAGACGGGGTCCTCGGGTGGTTTCCCTGCGTCCGTTGTTCAGACGGGGTCCCCGGGGTGGCTGCTGGACCAGAGGTGGTTGCTTGCCGCCTCCTGGTTGGTTCGCCTATTGTCTCTCGTGTAATCCGTGTTTCTGATTGGCGAGTAGGCTTGTTGGAATTGTCCTTGTTAGTTTTAGAGGACGTTTGATTTTCTGTTTGAGTTTTCTCATTCAAGGCGACTTGGTTCGAGATACTTGTCGCGTCTCTCTCGCCCAGTAAGTGTTTAGGGAGGTCGCCTTGTATGTTATTAGTTAATATTTCACTTTTGAGAGAGAATTTCGTATTTTCTCTCTGGTGAAATATTTTGTTTGACGGAGTTATAACTCGACGTCTTATAAATATTTGTGTGTCGTGTCTACCTCTTTTTGGTAGCCCTGAAAAGGGCTGTTGACAAGAGGGGGTGGTTTTCACCACAGGCGCCCCCCCAAGACGTCGTGTTATAAATGACGACGCCGGTTGGGGTGTTTTGAGCGCAGTCACCCACCTCTCGTCGAATTTGGTAGAGGGGACGTGTCTTCTGGCGGATTTTCGGGGAGTTTCCTCCTTATTTTCTGCCTGATTTTTGCTTAGTGACACAGCTTCGTCTGTTTTTAGAGTGTAAGCTGGTTTTATTTGCTGTTTGGGAACTTTATTCGTGTGTTCGCCAATTTGTACTGTAACCGAAAACTTATCTCTTTTAACAACTTTGAATGGTCCCGTGTAAGGACATTGCAAAGAGGTGAGCTGTGTGGGCACTCTGATATAGACATGTGTACATGTATCCAAATTTTTGGGCATGTTGACGGCATACTTCGTATTATTATGTTTAATATGCGTAGGCCGGAAGAAGAGAGGCTCAGAAAGGTTTGTAGAAGTTACGAAAATGTCTCCTGGGAGTGGTACGTCAATTCCGTAAACTTTTTGGAATGGTGTAGTTTCCGTTGCTGGGTCTACTGCCGTACGCATGGCGAGTAGTACTTTTGGAAGGGCGTCGAGCCAATTTTCGTTTTGTGCTTTGAGAGCCTCTTTCAAAGATCTATTTCTGCGTTCTACCATTCCGTTTGTTGACGGTTTGTATGGTAACGTGTGAGTATGTTTTACTCCGAGACGTTCCATAATGGAATTAAATAGATCTGATTCGAATTGTGTGCCCTGGTCACTTGTGATGTATTTAGGTACTCCTTTTGAAGCTACCCAAATATTGATAATAGGCGTTTGTGATCGTGGACATTTCGATGTTGTTAAGAGGGACTGCCTCTAGCCAACCTGTTGCTCTATCGACCATCATTAGAATGTAACGTTTCTCTCCTTTAGCTAAAGGTAAGGGTCCGTAATGTCAACGTGTACATGTGAAAATTTGTTAGCCGTTTCAAATTCGGAGTAAGGGAGCTTCACGGAGCGAGTGATTTTTGCTCGTTGGCAAGTCTCGCATGCTCGGACCCAGTTGGAGACATCTGCACGAAGTCCGTGCCAAAAATATCTTTGTTTTACTTTATACACTGTAGAGTGTATGCCTGGGTGTCCCAAATTGTGAATTTGGCTGATTATCTCGTGCCTTATTTCGTTTGGAATATAAGGTCTTGGGTGTCCTAGGTCTAGGTTACACCAAATCTCTCCTTGAGGGAATTCAACTCGTGTGAGTTTCAATTTGTCCTCTGCGTTAGGAGGAGAATGAATTTGTGCATTTGAGATGTGCAGTAGAAGATTGCACTCTATCGCATCCGTAATTTGTGAAATTTCGGCTATGGGCGGACCCTCGTCAGTTTGGGTTGAAATTGATTTTGTTTGAATTTCAACTGGATCGAAGGGTCTGGAGAGTGCGTCGGCGACGACGTTGTTCTCTCCGGGTATATGTCGAATGTCACTTGTCATTTGAGAGATGTATGTTAGCCATCTCAATCGCATTTTAGAAAAATGTGCTTTTTTCTTAAGCATCGTGCCTAGCAGAGGCTTGTGATCTGAGCAAATATGAAAAGATCGGCCGTCCAAGTCATTGTGCCAGTGAATGCAAGCTTGGTAAACGGCGAACATCTCTTTGTCGAATGAGGCTTTATTCTTCCATTGTTCCGGAATTTCTTTACTGAAAAATCCCAATGGTTGGTAAGATTTTGAGCCGTGTTTGTCTGTAATTTCCTGCTCCAGTGCCGCTCCGATGTGTGTATCGGATGCGTCGCAGACTATTCTCCACTCTGCTGTAGGGTGTGGATGAGCAATATTATGCAATGTAGCTTTTATCATTGCTTGTTTTTAAGCTGTTGAAAGCTTTTTCTCTCTCTGATGTCCATTCGATAGGTGTTTTGTCATTTTTTTGTTTGACTGAATGGAGTCATACAGAGGTTGTGCTGTGTGAGCGAATTTACTTGAGCAAGCTCGGTAGAAACCACACATACCTAGGAATCTGCGTAGGCTTCGTACGTCTATTGGCCTAGGAAATTGTTCTATGGCTTCTATTTTATCTCGTTTAGGAATTATCCCTTCTTTCGAGATAGTGAAACCTAGGAAATCGACGGTAGGTTTTGAAAAAATGCATTTATCAAAACCTACTCGAAGTCCGTGTTCTCCTAGCTTGTCGAAAATTTGTTTGAGGTGGTTCATGTGTTCTTTATAATTTTTTAGAAGCCACCAATATGTCATCTAGGTATACAAATGCGAAATCAAATTTTCGCATGATGCTGTCCATGTACCTTTGCCATGTTTGAGCCGCTCCGGCCAAACCCATGCTCATTTTTTTAAACTCATAAAGACCGAAAGGTGTAATAATTGCTGTTTTATGAGCGTCATCTGGGTGCATCGGGATATGGTAATATGCCGATTTTTAAATCTATTGTCGAATAGATTTGTGTATTATGTAAATTCGCTTGGAAAGAGCGAATGTGAGGAGGAGGGTAGGCGTCTTTCTTCGTTTTCGCGTTCAGGAAACGGTAGTCGCCGGTGATCCTCCATGACCCGTCTTTTTTTGGCACACAGTGTAACGGGGATGCCCATTCGGAATCTGATGGTGCAATTATGCCCTCGGAGAGCATTTTGTCAAAAGTACTTTTGACTTGAGCCCGTTTTTCGCCTGCCATGGGTCTTGCACGGAAGTGTACTGGTGTTCCTTCCGTGGTTATACGGTGGTAAACCCCGTTGTTTTTCCACTTTCCTTGAAGTTTGCTCATTTTATCATTGTATTTTTCAATGATAGAGCGTATGTTTTTGTCCTCCGTGAGTTGTACGTCCTCTGGTTGAGGACTGTTGTCACGATGAGGGATAGTAGCTGCTATTTGCTCGTCAGTGAATTTTTTGTTCATGACTGCAGCGATTTTTTGATCGGCATAGCTTTTTATTTTATCTTTATAGATGTATTTGTGTTTGACCCGTATTCCGATATCCCAAGACTCGAGGAATGGTATACCGAGGATCGCTAGATCAACTTTCGTGATCATAAAATCGGTGGTCATGTCTCCGAGGCCGATGTTAATTGTCGTGTCAGCACGCCCTAGTGTGTCTATAGGGGCGCCGTTAGCTGCTGTGAGCTTGACGTTGGACTTACGAATTTTTAAGCCCAATTTTTGGTGACATTGTGGGGCAGAATGTTCACTTCTGCTCCCGTGTCAATGAGAAATTCAGTGCCATTTAGTTTGCACTTGAAAAAAAGCCTTTTATACTCATTAGTCTGCCGGTGTATAGGCTCAGATACACTGGCAGTTATTCGTTTTCCGAACTCTCTGCGTCGGAGGTTGGAACGGTACTTTCTTGTACCGATCTCTGAGTATTTTCGCTTGAAACCCAGGTTTTAGGCTGGCTTATAGGCGCTGCCTTTTTGATAGGTTTGGAGGCAGTATTTGCCTTCCAAGTGCAGTGTTCTGGGTCTGCACACTTGCGAGTTTCGTTACCGAAACGTGCGTGGTTTCGACAGACATAGGCCGTCGGTTTGTGAGGCTTACTCTCTACCTGCTGGGGTTTGAACTCAGCTTTTTGTGAGAGGGCCTTTTTGAAACCAGTCTTCGAGGGTTTCGAAGTAGATTCTACTCCTCGTATGTTGAGAGAGGGGTTCTCTGTTTTGTACGCGTGTAGCGTATCAGCTAGGTCGAGCCGGGCGGTCGTGGTAGGCTGTGCTGCGACCATGCCTCGGGCTTCGATAGGCAGAGTTTCGATCCACTTTTGAGTGATCAGAGCCTCTGAGAAGTACCCAACAGCCTTAGAGTACATTTTATGGTACTTGGTGCTGGGTTTTTTGGCGAGAGATGCGGGGTCCTCGAGTGCGAGGAGCCTGTCCTGTAAGGACAACCCGTATTCTCGTTGTAGGCGCTGTTTGGCCTCTTCATAAGGTGCGTGGGGTGCCGTGAGGTAAGCTGAGTCGATAGCTTCCCGCATTTCCTCCGGTACCCACTTGTATATAGCTGAGAAACATTCGTTCTGCGTTCTCAGGTGTTTTCGCACGCAGTATTGATCGAACTCGGCGAGTGCACGATCGATATTCTTCTTTTGGAAGATTGGTCTTTGATAATCTCCCATTTCCTCCAAAAGTGCTCGAAAGCCACTTTGTGTAGAGGGTTGTTGAGTGAGATGTGGGGCGTATAGGCCTGGCGGGGGTCGTACGCCCGCAGTGGTTCCCTGAAATCCACTAGCTTCATAAGAGGGAACGAAATGCTCCGTGTTAAGCCTGTTCAAAGGCGGGGTCACCATTTGTAGTGGATTTAAATATGTTTTACTTGGTGTAGGTAAACCAAGTGGGACATTTATATTCTGGTTATGCGGGTTAGTCCCTGAGGTATTCCCGTAAGGAATGTGAGCGAAATCGCCAAGGTCAGCTTGCTTGGCGGGAGGAACTGAGGGGTAGTTCGTGTCGCAGCCGCGTGGAGCACTGGGCTCGCATAGTGGGTGCTGGGTTCGATCGGTTTGGTGCTGAGCCGTTGTGTAATATTCCGGCCTAAGATTTATATCTGTAGGAGGAATATGTTGGGCTTGGTTGAAGTACTGAAAAGTATCCTTTGTTTTTAGCACATTTGGAGTGTATTTGACACTCGGATCGGCCGGGTAGCCTTGTGTAGAATATCGTGGATATTCGGAAATCTTTGTCGAATCATGATGATTGACTTCAGAGCGGGTCTGAAAGGTATCCTCGAACTTTTGTGTGTGTGAGGCTTGATCTAACGTTTCCTTCATGAATACGTTAGGTGAGAAGGTGATCTCTTCGCGAGGATCGAGCCTTGGGCCGTCGCTAGGAACAGCGGACGAGTCGAGCAGCGGGTAGGGAGCGCTGCGTGGGCTAAGAGGCCCGGCAGCGCCGTGTTCCGCCTCCCCTTGCATGAGGAAGTATGACGGGCGGCGCTCCATCGAAATATCCGAGTTTATTAACTCGTTTTTGATACCTCTACGTATAGAAATAGAGGGTTTGGAAGGTGGACTCGCTTGACAGAGCTTCTTTCCTTTGCTCGGATGTCAGGGTCCTACCTTGTAGTCTTGAAAAAGACTTCCTTAGAGCGGATGAGCTGAGTAATTTATCGGCGTGCCCACAGCGGTCGGTGACGAGCCTAGTGCTACGAAACCCGGGCGACACGTCTCGGAACGTCCCAGCGGGCGTACGATCTAATGAGAATATCAATAGATGTACCGGGTGGCGTCCTGACAGAAGAACTACGTTGGGCAATGAGCAGGATGAATAATCACTGGACTCGTAGATGCCAATGCGAGATCTGTGTGGAGAGAAGGTATGCCTTGTAGAAAGCAGTAGGAAGCCGTTCTGAGATGAACTCGGGAGCAGAAGGATCGTCAGCGTAGAGCGTGTAGAATCTTCGTACTTCAGAGTGTAGTCGTCGAGAGCGGTGAGTGGAATGAATTTCGGAGGGCTCCGAGCGGGGTAATTATAGGGAGGTGGCCGCCTCCTGATTGGCCCGCTTAATTTCGTTAATTCAACTGTGTAATCTCATTGGCTCGCACATTGTTTTCTCAGTATCTGCGAGTATGATAGCTGAGTTGGTCCTCCGGGGTGGTTTCCCCACGTCCGTCGCTGCGACGGGGTCCCCAGAGGTGGCTTACGAGCGTCCGTTGCGGAGACGACGACCTTGAGGTGTCTTCCCTGCGTCCGTCGTTTAGACGGGGTCCTCGGGTGGTTTCCCTGCGTCCGTTGTTCAGACGGGGTCCCCGGGGTGGCTGCTGGACCAGAGGTGGTTGCTTGCCGCCTCCTGGTTGGTTCGCCTATTGTCTCTCGTGTAATCCGTGTTTCTGATTGGCGAGTAGGCTTGTTGGAATTGTCCTTGTTAGTTTTAGAGGACGTTTGATTTTCTGTTTGAGTTTTCTCATTCAAGGCGACTTGGTTCGAGATACTTGTCGCGTCTCTCTCGCCCAGTAAGTGTTTAGGGAGGTCGCCTTGTATGTTATTAGTTAATATTTCACTTTTGAGAGAGAATTTCGTATTTTCTCTCTGGTGAAATATTTTGTTTGACGGAGTTATAACTCGACGTCTTATAAATATTTGTGTGTCGTGTCTACCTCTTTTTGGTAGCCCTGAAAAGGGCTGTTGACAAGAGGGGGTGGTTTTCACCACACTGAGTTATGAGCATGGTTATTTGAATCAATTGTTTACACACAGATGATCATTCTCAATAATTGATATTGTCAACATGATTGCAACCGCTTGTAAATTTTCTTATGATTTTCATGTACAACCGAGCCGTTGGTAGGGAAATGGAACTTCCGCAATTTTAATCGCACAGAAATCGTTCACCATTCGTTGGAAAGCTCTCAATTTATATAGGTAGTATTTTTCTTGTAGTTACATATTTATTTATATAATATTTATAGGGTTTTAGACCAAATTAAATGTCTAACAATTATTTATTTTATTATTGCCAAATATTGTTATTATTCACGTGCAACCAAGCCGTTGGTAAGGAAATAGAATCATCGCAAAAACACATTCTGTGTTCCTATGATTTCATACAGAGTATGGAAAAAGAAATAAACCGGGGGGTGCAGGGGGGCGGAGCCCCCCGCCGAGGCGCAAAGCGCCGAGTTTTGACATCTTCATCGTTACAGTACCTAGTCCTACAAGGCAAGGTTATTCATGGATAAATCCTTTTACCCATCACATCCTATACCTAGATTATGCATGTGCATAAGAAAACATCACAATTTTTGACATTTTATGTCTTTGCTCTGGCACATAACTCGAAAACCGTTACCAAATGTGTTACCAAATATTTTGATGATTTCCGCTTACAACCGAGTCATTGCTAGGGAAATGGTACTTCGTCGTTTTTCATCCCACAAAATTTGTTGACCATTCGTTCGAAAGCTCTCGATTTATCCTACCATATTATGTTAACTACTGCGAAGTGCGTGGCCAACAAGCTGAGTTATGAGCAAGGTTATATGAATAATTGTTTACACACAGGTGATCATTTTCGATACCTAATTGATATTGTGAACATGATTGCAACCGCTTGTTAATTTCTGATGATTTCATTGAGCTGGTGTTTCGATGATGTGATTCATAGCAGGTGATCCGAATATTGCGAGAACGGTTTGATTTGTGAAACGGTGGTTAAATCATTTTAATTGGTAATTTCTATACTTTACACTATAGGAAGCTGTAATTTCGTATGTAGCCTCTTTAGGACATTTACTTGACGATGCCCGGGGTCCGGATCAGATGAGTGGCTCTTAAAGCTAATTTCTATACTTTATACTCTAGGAAGCTGTAATTTCGTATGTAGCCTCTTTGGGACATTTACTTGACGATTCCCAGGGTCCGGATCAGCTGAGTGGCTCTTAGAGCTAATTTCTATGCTTTACACTCTAGGAAGCTGTAATTTCGTATGTAGCCTCTTTAGGATATTTACTTAACGATTCCCAGGGTCCGGATCAGATGAGTGGCTCTTAAAGCTAATTTCTATGCTTTACACTCTAGGAAACAGTAATTTCGTATGTAGCCTCTTTAGGACATTTACTTGACGATGATGATCTGTGGGGTCTCTGAGCCTAATTTGTTTTTTAATTTACTTATGATGCTGAAACCTGAAATGCAGCTTCTTTTTGGAGATCTGGAATACAGTTACAAAGTATGGAGGGACTCAGAGCAGCTTCCGGACCTCCAAGGCTTACTTTCCTATTCGACTCACGGTGTTGTTATTTAGATGGAGCTCCTCTGGGACTCCTCGGAAATAATTACGAGGTACGGAGGCGCACTGATCAGCTGAGTAGCCTCTGAACCTATATTCTATCCTTACCTTTTTTTAAACATATATACTGTGAAGCATAAAAGTCTTGGAACTGTAAAAGTGCGAACCCTCCTTGATCTGATCATATATTACATAGAAGTGCTATCGAACAAAGAAATAATAAACCATTGTGTAATAATTTGCAGCGTTTCATCTAAAATGGTCAGCTTGATGATGTCTAGATAGGTGATCAAGGTTAAATGTGACTGGCCAATAACCTTGCACCACGGCAATCCAGATGCAGTACCTACTCCTCCCACACTTGTGCTTGTTACTGCTTCGATCGATGCTGCTCGATCATCTATCGATTCACACGAGCATGGATTCACACAAAGTATTCATCGATTTCTAATTCGAATCCACCATGAAGAATTAATAGAACTAACTTAATAGAATCCAACAGAATCCGCACGAATTCAAGTTTTCGGATTTTTATTATTTTAGGGCCCTTTCACCAAAAAATGTGAACCCAGTTTGTCAGGATCCAAGTTCAATGTAAACCATGGATTGATCTCAGTTCGAAATAATTTCGGTTTCACCAAGTTGATCTGAGTTCCTAGGAACGAGTTTTTGCCTGAACCAGGATCATTGAAAACTCCAGTTGAACCACTGTTGATCCAAGATTACAAGTTGAACTTCCGGTGTCCTGGTGACATTGAGAAGAGATACCATATCTTGGGAGGGGGAAGGTATGGTTTTTTTCTTCTTCTTTATTTCTCTCATCACTAGCTTGGTCCTGCGTATGCATATTCCGTTTGTGCTTTTACTCGGAGAAAGAGCACCTCCTACACCTCATACTAAACCATTTTGATACCTATTCTTGGATCTAAAATAAATTAACGCGAGAGAGAGAGAGAGAGAGAGGGAGGGAGAGAGAGAGAGAGAGAGTTCCTAGCAGGGGAGGCAGGGCGTCCGTATAACAGCTTCGCCTCAAAAATTGCAAAAGGAGCTATTTTAAAAGGTGAGTGAAAGTTTAATATAGGTACCTTTTCTTTTATCTCGTCTACTCCAATACCTATTCATAGTTATCAAATGAAGTTGAAGGAGGTGGCAAAAAAGGACAAATTAATGAAATAACCTGAACGAGAGTTCTTGCTATTATCCAGGGGTGCCCCCCCCCCCCCCCCCCCCAAGCGCAACGACTCGAGGCCCCCCCCCCCAACTCCTGACCCCCCCCCCCAAACTCCCGACCCCCCCCCCCCCAACTAAAATATTTATTAAATAGGTAATGTAAATGATACACTGATGTGATAAAGAATGTTGTATTTCTTGTTTTAAACGCTAGCAAATTGTTAGTATAAATCTTATTACTTGTTCATAAAAAAAATTTAAAAAATACTCATTTTTCTAACCCCCCCCAAAAATTTCAACGACGCAGTTTGCGTCGTGACCCCCCCTGTGGGCACCCCTGTATTATCACTTGATAAATTATGAACACTCGAAAAAATAAATGAAATAAATAATAATATAAATAAAGTTGAATAAAGAATAGGTCAAGAGAATTTTGGCCAAATTTTTATGGCGTATGTGAGGAGTCGAGCAACAATTGGTCTGAGTTTATGCCCATGTAACCAGCCTGCCGAAATCGAGTGTTCAATGCTGAACACCGATTGATCGGAGATAAGCCTTGAACTACCATGGTGAAATCCAATATTGCCGACGATTTCAGTTGAGTACCTAGTCAAACTGTGTCTGAACTCGGATCAAAAACTAGGTGAAACTGGCCCTTAATTGTTTACCTTCCTACCTTTTTCTTCTTCTTTTCGTCAGGGGTACCTTCTGCCGCTACCCGTGGTAGGTACCCCTGAATCTACGCCCCTGACCACCAACCTTCTCCATCTTTTGACACAATTTCCATTCCTCTAGTCATACCTACCTACCTGATGTCCTACGACTGATTATGTGAAACGTAGCACTCACTGCTTCACACATTTGGTCAAGAGATTAGGAAAAGTACCTACCTTTAGGTACTTACCTATGCCTTACATAGCTTCCAGCATGGACTGGCAAATCACACTCTAATGGTGTGGTTTGAATAGTTTGTGACATCAGAATTGGGATGAAGCAGGAATGAACGAGCACCAGTGAGAAGGAAGAAGAGCATTTAATTTGAATGAATAATTTGGTAAGTTTGAAATCCGTACCTTTTACTATTATTCCTAATAATTAATTATCATTCCTAATAAGTTAAAAATCAAAAGGGAACCATTAGCCACAACAGAGTCTGATTCTACTTCATAACCTAAGCTGCTAAGACGTTTCGTTAATTTCACTTTACAAACACTCCTTTTGCATACACATGTTTTGGGGTGGGGGGGGGGGGGGGGTCTTGCAAAAATTTCTGACACATTTTTGATGCTGAACAGCCAATCAACAACTTCCCCTAGATGCGAATATGTATAATGATTTTCTAATAACAACCGATCCAAATACTGGATTACGAGTACTTAGGTATTGAACTTGGTAATATAGCCCAAAAACATAATATAGGTACTAGATACTGTCTTTAATGATTTTTTATGCAAGGGGAGAAAACTTGAATTTTCTCTTATCTGACTTCATTTTTAATGAGGGTTGTTTCTTTATTTGTTTGAAAATTGGCTCTAAAAAGGAAAAAAACTGGTCTGTAGAATTTTGTAAGGCACTGATTAAAAAAAAGAAAAAAATAGTCAGTTATTTTTAAATTTTTACGAGTTCTATTTATTTCGTGCTAAAACCAGAGATTGATTTTTTTTTTAACTCCAGGAGTTTAAAAAAGTTTGAAGTAATTTTCGGCCACTAATTAATGATGAAAAACTTCCAGACTGTTTCAAGTCACCAGACTTTGCAGATGATTTAAAACAAGCACTAATTATTATAAAAAATAAATTACCTGCACGTCCGAAAAAACAATTTTTTCTAAACGATTCTGTTCCCCAAAGAGCCTTCGACCTTTTAACACCATAACCAAATTTTTATATGCAAAACTACAGGAACTACAGTTATTGAAAGTTGAAAAGTGTTTCAATTCACCCGCGTTTATCTACTATTAATGAGTGACCAGTGTTGGTGTAATGAATGAACAAACATACCTACAGACAGAGAAAATTTACTTAAAAACTTAATGATTTCTGAATAACATAAAACAAAAATTAAATAAAAATAAAAATGCATAAGTAATTCGGCTCAGTGTTGACAGACAGCATTGTTATGATAGCAAATTAGAATTAAAATTCGACATATAAATAATATTCAAATGAGAATAATGAGAAGTCACTTGGATCACCACTGTAGGTAGGTACCTACATAGAAACTACTAAATAAGTAAAATGTAGGTGTGGGCGAATCCGTAGGTAGGTAGTTAAGTTAACAATAAATCTCCACACGATAATTCGAAACTAATATTGATGGTATTTGTAGTGGATTTAAATATGTTTTACTTGGTGTAGGTAGACCAAGTGGGACATTTATATTCTGATTATGCGGGTTAGTCCCTGGGTTATTCCTGTAAGGAATGTGAGCGAAACCGTCAAGGTCAGCTTGCTTGGCGGGATGAACTGAGAGATAGTTCGTGTCGCAGCCGCGTGGAGCACTGGGCTCGCATAGTGGGTGCTGGGTTCGATCAGTTTGGTACTGAGCCGTTTTGTAATATTCCGGCCTAAGATTTATATCTGTAGGAGGAATATGTTGAGCTTGGTTGAGGTACTGAAAAGTATCCTTTGTTTTTTGTACATTTGGAGTGTATTTGACACTCGGATCGGCCGGGTAGCCTTGTGTCGAATATCGCGGATATTCGGAAATCTTTGTCGAATCATAATGATTGACTTCAGAGCGGGTCTGAAAGGTATCCTCGAACTTTTGTATAGGTGAGGCTTGATCTAACGTTTCCTTTGTGAATACGTTAGGTGAGAAGGCGATCTCGTCGCGAGGATCGAGCCTTGAGCCGTCGCTAGGAACAGCGGACTGGCCGGGCAGCGGGTAGGTAGCGCTGCGTGGGCTAAGAGGCCCGGCCGCGCCGTGTTCTACCTCCCCTTGCATGAGGAAATAGGACGGCCGACGTTCCATCGAAATATCCGAGTTATTAGCTCGTTTTCGATGCCTCTATGTATAGGAATAGAGGGTTTAGAAGGTGGACTCGCTTGACAGAGCTTCTTTCCTTTGCTCGGATGTCAGGGTCCTACCTTGCAGTCTTGAAAAAGACTTCCTTGGACGGTAAATTAGAGCGTATGAGCTGAGTAATTTACCGGCGTGCCCACAGCGGTCGGTGACGAGCCTAGTGCTACGAAACCCGGGCGACACGACTAGGAACGTCCCAGCGGGCGTACGATCTAATGAGAATATCAATAGATGTACCGGGTGGCGTCCTGACAGATGAACTACGTTGGGCAATGAGCAGGATGAATAATCACTGGACTCGTAGATGCCAATGCGAGATCTGTGTGGAGAGAAGGTAGGCCTTGTAGAAAGCAGTAGGAAGCCGTTCTTGAGATGAACTCGGGAGCAGAAGGTTCGTCAGCGTAGAGCGTGTAGAAATCTTCGTACTTCGAGGTGTAGTCGTCGAGAGCGGAGAGTAGAATGAATTCGGAGGGCTCCGAGCGGGGTAATTATAGGGAGGTGGCCGCCTCCTGCCGCCTCCTGATTGGTCCGCTTAATTTCGTTAATTCAACTGTGTAATCTCATTGGTTCGCACATTGTTTTCTCAGTATCTGCGAGTATGATAGCTGAGCTGGTCCTCCGGGGTGGTTTCCCCACGTCCGTCGCTGCGACGGGGTCCCCGGGGGTGGCTTACGAGCGTCCGTCGCGGAGCCGACGACCTTGAGTTTAGACGGGGACCTCGGGTGCTTTCTCTGCGTCCGTTGTTCAGACGGGGTCCCCGGTGTGGCTGCTGGACCAGAGGTGGTTGCTTGCCGCCTCTTGGTTGGTTCGCCTATTGTCTCTCGTGTAATCAGTGTTTCTGATTGGCGAGTAGGCTTGTTTGAATTGTCCTTGCTAGTTTTAGAGGACGTTTGATTTTCTGTTTGAGTTTTCTCGTTCAAGGCGACTTGGTTCGAGATACTTGTCGCATCTCTCTCGCCCAGTAAGTGTCTAGGGAGGTCGCCTTGTATGTTATTAGTTAATATTTCACTTTTGAGAGAGAAATTCGTATTTTCTCTCTGGTGAAATATTTTGTTTGACGGAGTTGTAACTCGACGTCTTATAAATATTTTTGTGTTGTGTCTACCTCTTTTTGGTAGCCCTGAAAAGGGCTGTTGAAAAGAGGGGGTGGTTTTCACCACAGTATTAAAGAATATTCAATAATACAATCAATTGAAAGCCATTATATTACTTGATGGGTTTGTAGTGAAGATAGGTATGTAGATGTGCCTTTTTACAAGTTGCGGTGAAACTCTCCTCTTGAACTGGGAATGACCATCTCATCCCCACCAAGAACTCATCGTAAACATTTCGCTTCCCCGTCTCATAGCTACATGGAACAGCGCTTCTGCGGCCCCTCCATCATCCATGGTTCCCTTATCTCAGTAGATAACAAATTCTGATAACACTGTAATCAATTTTAAGCGAAAACTATTGACTGTAAGTGTAATTTATTGAAATCATTTTCAGAACCCAGTTACTCTACTCTGTGCCAGTTACTTATCTACTGTGAGTGTGACACAGTAATTGTTCTTCTAGTCAAGCTCGAGGTTTCATTGAACTGTTTCTACGTCGAGAATTTTACATATCTTTAGCAGCTATCTGGGATTCACCACAAGCTGGCTCTTATCATACATAGGCTACAACTCAAGTGGAGAGCAGCGCGAAATTAATTTATTGAGTAATCATCGTTGGAGATTACACAAAAAGTAAGACCTACTGTCAAAATTACACCTAGGTACTACAATTATATTTTGTAAAGGTTGTTCATAATTGAAGTTAATAAAACATTTACTGCATTCACCACCCGTATTAGATTGAAAATTATTTCTGTTACACACCCTCCATGTTATTAGGGTTTGGAATCAAACTGAAAACATTCCTACTTTACA
Organism: Adelphocoris suturalis; assembly: GCA_030762985.1. NCBI lineage: Eukaryota > Metazoa > Arthropoda > Insecta > Hemiptera > Miridae > Adelphocoris > Adelphocoris suturalis. Next base: position 31,672,687 of record CM061046.1, read on the forward strand.
GAGGGACATTCTTGATTCTTATTCTGGAGTTGTGCTACTGTTATTATTAGGTTATTAGGATGTTTTTTATTGCAGGTAAGCCCCATATTTTGGTAGGTATAGCTTCATTCCAAATTAATGTAGCCTTAAATGACTGCCTAGAGCTGGTATTCAATAAGGGAGACAATGAAGTTTTTATCTAACTATACGTTGTCAAGAAGTGAGGGAGGAGGTTCTGAGGATATTAACTAGGTAGAAACTCTACTACTGGCCATGCCACATCGACCGCTGTGCTCGCAAGCGACAGCTGGTTGAAGCATTGGGTTAACCATTTGCTGTATGAGATCCCTTGTTTTGGTAGTGCCGAAATCTCTGTTTCCTCATGGGTCTTCCAAAATTGTGTTCATCCAAGCAAGCATGATTGCTACTGTAAAACGAAATTCCATTCTTGGTCCCATTCTCTTCTCCACTTTATCAATGACCTCCCCTCATGTCTGCTAATTTTCAGTTTTAACTATCATTGCCCAGTTGATAGGCCAGCTGATGGGGTTTCATTGGTGAACGAGGGTTTGACGATCATTACTCGATGGGCTGACTCCAACAAGATTCGTTTTAACCCTTCCAAGTTCCAAGAAATAATTATTTGGAAGTCCTCTTTAAACACAGCAGTAATTCCTCCTATCCTGGTCGGTGATTGCGTCATTCCATATTCTTCAGAAGTTATATATATATATATATATATATATATATATATATATATATATATATATATATATATATATATATATATATATATATATATATATTGTCGATTTTCTGTTGCAACCAATAAATAAAAATCATGTATCATGTTTTCTCTCATAGCATTGTTGCTAAATACCGAATTTCACCTTCCTCTCTACATTAGGAGGGAAATGAGCTCCCGAGCTCACTCAGCTGATCTGAGTGGTTCCTCACTTTGTAAATCGTATACACCTCCATACTAAATGTCAGCCTCCTTGCTCTATTGGGAAAGAAATGAGCTACCGAGCTCACTCAGCTGATCTGGTTGGTTCCTCACTTTGTCATTCGTGCACAGCAGGCCTATAGACGCTCCATACCAAATTTCAGTCTCTTAGGTCAGTTAGGACAGAAATGATCCCACGGCCTCAGTCAGCTGATCTGTGTGGTTCCCTAAATTTGTCAATCGTACACAGCAGGCCTCTAGGAACTCCATACCAAATGTCAACCTCCTAGTTCTATTGAGAGAAAAATGAGCCCCAGAGCTCGCTCAGCTGATCTGGGTGGTTCCTCATTTTGTCAATCGTCCGTAGCTTCCCTATAGAGGCTCCATACCAAATTTCTCCCTCCTAGGTCTACTAGGAGGGAAATGAGCTCGTGAGCTCACTTAGCTTATCTCTGTAGTCCTCACTTTGTCGATCGTACACAGCAGGGCTATGGATGAGCAATCCCAAATTTTAGCCTCCTATTACAAATCTATAGCCTCCTATTACAAGTCTATTACAACTTCAAAAGCTGCTGCTTATGGGCTGTAAGCCATCAAGTTCAATGCAAAGAATTGTCTACTGTCACGAGTGGATATAGAAAGGTACAAGAAGAGTCTGTTTACTATCAATGGTGGTTTCAATTGCACAAATATCTTCAACACCATTATGTGCTGTAGAAATACGCTTCACAGTCATTTCTTCTTTATTAAACTTCAATGGTAATAGGCTCAGTTTGAAGTTTTTGCTGCATAGGACGAATAGCATAGTCATTAGGAACCTCAGTAAATTATGGTGGTTCCGCACTATGAAATTCTATTCTACCTGTCTCATGGAGACTCTGTTTCAAATTACAGCTTCATAAATTAGGTGGCATAGAAAATAGCTTATGAGCTCAATCAGCACATTATGGTGTTCCACAAATTGAAGTTCTATTCTACCTGTCTCATACAGGCCCTGTTTCAAATTTCAGCTTCAGAGATTGAATACCATAGAAATCAGTTTCAGGAGCCAATCAGCTGGTCAGAGGTCTATGCATCGTGTAGTGCCTTCTTTTCGCATCATTGGTTACTTAGCTACATCAGCTTGGCTCTTGGCTACATTAGTTTGAAACGTAGTGAAATAAATCAGCTTTCCTTCACACTTAGGGGGCTTAGGGATCATGAGACGTCGAGATAAAATTTGAGCATTCCAAAAAGTGGCGAACGATTCTCCTGCTATGAAAACTTAGTGGTTGCACTTCCCTAGCAAAACGCATTGTTTGTACGTGAAAATCAATAGAAAACATGTCGGCTTGCGCTGAATTTCGCTTAATTTGCAAGCACAAAACCCAGCGGTAAAACATGATACAGGTTAAAACCTTGGACTGTGGATTAGCAGTGATGTATCTTGGACATTAAACACTCCAGTATTAGGCGTAAAGTATATGGCATACTACACTCCCTCCGCAAGATCTCTTATTGCACAACTGAAACTATGAGGTTGACCCTAATCAGGACTCTTGTGATTCCACGCATATTTTACGTCATCCCTGTGTTCTCCCTCTCTCTCAACTCTGAATCATCTAGGAAATAACAAGTTGCTGTTAATACTTGTAGTAGATTTGTGTTCAATCTCAAAAAAGGGTCCATATTTCTGGTTTTAAACCCAAAATATTGGGTTGTGATGTAGCATCCTATATATATAAGATAAAACATTAACTTTCATTTTTAAACTTTAAGACAATACCTGCTAATATTCCATTTTATTTTTAAAAAAAATTAATTAGGTAGTTGTGAGAGGATGAGAACGATCATCCTGACCCACACCTCGTGTAGGGCATATTTGTTTCTCTCAAGGTTGCTCTGGAATTCACTGCATTGAGTATTCGTGCTCTGCCTACCCTTGTGCGCTTCGAGGAAGCCTTTAGGCCCATTTACACTGAGCGTGCAATGTTCGCAAACAAGGTTTGTGAACGGTCACTATGATGGTGCACATACATTGTAAGCATTCACTCGCGCCGAGCAATGTTTGTAAACAGCGTTTGTTCGTGTGCGGGGTCGATCCATTGGCTTCCGTTTTTCTGCGAATGGTCAGGTTTCTTGCGCCAGAACAGCTGTTTGGTTGGCTGTGTGCTGGCAGGGTAAACGCACCCTCCTTTTAAGCGTCTGAAAAAACGTTCTGCGCAGCACGGTGCGACCTGTTTTGAACAGACAGAGCGCGCTCAGTGTAAATGGGCCTTTATCTGAATGGCACACTAGCTGGCCTCCTACTTACTTTTTTCTTCCCTAATTCTTCACTAGTTGTCAACCCTTCGTTCTCTCTAATACTCTCCTTATTGCATAATTATAACATATATATTTGACTACTCACATCGTCATTGTTTTGTTAGTTATTTTGTATATTTTTCAATTTTCTTTCTTTTTCTTCTCTCAAGTACTTTTGGAAATTCATACACTTTTTCTTACTACAACTATGCTTTTTTTAATTTTAAAAATAAATCTCCATTACAGCGTGATGTTTACGTACCTATTTACATTTATATTGTATGCACACTCTGTGGGACCCAAGTTTCCTATGTGTATATAAATAAATAATAGACTCCTAGTTTTTGTGTACACTCATCCAAAGCACCTTCATTCAGGCAAAACTCTCTTTCTATAGATTGTGAATATGTCAAGAAGACTGAGTAATAGAGAATGAAGTTCAGTTCGTATAGTAGGTAAACGGGGAGGTACTATTATTTATTTATTTTTCAATATCATTTGTATAGTATGATAATTTCTTGTTATTTGTTCCAGACAAACAGCAAAATGGGTGGGTGGAAATTGGAAGTAGGTAAGATGGCGATTTACATGATTTTTCCTGTTGGTACATTCTATCTTTTCAATCAACCTCAATATTTCGAAGAATGGGTCATCAAAATGAAGAAAGAAGTATACCCTCCAGAAAATCCCGATCACCGAAAATTGTTGGAAGAAACTATTGCGAATTTAAACAAAAAACAAGATGTTCAAATGTTAAGAGCTTTGGAAGAAACACACTAGTTTAATGTATCATTATTGCGTATTTGTAAATATTTATGTTAATATAAAGTTATATAATTAATTGTGTTTGCTTTTCTATGTGCCACTGATCGGGGCTCTAAAGCCTTCTCCTCCTCGAAAAAGAAATAATAATAAATACGCAAAAATAATAATTATAAAATAAAATGAAAAAATTAAAACGTTCCAATTGGTACGTGTATGGGCCGTTGCTTGCTTCAACATGTTATTAACGATTGAATATCTCAATCATTAAGTTACTGTTTAAATAAGGAAGAATTAGACTCTATTGATTCATTAATTGATCAGTTAGAGCATAATGCAGTTATTCTGTACGAATGATTCATTATTAATATTCTTGTTTATTTTGAATGAAAAAGAGAACTGTTGAAAAAAATGAAAATGCGGTTAAGTGTAATAAAATAGTCCTCTTTTAATATTTGTAAATTATTCCCACTCAAATCTTGCGTTAAAAATACGAATCGTAAGGTCAATTAAATGCGGTAATCCACTTGCTCCACAATTTCCAAGCACAGTCAATGTCTGAAGCTTTCTTAAACTAATCATTCTCTATCGTTCCTAGTTTTGTTACCTATATTTTCCAAGTAAATTAACTTTAGTAATGGTTAGATATATGTACTGAAAAGCCTGGGTTTTGAATGTTGTAGAAGGTACTTATGTGAAGTTATGGTATGAATTTCGCAAGATTTCTACTGAATTTTACTGACTGTTCTAGACGAAGTGTGCAGAACTTGAAATTTTTATTCATGTACGAGTATAACCTCCTACGAGTAGCAATGAAGTAGGTAATAACAAGAAAACGAAAATGAGAGGCTCGTTTGGAAATACGTGTCAACACTTACGAGTCTTCTCTTTCAGAATCACAGTCAAGATGTGCATTTCAAAAAAAGGCGACAGGTGGAAGAAGATGTTTGCAGGGAACAGTATATCAATGTTATAACGGTACAAGAATAGGTAAAAGTGTAGGATATTGAGAAAAGAAGCTGAATAGATGTCAAATCTGCGAAGACCGATGAAAAAGCTTGTAACGGCCCAAAAATATTTGATACCCCGACAGGAATTCGAACTTGGGTCGCTACAACTACGGGAAATTTCCCGAAGTTGCAACACTCCAAGGATCAGAGCTATGAGGCCAGGGTGATCAAACCTCTTCGACTGTGAGAGTTATTTTCCTGGAGCGTAACATTTCTCCGGAGTCAAATACCAGCCGTCTCGGCTGGTTTGGGGTCGGACGAAGTGAAACTGCAGGCCAGTGGCTCAGCAGATGCTCGCTGGAACAAGTCAGCAGTCGAGCGAGGTCATTGTCACAGTGTGTTTTGACTCAAGGGAGTGAGGAAGTGAAAGGTGCTTTCGACAGGAAATGTGATGTTTACAGTCTTTTGGCTCGAGAGGGATTTAATTAATTATTGTTTCTTATGATTTCGGGTCCTATTTCGACTGTGCCCCTGTAAAGGCTCAAAAATATTTGATACCTCAACAGGAGTTCAAACAAGCATCGTTACAACTACGGGAAATTTCCCGTAGTTCCAACTCCAAGGATCTGAGCTATGAGGCCAGGCGCCAGGGTGATCAAACCTCTTCGACTGTGAGAGTTGTTTTCCTGGAGTTTAACAAGTTCATACCTGCTGAGCCATTCATTGATGGCCCTATGATTTATTACCCTCTCAATCACGCATATTAAAGTGAGGGAGGGGGGGGGGGGGACAAAAGAATGAATAAGTAGTGTACCTATTTATTATTATTATTATTATTATTGTAAAGCCGCGTTTACACCAGAGTTTGAAACACGAGTTGCAAACATCTCTAAAAACGCGCATTTTTAGACGAAACATTTCGCTGTCACAAACAGTTTTTCAGTGTTTGCAACAGAAATTTTTGTTTCCACCTGAAGTCGGTAAAGATCAGAGGGAGTTGCAAACTTTTGTTTGCAACACTGGTTTCGGTCACTATGTGCCGTTGAAACACGAAACAGAAACATTTCCCCGCCATCCCCTTCGCTGCCACCTCCACTCTCACGTTGATTTTGATATCTTGAACAGGTAACTCAAGCTTGTGTATCAAATCTCCGGTAGGTAGCTAAAAAGCGCAAGGTTACGGCTAGTTTTTCCGTTACAGAAATAGCCTTTCGGTAATTCGTATCCATTTTCGAAATTTTGTGACCAATCATTAAAGTTAGATATTCAAAATCCTCACTGGTCATTCTTACAAAGTTTTTAAAACGTCCGTCCGTTCTCAGTTCATCTGATAGAGGGTCTACATCATCTCTATTAAAATCGTCCAACAGAGCGTTTCCACTGTACGTAGGTAGCTCTGGAATGCAGAGACTGCCTCACCCAGTATCGTCTCACTTATATATTAAATTAATTTGAGATTTTGACTTAAATGAAATTGTTAACCACCGATTTTATGGAAAAAAACTCATCCTAAATAATATTCTGAAATTCAAAAAATGTTTTGGATTTAATTTTGTTTTTTTGTTTTTCTGTAGTTTATCTATTCTTTGGCAAATATTAATTCAAGTAGGTACATTTTTCAGCATAAATCTGTGCAAAATCTTTTTTTAAATATTCTAGTTCACTTCTTGATAAACGTCTTTTGACTAAAATTCTGCTAAAAATATTAATTTAACAATTTTTAGCCATGTTTGGCCATTTTTAGTAAATTGTTTTGCACAATTTTTGAAATTTGACATATTTAATAGGTACGCTAAAAAAATCCTGGCCAACAAACTCATCTTCTCGTTGCAGAAGCTTGACTTTTTTGCGCAATAAAAGAATTTTACCTCAATCCTGATGATGGAAATTGTCTAAAAATTTTATTTTAAAATTTTTGGAGCCATTGCAATAGCTTTATTATTTACGAAAATTCGGTAAAAAAATTAATAAATAAATGTTCAAAAAAATAAAAAGTTGAAGCCTGAAAGTCTCAATAATGTTTTCCAGGTGTGTAGACCATATTGTTTCCAGCACTCCATACTCTGTAGCATTTCAACGGATGCCATGTCCATCCGTGCCTGGTCAGTGCCACGTCTTTGCCACGCGCCCGTCCTGTGTGAATTGGCCCTAACTCTCGAGTGGATGCGGCAGCACGCCACTTTGCTGAACAAGGCACTGTTGGTCTCCACAACAACATTTTTTACAGTAACCACATTAAATATCTAAAATCAATTAGAACTGAGAAACTATTGGAACAACACAGCAATGAATTGTTACATAGTGGACAATGGACACAACAGATCATACCCCTCCCAACATCCCTCCCTTGGTATGCTGGTGTTCCAGGCTCCAACAAATTTTTCACAACAATAAATAGAAACCTTATTGGCCACGGCAATGACGGGCTATACAAATACTGCATGAACAGGACTAATCATCCCTCCCCTTTCTGCTCTACATGCCAAGGCTCTCAACACATAGACAACATTGAACACCTGCTCAACCAATGCACTCGAATTTCAACCGAAAGAGTAAAATTTATAGAAGACATCCACATCGTAACATCAGTCCTTCAATACCACATAAAGGATGACCTTAATATGAGTTTTTAAAATAAGCTATATAATTTCTTAGAAGCTTCACAAGCAGCAATTTGAGGAAGCAAACAATTTTTCATTGAATATATCAGTGAATTTACTCCACCAGTGTCCGACATGAAAAGAGGACAATGAAGCTGAGAATCACCACCACCACCACCTCCTCTCAGGGGCCAGCGAATCAGCTCACGAACAGAATATTGAAGAAGAAGACGAACATAATATTGTTAACGGAAATTTATAAGTAGATTCTGGTGATCTGGTCTGGTCTTGTGATCTTTTCTGCCGGTTGTGTTTTCTATTGGCCCACTAATCCTATGCCTATAGCCTTGAGGACTCCAAGAGATTTATAGTTTCGATTTGGTGTAGGGTACAGAAGTCAAGATATCAATATGATTGATCAAAGATTGAAAAGAGAAATCATCAAGAATCTACATGCTGCTATCGACAGTGAGATGCTTGAACGGAATGATGTAAGTAATGATCTTCGTAAAGCTATACCTACTGCCTGAAGTGGTACCCAATAATAGGTACCGTACACCTGACTTAAGTGAAAGAAGTGACTTCATCCTCCTGGTGATTTGTTTTCCTCAACGGAAGGTACACAAAACTGGTCACTTCATAATGACATCGGGTTCTTTGAGGAACTGCGATGGGTGTCAAAAGGAAAACCTCAACTCGTTTTTGCAACAGATTTCGGATTGACGATATGGCATTAAGTAGGTACACACTGTTCATACTTGGGCAACTGTACCATGTAAGTTAATGTTGGTAGGCAGTCTCTTTTTAGGCCAGTTAATTCATCCACAAAATGTGTCACTTCGACAAAGGCCTCCATTTTCTAGTACATATCTACCTCGTACAAAAATTCAACTTTTTTTTCCGTGTTTAGGGTGGTTGTGGAAACGGCATACTATCTTGTTTGTGATGGCTATACGTATCTTTTTCCAGCAAAATTCCTTGAAATTTGCTATTGAAAAAATTGGGGGGAGTAGGTATCGTAGAATTTGACTGGTCAAAAACACAATACCCCCCACCACCACGCTCGAAGCAGTGTATTTACGTACATACCTGTGCTGGGTTTTATGTTTTACTACTTACAGTTAGTTAACGTGATGATTCAGATAAACTCTCTGATCGATGGTCTACGATTTTAATCACGACTGAGTTCGGAATGTGGATGGAATAGCTTCCTCTCCCGCCGTTATCTGGTTTGTTTCCACTGCTGTACGGAACAGGTTCAGCTCAAGCTGCACTTGCGCCGTGAAGAAGGAAAGAAAAATGCATTGCCGTAGTCCCCCAGTTCATATTTGGTGCAAGATATCCGGTGTTTCCGCTGCCCAAGGAACATGAACTGAACACTTTCATGCCCACTTTCATATCGAATACTTTCTGCCCGACCGGAAGACCAAGTGCAGCTTGTTCCGCGCATGCGCTCTTTGGGACTTTAGATAACCTGGTGTATCCCTCCTTAAACTTCTAAAACCTTAAACGTAACAACTTTAAGGGCCGGTTTCACCAAATTTTTATACCAGGTTTGTCTATTGAACGAAGATCGTCTGCTAAATTGAATTTCACCATGGAAGTTCAAGAAGATTTCAGATCTCCAACCGGCGTTCAGCGTTGAAAGCTCGATCTTCGCTTGTTATGGGGGCATAAACTCGGATCATATGTTGCTCAACTCCTCATCTCATAGAATTTTTGGCCAAAAGTTTCGTAACATGCTCTTTATTTATATTATTATTTTGTCGTGTGTTTATAATTTTTTATCAAGTATTAATGGCAAGAGCTCTCGCCCGGGGTTTTTTTTAATCTCATTAATTTGTCTTTTTTCTTTTTTATTGCCACTTCTTTCAACAGAAAGGCAATATTTATTAACATCTTCATTTGAGTTCCAATGACGATAGTAATGAAAATTGGACTAGACAAGATCAAAGAGAAGGTAGGTATATTCAACTTGACTCACCCGAGACATATAGAGGTTATAGTGCGTGTTGGGTGTCTTTTTTAAATAGATTTTCCCAGTGTTTTCAATTTTGACCAATCTCGATATTGTTAAGAACTGGGATTGAATTCCACAGCCAATTTTTTCAATCTTTCGTTTTCAGTGTGGAACGTTTAGGTGTTGAGTGTTTTTAGATTCGAGAATATCAAAATGGTTATGTATGATTCCCCAAGCTTCGTCTTGATTCCCACAACAAGGATAAATAATCACACAATCCCATCAATCAACACAAAAAGTACAAACCGAATATGCATCTGTGGACTCCTACTTTACTCTGTGTGCGGGCGAGACCAAGCGAATGATTAATGATAAACATGAAATAAAAAAACTGACCTTTCCCCTCCCAAGATAAGGTATCTCCAAGATGTCACTGTAAGTTTAACCTGCGATCTTGGATTAAAGCTGGTTCAACTGGAGTTTTCAGTGATCCAAGTTCAGTCGAAAACTTGTTCCTAGGAACTTGGTGAAACCGAAATGAATTCAAACTGAGATCAATCCATGGTTTACATTGAAAATGAATCCTGATAAAATGAGTTCACATTGTTTTGGTGAAAGTGGCACCAAGAAGGTCGGAGGGCATGAAAACAAGGGTTTGTTGGCTAAAGTACCGTTAACGTTGCTCCATTTTCATGGATCTTTGTCTATCCATGTCTTACTGGCCCAAACATGCCCAAACCTTCCCGTTCCCATCTGAACTGAACAGCCATGTAAGTGCCCTTGCTATGTAGGTACGTACTTGTTCTGAACTTAGCCTGCTCCGGAGTAGCAGTGGAAACAGACCTATTGTTCCGCCACCCTATGATACTAATCTATGTGTCCAACTAATCTGAATTTTTACTAAGGGATTGACTACTTGATGTTATGTAATTTTGAGTTGCGGGTTTGTGAGCCTCCAGACCACCAAACTATACACATAAACAAATCTATATTAGATCTTTTCCGTTAATGATTTGTATATCACACATCAACTAATCTATTATTGGATCGTTTCCTATATATGTGTCTATATAAATCAGAAGCGAAGTCTAGTACTAGAGCGAGTGAGTGTAACATACTAGGGACCATTGAAAATTATGCGCTGAAAATGATGAGGAAGATATTTTTATTTATTTAAAAAAAAAATTTTTTAAGTTCAAGTCATGACCTTATAAGCAAAAATATTAATGATTGAGAAATATATATATATTAAATTTACACCTTTTAAAGCTGATTTTTCTTATCCAAGCACATTGTTTGCATAAAGATAGTAGCCACTAAAAGTTATGCAATGAAGTTGGAGTGGCAATTAATGGAAAACCAAAAACTATGCAAGGAAGTTACTATAAGAATCGCTTTTAACATTGCCAGATCCAGAAAAAACGGATTTTGTCCTGCTGTGTGTCTGTTGCCACCTGCAAATAATGTTGCTGAGTGTGCATATGGGAGAAGCCAATCTCATCAGGTGGTTGAGTGTAGTATTAGTTGGCTGGGTGTGTCCCCCTCCCTCCAACCCTACTGTGTGCCTAGTGAGTGACACCTGACCAACCTGTAACAGGTCACTTTTCTGGCATGGGGACAAGAGAGGAGCCAATTCCAACCCTCTCTGGTGTTTGATTGGGGAATCTTGTTCTCCTGTTTCTGAGTGCCTCCACTCTATAGTGTGGGTATTTGGAGAAGCCACAGGTAGCTAGCCAGGAGAGTAGCATTAGTTTGCTGTGTATGTACTCGTATATATACTATATATACACAATATCTTCATACCTAATGCCATAATGATGCTGTGTGTGTGTATTTTTATACTAGACATCCAGTTTTTTCAACTTTGTCGTGAGAAACTTGTTCAGTGAACCAACTAGGTAATTTATTTTTACGATTTTATGGTCCAAAACTATTTGATACCTTGGACATAGTTTGAACTCGTGTTTAAGGAGAAATTTTCCTTTAGTTGCATCACTCTAATGAGTTGAGCTATAAGGCTGATTTAATCAAACCTCTTTGACTGTGAGAGTCCTTGATCATAACATTTTCCCAGAGTCAAATACCAGCCATTGGCTGGTTTGGGGTCAGACGAATGAGAAAGTGAAACTGCAGGCCACTGGCTCAGCAAATGCTTGCTGGAAGACATCCAGAATTCGAGGAAAGTCGTTGCCACGGTGTGTTTTGACTCAAGTTAATTGAGGAAGTGAAAGATGCTAAGTCAGGGAATGTGATGTTTACAGTCTTTTGGCTCTCTCGGGTCTTTTTGACTACCTCAATATTGTTACGGTCCAAAATATTTATTTGAAACCTAGGACGGAGTTCAAACTTGTGTCCTTACTGCTAAGGAAAAATTTCCCTTTAGTTGCAACTCTCAACGGGTTGAGCTATGAGGCCGATTTAATCAAACCTCCTGGACTGTAAGAGTTTTCCTTGATCACACGATAATCGTTGATTAAAAGAAGTTAATGTTGTATGGTCCATGGATTTTGACGTAATGCTCACTCTAAGTCCATTCTGACAGTTGATATTTTACAGGCAGCATACGGATTCTATGTGGAAGGCTTGACGTTGGTAGCTGACGCTTTGAAGCAAGATCTCGGGACTGCATCGTTAACCATCAAGGACAAATGGAATTTAATAGAGTTTGCTAAGGAGAGCATTTCAAGAGTATCGATTTTGCTGAATAACGGAGGTAATTCAAGGTTGTAAAATTGATTAAATTATACACGGTATAAGTGTTAGGCTCTGCTGTCAAAACTCAAAGGAGACAATAATTTTTCAAAAATCTGATAGTTTTTGGGATAAGTACCTAGTTGACGAACGAAGTATCTGCTTTGACTAGGCCTTTATTAGTCTGTATGGATGTCTGTCTATATGTTCCGCGCTGCAAACCGCAATCCCATAGCTATCGACTTGAAATTTGCTAGATAGGTTCCTTAGACACCCGGAATTTGGTGGATAGTTTGTGGTGCCTATCTCACAAAATATGGTTCCTAGCGATATCGTCGATGCCCTTACTTTACTCCTGCCCCCATTTTCAAAACGAGATTTCTCCACTTCAAACCATCGTTTTCTAATTTTGATTTGGAATCGTTGGAGTCCCCTCTTTCTCATAATTGACATTTGAGTCAACCTGAAATCGATTTTCATTTAGTGCCTATTTTATTGTGGTTTACTAGGCAAAAACTTGAGTGCTACCCTCAACTTTTTTGAACCACAGTTAAGTAATGTGTAGTGATGTAAAATATAGGTTAATTGGAAAAATGGATACACAACCTTCAAAATCATCTCTGTGAGTTTCTGTGGAGGCACGTCAAAATGACAAAGTCCGACCCATTCATGTCTTTATTGTTAATACCTACTAGAAAAGCTATATAATCCAAATTCAATTGAATAGATATACAACTTTTTTAAACCACAATTAAGTAATGTAAACCGATTTTAGGATGTTTAAAATTTCAACGATGGGAAGACTCTTATGATCCAAATCATATTTGTAAAATTAGAAAACGATGTTATCAAGTGGAGGAATCTTGTTATGAAAGTGGGGGGCTGGTCTAAATTGCACCCGATGATCGAACGAAACTCCTCAGGAATACGTGTTTGGTATGGATTTCAATAGTTTTTGATATGTAGAATAAACAAGACAACTTTTTGAGCAATCTGATTCGGTGCAATGACGATAAGTATTATTGACAATTTATTGTTGACAACATCAGATGACTTATCTGTAAAATATGTGTTTATTGTAATTTTCTGGGATAGCAATAGAATAAATGATGTCATCTTCAAACTTCGTGAGTAACCTGGTTCTGCTAGTTGAATCTTGTTTTCATTTTGGTTTATTATTTTCAATAATTAACCTTTGTAATCGACTAGGGGGAAAAAAAAAAAAAAAAATTTACCTCTCATACATTTCAAGATGCGTAGAATCCAAAAATCGAATAAAAAATCCGTCGGTCCGCCGTCTACGGCTTTTCTCCGAAAATAATAGAGCAAAATTCATGTAACTTGCGTTAAAAATCGTATTGGGGTCTAGATGGTCCTAGAAGCTCTGCATCAATTTGTGTCAACCCTAAAGGGTAGCATTAAAGGGCTAAACATTCAAAAATCGAGATCTCAAAAACTTTCAAGGTAACTGTGGTGAAAACCACCCCCTCTTGTCAACAGCCCTTTTCAGGGCTACCAAAAAGAGGTAGACACGACACACAAATATTTATAAGACGTCGAGTTATAACTCCGTCAAACAAAATATTTCACCAGAGAGAAAATACGAAATTCTCTCGCAAAAGCGAAATATTAACAAATAACAGACAAGGCGACCTCCCTAAACACTTACTGGGCGAGAAAGACGCGACAAGTATCTCGAACCAAGTCGCCTTGAATGAGAAAACTCAAACAGACAAGCAAACGTCCTCTAAAACTAACAAGGACAGTTCTAGCAAGCCTACTCGCCAATCAGAAACAATGATTACACGAGAGACAATAGGCGAACCAACCAGGAGGCGGCAAGCAACCACCTCTGGTCCAGCAGCCACCCCGGGGATCCCGTCTGAACAACGGACGCAGGGAAGCCACCCGAGGACCCCGTCTAAACGACGGACGCAGGGAAGACACCTCAAGGTCCTTGTCTCCGCAACGGACGCTCGTAAGCCACCTCCGGACGCGGGGAAGCCACCCCGGAGGACCAACTCAGCTATCATACTCGCAGATTCTGAGAAAACAATGTGCGAGCCAATGAGATTACACAGTTGAATTAATGAAATTAAGCGGGCCAATCAGGAGGCGGCCACCTCCCTATTATTACCCCGCTCGGAGCCCTCCGAAATTCATTCCACTCACCGCTCTCGACGACTACACTCTGAAGTACAAAGATTCTACACGCTATACGCTGACGATCCTTCTGCTCCCGAGTTCATCTCAGAACGGCTTCCTACTGCTTTCTACAAGGCATACCTTCTCTCCACACAGATCTCGCATTGGCATCTACGAGTCCAGTGATTATTCATCCTGCTCATTGCCCAACGTAGTTCTTCTGTCAGGACGCCACCCGGTACATCTATTGATATTCTCATTAGATCGTACGCCCGCTGGGACGTTCCGAGACGTGTCGCCCGGATTTCGTAGCACTAGGCTCGTCACCGACCGCTGTGGGCACGCCGATAAATTACTCAGCTCATCCGCTCTAATTTATCGTCCAAGGAAGTCTTTTTCAAGACTACAAGGTAGGACCCTGACATCCGAGCAAAGGAAAGAAGCTCTGTCAAGCGAGTCCACCTTCCAAACCCTCTATTTCTATACGTAGAGGTATCAAAAACGAGTTAATAAACTCGGATATTTCGATGGAGCGCCGCCCGTCCTACTTCCTCATGCAAGGGGAGGCGGAACACGGCGCTGCCGGGCCTCTTAGCCCACGCAGCGCTCCCTACCCGCTGCTCGACTCGTCCGCTGTTCCAGGCTCGATCCTCGCGAAGAGATCGCCTTCTCACCTAACGTATTCATGAAGGAAACGTTAGATCAAGCCTCACACACACAAAAGTTCGAGGATACCTTTCAGACCCGCTCTGAAGTCAATCATCATGATTCGACAAAGATTTCCGAATATCCACGATATTCTACACAAGGCTACCCGGCCGATCCGAGTGTCAAATACACTCCAAATGTGCTAAAAACAAAGGATACTTTTCAGTACTTCAACCAAGCCCAACATATTCCTCCTACAGATATAAATCTTAGGCCGGAATATTACATAACGGCTCAGCACCAAACCGATCGAACCCAGCACCCACTATGCGAGCCCAGTGCTCCACGCGGCTGCGACACGAACTACCCCTCAGTTCCTCCCGCCAAGCAAGCTGACCTTGGCGATTTCGCTCACATTCCTTACAGGAATACCTCAGGGACTAACCCGCATAACCAGAATATAAATGTCCCACTTGGTCTACCTACATCAAGTAAAACATATATAAATCCACTACAGTAACAGTAATGATTTTTTGCTTGTCAATGATGAATATGATCCCAAAGAATCGAATAAAACCATCCGCAACGCTGTACGTTTAACGGTTCGCTCGCTTTCCCCTAGGGCTCAAACATCGAAAAACACCCGCGAATTTCTAAGCACGATTTCTATTACACTGCTCGCGAATCTATCGATCAACTGATCAAGTTCTAAATTCCATCAATAAACGCTAGATATTGGTACTTGAATACATAAAAATTGCCTTGTAAATATCAGCTGATGTAATGCCAATATTGGAGATCGTACGTTAAACTGAGAACAGGGGGACTAGTAAAATGTAGATGTTTTAATTAATTGTATTGATTTTCCCTCTGCAGGTGCCTATATCTACGCTTGCATATTGATGTCAACCTTCGGATCTGCAATTTTATATAAATAATTCAATATCAGTGTACACTAATCAGCTGTGGGGCCTCTGAACCTATACCTGTTCTATCCTTACCTATCGACCTTTTTTTAAACATTTTTACTGTGAACCGTAAAATTGCGGAGTCTTGGAACTGTATAAGTGTGAACCCTTCTCAGAGGCAAGGTGCGCCATGTTCTGATCATATATTACTTACGGGTTTTAATAATTGTAGACCAATGATCTGCGTGGAAGGGCTATCTAACTCAGAATAATGAACCATTGTGTAATAATTTGCAGCGTTTTTCGTTGTTATACCCTAACTGTGACTCGAGTTCAAAAGCTATCTTTGCTAATAGAAAAAATCTAATTACATATAGACCATGTAATAACATAATAAGCTTATCTAACATATGTTCATATCTATCACGTGTTCATATCTATCATATGTTATCTAATCTATCACATTTCTCTATAAATACATCCATTCTCGTTACGCATCTTGTCGTGATTATTCACTAGACCTCAGTTACTTATTTCTGTACCAATGAACTATACGTATTAACATTACATGGTGTCAGGTCGTGCCCGCGATCCGCGAGTTGGGAGAAAATGACGCCAGTACCAGTCGCTTCGTCCCGTCTAATCTGCGTCCTCCGAAACCGCTCGAAATCCCTTCCGATAACCCAAGGGCATGGACGCTGTGGAAACAACAATTCGAATTCTACGCCACTGCAAGTCGTCTTGATGCTCAATCGGAATCAGTAAAGGTAGCAACCTTAATGTCAATAATCGTGCCAGATGCCCTACATATTTATAATACTTTTACTATTAATTTCGAGGAACCTACACTAGATGAGGTTTTGGAAGAATTTTCCAATTATTTTCTTCCTAAATGTAACATCACCTATGAGCGATTCGTTTTCAATATGTTACATCAACATGATGGTGAAGGTTTTGACGAATTTCTTGTCAGAATAAAAACTCAAGCAAAAAAGTGTGATTTCGGTACCCTAGAGCAAAGCTTAATTAGAGATAGGATAGTTGTTGGAATCAACGACAACGAGGTCCGCAAGAAATTGTTGATTGTCAGAAAATTGACACTCGATGAAGCAACCCAACTTTGTAGAACAGCTGCTCAAGCAAACATCCAGCTTTCGAAAATGAAAATCAGTTCATCCACAAATATCGATGCTGTCCATGTTCCATCAACCTCAAAACAATCTAAAATAGTGAAAGATTGCGGTTATTGCGGAGGATCCCATCCTGTTCGTAAATGCCCTGCATTCATGGCCATTTGCGAAAATTGTAACCGTAAAGGTCACTATAAACAACTTTGCCGCTCATCGAATCAAAATAAAAAGCATCATCAACAGTCATCACCTTCAAAATTGGTAAACACTGTTGATGAGGACGAGGAACTATCGGTCAATGCCATTCATTCATCAGATGACGAATGGCTAGAAAAAGTCCAGTTGAAAAATTCCTCATTCAGTTTCTCTGTCAAACTTGACACGGGTGCACAATGTAACGTATTGCCCTACAAAATATACAGACATCTACAAACACCTCTCGAACCTTCACGAACCAAACGTTTGACGACGTACAATCGTGAGTGCAAAATCGACGTACTAGGTCAATGCACAGTCCCACTAGTGGTTCGAGGTAGGATATTCAACGTAATTTTCAGAGTTATTAAAGAAAATTTCCAACCAATATTTGGACAAAACGCATGTACGATGACCGGTTTAATCAAACGCATCGATGACATTGAAGCCACGGAATTTAACTGCATTTCTGACTTTGAGTATGATATTGACTTAGTTCCTAATCCCCAATTCAAAATACTGCCTCCAAGACGCATCCCGTACTCGATCCGCGATCAAATCAAGTCTGAAATTGACAATCTCGTTAAAATTAAAATATTACGCCCAATTACGGAACCCACACCTGCCGCATCACCTTTACTAATAGTGAAACAAGGTGATAAATTACGGATATGCATGGACCCATCCGATTTGAATAGAAACATAGTTCGTCGGCCATATCCTCTCAAAACAATTGAGGAAATCGCTACTAAATTGTCGGGATCAAAATATTTCACGAAACTTGATTGTGAAAAAGGTTTCTGGCAGGTTAAAGTTTCCGAAAGAACTCAAAAATACCTCACGGTTTCAACTCCTTGGGGTAGGTATTGTTTCCTCCGTCTTCCATTTGGTATTACATCCGCCCCGGAAGTATTTCAACAAATCATGTCATCATTACTCAGTGAATTTGACAATGTTGAAGTAGCAATGGATGACATCTTAATACATGCAAAATCTGAACCAGAGCTTAAGCACACCACAGAAAAGGTACTTGCCAAACTTCAACAGAAAGGAATTCGCCTAAATAAATCCAAATGCGTTTTCAACGTTCAACAAGTCAAATTTCTGGGTCATGTTTTATCCGAAGAAGGTATTCACGCCGATCCAGATAAAATATCTGCTATACAATCAATAAAAACACCAACAAACGTGAAAGAAGTACAACACATCTTGGGAGTCGCAGCCTATCTCGGAAAGTTCATCAATAACCTTTCCGAATTAACAAGTCCATTGCGGCTGCTGACTGAAAAGAACACCGAATGGTTCTGGGGACCAGAACACTCTGCCAGCTTAAAAAAATTAAAAGAAACACTAATGAGCACTCCCGTCTTGGCATACTTCAACCCAAAGAAAGAAATTTTACTTTCAGTCGATGCTTCCAGTACAGCTATGGGAGCAGTTCTTTTGCAAGATGGTCAACCCATTGCATATGCTACAAAAGCATTTTCAAAAGGACAACAATTATACCCACAAATCGAAAAAGAAGCGTTGGCGGTGCGTTTCGGTCTTAAGAAATTTCACGTATACGTGTACGGTCGTCCGGTTCACGTACAATCAGACCACAAGCCTCTAGAAATCATATTTAAGAGATCCATACATTCAGCACCTCCTAGACTTCAACGTATTCTGTATGAAATTCTTCCCTATGATGTTTCACTGACTTACACGAAAGGTCAAGATTTACCCATTGCAGATACTCTCAGCCGAGACTGCAACAATACACCAGTAGACGACAATGAAGATGAACTGGAAGTCTTCTATATTGCTCCAGTTACAATTTCCGCACAACAACGTTTCAAAGACTCTATACAGAACGACATCGTTTTTCAAGCACTAACCACTGTTATCCAGAACGGCTGGCCTAACAGCATCGATGATGTTCCAGATCTAGCCAAACCATACTTCACGTTTCGACAGGATTTATCCATTCATGATCACTACATTTTGAAAGGAGATCAAATCTTAGTTCCTACTAGTGAACGCAAAAATGTTTTAGATATTTTACATTCAGGACATCCTGGAATTAGTCGTATGCTCTCTAGAGCTCGCGGTTTCGTTTTCTGGCCAAAGTATACATCAGATATATCAGAATATTGCTCAAGATGTTCCGTATGCGGTTCTCACCAGCGGCAAAACATGAATGAACCAATATTGTCCAAACCAATTCCCCAACGTGCTTGGGAACGAGTGGCATCAGACGCTTTCTCGATCGGAAACAAGAATTACCTACTAATATGTGACAGCTACTCAGGATACTATGATTTTGCCAAAATGCCAAGTCTCAGTTCTAAGAATGTAATAGAACAATTTAAAAAATGGTTTGCAGTGCACGGGATTCCCGAAACGCTAGAAACCGACGGTGGAACTTATTATACATCCTATGAATTTACCAATTTCGCAAATGAGTGGAATTTCATCCATCAAATATCGTCACCTCATTATCCAAAAAGCAACGGACTTGCAGAAAAGTATGTTTCGACCGCCAAAACCTTGATCAAAAAATGTGAAGCCGACAATTCAGACATTTATCGTGCGTTGCTTCTTGACAGAAATACTCCCAGAGATGATCTTGGCAGCCCTGCTCAACGTTTGTATAATCGATCTCAGAAAACACCTCTTCCAACCATTCGAGAATCACTCAACCCCAACTTTAAGTCGTCCGTGACATCCAGCCTCGCCCAAAAACGGATGAATCAAGCAGCTTATGCCGATCGCACTGCCAGATCCAACTCGATGTCATTTGCACCTGGAGAAAGAGTTCGCTATTGGGACTCCCCACGATCTTGGAAACCAGCCACCATCATTCGAGCTGCTGCGCAGCCTCGTTCATACTTTATAGCACCAGATGACTCTGCAGGAGAACTCCGACGGAATACGAAACATCTTCGACGCTCATTGAATTAGCAACATAAATTTTGTTATTAAAAAAAAAAAAAAAAAAAAAAAAAAGAGTTGTAATAACATAATAAGCTTATCTAACATATGTTCATATCTATCACGTGTTCATATCTATCATATGTTATCTAATCTATCACATTTCTCTATAAATACATCCATTCTCGTTACGCATCTTGTCGTGATTATTCACTAGACCTCAGTTACTTATTTCTGTACCAATGAACTATACGTATTAACATTACAGACCATGAGCACATCGACTAGAGTGACGTCTGTGCGAAACAGAGGGGTTATTGTTTGCTGTAAGATGTATGTTCTCTAGTTTAGGTAGTGCCTGCTGGTCTCTGATTCCTCATAGGTCTTCCGAAATTCTGTATTCATGAGATCATAAAGGTTATTTTAATTTAAAATCGAGAAACTTGAAGAACAGTGGCACAAGTGAATTGGGTGCACCTACTTTTATTATAAACAAACACACTTTCGTTTTGCTTCTTTTTTTTTTGCTACAAATTGTGTTTCTTTAGTTAAAAAATTAATTTTTTCCTAGTTCGTTGACTAAAGACCGGAAACATTAATCAATTAACCAGAAAATCGGCTTATAGTTGCTGCATTGATTGTACTGGTCTGTCAAATGATTCAATAAAAATATAATGGTGAGATTTCACTCATTTTCCTTACCGGGTTGGATTTTTAAAACTGGGTTGAAAAAACTTGTACCCAGGTACCAAAAATGCCTAGAAAAATACGAGGTTTATATTGAGAAGTATATCAAGCAGTAGCGTAGCAAAGCAATTTATCACGGAGGGGCAACAACAACAGCCAAAGATTATAGGTATATGTAACTATAGCATAAAATGTGGATGGTGGGTACTACTAGTCACAAAGAGGGCATTGTAGCATGTATACAGGGTGTCCCACAGAAAGGTTACTCCCCCCCCCCCCCCCCCCCCCCCCCCCCCCCCTCATTTCCCCTGAATTCAGCGTAAAAAATTATGAAGAATGATGTTCTTCATAATTTTTTAAGTAGACCTCAGGAAAAATACTTTCGCGTGCGCCACTTGCACCAGAAGTTTAGCAATTAGCAAATTAAATGTAAAATCACCGAAATTATACCTTATATCTGCACAAAACCGAAAATCCAAATTTAAAGTCCTTGTCAAAAAGTCCGGGTCATATAAAATCAATGGAAATCTGATATATAATAAATTATAACGAAGAGGAGAATGTAGAAGTAGATGGGAAAAAGCGTTATGCTTAGTACGACGCACAATAGGTATTTATTTTGTACTTTGTCCCGAACGAACCTTGAAGTGACAATCGGTATTTTTACCCATCTGATTTCGCAGAGGAGAAATGCCTCCCTCGATGCCGATGCCAGAAATAGTTCATTGCAAAGGTTCATTGTTGAAAAAAACTAAACGAAAACAATCACTTTAGAATTATCTAATTTGAATTTGAGTCTTAGGTACCTACCTACCTACCGAGAGAAAATGAACATAAAAGTAATCATTATGTAGGGAGACGAATAGGGAAGAGCAGACACATTGTATTATTTTTACAGCATAACCTTACGTACCTTAAATTAAGGTAATTAACCCTTCTTTTGATGGACACAAAAAGAACATTCTTACCAAACTAAATCTGTCTTTATTATGAGAAAATGCTCATGAACTGGGGAGCACAAGGCCCGGGTTGACTTACCGTTTCCAATCCAATCGTCTTTGTAATTTGTAGATCTTGATGTATCCCTCCAAGGGGTTCATAACTCGTAACTTTAGCACTCACTTTTACACTAATTACGGTTCCTTTCATGTTAAACATTGTATGACAATTACCACGGAATAAGATACAGGATATAGGGCATTAAACGTTTATGAGAGTTCACAAACGTAAACAAACTGAAGTAAAATGATTTATCGGTTGGTTCACATATCGATTCTTTCAATCGTTTCCATTCGACTATGGATATTTCAATCACCACAGCACAGACATTTTTTAGTCCTTGTAAGATTCTATTAATTTTATTTTACCGTTATTCCTACTGGGACTCATACCAAAAATCAGGGACAATTGAAGACTTTTATGAGTAAGAAAACTTATTGATGGTAAGAAGGACGCAATCGATGCTACTGCATTGAATCGATCAATCGAACGTGAATCGGAGGGCTGTGAAGGTGGGGAAAGGTGCCAAAGTCATTTTCGCCCCACTCTCACTGCCCCAGTGAGAGTGGGGCGAAAATGACTTTGGCTTCCAGGAGAGAAATGAGGAAGGGCCAGCCCCCCCTCAGGAGAGGGGGAACGACATAATTTCACCACTGTTTCACTTTATAGTATCCAGCATACCATTATTTTTACTGTAGTTATTTCGCTTCTGTTGGATGGGCATTATGGGCAATTATATTATCCACGGCGTTTGGCCCTCCCTGGAACCAGCCTTGGAGGAGCGTTCCTAGTTAGCCTTGAAGTTGCTAGGTAACTGGACCCACATAACAGGCGTGCTTTGCGGGTTGCGTTCTCGAACTTACCGTAATTGGTACTGACGTTAGTAATGTGAAATTATTAATTATTGTTCACGCAGCATCCGTTTCAAGAAGAACTTCTACATCCTCTGTGATCGTGGGGGGGCTCTGCCCACCCTGCCCCTCCTCAAATTACGCCACTGATATCAAGTATACTTGTGTATATATATATACACACAAGTATATCATATATATATATATATATATATATATATATATATATATAAATACATATATATATATATAAATACATTTCATTTTTAAAATATGTTTTTCTATTTTTTTAATGATATGGATCGTTACTTTTGAGACGCCCCTCGTAGATTACTACTAAACTTGGATGGGAGAGCAGAAAATTGCTTATCGGTCACTTTACACTTGACTCTTGCTTGTAAATTGCACACAATGGGTTTGTGGTTGTGGGCCATTTGGTCTATCACCTCATTTCCGTTGGTTTTTAAATACGAACGTCACTTAATTTGACCACCTCTTGCCGAACACCACCAATGTCTAACACCACCCGACAATGTTTAATGAAAAGTAAATTTGTAGTCTTCCAAAAAAACCACTTCAGCTATTTGTTGGCTCCCGCTGGTGATACATGTTACGTGCGACATTGTCGAGGTACGGGAACACTGAGACTAACCAGTCACTAACCAGAGGGGGGGGGGGGGGGGGGGGGGGGGGGGGGGGGGGGGGGGGGGGGGGGGGGGGGGAGGTAGGTCAGGGGTTACATGAGATTTCTCAGCAATTACGTAATTTGAACGAGCATTATCTATCAGACAAGGATAGGTACCTACATACATAGGAAGATCAACATATATGATTACCTACTTTATTTACTCAAAGGTGATTCAAAATATAATATATCAAATGTTTAATTTACGTTGGTGCCCGGAGTGTTCACGCCTTGGATAAGCGAAATCATAGGGTCGTTCACTCATATCCATGTGATGCTCTTGTCACATTTCAGTTTCAAATTGTTGTCAGTCATCCGATTCGATAATTTAGAGACAATAATAGAATTTTTAGCACGTACGTTCGGTAGGTAGCGGTCTTTAACAAATGGTGGAGTGTTGTTGGCTTATTCAGAGCTTCCCAGTAACTAAATTCGGAAGGCCACTCAAATAAATCAAGAACACAGGAGAGGGACTAATAAACCCTGTGGCACATCTATCTTTAGGTCCAGAAAATCTCAGCATATACCATCAAAGCTCAAACATGGTACTCTTGCAGATAAGACCTGATAAATGAAATCTCCAATCCACTCAAACTATACCTTTCGAGTTTTATGTTGTGTGATACCCAATCAAACGCCTTACTCAGGGACCTTAGCCTTAGCGTAGCTACAGAGAATAAGCCTCTTTCAAAACATGGTGTGTAGCTAACAAAATCCACAATGACATTGAATGTACTTATACTTTT
Organism: Adelphocoris suturalis; assembly: GCA_030762985.1. Taxonomy (NCBI): domain Eukaryota; kingdom Metazoa; phylum Arthropoda; class Insecta; order Hemiptera; family Miridae; genus Adelphocoris; species Adelphocoris suturalis. Next base: position 31,696,765 of record CM061046.1, read on the forward strand.
CCTGAATCCACCTGTTGTTCAGTAAGCAAACCATTCTCGTTGAAGTGCTGGTAAAGCCCAGTCTTCAACACTTTTTCAAACATTTTAGAAATAACAGGCAAGAAAACAGGTCAAAAGTTAGCCTCACAATCTTTAGGCCCCTTTTTATGAATTGGGACTACTATAGCCACCTTGAGGGCCTTAGGAAAAATACCTTCCCGTATACTTAAGTTTATGAGAACACAAAGTGGCAATGCAATGTGTAGAATAAATACCCTGAGTTTTGTCAGGGTTACTTAGTAGTTGTACTAACTACTGAAAAAAGACCTTCTATTGGTACCTGTTGAATTTTACAATTAAATTAAATCTTATTTTTCATAAACTTTTTACTCTTAACTAACTTGTTCATTGTTGTTTCAGAACCACCACCTGACGAATCGAGAGATGGTCAACATCCGTCAGCACCACCTGAAAGTGTATCAGACAACAACAGTTTAAGAGATCAGTTATTTCGGTCAGAAGAAGCCAGCAACGAAGAAGAAATGCTGATGTGCCGGTATCGCCGAAGGCTCAGCATAGCCACCAGTGCTTTGGAAAAACAGAACTTGGAGTTGGAGTTGGCGAGAAAACTTGTTGAGAATGCCGCCATCACGAGGAACCGGATGATGCAGTCATCTGCTTGGGCTATGCAAACAGCTTACAAGTATAATATTAGTAATCAATATTTGTATTAAATTAAATGCACTATTATATATACATCTTTGCGGCTGTTGAGCGTCCGATATAATGAAAACTGCATTCAGTCAAGTGTCCTCTGCAATCCTGCAGACCCACCCTTGATTGTTCAGAGTGCTTCAAAACCTCAAATCAACCTAATGTTTATCGGACGCTGAACATAGGGTTTTTGTATAGGCTTAGTCTACGAAAATTCCGCACAGCGCCACTGTCGAATTGGTGTGTTTTCCAGACCACAAAAATATCAACTTAGCAGTATAAATCGTGACAAATTTCACGTTCGAGGTGTATACAACGGAGTAAGTAGGGGGGAAAGAGAAGGAATGTTTTCACAAACCCCCAAGCTCCTTTTCAGAGTTACCAAGGTCTGGAGAGAGGCGGTTTCAATAGGAAGGACAGTAGTACCTGCTGCCTACTACTTGTAATCATTAGTACCTACTAATAATAATATACTCATAATTTAGTACCTACTTAATAATAATGTAACTGAATCGGGCTCCCACAGTTCGTACCTACTGATTTATTATGAATGATAAATTGACTACACCCGACTCCAAAAATCCATTTCGACTCCAGCATCTGCCGCTGTCGTGTCTAGGTTTTGCTGATTTACATATTTATATACCTAGGTAAACTAAATTGGTAATCTGAACTATTAGTAAATTCAATTGAATTTATTGTACCTAAGCAGTGATGATTACAGTTCGTATCAGTTACCGCTAATGACCCTTCTTTGTGAGGTCCAGCTTAAACCTTAATTTAAAAAATAAGAAGTTCGTATCAGTATATCAGTATACCTATGTGCACTAAAAAACGCTCATTTTTTCGGATGTGTGCTGCAGTAATAGTTCACCTTTGGGATAGTGAAAGAGAATATAATGTTTATTTACAACATAAGTACAGAGACAGTAAATCAAGTAAATATAATATGCATGGTTTACATTGGTTATAGTAGATACAAATCTACTATTCCCGATCTGCGATTCCAATGACCAAGATATGAAAAAATAAGATGAAACCTTGATTTCAGGAAAAATTAAGTTATTTTAGGTACTACGGGGACATGGGATACTTATAATACTTATATTCGAAATCAGCGCAAATTTTCCTCTCTGAAAGGAGAGTTACATTTTTTGTAATAATAAAAATTAAAAAAATCCTAAGTTGGGTGGATAGTAGGTATAGTTTCCTCACATATAGTAACGTTGACATACTTATATAGGATTTAGTTAGTGACCAAATCGAATTTGTCGTTTCGGTATGCCAACACACTGGTACCTACCCTCCAATAGCGATCAACCTACCAGGACTAACCTACTCAATCCTGAAAATTTAAACCACTTTTGATTTTTGCACCTTCTGACAATGAAGATACCTGATGTTTTGGATGATGATACCTAAAAAAGTCTGCCAAGTTGGGTGGGTTGTAGGTATAGCTTCCTCACATATATTAATGTTGACATACTTATATAGGTACTAGTAAGTGACCAAATCGAATTTGTCGTTTTGGTATGTGAACACGCTGGTACCATACAATAGCGACTAACCTACCACAACCAGGACCAGCCTACTAAATCCTGAAAATTTATACAATACTGGCCAAACCACTTCTGATTTTTGCACCTTCTGACAATGAAGATACCTGATGTTTTGGATGATGATACCTATGTTTGTTCAGTTGTTACATTGAGACCTTACCTCACCGTACCACAAGTAGGTACCCTCCGATTTTGAGTGAGATTAAATCATTAAGTCAGGAGGCCACACGCTCCTATTCATCTGACTGTGATGAAACTCATGGTGAACTGTCTAGGGTCTAACTTACACAATTCGTAAAACTTTTGATTAAAGGAGAGTTTTTGGTGAGCACTAACGTGCTCTTAACGTCACCCAAACGTACCCAAGAGTATGTGACCTTGAGGGGAAGTTAGCAACGTCGTATGTTAGAATGGCTCATTCAACGTCATCCGTTTGGGGATCTGAAGGCACACGATACAAGTCTAACCTTCCTGTAAATGTAGCACTACTGGTCATCTCAAAACTATTAAAGTAAAGATAAGAAGTAAAGAATAATTTTTTTCTTCAAGTGCCCCATTACCTATTAATTATGATAATGTAGCGGGTAGGTTTATTTGAACACCCCTCTCAAAATATTAGCATTTGAATTTTGATAAACCTAGTGTGTTCTGACGTGAACATAAAGAACATGGTAAACACACTTAATTTGCAAGATTCTTTCTCATTGGGTGCAGAAAATTGGGAAGGGTTTATCATATGTTATTAGAAGAAAAAAATCTGATTTTCAAAATTTCTGGCACAGGAGGACATTCTAATGTATTTACCTACCTGATTTAGCTTGTTGGACCTGAAAATACTAGTTGACTAGGTACTTTTGGTGTATATATAAAAATTAAGAGGTATTTTTGTCACACGGAAATACTTATTGGATCATTTATTGTGAATTTGATTGCCGATTAGTTGAGAGACTGTCATTAAGTACCAGTATCATTTCTGTAAGAAAATCACTCGTTTTCGCTAATTCCGTGAGTATTTTGAGATTAATGACACGCAAACCGTTATTTTTCAGACCATTGATGTAAGCTCCCGTCAGATGAGCGCTTTCTATTTTCCATCTGAAGGAACTATTCTCCCTCCCCATGCATTAGCTGTGCTAAACAATACAATGAAGAGGGAAATTTCTGTATGAAACTACCTATTAATTATTTAGCTTCTCAATAAATTGTTAGTCGTGTCCGAGACCTCGGAGAGGAAACATCGCGCTCGAGATATTCGGAAGTTTGTTTCGCTAATGTGAATTATCAGTGAAAAAAAAATGAGCCCACCGGACGCCGCCCGGTCGGTGACCCTTCGTGAAGTTATTGAAGAAACTGAGGCGACAGTTGCGAAAATAAAGGCTGAGTTGAACGTGTTTACCGAACAACTACAAGATTCACCGCTCGTTCATCCAATCGGTGAGTTATTTAAAACCGTTTCTACTCTAATTTCATTTCTGAGTGAGACAAACGAAGTGGTTTTGGAGGAGAAAAGAAAGGTGACTCTGCAGTCAGCGTTATTAAAGCAGCGCGATGAGCAAATCGAATGTCTCAAGGAGAAAATCGAAGAACTAGGCTCACAAAAATCGCTGAAGCCACAACAGTCGACTGTGCGCTATTATTCAGACGAGAGCGAAGATGTCGACGAATCAGAAAAGGAATTCTCTGATCCCCAAAAGCGTAAAAGGAAGAAATCCAAGGGTAATATTCCAACGCAGAATAAAACAAAATAAATTTTAAAAACCAAGGACCCGAAACCCCCACCAATCTACTTGCATAAAATCACCGATAATCATAAAACGATTGAGGAAGCGGTGCATGAACATGCTCCAAATTCCAAAGTCACTGTTATGAGGGATAATCAGGTTAAGATCAACCCATCTACCTCGGATGGATTTCGGAACCTAAGTGAATTCCTTCGAAACGAAAAATGTGAATTTCATACGTACCAAGGCAAACAGACTAGACCCTATTCAGTCATGATTAAGGGTCTACATAAATCTCTGTCTGAAACAGAGATAGAGCGCCGATTCCAAGTGGAATACCCTGATCTCGGAAAAGTAAAGGTCACACGCAAACTAGGGTGGAAAACGAAAAACGCCCTGGACATGTGCATAGATGCTGTTTGGTCGTGACCAAAATTCATAATTCCCGCCTCTGACTAAATTCATATCTCCCGCCTCGGAGTTCACCGAACTCCCGAGTCGAGCGCTAGTGTAGCTGTATCTGAATGGAACAAGGAAACTACTCCCGAATGTAATTAAACTAATTAAACTTAATGAGTGATCTGTGCTCCCGAAACTGTACAACGCAATCAAAGATTATTGTATTCATGTTAACCATTTATGTTCATCTTTACCTATTGTGTTAAATAATTGATATTCCTCAACCAGTGTATAGACAGTAGCGCTCTCGGCGCGCAAGTTGCGGAAAGATGTGTAACCTGCATTCATTCAGTTCCCGTGTCTCATGACGATTGTATTGCTCTCCCATTTTATTCAACTTATACCGCTGTTGTATCACAATAAATTGTGTTCGATCCCGTAAACCTGTGTGTTTCGTTTTCGTGAATTATTCATTGGTGCCGTTAAACCCGGGAAATTAGTTCGCAGAGCTGAGCATTAGTTCCAGTCTGTGTAACAGGATCCCGTTTTCGTCAAGCACGCCGAGTGCGCCATATTGAAAATCGCAAGTTTCATTCGGTTTGGATCCCGCAGTGAAATTATCGCGTTTTATTTCGGTCCGAGTTCCGCATCCAGTAAAAATAATTCGTAATATCAGGATGCCGAAATCAAAGCGTAAATCCCGTCAACCTTCACCTCCGATTTCACTGCCGTCAGTGGATAGCCTAACCATGACGGATGCCAAGCCAAAGGGATTCCGCATGGAGCACGGCAAAGTAGATAAATTGCCGGAAAATATCAAGATTATATACCGCAAAATCTCGTCATGGATCATGGCATTAGATCAGAACCTAAATGACGATAATCAAGAACCTCACTCCGCAGTTCGGGTAACCACGGACATCCTCAATGAAGGAGAACTACTATTGGAACAAGTAAACGGTTCCGACATCAAGGAAGAGCTAAGGTTAGCCTGGATCCCGTATATTATCGAAGGTTGTCGAAAAGCAAAAGGACTGATAGCAGAAAAGGAGGTAGCCATCGCGTCCACGCGCACAAAAGGTGAATTTTCGTTCCATGATGTAAAAACTCCCTACGAAGCAGTGAAAGTCATGCACATTTTGCTTCCATCCGTTCCGACTTATGATGGAGACATCACAAAATTTGCGCATTTTATCAGAAGTTTTAACTCCGCAGTACATAATGTTCCGCACCTTCCGGATCCCGTGAAGTTCGAAGCCCTTAAAGGGAAGTTAGTCTCTCAGGCGGAACAATGGCTCAAAGGGACAGCGCATCAAGCTGCTAATTACGAACAATTTTATCAGTATTTGTGTTCGGAGAATTCCGGAAGATACCGAATAGCCAGAGCCACCTTCGCCAAAAGAACTACGATCCCGAAATTGAATCAGATGGACGCCAGTACTTTCGAGCAGTATCTATCCTCAGCCAAGGCATGGATAGAAGCGATTTTTTCGGTGGAAGCTCCCGATCTAACGGGCTTCCTGTTGTTCGAGGCTCTCTTCTCGAGGATCGACGCCGCCCTTCAGCAGAAATTTAATAGGGAGCGAGTAAAGGACGAGGGTTTCATTCCCACGCACGTGCAGTTGTTGGAGTTCCTTGAAGAGGAATTAAGGGTTGTGCAGTTACAGCCCGTGCCGCTAGAGTCCGCCACACGCTCCAAAGGAGCACCAAATCCCGTTCCCGCCGCTCATCCTTCCGATTCCAAACCAAAGTTGGGCCCATCTCGCAGAGTGATCCCGTATCCGTGTGCGTTCTGTAATCAGGAGCACTTTCTCTATCTCTGTCATCGTTTTAAGCGACAATCCCTGGCGGAGAGAAAGAATGTAATCAAACGTAACAATCTCTGCACTAACTGTCTTTCCCCATACCACCGAGTGATGAACTGTACGTCTAAAAGAAGGTGTAGTGAGTGTAATGAACGTCATCACTACCTTATATGTGAACCCGTCGTCAAACCTGAACAAAGACGTAGCCCTACCTTTGAAAGGGAAACCGTGCGTCCCAGCAATGCGTCCGGTGGTCTGGAGAGGACGCTCCTACCGCCTCAGGATTCCGCCCGCTATCGCAGTCAGTCAAGTGAAGTCAGTGATACAAGTGCATTAAGTGTAGGCAGTATCTCAAGTCGCGAGTTCAGATCACGTAATAATTCGCAAAAAAGTAATTCAAGTTTCTGAAGTTTAGGCCACGCCTCTTCTAGGCGTGGCGAAAATGTATCCCGCAATTTCGTCCGCCGTTCCGCTACAATTGGTGAGTTTAGTCATGGTTTTCCTTGTTCCGTTCATGATTGTAATGCTACTAATTGTATTTCCGCCCAATCAAGTAAATCCCGATCTACTCATGTCTTTAGAAAAAACTCTCACTCAATTGATAATATTCACAATAAACAAAGTAACCTCCAACACCACCCCAAATCCATTTTAAAAATACCCTCAATTAATGACTGCGTAAAAAGAGCCATCAAATTTAATGATCCTAGCTTGACACCTACAGCACTAGTTTACATATCTCCACCTCGTAGCTCCCGCTCGCAACGCATCCGAGTATTATTAGACTCTGGTGCGGAAAGTAATATAATTTCCTTAGAAGCGGCTCGAAGAGCCAAGCTCCCTCTGGATCCCTGTGACGCTGAGATCTGTGGCGTTGGCGCAGCTAGACAAGCATTGAGGTTTACGACCTCGTTAGTATTGCATCTTAAGGATGGTACTTTCTTAACTGTAGGAGCCTCGGTGATCGACAAATTAACCATACCTATTCCGAGTCGATCTTTCAATATGCCAAGGGCAGGGGGAAAATTAAAATCACAGTTAGCTGATCCCGAGTTTAGTAAAAAAGACAATATTGACATGTTATTTAGCTCAGGTCTCTTTGCAGCGCTCATGCTCCCGGAAACAGCAGCGCCTAAAGGTCAGGGGCCCCACTTCATGAGAACTCGTGTAGGTTGGGTAGCTTTAGGCAACATACCCAGAAAATTTCCCACTAACTATGAGAAAAGCTATCGCTTCCCCTTCCTCAAGGAAAGGAAGGTCCGATTTAATGAAAGTGTGAAGCAAGGGGAAGACACCCCATTGACCTTGAGACCAGCTGTTACTGACCTAGTTCCCGTTCACACTCCCGTTGACGCTCCCGCTAGTTTGACCCTGAATTCAGATGTCAGTGACCTAGTTTCCGTTGACACTTCCGTTGACGCTCCCGCTCGCTTGAGCTCGCCACCTGTATTCATACGTAATTTGTATTCGTTAGTTCCCCCTCTTGTCGGACCAACTGAGTCAGTCTCCTTGTTTACGATTGCCAATAAGTTGCAAACCCCCCAGGGAACGAGTGTAGTTCCCGAACACGTTTGTTGTCAAGTATCCACCCTTGAAGTCAGTTGCAGTAGCGCAACAGAATCGCAAACTAATGATCTTCTCCGTCGTATGTTTGAAATAGAGTCAGTAGAAGAGGCTGCCCATTATACTCCTGCTGAACAGGAAGCCGAGGAAATTTTCCTAAATTCCGTCTCCCGTGATTCGTTAGGAAGGTATGAGGTGGCACTCCCGTTCTCGCAAGATAAATCATCTTTAGGTGACTCCCGCAACATTGCCCTCCGCCGACTATATAGTGTGGAAAGTAAATTCCGAGCTGATAATCAGCTAGCATCCGCTTACAGGGAATTCATGTCGGATTATCTTAATCAGGGCCACATGAGATTCGTTCAGCCTCCAAAGTTAGGTCAACCCCATTATTACATACCGCATCACGCCGTTCGCCGAGAAGGCGACCCTCCAGAAAAAATAAGAGTAGTTTTCGACGCTTCGCAACGCTCCTCAAATGGGAGATCCCTCAATGAGATATTACATGTAGGACCGAGTCTCCTCCCCGAAATAGCTACGATATTAACTCGCTTCCGGCTGTTTAAATTCGCATTCATCGCCGACATTAGGCAAATGTTTAGGCAAATCAGACATCCCTCTCCGGATCAGGACATGCTCCGTATAGTTTGGAGAGATTCTCCTCAAGATCCCATTAAGGACTTTGCGCTTACCACAGTTACGTATGGCACAGCATGTGCTCCGTTTTTAGCCAACCGCGTGATAAAACATTTAGCTGAAACCTCCGCGGAATCCTTTCCGTTGGCATCCCAAGTGTTGCTGCAAAACACTTATGTAGATGACGTACACGGGGGAGGAGACTCTATCGAAACGGCTATTAGAGTAAGAAAAGAACTTCAAGCACTTTTAGCCTCCGCTAGCCTAGAGCTCAGAAAATGGGCTTCTAGTGATCTCGCCCTACTAGAAGGGATTCCCGAAGAGCACGTCAGTCCGCATACGGACTGTGTAGATATGACCGGAGAGGAGGAGAAGCCTCTCAAAATGTTGGGAGTGGCTTGGGATCCCAGATCGGATTCATTCTTTTTCAAAGTACCTGTTACCCCAATGGTTCGCACGAAAAGAGAGTTGGCTAGCCAGATAGGAAAAATCTATGACCCCGTAGGTTGGGTGATCCCGGTGGCGGTATTCGCCAGATCTATACAGCGAGAAGTCTGTCGCTCAAAATGCGACTGGGACGATCCTATTTCCGAACACCTCTCGAGAGAGTGGCAGGTATTGTCCGAATCCTTAGATTTATTGCAGCTCCTTAGGATTCCTCGTCACGTTCCCAGCTCCAACGTTTCGCAGTGGATAGTGGGTTTCGCTGACGCCTCAGAGAAGGCGTATGCTGCCGTGATATACGTGGTCAGTGATGTGAATGGCCAATATATTCCCAGATTGATTATGGCTAAGGCCAGAATAGCTCCCTTAAAACTAGAAACTATTCCCAGTCTTGAGCTGCTCGCCGCCGAACTATTGAGCAAGACGATCTCGAAAGTACGCCCCAATTTCCCTTCCGTCACAGACAAGCATATTGTCACCTGCTCTGACAGTGTCATAGCTCTATCTTGGATAACTGCTGATCCTGCACCAATATGGAAGGTCTTTGTAGGAAATAGGGTAGCAAAAATTCTCAATCATGTTGCGCCCGATTCGTGGTTTCACGTGCGTTCTCAGGACAATCCCGCTGACGTAGCTTCGCGTGGAGCTCTGCCATCCCAGATAGTGAATGACTCACTATGGTGGAGTGGTCCGGAGTGGCTGTGCACACCAAGAGCGGAGTGGCCCATTAGAAGGGTACGCCCCGACCTGTCCTCTCCGGATGTAACCTCGGAAATCCGAGCTTCCCGTGCCATTAACTTAATCACCAAGACAGAGGATGTACCTCTTGACATTGAATCTCGCTTTAGTTCCTACTCTCACTTAAAGAGAGTTATAGGATGGGTATTGCGCTTTGCGCACAATTGTCGGGCGTTCAAGAAGCGCTCGGGTCCGCTGACTACAGCTGAACTTGGTTCGGCGGAGAGAAGATTAGTTCGCCGTGCGCAGCAAAGGCATTTCCCGCAAATCTTCCAATCCCTGAAATCCCGTGGGAAGGAGGAGAATTTACCAAAATTTGTAGCTCAACTTTCCGTGTTCCTTGCCCCCGATAACTTACTCAGAGTGGGAGGTAGATTGGCCCTTAGTAGTTTGGAGTATCAAACTCAGCATCCCGCCTTGTTACCTTCGGAAGACAAGCTGACCGAACTGATAGTTAAGCAGGCACATGAAGCCTGTCTACATGTTGGTCCCCGCGCCACTCTGGCATACCTCCGCTCTCGCCTATGGATCATCAATGGTCGTGCAGTAGTGTCCCGTTGCTTAAAAGGTTGTGTCCGCTGTTTCTCTATAAAACCTGTACCGTATGAGACAACTATGGGACAGCTGCCCGAAGGCCGTGTTGAACGAGCCTTTCCGTTTCAAACGGTCGGCATTGATTACGCAGGTCCATTCGAAATCACTTTGTTAGGAAAAAGGGGATCCCGTTCATTTCAGGTGTACTTGGCTGTGTTTGTTTGTTTCGCTACAAAAGCAGTGCACCTAGAAACAGTAATGGACCTTACAACTGATGGTTTCCTTCAATGCCTTGAACGCTTCATGGCACGTCGAGGAGTACCTACCACCATCTGGTCTGACAATGGCACCAATTTCGCCGGTGCCGCCCGACTATTCTCAGAAATTCGCAAGGCCATGGATTCTGGTATCTCCGAGAGCCTACAAGTGCGTTTGGCCGCCAGGGGAGTTGAATGGAAATTCATTCCACCCAGAGCTCCCCACTTCGGAGGCTTGTGGGAAGCTGCAGTCAAGTCAGCCAAACGGCTGCTGATCCTCACGTTACAATCGCATACCCCTAATCTACAAACGTTCACCACAATAGTGTCTCGTGTTGAGGCAATTCTAAATAGTCGCCCTCTAGTTCATCAATCAGAATCACCTGATGACTTCTTAGTTCTGACTCCCGGTCATTTTTTAATTCAGCGGCCCCTCACTGCCCTTCCCGAATCTACGGTCGCTGAGTTCAGCTCGCGTCTCACTCCTAAGTGGAGATTTGTTAACGCTGTAGTCGAGCAGTTCTGGAAGAGATGGAGAACCGAGTACTTACTAGACTTGCAGTCCAAACAAAAATGGAACACCCCATTCAAACCAGCCAAGATAGGCGATGTTGTTCTGATCATGCAAGACAATGCTCCCCCTCTCTCTTGGCCAAAAGGCATTATAGTTGAGTTGATCCCCGGCAAGGATGATGTCTCCCGCGTTGCAAAGGTGCGCACTAGCACCAACATTATTGATCGACCCGTACGAAAACTGTGCCCCCTGCCTATTGACAATTGAGTTACCATGTTAGAATTCCGCTGGAATTGGGGGGGGAGGATGTTTGGTCGTGACCAAAATTCATAATTCCCGCCTCTGACTAAATTCATATCTCCCGCCTCGGAGTTCACCGAACTCCCGAGTCGAGCGCTAGTGTAGCTGTATCTGAATGGAACAAGGAAACTACTCCCGAATGTAATTAAACTAATTAAACTTAATGAGTGATCTGTGCTCCCGAAACTGTACAACGCAATCAAAGATTATTGTATTCATGTTAACCATTTATGTTCATCTTTACCTATTGTGTTAAATAATTGATATTCCTCAACCAGTGTATAGACAGTAGCGCTCTCGGCGCGCAAGTTGCGGAAAGATGTGTAACCTGCATTCATTCAGTTCCCGTGTCTCATGACGATTGTATTGCTCTCCCATTTTATTCAACTTATACCGCTGTTGTATCACAATAAATTGTGTTCGATCCCGTAAACCTGTGTGTTTCGTTTTCGTGAATTATTCAGTTGCCTTTGAAAACGGGACTAACATAAAAGACATACATGCTATTACTTCCTTACATGGAGAGAAAATTGCTGTCGACAGTCTTAAGTCTCCTAAACTTGTTGCACAATGCAAAAACTGTCAAGGTTTTGCACACACAAAGAATTATTGTGTCCTTGAGACAAAATGTGTCAAATGTGGTAAAAACCATGCGACAAAAGATTGCCCTAAGCCCGTTTCAATACATCCAAAATGTGCCAATTGTTACTCAAACGAACATCCCGCAAGCTACAGATCGAGGCCCAAAAGAAGTATGAGGAGTACACTCGAAAACACCATGCATCGGAAAGTACAAAATTCACTGTCAAAACACCTTCACAAGTTCTTCGGGAAAAAAATTCAACTCCCTTCTCACAAGGAGAAGGGGGGGACAACTTGAAAACATACGCGCAAGTCCTCAAAAACGTCCAAACGCTTCAGCAAAAACCTACGCTGAATGAGAAACATGCTGACCCATTAACTGTTATTCTTGATCGTCTAAACCAAATTGATCAACGATTCACTGAATTCAATAGAAGAATCGGAGCACTGGAAAGTAAACTCCAATCCGAATCGAAGAAATAACCATGAAATATCTCAACATTATGTCATGGAATGCAAATGGGCTCATATCTAGGAAAAGTGAGCTCCAATTAGTGCTTGAGATAAATGAAATTGACATTTGTCTTGTGTCAGAAACACATTTTACTAAAGAATCTTATTGTAAAATAAGGGGCTACAAATGCTACCATGCACTTCACCCAAGCAATGCTGCTCAAGGAGGAAGTGCTGTTTTCATAAAAGAAAATCTCTCCCATCACGAATTCACTAAGATTGAAACAGAAATGTTCCAGATTAGTGCTATAGAGGTAAAAATGGAGTCATTCTCAACCATAGTAGCGAGCATCTATATACCACCAAAGCACACTGTCAAAGAAGAAGATTTTGCTGATGCGTTTGAGCACCTGGGAAATCGCTTTATCATCGGAGGGGACTTCAACGCCAAGAACACATACTGGGGCTCCCGAATTACCCCTCTACACGAGGAAGAGAACTGTACCAGTACACATCCAATCATAACTGTGAACCACATTCAACAGGCAAACCAACATACTGGCCAACAGACAGAAAGAAACTTCCTGACCTCATTGATTTCTTCATTACCAAAAACATATCAACAAACTATCTGTTAGTACAAGAATGCTTTGACTTAAGTTCAGATCACTCGCCCATTATTCTTACGTTAAGTGACTGGATCATCCAAGCTCAACAAAATCCGACACTTACTAACAACAAAACAGACTGGTTCAACTTCAGAATTGAAATAAACCAAGAAATTGATCTCAACGTTTCTCTAGACACCCCAGAAGAAATAGACAGTGAACTAGCAAAACTTGTTTGCAGCATACAAACAGTAGTCAGCCGCAACACACCAATTATAAAAAAGCGACAAAAAGGCTTGAACTATCCAAGGGAAATAATGGAAGCTATTATGAGAAAACGCAAAGCAAGAAAAAAATGGCAAGAAACGCGAAGCCGTGTGCACAAAGCTGCCTGGTATAAAGCTGCAAATGAGCTGAGACAGATGGTCAAGGAGATAAATGATGCAACCATGGAGAACCTTGTTTCATCTCTAACCAACTGTAGGGATACAGACTACTCCCTTTGGAAAGCTACCAAACACTTAAAAAGACCAATTGTGCAAGCTCCGCCCCTTAATAACGAACTAACAGGTAGGTGGATAAGGAGCAATCAAGAAAAAGCAGATGTCTTTGCAAATCATCTGGCTGATATTTTCACAACAAACCCTGGAGTGCCTGACGAAGAACCTCTTGAATTGGTCCAGCCGTCGGAACCAGATATTTCCATTCCATTTGTCACTGTCAAAGAAGTACACAGAACAATTCAGAAGGAGATTAACCCAAAAAAAGCACCGGGATATGACTTGATCACTGGTTTAATCCTGAAATATCTTCCCCGAAAGACCATAGTCAAATTAACAAAAATCATAAATAGTGCCATTAAATTTCGCTACGTCCCTCAGTTATGGAAAATAGCAGAAGTAATCATGATTCCCAAGCCAGGCAAACCGGCAAATGAGTTAAAGTCCTACAGGCCTATTTCACTCCTACCTTCGCTTTCAAAACTATTTGAAAAACTCCTTCATAAGAGACTACTAGTAGTTGTAGATTAACGAAAACTTATTCCAAAGCACCAATTTGGCTTCAGAAAACAGCATTCCACCATAGACCAAGTCCACAGAATTACAAGTCTCATTGAAAAAGCATTCGAAGAGAAAAAAGTGTGCTCTGCAGCCTTTCTGGATGTGTCACAGGCGTTTGATAAAGTGTGGCATGAAGGGCTTATTCTCAAACTTCGCAAAGTTCTACCAGCATGTTATGCAGCAATTCTGGAGTCTTATCTGTCCGACCGATACTTCCGAATCAAACAAGACGACGCTTTCTCGAAGCCTTTGAAGATTCATGCGGGAGTGCCACAAGGCAGTGTACTAGGTCCACTACTGTACATGCTTTACACTCGAGATCTACCAGAAACTGAGGAAAATACAACTGCCACGTTTGCAGATGACACCGCAATTTTGGCGACAGGAGAAACCAACATCGAATCAGTTACAAAATTAAACCAGTCCATCCTCCGCATCCATGAATGGACAAAAAGATGGAGAATTAGATTGAATGAAGCGAAGTCTGTACATGTTGATTTCACAAATAAAAGGATCAACTACGTGCCAGCCTTCCTTGACAACAAGGCGATTCCCTATGCCAATGAAGCTAAATATCTTGGGATGACACTCGATGCCAAACTGAGGTGGAAATCACATGTTAGAAAGAAAAAGTCTGAACTAGTTATTAAATTCAGGAAAATGTACTGGCTTATGGGAATACACTCAAAACTGTCTATCCACAATAAGCTCATATTGTACAACCAAGTCCTCAAACCTGTCTGGACATATGGTGCGCAACTGTGGGGGTGCACTGCACAAAGTAACCTCAACATTATTCAGCGCTTTCAGAATAATGTTCTGCGCACCTGCGTTGATGCGTACAGATACTTCAGAAACGACAGATTACACTATGAGTTGAAAGTTGAATCTGTCAATGAGGTTATCCGCAAGCAAGCCGTCAATCACCTTTTGAGGCTAGGAGATCATGTTAACGAGGATGTCGTTCAGTTCCTTGACACCGAAGATCTACTTAGAAGACTTAAAAGAACTAAACCGCATGAACTAAGTGAAATAAAATGAACGTCAAGACTAGTGACTCAATAATCAGAACAATAAGTCTAAAGTGAAGTATATTAGATCTTAAGAAAATGTATAATAATTTATCACATGAATATTGCTTATAAGTTGTTATTACTTGGCGCAATAAAACTTGTCAAAAAAAAAAAAAAAAAAAAAAAAAAATAATAATAATAATAATAATAATAATAAAAAAAAAAAAAAAAAAAAAAAAAGACTCGGCGCTCCGCGCCTCGCCAGGGGGCAAGCCCCCTGGACCCCCGGTTACCTCTATTTACATACTTCGGACGAAATTATTGAAACACAGAATGTGTTTGCGTTGTCGCGCAACCAAGTGACAACCAAACAAGCGCCATTGTTTACTATTCATTTATAACATCAATTTATATAGTTATAGTATGAAACTACGAAAAAAAAAAAAAAAACGAAATAAATTCGTGATAAATCAAGAGCGATTTATCAAGTAAATGTCCTAAAGAGGCTACATACGAAATTACAGCTTCCTAGAGTGTAAAGTATAGAAATTAGCTTTAAAAGCCACTCATCTGATCCGGACACTGGACATCGTCAAGTAAATGTCCTAAAGAGGCTACATACGAAATTACAGCTTCCTAGAGTGTAAAGCATAGAAATTAGCTTTAAGAGCCACACATCTGATCCGGACCCTGAGCATCGTCAAGTAAATGTCCTAAAGAGGCTACATACGAAATTACAGCTTCCTAGAGTGTAAAGTATAGAAATTAGCTTTAAAAGCCACTCATCTGATCCGGACACTGGACATCGTCAAGTAAATGTCCTAAAGAGGCTACATACGAAATTACAGCTTCCTAGAGTGTAAAGCATAGAAATTAGCTTTAAGAGCCACACATCTGATCCGGACCCTGAGCATCGTCAAGTAAATGTCCTAAAGAGGCTACATACGAAATTACAGCTTCCTAGAGTGTAAAGCATAGAAATTAGCTTTAAGAGCCACACATCTGATCCGGACCCTGAGCATCGTCAAGTAAATGTCCTAAAGAGGCTACAAACGAAATTACAGCTTCCTAGAGTGTAAAGTATAGAAATTACCTATTCAAATTATTTAACCTCCGCTTCACAAATCAAACCGTTTTCGTAATACTCAGATCACCTGCTATGAATCAAATCATCGAAACACAAGCTCAATGAAATCATCAGAAATTAACAAGCGGTTGCAATCATGTTCACAATATCAATTATTGAGAATGATCACCTGTGTGTAAACAATTATTTATATAACCATGCTCATAACTCAGTTTGTTGGACACGCACTTCGCAGTAGTTAACATAATATTGTTGGATAAATCGAGAGCTTTCGAACGAATGGTCAACGAATTTTGTGGGATGAAAAACGACGAAGTACCATATCCCTAGCAACGACTCGGTTGTACGTGAAAATCATCCGTCACACATTTCGTTACCATCCCGCGTTCCATTTCCGGCTAGTTAGTCCATGGCTAAAACACATTCTGTGTTAAAAAAAAAATTGTTGATTTCCTGTTATCTGAAGTGCAGACTGCATGTAGTAGGAAGAACCCCAGTTCCCTCCTACCTACCTATTTGTCTCGTAAATTCGATACTGCTGAATATAACCAATTCGGTTTGTTTAGTATGACTAAATTCAATTAGTTAATTGAAAAATGATGAACCACTCTCATCGATGTATTTTGATGTGGCCGCAAAACTCCAAGAATTATCAGTGAGTTGTCTTCTCTTATTGGAAGTTAATCTAAAGGAGAGAATTGAATCACATGAAAAGTTATGCAACTTTTGAACGTAGTAACGACATTTACACCAATCTTGGGGAATTCAAGGCCAATTATCTACCCCATGACAACGTCAGTGTTCGTCCCCCTCTCCTCGTACTCTGTGAAACGTTAAGGACGTGGAGCAGCCGCCAATGTGTAAAATTTATATACGGATGCTGAAGGCACCGTGTGATGGACGGTTCCTGAATTAACAATTTCGTGGGTGGGGAAAATAAAATATACCTACATATATATTTCAATATGCAAAAACTGACAAGATAGCAATGTACATGTTATTGAAGACGCCTAATAACATAATATATTTCGTTAAACTTGATAATTAATGACGCTGAAGTAGCGCGTCAATATACTGGAAGCTAAATTGCATGACTTTTGTATATACAGAGTAGCAAGGGATAAATGACGAACATTTTTTTCTGTTAATCAGCATCAAAAATGTAGTTAAATCCCGCCAACCGCATATTTTTATCTCAATCCATACTCAAGGTATGATTTTTAAAGGTTTTTTTTTTCAGGAATACCGTTTTTTTCAATTTTAAACTCAAATTTCTCCACTTTGCCTCATTTAATTTTAACTTTCGACCTCATTTTCGGTATCAGCATTAAATTTCCTTTAAGAATAATGTACTTGGGTTCTTAAAAAGTACCACCCGAAGACCCTCACATCAGCTCAAACATTGAAGATTTTGAAATAATACTATTTCTGAAACTCTAAAAACTTTACTACACTTCCGAAAAAATCCTGGAAACTGGAAAATCTCATGAAAACTGCTTCCCTGCTTCCAACGGTATAAACAATTTTACTTTTATTCTGTTATTTAGGGGAGAATATTATGTTTTAATGTTAACAAATGTGGGTTTTTCAATGAAATTGTTGGTTTTCTCGAAAGATGACCCTCCATGAACCTACGAGTATGGGGTCGGTTTCTATGTATCATTTTTTCACGCTGTATCGAATGGTAAGAGAGTAGGTAATTGGAAAGATTATTAGATGAAATAGTTTTCATGAGATTTGCCAGTTTTCAAGATTTGTTTTGGAAGAGTACTAAAGTTTTAGCGATTTTCAGAAATTTTGTTTTTTCAAAATCGTCAATGTTTGAGCTGATGTGAAGGTCTTCGGATGGTACTTTTTAGAACTCAAGTACATTATTCTTATAGAAAATTCAATGCTGATTCCGAAAATGAGGTCAACATTTTTAAATTAAATGAGGCAAAGTGGAGAAATATGAGTTTAAAAGGAAAAAACGCGGTTTTCTTGAAAAAAAACTTTAAACTTTAAAAATCATATCTCGAGTACGGATTGAGATGAAAATATGCGGTTGCCGGCATTTTACTACATTTTTGATGTAGACTAACAGAAAGAAAATTTTGTCACTTATCCCCTGCCACCCTGTATATATTTATATGTATATAACATATTATAATGTTTTGAAAAGTCAGCTTATTGGAAGGTTTTGAACGTGCCTTGGACAGAAAAAGCAACCAATACGGAAATTCTTAAACGTATAGATATGGAGCTCGAATTGATGAGTAGAGTGAAAAGGCGCAGTTACAGTACCAGTTGTAACGGCCTAAAAATATTTGATACAGGAGTTCGAACTCGCGTCGTTACTACTAAGGGACATTTCCCCTTAGTTGCAACACACCAAAGATCGGAGCTATGGGGTCGGTGTAATCACAACTCTTTGACTGTGAGAGTTATTTTCCTGGAGCATAACACAGTATAGCCTTCTACAGAATATCTTGCATGGCAGAATTGATGGGAGATGTGAGCCAGGTCGGCGCCGTATCTTGGTTGAATAACCTTTGACAATGGATTGGAGAAACCTCATCTTTGTTATTCCGAAAAACAGTTTATAGTGTGATAATAATAGGGGCGATAACCAACGTTCGCTGTGAACAAGGCACTTGAAGGAGAAGAATGTGCATAATCAGGAACTGCTCCAAGTTTCTAAGTGTAGTTATCTTACTGTTTGTTTCCCAATACAAATAATCAATTCCCTTTTGGCACCTAAAGTTTTGTTCAAAATCATGAAGTTTCTTTCCAAGAAACCTTCTCTGCACTATCTGGCCAACCTGTGGCATGGTGGATACAGGTGTTGTAGTGGTATTGCCTTTCATCAAAACAGAAAAAAATGTATTAATTTAAAAAAGTTTATTTTCTGAAAGTTCGGCAGTTGAGTCTTATTTTTCTGGTTTGACTTTCCCCCTGATGTTATACTAATTGGGACAGTGAGCTTCTCATCATGGATTTGTAAACCTTATTTTGCAGGAAATTTCAAATGGACGAAAAACTGAGCAGTGGTTGTTTGAAGGAGAGTGATTTTCAAAAACAACAGCTTTTTGCTTTGTCTCTTCAGTTCAATCAGGGTAATGGTTGGTTGACTCAACTTGGACACGATCTTGCATTGTATCCCAACAACGAAAAAATAGCAAGGTAATAAATGATACTAGATATAACAAGTACATATAATCAATACTACGAGGATCATCCCAAAAGTAAGTTTCCCTATTTTTGAAAAAATCGAAAAAATGCTTTATTGACTAAAATATTTACATGTTTGGAAAGCTGCAGACCTGAACTATTTTTCCACATAGTCGCCGAGTCGTTCCTGGCACTTTGCATACCGTGTGGCGAGTTTTTGTGAGCCAACAGCATACCAGTTTCTGTCCAATCCGCGCAGCCACTCGTCGACGGCGCCCTCGACTTCTGCGTCACTGGAAAATCGCTGGCCTCCCAAAAAAGTTTTCAATGCCGGGAAAAGATGGTAATTACTCGGGGCGAGGTCTGGAGAGTAGGGTGGGTGGGGGAAAACGTCCCAATCAAATTTTCTGAGCAATTCCTGGGTCCAATTTGCGGAATGTGGCCTTGCGTTGTCATGAAGAAGCAGCACTTTTCTCTTCAAAAGTCCGGGTCTTTTGGCTTTAATGTTTTTTCTCAGTTGTTCCAAGACTTCACAATATCTGGCAGCATTAATGGTCTCACCTTTAGGTAGGTAGTCAACCAACAGAACACCCTTGGAGTCCCAAAAAACCGTGGCCATAATCTT
Organism: Adelphocoris suturalis; assembly: GCA_030762985.1. Classification (NCBI taxonomy): domain Eukaryota; kingdom Metazoa; phylum Arthropoda; class Insecta; order Hemiptera; family Miridae; genus Adelphocoris; species Adelphocoris suturalis. Next base: position 31,716,507 of record CM061046.1, read on the forward strand.
TCCAGCGGACGTCGCAATTTTGGCTTTTTTTGGTGCTCTTTTCTGGGGACTTTTCCAGACCATACTCTGTCTTTTTGACTCTGGGGTATTGTGGAAGACCCAATTTTCATCCCCAGTCACTATTCGATCGTAAATGTCGTCTCCTTCATCCTCAAGCATCTCAGAAAAGCGGTTTGCTGCCTCCAAACGGTTTTGCTTGTGTTTGTCAGACAAGAGCCTTGGAACACACCTTGCACACACTTTTGACATCTCTAAATCTTCTTTTAGGATTCGACCAACTACAGAGCGAGTTAATTCGTACTTGGGATGAACACAATTCACAATTTCATCAATTGTATGGCGTCTATCTTCATCAAGTGCTGCGCGAACGGCCACAATCGCCTCCTCTCGTGTCGAACTCGACGGGCGTCCACTATGCTGCTCGTCATGCACCGAAACACGTCCTTCCTCAAAACTTTTTCGCCACTTTCGGACCATTTGGACACTCATCGCATTGTCACCATATGCTTGACAAAGTCTACGATGAATTTCAATCGCGGTAACCCCCTCCTTGGTCAGGAATTTGATCACAGAACGCACTTCACAATCGGACGAAATCGCAAGGGGGGCATCCATGTTTCTATCTGAATAGGTTATCAAAAAACCGACACAGCGGCCTGAAACTTTTACAGGACTACCACTACTTCCAAACAAAAAACTTGAGACCATCCGTAGGTTTCTATGACTTGTAGGTTTTTTTAAGAAAATAGGGAAACTTACTTTTGGCATGACCCTCGTATTACTGAATAAGACATTATTGAGATTATTTTCAGTATATGGTTCACTTAGTTTAGTTATGATTCTCATGATCAGTTTAGTCATACTACATAGGTTGTTGACACCGTATGAGTTCCTTCTAGGAATAAATTCTACAGCCCATCCCCAAATAAAAGTTCTCTTAGAGATTTTTTTTAGTGCTTTGTTGTTGAGTATTTAAATATTTTTTCCTCCTATTTCTAAATTATGACTTTAATACAGACACAACTCAAATTTCAAAAATAAGGACACCATTGAAAAAAGCGTTGAATTTCTTATCAAAATGTGCCCTAACAGAACTTGATAAGGACTAAAACCTGGACCAGCTGACTAAAAACTGGACTGAGGAAGAACTTTCCTCAAATTTACAAAATCGCTTTTTTATCCTTTAGCTTTAAGCCCTTCAAAAGATTAAATTTTCCTCGCATGTTATAGGGAAGATGAAATTCCACCTTTGTATTGGAGTGGTAATATGTATGTTTATTTTTATGATTTCGGGTTAAAAACATGGGATTTCTTTTAAAATAGGAGAGCGAGAAAGGGTGAAAGGAATATTTATAGACGGAAAGCTGATTGCATAGAACAACTGCATTCGTTTGCAAGTTCAAATAGGAATAGTAGGAATAGGAAAGGAGAAGGGAGGGGAAGCAGGAGAGCTACCTAGATTCAAAATAGAACTGTAATCCTAACTCATTTTTTCCTAGCCTATTTTTTCTTTTTATAGTGCACAAATTTGAAGTAAATAAACCAAATAAGTGAACAAAATTACAAACAAATTTTTTATTTAATTATAACATTTTTTTTTTTAGAAATTCATTGACACATTGAATTTGTAAGATAATCAAATTTGATTTTGTCAGTGATTTTGTTTAAATGGCAGCCAGATTTTCACTGGTCGGATTATATTCCACAACAGTTATTTTCTTAAACGCTAAATCTCTAATAAAATTAGCCTTAACGTCAATATTCTCTGACTGTTTGCTATTATCCAAATTTTGAATTAATTTCAACGCACTTTGATTATCCATCCATAGAGTTGCCACTAGTGTTGAGTTGTAGGTCCTTAGCTGTTGACTCCCCTATAGCTGTTGAATTTCAGCTGCTTATGTTGCTGCTGCTAAGTACTCCGATTCATGACTCAAAATAGCAACACGAGCTACTTTTCCCATCAATATTGTCCCCAATATAGTCAGCATCGTAGTAGTTCAGGGTAGAGCTCTGGCACTTCAGACCATGGAATGTGATATGAACAAATAAATACTTTGCAAATAAATACTTCACGACCTGTTTTACTGTGTTCCATAGCTGTTTGTTGAGTTTATGGAGGTAGTACCTGTTCAGGAGGGATATCCAGTAGGCTATATCAGTTCAGCTGATAACCGCAAGGTACAAAATAGATTCCACAATCTTTTGGTATTCTGGAATTTCAAAATTTTCTTCGTTGGCGTTCTCTCCCACTTGGCTCGATTGGTATGTAGACTGGCTTAGCGTTCACTAGGCTAACACATTCAGCAACTTATGAGATTGAGGTTGAACTTTTGATTTTTCCCAGGGAATTGTTGGACAATGTGTTGACCGACAACGCTCACCCTATAAAAGCCTCCTTGAACATCATGCAGCAGAAAATAGCCCATTTGATTAAAACTTCTGGTACTAATTGCGAAGTTGACTTCTCTCAGAATACTGCTAGAATGGATCCTATAGCAAAAGGTAAGTTATTTTTCATAAACAAATCATTGTTGTGACTGTAAGTAAATCTTTTCTGAAGTTGACTATATTTTAAATGAGCTACAATTCCAAGTGTGCGAAGTATATATTTCATAGGTACATGCCAATTTAGGTTGTATCTATGAACATAGATTGATGAAGTATTTCAACTGGATTTGTTGTTGTTTTAAGTTCTACAGTATTTCTAGTGATCTCTCATCAAAAGTTATAAATCAATTAGTTTCACCATTCCATTAGGAATTTAGCTTCAAAAAAGTTTGAGGTCTGTAAGGAGACCAACAACTGTTGGTTCATTATACAGAACATTGTTTGGTGTTGCTTAATTGGCTGGTTTATTTGCATTTGGCAAGTTTGGAAAAATTCTAAAATGATACTATTAAGTTGATTTTTTATTCCAGTAATCAAAGAAGATCTCAGTGTTATTCAAGAAGTTCTGAAAAATCTCTTTGAACCTTTATCCTCGGAGAAAAATTCATCCATCACATCAGAAGTCGTTAACCACGTATACTTCTCTCAGTTGAAACCTGATATAATTTCTTTATTGAGGTAAGCTTGTTTCACGCCTGGATGTAGTGTTCTCTCCTAGGAAACTAATCATGGTATTATTTTAATATACTTTTGTATTTATGGGTGCCATCGGTTTAGAGTTTTCTTTTGGGAACCCAGCGAGTCGGTTTTAGGGATCAGTTCCCCTGGACCCGTTTCCTCCAATGATGCTAGTTCATCGCGGATTGCCTCCTCCCGTAATTAACTATCAGGGGCCATCATGGCTTCCTTAAAAGATGAGGGCTTCTTGTAGGAATTCCTTCTAGTGCAATCATATTATGGCAAGCAGCATTCGGAGGACTAATCGATTGAGCTAAATTACCTATACTCATGGATTCAGTATGTGGTTTGGTATAATCCTTTATTCTATCCCAATATACTACTGTTTCAAACATCGATCATTACATGAATTAATTAGAGTTTTATGTTGATCAGAAAATATAATATAACCAATATCACTACATTCTAGTAGGTATCCTTTTTTGGCATTAGGAGCAAATTTGGTTTTATTAGCTTGATGTACATAATGAACTAGACAACCAGAGCGTTCAAGAAATTGTAGATTTGGGGGATATCCTTCCACAGTTTCGTATGGACCCACGAATTTATTCGCTCAATGAGGCATCCTATTGTGTTCACTAACAACACGTAGTTGAGGGCATGTCCCCAAAACGAGTGTGGCATCTTAGCCGAAGTTGAATGAACTCGTATTTTGTTTGATGTACTGATTCATCGTTTTGCTGTGGTACCTATGGCTGATTTGGTTCCCAAACAATTTTGTGTTCAGGCAGGCATTTTTTCAAATCTGACGTCTGGAATTCCAGACTCTGGTCTGAACGTATTTTACAAACAGCGAGGGGGGGGGGGGGGGGGGTGTCAGTGGTGATGGCTTTAATTTCAGCTAAACAATGTTTAAGACAAATGAACCTCCGTCTTGGTCTTCAGCATAGAAGCTTATGTGTATCTTGAGTAGTCGCATATGAATATTACAATATATAAACCTTGTCCTGAAATTAGAAGGCTTGATTGGACCCATCAGGTCGGTATAAAGAACTGCAAATGGTTGTCAGTTTTATGCCTAATTAAGCTATGAGGTTTGTTAATTGTGTTTGCTTCATCGCATTGTTTGCAATTTTCGATATTTTCGGTGAGTCTAACCAGTTTTAGCTCAGGTAAATATCTTTTAGCAGCTTCAAGATATTGTTTAGAAGCATGATTCAAACGAAGATGCCAGATCACTATTTTTGTTCAGTAAATAGGGTGTATTTAATTTGTTTCCTAGTTTACTAGAGCTAGAATTTTGAATTTTGTCTAGTAAGTAGGGAGTATTTGAAGAATCACCTACTATACTGAAATTTTTTGGTTTGAATTTTGACACTGGGGCTACTTTCTGCTGTTTGTGTATGTTGTTCACCATTTCTATCAGCTAAGAAATCGCGATTACTCTCTTCACCAGTCCTCCCTCCCAGTTGGACATCCTCTCTGTTCCGGATTCTTTCAGATTTCCTCCCTCCCACCTGAACAACATTAAGATTTTTAGATTAGAGGAAGCGTCCGACTCTACAAGTGAAAGAGAGGGTAAGGTTCATAAATCGTTTTTCCTCTTAAGAGAGATAGAGGGACCAATTAAAGAGTCAATTTTATTGGGGTTAGAATTTACCAGGTCAAATCTACCCACCATAGATTGCATATAGATTGCATCTATGCACCCTATTTGCATATTTAAAGACTCATGATCTATCAGCAGAACGGAGAGCTCTTCAGTAGGACCTCCCTTACGACAAAAAGTACGGCTGATATTTCAATCAGTGTCGTTGGCGGCCAATTGAGCAGTGCTGCATATACCCAGGAACCTGCAATGAATTAGGTCCATGGTGTTATTGAGCGTACATTATTCACGAGATATCTTGGGCGTAGTAATGGAAAGGTTAATGAGTAAATTATTAGGAATAATAAAGAAACGCACAAACAAATGAAAATCTGAAAAAAAAACATCAAAAACAACTTGTCTCAGTCACGACTGACCTTATAGGCAACAAAAGAATAGCAAATCGGTAAGGTCATTATTTACATGCTGCACTCTATCTCGAGCTTCTCATGTTCGGAGCCCCATTTATTTATGCCCATCATCTAACGAAAGTTGACCAGAGGGAATGCACCGGAAATTCTCATTGATAATGAATGTGTTCGACACGAATAATGACATGATTAACTATTACCTTTCATAGGTGGACGAGGGACGCTGTAACAATATTAGGTATACAATGTGAATGCCTCTGCATCTGTTCCAACAGTGTTCCATTTGTATTTTATTTTTAAGAGCATGTAACAATCCGAGCTATTCACATTATAAATGTTGCGCTGATTCTGAATGTATCTCAATTCATCATGCCTAATTTTATATTGGTGGTAGTAATGTCACTGACTCTGTAAGTAGCTGCACTAATAATGTGAGTTTGCGTTTATTCAGCTCCCACGAGTATATCATCCGTCAGCCTAATGGAAAATTCACTTTGATTTGTGTTAATGAATTACTTTGAATTTTAGGATGGATACAGCTGATTCAGAGAAAAAATTGGAAAGCAGGATGAAGGATAAAAGTTTGCAATATTGCTCTTTGCCAGAACACGTGGAGCGAGAAGCTAAGGCCAAATTGCATTATCTCTCTACCCTTCATAATCCATATGGAATGCTCGACTGCACTGTTCATATAGTAAAAATGTTGGCAACTTCCAGATTCGAGCATGAACACACCACCTCCATGTATGAATACCACCAAGATGTTTTTATATTTATGTTGAATGACTGGGGTACAATAATTTCTCTAATTTAAAAAACGTCTGTGAAGGTTTCTCCTTTCGTTTTTTAGGGGAGCCGATGACCTACTTCCAAGGTTGTGCCAAGTTCTTATACTAAGTTGTCTCCCAGAAATCTGTGCCGAAGCAGCGTTCATGGAGATGTTCATTCCAGCTGAAAGAGCATTGGGAGAAGAAGGTTATGCTCTCACAATGTTGCAAAGTTCTATAGCTCACCTATCATCCGAATCTGAACTCTAATTTTAACTTATCAATGTTTCTTTTAACGTCTGCAGTCTGTCACTGTTGGGAACCTTCACAATTAACCCACATTGTAAAATTCTGACTTCACGTGAAGGAGGTATGATCTATTCGGTTTAGTCAAGCTTCCAAACAGACTAAGATTTTAAGGCTTCAATGTCATAGTCAGGGGTTGAAATCGATGTATACATATTTTAGCTGCTCCTATTGAAACCGTCATTTTGACACAGAATTATACTGACCCCTAATGAATTTCTCCATTTCGGATCGATTCTGCCTGGGATGGTTATTTTTGCTCCGGATAGGATTCGATCCGGACTGTAGCGCTATTTTTCCATCCCAAGAGGATTCGATCTGGGCCAAAACGTTATTTTTCCATCCCAAGAGGATCCAATCCAAGCCGGATCAATAAATATCAATCCCTAATTTTTTCCCACTGGCCCGTTTTTTTTGCTTTGAAACGTCCAAAATCATGTGAGAATCAACTCTGAGGCTCCATTTAAGGCCTTAAGAGATCCAAGGTACAGCCCAATCCACGAGCAATATTTTTTCGCTCACCTTACAACTGGCTCAGGCGCATTTGTCTACCCAATTCGTAATACACGATTGTCGCCTGCCTCTAATAGTAGCAACGCTGTAGCTACTGTTACACCTTCACACACCTATCAATATGACATTTTGGCGAAGTAATTGAAAAAGTAATCACTACGAACTCGAAGTAATCAGTAGGTGGTTATGATATGGATGGATTGGGCTGTCTACCTTGGGATCTATCAATGCGAAGGTTACAATACGGCGTTTCTGCTGTAGAATGCAAAAACGAAGTATTATAACAATATATTATCTTAAACTCCCTGATGAGGCCCATTAGGGCGAAAGCGCTCGGAGTAACGAATAAATGATGAGAATAGCAGCCTAAAGTTCACTCATCCCCTCACAACCCCCTTCACCATAAACATGGAAAGGCTACCAACCCTAATAATTGACAAAGAAGAGGTTATCTTACTATTTATTTTTACTGGAAAACTTGAATTTAGATTGGTCTACAAAATGAACTCCAAACCCACGCTGAAAATAAATTCTACAAGAAATAGTTTCTACAAAGTTTACATAAGAAAAATTCGCAGGCTCGTTCAATAGTAGGTAATTATCATAAAAACGAATTTTCTTGACTCCATCCAGTAAAACCTTCCTTTACTGATTTTTTGATGGAGAGACAAAAAAGCTGTTTTTTAATGTTCTTGAAAATTTTGAAGGTTGAAAATTTGAATTTACACTAGGTACTTGGGCGAACCCTGACAACATAACAGAAAAACGAACTTTACCCTAGTTATTCGTATCTTTGATGTTTGAATTTACTGGACTATAATTTCTTGAGCGTTTTTCCAAATTGTGAAACTTGTAATAACCACATACTCTTCAAACTGTGCAATTTATCAAATTGACAATCACCTATCATACTACTAACTGAATTAGATGAACAGTGATTGCAGACGTTAAAACAAAGATTGTGATACATCATAACATTGGTGTCAGTTCCTTCAAGTATTATATTTTTAATTCGTGGTAAGTTTCTGTGAACCTGACGAAATAATGTTGAGTTTATTTGGCGTATGGGTACCTGTGTTTTGTATTTGTCGGTGAGTGAATCGTGTGATTCCAATTGTCCTTTTTCATCTAATCCAACTCTTGCTGGACCCAAACTTGTCAATAAAAACGAAAACTCTTATCTGTTATCTGTTTATTGATTCCTCTACTTTTTTTGGAGATAATAGCTATTCCTTGGTTTGAGTACATTGTAAGATAGTGAGCAAGGAAATCACTTAATGACTACAATTTAATTATTCACTGTTATTATTAGGTAGGTAAATATTTATTTTTCATGAAACACATGGATGTTGATTGAAATGTAAATCAATATACAGCCTATCGGATTTGGGTTCTTCTTATCTTATGTGACTAGACTTGCTGCAGGCTAGGAAAAAAAAAGAAAAAAAAGCACAAGAATTTTGTTGAAGTCCCGTGAGCCAAACGGGAAATATGCCGCCCGTTCTGAGGATATGGGACATTTGCCACCCTTTCCAATACAACGGGACATTCACCGTACTTTCCGAAAAAAAGGCAAATTTGCCGCCCTTTCCATGAAAACGGAACATATGCCGCTCTTTCTGTGAAATCAACACATTTGCTACTCTTTTTGAGAAAACGGGACATTTGCCTCCCTTTCTGACAAAACGGGACAGCCCTTTCTTAGAAAGCGGGACATTTGCCACCCTTTATGAGACAACGGGACATTTGCCGTCCTTTCTGAGGAAATGAGACATTAGCAGCCCTTTCCGAAAAAAACAGTACATTTGCCACTCTTTTGAGGAAAATCAGACATTTACCGCCTGAACGAGAAAACTCAAACAGAAAATCAAACGTCCTCTAAAACTAGCAAGGACAATTCAAACAAGCCTACTCGCCAATCAGAAACACTGATTACACGAGAGACAATAGGCGAACCAACCAAGAGGCGGCAAGCAACCACCTCTGGTCCAGCAGCCACCCCGGGGACCCCGTCTGAACAACTGACGCAGAGAAAGCTCCCGAGGTCCCCGGCTAAACTCAAGGTCGTCGGCTCCGCGACGGACGCTCGTAAGCACCCCGGAGGACCAGCTCAGCTATCATACTCGCAGATACTGAGAAAACAATGTGCGAGCCAATGAGATTACACAGTCGAATTAATGAAATTAAGCGGACCAATCAGGAGGCGGCAGGGGGCGGCCACCTCCCTATAAATACCCCGCTCGGAGCCTCCGAAATTCATTCTACTCTCCGCTCTCGACGACGACACCTCGAAGTACGAAGATTTCTACACGCTCTACGCTGACGAACCTTCTGCATCCCGAGTTCATCTCAAGAACGGCTTCCTACTGCTTTCTACAAGGCCTACCTTCTCTCCACGCAGATCTCGCATTGGCATCTACGAGTCCAGTGATTATTCATCCTGCTCATTGCCCAACGTAGTTCATCTGTCAGGACGCCACCCGGTACATCTATCGATATTCTCTTTAGATCGTACGCCCGAGGGACGTTCCGAGCCGTATCACCCGGGTTTCGTAGCACTAGGCTCGTCACCGACCGCTGGGATACGCCGGTAAATTACTCTGCTCATCCGCTCTAATTTACCGTCCAAGGAAGTCTTTTTCAAGACTACAAGGTAGGACCCTGACATACGAGCAAAGGAAAGAAGCTCTGTCAAGCGAGTCCACCTTCCTAAACCCTCTATTTCTGTACATAGAGGCATCGAAACGAGCTAATAACTCGGCTATTTCGATGGAACGTCGGCCGTCTTATTTCCTCATGCAAGGGGAGGCAGACGACGGCGAAGCCGGGCCTCTTAGCCCCCGTAGCGCTACCTACAGGCTACCCGGCCAATCCGCCGGTCCCAGCGACGGCGCAAGGCTCGATCCTCACGACGAGATCGCCTTCTCACCTAACGTATTCGCTAAGGAAACGTTAGATCAAGCCTCGCCTATACAAAAGATCGAGGATACCTTTCAGACCCGCTCTGAAGTCAATCATTACGATTCGACCAAGCTGTCCGAATACCCACGATATTCGACACAAGCCTACCCGGCCGATCCGAGTGTCAAATACACTCCAAATGTACAAAAAGCGAAGGATACTTTTCAGTACCTCAACCAAGCTCAACATATTCCTCCTACAGATATAAATCTTAGGCCGGAATATTACAAAACGGCTCAGTACCAAACTGATCGAACCCAGCACCCACTATGCGAGCCCAGTGCTCCACGCGGCTGCGACACGAACTATCTCTCAGTTCATCCCGCCAAGCAAGCTGACCTTGACGGATTCGCCAACATTCCTTACAGGAATAACACGGGGACTAACCCGCATAATCAGAATATAAATGTCCCACTTGGTCTACCGACGCCAAGTAAAACATATATAAATCCACTACAAATGGTGACCCCGCCTTTGAACAGGCTTAACACGGAGCATTTCGTTCCCTCTTATGAAGCTAGTGGATTTCAGGGAACCACTGCGGGCGTGCGACCCCCGCCGGGCCTCTACGCCCCACATCTCACGCAACATCCCTCTACACAAAGTGGCTTTCGAGCACTTGTAGAGGACATGGGAGATTATCAAAAACCAATCTTCCAAAAGAAGAATATCGATCGTGCACTCGCCGAGTTCGATCAATACTGCGTGCGAAAACACCTGAGAACGCAGAACGAATGCTTCTCAGCTATATACAAGTGGGTACCAGAAGAAATGAGGGAAGCTATCGACTCAGCTTACCTCACGGCACCCCACGCACCCTACGAAGAGGCCAAACAGCGCCTACAGCGAGAATATGGGTTGTCCTTACAGGACAGGCTCCTCGCACTCGAGGACCCCGCATCTCTCGCCAAAAAACCCAGCACCAAGTACCACGAAATGTACTCTAAAGCTGTTGGGTACTTTTCAGAAGCTCTGATCACTCAAAAGTGGATCGAGACTCTACCCATCGAAGCACGAGGTATGGTCGCAGCTCAGCCTACCACGACCACCCGGCTCGACCTAGCTGATACGCTACACGCGTACAAAACAGAGAATACCTCTCTAAACATACGAGGAGTAGAATCTACTCCGAAATCCGTGAATACTGGGTTCAAAAAGGCCCTCTCAAAACAAGCTGAGTTCAAACCCCAACCAGTAGAGAGTAGGCCTCACAAACCGACGGCCTATGTCTGTCGAAACCACGCACGTTTCGGTAACGAAACTCGCAAATGTGCAGACCCAGAACACTGCACTTGGAAGACAAACACTGCTTCCAAAACTAGCAAAAAGGCAGCGACTATAAGCCAGCCTAAAACCTGGGTTTCAAACGAAAATACTCAGAGATCGGTACAAGAAAGTACCGTTCCAACCTCCGACGTAGAGAGTTCGGAAAACGAATAACTGCCAGTGTATCTGAGCCTATACACCGGCAGTCTACTGAGTATAAAAGGCTTTTTTTCAAGTGCAAACTAAATGGCACTGAATTTCTCATCGACACGGGAGCAGAAGTGAACATTCTGCCCCACAATGTCACAAAAAAATTGGGCTTAAAAATTCGTAAGTCCAACGTCAAGCTCACAGCAGCTAACGGAGCCCCTATAGACACACTAGGGCGAGCTGACACGACAATTAACATCGGCCTCGGAGACATGACCACCGATTTTATGATCACGAAAGTTGATCTAGCGATCCTAGGTATACCATTCCTCGAGTCTTGGGATATCGGAATACGGGTCAAACACAAGTACATTTATAAAGATAAAATAAAGAGCTATGCCGATCAAAAAATAGCTGCAGTCATGAACAAAAAATTCACTGACGAACAAATAGCAGCTACTATCCCTCATCGTGACAATAACCCTCAACCAGAGGACGTGCAAATCACGGAGGACGAAAACATTCGCTCTATCATTGACGAATACAATGATAAAATGAGCAAACTTCAAGGAAAGTGGAAAAACAACGGGGTTTACCACCATATAACCACGGAAGGAACACCAGTACACTTCCGAGCAAGACCCATGGCGGGCGAAAAACGGGCTCAAGTCAAAAGTACTTTTGACAAAATGCTTTCAGAAGGCATAATTGCACCATCAGATTCCGAATGGGCATCCCCGTTACACTGTGTGCCGAAAAAAGACGGGTCATGGAGAATCACCGGCGACTACCGTTTCCTGAACGCGAAAACGAAGAAAGACGCCTATCCTCCTCCTCACATTCGCTCTTTCCAAGCGAATTTACATGATACACGAATCTATTCGACAATAGATTTAAAATCGGCATATTATCATATTCCGATGCACCCAGATGACGCTCATAAAACTGCAATTATTACACCTTTCGGTCTTTATGAGTTTAAGAAAATGAGCATGGGTTTGGCCGGAGCGGCTCAAACATGGCAAAGATACATGGACAGCATCATGCGAAAATTTGATTTCGCATTTGTATACCTAGATGACATCCTGGTGGCTTCCAAAAATTATAAAGAACACATGAACCACCTCAAACAAATTTTTGACAAGCTAGGAGAACACGGACTTCGAGTAGGTTTTGATAAATGCATTTTTTCAAAACCTACCGTCGATTTCCTAGGTTTCACTATCTCGAAAGAAGGGATAATTCCTAAACGAGATAAAATAGAAGCCATAGAACAATTTCCTAGGCCAATAGACGTACGAAGTCTACGCAGATTCCTAGGTATGTGTGGTTTCTACCGAGCATGCTCAAGTAAATTCGCTCACACGGCACAACCTCTGTATGACTCCATTCAGTCAAACAAAAAAAAATGACAAAACACCTATCGAATGGACATCAGAGAGAGAAAAAGCTTTCAACAGCTTAAAACAAGCAATGATTAAAGCTACATTACATAATATCGCTCATCCACACCCTACAGCAGAGTGGAGATTAGTCTGCGACGCATCCGACACACACATCGGAGCGGCACTAGAGCAGGAAATTACAGACAAACACGGCTCGAAATCTTACCAACCATTGGGATTTTTCAGTAAAGAAATTCCAGAACAATGGAAGAATAAAGCATCATTCGACAAAGAGATGTTCGCCGTTTACCAAGCTTGCATTCATTGGCACAATGACTTGGACGGCCGATCTTTTCATATTTGTTCAGATCACAAGCCTCTGCTAGGCACGATGCTTAAGAAAAATGCACATTTTTCTAAAATGAGATTAAGATGGCTAACATACATCTCTCAAATGACGAGTGACATTCGTCATATACCCGGAGAGAACAACATCGTCGCCGACGCACTCTCCAGACCCTTCGATCCAGTTGAAATTCAAACAAAATCGATTTCAACCCAAACTGACGAGGGTCCACCCATAGCCGAAATTTCGCAAATTACGGCTGCAATAGAGTGCAATCTTCTACTGCACATTTCAAATGCACAAATTCGTTCTCCCCCTAACGCAGAGGACAAATTGAAACTCACACAAGTTGAATTCCCTCAAGGAGAAATTTGGTGTAACCTAGATCTAGGACACCCAATACCTTATATTCCAAACGAAATAAGGCAAGAAATAATCAGCCAAATTCACAATTTGGGACACCCAGGTATACACTCTACAGTGTATAAAGTTAAACAAAGATATTTTTGGCACGGACTCCGTGCAGAGGTCTCCAACTGGGTCCGAGCGTGCGAAACTTGCCAACGAGCAAAAATCACTCGCTCCGTGAAGCTCCCGTACTCCGAATTTGAGACGGCTAACAAATTTTCACATGTACACGTTGATATTACCGGACCCTTACCTTTAGCTAAAGGAGGGAAACGTTACATTTTAATGATGGTTGATAGAGCAACGGGTTGGCTAGAGGCAGTCCCTCTTAACAACATCGAAACAACCACGATCACAAACGCCTTTATCAATATTTGGGTAGCTTCAAAGGGCGTACCTAAATACATCACAAGTGATCAAGGCACACAATTCGAATCAGATCTATTCAATTCCATCATGGAACGTCTCGGAGTAAAACATACTCACACGTTACCATACAAACCATCAACAAACGGAATGGTAGAACGCAGAAATAGATCTTTGAAAGAGGCTCTCAAAGCACAAAACGAAAATTGGCTCGACGCACTTCCAAAAGTTCTACTCGCCATGCGTACGGCAGTAGACCCAGCAACGGAAACTACACCGTTCCAAAAAGTTTACGGAATTGACGTACCACTCCCAGGAGACATTTTCGTAACTTCTACAAACCTTTTGGAGCCTCTCTTCTTCCGGCCTACGCATATTAAACATAATAATACGAAATATGCCGTAAACATGCCCAAAAATTTGGATACATGTACACATGTCTATATCAGAGTGCCCACACAGCTCACCTCTCTGCAATGTCCTTACACGGGACCATTCAAAGTGGTTAAAAGAGATAAGTTTTCGGTTACAGTGCAAATTGGCGAACATACAAAAAAAGTTCCCAAACAGCAAATAAAACCAGCTTACACTCTAAACTCGGACGAAGCTGTGTCACGAAACCAAAATCAGGCAGAAAGTAAGGAGAAAACTCCCCGAAAATCCGCCAGAGGGCGCGTCCCCTCTACCAAATTCGACGAGAAGTGGGTGACTGCACTCGAAACAAGCCACGCCCACTTTTCTCGGGTAGGAACAGTGGGAGATATAAATATGAAACACCCCACGCCAGGAGCTCATACCAACTTTGACCATGGCAGCTCCCACTACCACAGAAGAGATGATCACGGAGGAAGTGGAAAATCTCCTACTCGCCGAGGAAATTCCGGCAATCATCAGCCCGCTACCGCCGTCGCCGGAGAAGAAGACACCGGCGGACGCCAGCGCGCCGAGAGAGGTGGTGTGGAGAACACCAGCAGCGTTCAAGACGCCGGCTACACCCGCTCCGCAGCTGCCCAGGGCTCCGCCCGCTCAACAGCCCCTCCCGGCTCCACGAAAGTGGATCAGCTCGGGCGACGTGCCCGTGCCTCGGTGGGACGAAATGAGCGCGGCGGGGTGGACGGAGCCGGAACGAGCACCTCCGCAACAGCCCAGCCGCGGCCGCGGGCAAAACCCTCGCAGGTTTGGCTCCCGTCGGCAAAGCTCGGGCCGGCCACGGCCGCCCCGCGGCGCTCGTCGAAACCGGCGAGGCCGGGGCGCACCCCAGGTGCGGGACACGAGGCCTGCACCTCCGCCTCCGCCCCAACTGGTGAGGGTTTCCTACGGAGAATTCCGTGTGGACCTCCCAGTTCTCCCCAGCCGGCGTCGTCGTTAATAACACGACGTCTTGGGGGGGCACCTGTGGTGAAAACCACCCCCTCTTTTCAACAGCCCTTTTCAGGGCTACCAAAAAGAGGTAGGCACAACACAAAAATATTTATAAGACGTCGAGTTACAACTCCGTCAAACAAAATATTTCACCAGAGAGAAAATATGAATTTCTCTCTCAAAAGTGAAATATTAACTAAAAACATACAAGGCGACCTCCCTAGACACTTACTGGGCGAGAGAGATGCGACAAGTATCTCGAACCAAGTCGCCTTGAACGAGAAAACTCAAACAGAAAATCAAACGTCCTCTAAAACTAGCAAGGACAATTCAAACAAGCCTACTCGCCAATCAGAAACACTGATTACACGAGAGACAATAGGCGAACCAACCAAGAGGCGGCAAGCAACCACCTCTGGTCCAGCAGCCACCCCGGGGACCCCGTCTGAACAACTGACGCAGAGAAAGCACCCGAGGTCCCCGGCTAAACTCAAGGTCGTCGGCTCCGCGACGGACGCTCGTAAGCACCCCGGAGGACCAGCTCAGCTATCATACTCGCAGATACTGAGAAAACAATGTGCGAGCCAATGAGATTACACAGTCGAATTAATGAAATTAAGCGGACCAATCAGGAGGCGGCAGGGGGCGGCCACCTCCCTATAAATACCCCGCTCGGAGCCTCCGAAATTCATTCTACTCTCCGCTCTCGACGACGACACCTCGAAGTACGAAGATTTCTACACGCTCTACGCTGACGAACCTTCTGCATCCCGAGTTCATCTCAAGAACGGCTTCCTACTGCTTTCTACAAGGCCTACCTTCTCTCCACGCAGATCTCGCATTGGCATCTACGAGTCCAGTGATTATTCATCCTGCTCATTGCCCAACGTAGTTCATCTGTCAGGACGCCACCCGGTACATCTATCGATATTCTCTTTAGATCGTACGCCCGAGGGACGTTCCGAGCCGTATCACCCGGGTTTCGTAGCACTAGGCTCGTCACCGACCGCTGGGATACGCCGGTAAATTACTCTGCTCATCCGCTCTAATTTACCGTCCAAGGAAGTCTTTTTCAAGACTACAAGGTAGGACCCTGACATACGAGCAAAGGAAAGAAGCTCTGTCAAGCGAGTCCACCTTCCTAAACCCTCTATTTCTGTACATAGAGGCATCGAAACGAGCTAATAACTCGGCTATTTCGATGGAACGTCGGCCGTCTTATTTCCTCATGCAAGGGGAGGCAGACGACGGCGAAGCCGGGCCTCTTAGCCCCCGTAGCGCTACCTACAGGCTACCCGGCCAATCCGCCGGTCCCAGCGACGGCGCAAGGCTCGATCCTCACGACGAGATCGCCTTCTCACCTAACGTATTCGCTAAGGAAACGTTAGATCAAGCCTCGCCTATACAAAAGATCGAGGATACCTTTCAGACCCGCTCTGAAGTCAATCATTACGATTCGACCAAGCTGTCCGAATACCCACGATATTCGACACAAGCCTACCCGGCCGATCCGAGTGTCAAATACACTCCAAATGTACAAAAAGCGAAGGATACTTTTCAGTACCTCAACCAAGCTAAACATATTCCTCCTACAGATAAAATCTTAGGCCGGAATATTACAAAACGGCTCAGTACCAAACTGATCGAACCCAGCACCCACTATGCGAGCCCAGTGCTCCACGCGGCTGCGACACGAACTATCTCTCAGTTCATCCCGCCAAGCAAGCTGACCTTGACGGATTCGCCAACATTCCTTACAGGAATAACACGGGGACTAACCCGCATAATCAGAATATAAATGTCCCACTTGGTCTACCGACGCCAAGTAAAACATATATAAATCCACTACACCGCCCTTTCCGAAAAACGAGACATTTGCTGCCTTTTCCGAGAAAACGGGACATTTGCCGCCCTTTCTTAGAAAACGGCAGATTTGCCACCCTTGCTGTGAACTCAGGACTTTTGCCGCCCTTTCTGAGGTAACGGGACATTTGCCGCCCTTTCTGAGAAAACAGGACATTCACAGCCCTTTCTGAGAAAACGGGTCATTTGCAGCCTATCCGAAAAACAGGACAGTTGCTGCTTTCTTGAAGAAATTGGGGCACTTGCCACCCTTCCTCTGAAAATGGTACATTTGCCGCGCGTTCCGAGAAAACAGGACATTTGCCGCTCTTTCTGTGAAATAAGGACATTTGACGCCCTTTCTGAGATAACAGGACATTTGCCGCTCTTTTGAATAAAATCGGTCATTTGCTGCCGTTTCCGAGAAAACGGGACATTTGTTCCGTTTTCTCAGAATGATTGGCAAATGTCCCATTTTGTCAATAAGGGCAGCAAATCTCCCGTTTTTTAGAAAGGGCGGCAAATGTCCCAATTTCTAGAATGAGTGGCAATAGTCCGGTTTTCTTAGAATGTGCATTAAATATCCGTTTTCTCAGATAGGGCGGCAGATGTCCCGTTTTCTCAGAACGGGTAGCCATTGTTCTGATTTCACAGAAAGAGCTGCAAATGTTCCGTTTTCAGAGCACGGACGGCACATGTCCCGTTTTCTCAGAACGGGCGGCCATTGTTCTAATTTCACAGAAAGAACGGCAAATGTTCCGTTTTCAGAGCACTGAGGGCACATGTCCCGTTTTCTCAGAGAGGGCAGCAAATGTTCCACATTCTGAGAAAGGGCGGCAAATGTCCTGTTTTCTCAGAAAGGGCAGCAAGTGGCCTGATTTCACAGAATGATTGGCAAATGTTCCGTTTTCACAGCACAGGCAGCAAATATCCCGTTTTTTGGAAATGGAGGCAAATGTCCCGTATTCTCAGAAAGGGCGAGAAATGTCCAATTTTGCGGGAATGTCCTGTTTTCTTGGAAAAGGCGGGAGAAGTCCCGTTTTCTCAGAAAGGGCGGCAAAACAATTTTCACAACAGGGCCGCAAACGTCCCGTTTTCTAGAAAGGGCGGCAAATTTCCTGTTTCCTCGGAAAGGGCAGCGAACGACCTGCTTCCTCAGAAAGGGCAGCAAATGTCCGATTTTATTCAAACGAGCGACAAATGTCCCATTTTCTCAGAAAGGGCTGCAAATGGTCTGTTTGCCAGAGAGGGGGTAAATATGCCGTTTTCTCAGAAAGGGAGGCAAATGTCCCTTTTTCTAAGTAAGGGCGGCATATCTTCCGTTATTCAGATAGGGCGGCGAATTCCCGTTTTCTCAGAATGCGTGGCAATAGTCCGGTTTTCTTAGAATGTGCATCAAATGTCCCGTTTTCTCAGAAAGGGCGGCAGATGTCCCGTTTTCTCAGAAGGGTCGGCAAATGTCCCACTTTCTAAGAAAGAGTGGCAAATGTCTCTTTTTTCATAAAGGGCTGCAAAAGTCCCGTTTTCTCTGAGAAAATGGCAAATGTCGCGTTTTCTCGGATAGGGCAGTAAATGTCCATGAAAACGGAACATTTACCCCTGATTCAGTAAAACTGGGACATTTGCCGCACTTTCCGATAAAACGGGACGTTTCCGATGTTTCAAAGAAAACGGGACATTTGCCGCCCTTTCCTAGAAAACGGGACATTTGCCACCTTTTACTAGAAAACAGGACATTTCCCGCTCTTACTGAGAAAACGGGGCATTTGCCACCGTTTCCAATAAAACAGGACAATTGCCTCACTTTCCACATGAAAAACAAAAGACATTTGTGGCCCTTTCCTTGATAACGACCAGTTGCCACTCTTTCTGTGAAATTGGGACATTTGCCGCCTTCTCCAAGAAAACGGGACATTTGCCGCCCTTTCCGAGAAAACGGGATATTTGCCGCCCTTTCCGAGAAAACGGGATATTTGCCGCACATTCTAAGAAAACCGGGCATTTGATGCCCTTTCTGGGACTACGGGACATTTGCCGCCCTTTCTGAGAAAACGGGACATTCACTGCCCTTTCTGAAAAAACTGGTCATTTGCCGCATTTTCCAAGAAAACGGGACATTTGCCGCTGTATCGAAGAAAATGAGACATTCGCCGCCTTTCTTAGAAAACGCAAGATTTGCCGCCCTTTCTAGGAAAACGGTACATTTGACGCCCTTTCTGAGAAAACCGGAGATTTGCTGCACATTCTAATAAAACCGGACATTAGCTACCCATTGTGAGAAAACGGGACATTCGCCGCCCTTTTTGAGGTAATGGGATATTTGCCGCCCTTTCTGAGAAAACGGGACTTTCGCAGCACTTTCTGAGAAATCGGGTCATTTGCAGCCCATCCGAAAAACAGGACAGTTGCCGCTATCTTGAAGAAATTGGGACACTTGCCGCCCATCCTGAGAAAATGGTACATTTGCCGCCCGTTCCGAGAAAACGGGACATTTGCCACTCTTTCTGTGAAATAAGGACATTTGCCGCTCTTTCTGAGGTACCAGGGCATTTGCCGCTCTTTTGAAGAAAATCGGTCATTTGCTGCCCTTTCCGAAAAATGGCACATTTGTCCTGTTTACTCAGAATATGCGGCAAATGTCCCGTTTTCTCAACAAGGGCGGGAAATTTCCAGTTTTCTTCAGAAGGGCAGAAATGTTCTGTTTTCTCGGAAAGGGTGGCAAATGTTCCGTTTTCCCAGACAGGACAGCAAATGTCCCTTGTTTCCAAAAATGTGGCAAATGTCCCGTTTTCTTCGAAATGGCGGCAAATATCCCATTTTCTCAGAAAGGGCTGCAAATGTCTCGTTTCTCCGAGAGGGGGCAAATATCCTGTTTTCTCAGAGAGATAGGCAAATGTCCCATTTTCTCAATAAGATCAGCAAATCTCCCGTTTTTCAGAAAGGGCGGCAAATGTCCCGTTTTCTATGAATGAGTCACAATAGTCTGGTTTTCTTAGAATGTGCATCAAATGTCCCGTTTTCTCAGATTGGGCGGCAGATGCCCCACATTCTGAGAAAGGGCGGCAAATCTCCAGTTTTCTCAGAAAGGGCAGCAAATGGCCTGATCAGCAGTATGCGGATGATGTGCAATTACACCTGACATGTCCTAGGCATGATGTTCCACTGGCCATCAGCACAATGAATCTCGCCTTATGCAGGGTCTCGGAATGGGCCAAACTAAACTCTCTCCAGCTAAATCCCAGTAAAACTCAGGCCATAATCTTCTCTCATACTCCACTGGACTTATCTTCCCTCTCCCCAGTTCTCCTAGATGACTATATGGTCCCTTACAGCAAGACGGTGAAGAACCTTTGGGTAGCTTTCTCCCACGACATGACTTGAAGTGAGCACACTACTTCTATGTGTAGGAAAGTCTACGGATCCTTTTACACTCTACGAAAATTCTGAAATTTCACCCCTGAGGCCCTAAGAATCACTCTCGTTAAAGCTCTTTTAATCCCCTTGTTCATGTACGGCCAACTTTTGTTTATTAACTACCTTGATGCATCATCCACACGTAAATTAGAAATTGCTTACAATTGTTGTGTGGGATACGCATATGGATTGAAGCTAAGGGGCCATGTGTCTCAGCATGTCAATAGGATCCTGGGCTGTGGGATTGTTCCCTTTCTGAAGGCACAATATTTGAAATTTGTTTTCAAACTGGTCCATCCTGAGAACTTTGTTGTGCCTTCCTTCCTTTCAGGGCTGTTTCAGAGTGCTTTCTCCTCGGCTTTCGGCTCTTAGGAAGACCTTCACCAGATGCCGCCAGTTCGGTAACTCCATGAGGGTCGGCGGAGCGAGGGTTCGGAACTCCCTTCCCGTCTCTATCCGTGGGCTGTGCTCGCTTGGGTCATTTGTGGGCGCGGTACTTCAGTACTTCAGGGATCAGTAGCCAAACTTCCTTCACCTCTTCAACTTCACCTCACTTCTGATGCGTCTTTCCTTTTCTCTCTTAATTTTTCCTTACTTCCTACTCTCTTCCTAGTTGTATTTTCTCCCTCTCTTATTTTTGGAAAAAACTTTGTAATTTTGTATATTCAGCCATCTGTTCATTTTTATTGTTAATTTTATCTGTACAGATAACTAGAGGGGTCTAAGACCCTACATCTGTGTTAAGAGCAATAATAAATAAATAAATTGAAATTGATTTCACAGAATGAGTGGCAAATGTTCCGTTTTCACAGCACAGGCAGCGAATGTCTAGTTTTTTCGGAAATAGAGGCAACTGTTCTGATTTCACGGAAAGAGCGGCAAAGGTTCCGTTTTCACAGCACGGGCGGCAGATGTCCCGTTTTCTCAGAGAGGGCAGCAAATGTCCCACATTCTGAGAAAGGGCGGCAAATCTCCTGTTTTCTCAGAAAGGGCAGCAAATGGCCTGATTTAACAGAATGAGTGGCAAATGCTCCGTTTTCACAGCACAGGCAGCGAATGTCCCGTTTTTTGGAAATGGAGGCAAATGTCCCGTTTTCTCAGAAAGGGCGAGAAATGTACAATTTTGCGGGAATGCCCTGTTTTCTTGGAAAAGGCAGGAGAAGTCCCGTTTTCTCAGAACGTTCGGCAACTGTTCTGATTTCACAGAAAGAGCGGCAAATGTTCCGTTTTCACAGCACGGGAGGCAGATGTCCCATTTTCTCAGAGAGGGCAGCAAATGTCCCACATTCTGAGAAAGGGCGGCAAATCTCCTGTTTTCTCAGAAGGGGCAGCAAATGGCCTGATTTCACAGAATGAGTGGCAAATGCGCTAGTTTTGAAGTCTCGAGAATATCACCTACACAGACTGCGCTTTAGTAGGTAGTTACTATAGTCGGTTCTTCAATTTCTTTTTACCTTCTGTTGAAACGAATGAATTAATACATTTTACCAAATCCGAACGAAAGGTCTCTTCACAAATAACAACAGTGTTCTGATACAATATTAATTCTTATTGGGTTGATACATGGTTTGTATTTTTACGTTCCATTTTACATAACATCAATTAGTATGGAATGAACACTTAGATAAATGTTTATGGAGACAATAATGTTGGTAAGTAGGTACAAGACAAAAGAGCACTTATACCCAATTATTTGTATGAATGTTGCTTGATCCAACATACACGTAATTGTAAATATAAGATTTTAAAAAAATATTCACGTTAGGTACCTATTTATACACATATTTACAATAACCTAGGGTGTTGTAACGAAAATATAATATCCACATGATTTAATGCATGCAATATATCTATATTAGTGTATTAAGGTCGGTATATATGATATAATTTTATTTAGTTTTTGAAAATTTTGCAGCAAATTATTTTTCAAGTAATTTGCTCTTCTTCTAAATTTTGGTCAAAATTAATCAAAAAGAAAATTTTTATTGGGAAAATTTGCGATTATGGATAGGTAAGGTCATTTGGACCCGGCTCAATCGTCGATTTCTGATGCAATGGGGACTCTTGTTGTTGTAGAATCTCTTGTAGTCATATTTATATTGTTGTTCTTAATTTTGTTGAAGTTTGATACCTACATTATTTGGGGTTCGTATACTTCACTGACAAGGGATGGGAAGTTTGTTTAGGTAAGAAGTAGGTAGGTTCCCAATTTATGGATGGTCGGGGTGGGGGGTGGGGGTATATTAGATAGTCGTGCAAAAAAGGATAGGTAGGTATATTCTATGTTGTTTTAGCGAGTTTTTGAACAAATATATACCTATATGCATATAAGTGTCATTCCATATATACATACACATATACAGGGTGTTCACACTCAAGATCGTTAACCTCCTAGGTACCGATTCTACTACTAATTTCTAACTAAAAAGTTCCTCTTTGCAATTTTTTTAAACCCTCAATTTTCGGAGTTTTTTCACTTCTAAGTTTTATTCGTGTTTTCGACCTTACATCACTATAATGGATTCATATCTCCCCTATCTTACAATGTGATCTTAAAAATATATATATGTTGGAAAGAGTGTTAAATTTTCCATCTCCCTATGGAATTTTGATTCTTTTTACAGTAGATCACGTAGGCGACAAAATGGACTAAACATGAGAATTTCACACTTTTTAAAAATTACTGTTTCTTATGGTCCATTAAATATTAAAATAAAATTGTAAAAAACTGTACGCGTTGCAGGAAAAACTTGCCCAAAATCTCAGCTTTCCAATGATATAATAAATTTTCATTTTATTTTGCTAATTTGGCGAGAAAAAATGTTTGTATGTTGAAAAACGTGGTTTCATCTATGATATTGAGGGTTTTCGTGAAAAATGACCCCTTGAGAAAATACGAGTTTGGGCCCGATTTTCAAGTATTTTTTTCAAACTGAATCGAATGGTAATCCTCGCAGATCTCTCCAACTCCGTTATAACAGAATTTTACACTTTATATAACAAGTTATACCCTTAAAAACACATAAAATTGAGCATAATAAATAAACTAAAAACTAACTAGTTGAAGAGTAAAACTCGGTTGTAACGGAACTGGAGAGATCTGCGAGTGTTACTATTTGATTCAGTAGGAAAAAATACGTAGAAACCGACCCCAAACTAGTTTTTCTTAGGGGCTCATTTTTCACGAAAACCCTCAATTTCATAGGGGGAAACAAAACACGTTTTTAACATACAGACATACTTTTCTCTCCCAATTGACTATGGTAAATAAAAATTGATTACACCGTTGGAAAGCTGAGATTTTTGACAAGTTTTTCCTTCAACACGTACGTTCTTTTAAAATTTTGTTTAGATACTTAATGTACCTTAAAAAAAAAAAAAAAAAAAAAACTGATTTTCAAAGAGTGAGAAATTCTTGTGTTTAGTCCATTTTGTCGCCTACGTGACCTACTGTAAAAAGAATCCATCCAAATACCTAAGGGAGATGGGAAAACGTTCTTTCCAACGACATATCTATTTTTAAGATTACATTGTAAGTTAGGGGAGATATGTCCATTTTAGTGATGTAAGTTCGGAATATTTAAATCTGAAATATGGGGGATGTTTGTGGAGAGGGAGTTTGTACCTAATAGGTAATTTATAAGTAAGTGAGGGGGAGGGGGGATATTCAAGTCAACCTGTGCAACGCACGGGTGAACCAGCTATGTATATAGGTTGTAGCTGGTCTTCTCAACATGAAATCCCGTTTTGCGTCTACTCCTTCTAATCTCACGTCCTCCGGATTCAGCAAGGTTTTCTCTGAGGTATTTGATCTGCGTTTGTCGGCTGACCCATGTGATGAATTCTATGATTTTCTGCGACGAGCTCCCGCTTTACAAAGGAATTTAATTTGAAAGAAGTCTCCGCCGAGAAAATATACTCCGTTATTTGCTCATTGACTGCCAGCAAATCTGCGGATTACTATGGAATTGATTCCATAATGGTTAAGGTAGTTGCTGATTTGATTCTGGAGCCTCGGACCTTCATAATAAATTCGTATTTTGCTAACGGGGGAATTTCCTGCTTGCCTTAAAATGTCTGCCGTCATTCCTATCCCGAAAAAGGGTAAATGCAGCTCCTACGACGAATTTCGCCCTATATCAAAGCTTCCTGCTTTTGCAAAGGTTATTGAGAGGTTAGTCTTGGAGGATTTGATGGCTTATATCGAGGCCAGGGAGATCCTTCATCATCGCTAGTTTGGATTCAGGAAAGGCAAGAATACTTGCTCTGCAGCCTGCTCCGTTATCATTGAGTCATTAAAGGCACTAGAAGACGGCTCATTGACAAATCTTCAGCTTTCCGATATGTCAAAGGCTTTTGATCTGGTCCCATTCAACCTGCAACTCGAAAAACTGTTGTACTACGGCGTCTCCACCCCCTCTTTACAATTTTTCAAAAGATTATTGGAGGGCTGGCATCAGGTGACTTTCTATGTCAATCATGTGATCATGTACCGATCACCTGCGGTATTAAACAGGGTTCTGGATTGGGCCCGTGCTTGTTTATATTATATACTAGCCGCTCCGGCTCGCTACGCTCGTATTATATATAAATGATTTGGCTTTCACCGGTGACTGTTTTTTAAATTTTTTTGCGGATGACATAACTGCCGTTAACAAGGGTACATCAAAGGAAGCCCTCGAGGGTAAGATTAATCAAGTTTCCTCAGTAGTGTCTGACTGGTGCTCACTAAATGCTCTCCGCCTTAATGAAGATAAGACCCAAAGTTTATACTTCATTCGTCCGATTCAGTAGATTTGTTGGGCCTTGTAGTTGACTGTAGACTGTCATGGGCAAAGCATGTTGAGTCGTTATCCTCAAAACTGGCATCCTGCAACTTCATGCTTCGTAGGTTGGCTGGGAATGTTTCACCTGAAGTTCTCAGATCCGTTTATTGTGCTTGTTTCCAAAGCCGGTTGTTGTATTGTGTGCTTCTGTGGGGAAATTCGTCCCACAGCGAAAAAATATTCAAACTTCAGAAGAAGGCGATCAGAACGATTCTTAACTTGGGCTGGAATGAGAGCTGTCGTGGGCAATTCAAGTATTTGAATTTGATGACGCTTCCAGGTTTATTTTTGAGTGCGTGCCAACCATACATCCGCCAATACATTGACATATTCCAGAAAGGAACCGACCTGCATGACGATTTATACATTTCTACTACTCGCTTGACAACCACAATGAGGATAAGCCCAGCATACATTGGTGTAATGTTTTTTAACCATCTCCCGGTCAACATTCGTACGCTTGGATTCCCATCGTTCAAGAATGAAATCTAGAAAATTCTGATTCCTGCGGGATTATACGACCCGAGTGATTTCTTGCGGATGAAATTTTAAAATTAATGATGTGATCATCTTGTTGATTTTCTTATTGTTATTTTATTCAATCTTTGTCATGTTGTAACCAATGTTTATTTAATTGTATTACGTGACATTTGTAATGCCAGTTTGGCCTCTACAAATATATATATATATATATATATATATATATATATATATATATATATATATATATATATATATATATATATATATATATGTATGTATTTGTCATTCCAGACGATAACTCTCCTTAGGATTGAGATAAAAATCCCGTTCTTGCGCCACCAAATCAAGCTTTCCAAGCGGGAGGATGAGTTCGTTGGCCAACAATTTTTGAGCACATTAAATTGGTCAAATTTCAAAAAATATTCTTAAAAATCACTAAAAATGGCTAAAAACGGGGAAAAGACGTTAATTTTAAAAATTTTAGCAGAGTTTTCGTCAAAACGAAATTATAAACGATTAATTAGGACATTAAAAACTGTTGGCACGAAATGATGCCGAAAAACGTACTCAAATTTCATTAATATTTGCTGAAAAATCTGTGAAAACCAGAAAAACCTATAAATCCAGAACCTTTTTTGAATCACCGAATTTCATTTAGTACGAGTTTTTTTGGGCCATAAAATAGGTTTTTAACAATTAATTTCTACTGAAATCGATCAAGTTTCATTACATTTCAACATGTTATAATACGATAGATAATTGAAGACAATTCGCTCATACGATCATGCTGCATGACTGGAACTTGCTTTTTCTCGTCTCACCTCGTTATTTGCCTACCCACTTCTACCAGTTCTCCTCGCCAATTTTGATGAAATTTGAAACATACGCTACATTTGACCTGAGAAAGTGCCGTTTGGGGTTTTGGAGCCGGAATGAAATTCTCTACCGTTCACCCTAGGACGTTGATTTGATAGCGAGACTCTCTGGGACATTATGAGACGTATGAATTGATGAGCTCCTATCTGATCAGCTGAGTGAGCTAAATTCGCTCCTGTTCAATCAAGGAAATTTAAATTTGACAAGAAGCTTCTCTCGGACAACAAAAGTCGAATGAATGACTGACTCCCTCCTGTGCAGCCCGTACATTCTAACCTTTTCCTCCTAGACCACCAAAAATGTGTGATATCCCCCAAAAAGACGTTCCAAGTACAAAAGATGCGAAGCCACAAAATACATGTTATCATCCAATTTGCCAAGCTAATACTCCGATTCTCTCAATGTTTTGACTGCGTTTGGGGGTGAGACGCTCCTTCAACGGCTTGGTCGATTTTCACCAATTACATAATAAACACCATTGCTCTTCTCCAAATGTAGTGAGGGAAGATCTACACATAAAGAGTTCACATAGGTACCCATATAATATATATCCCCATAAAATATATTTTCAGTCTCGGTGGGATGTGTGAATCCACCACTACACTTACCCCAGTACGATTGTACGATAGACGAAAATCCGCCAAGCTGTTGAAGAAGCGTCTCACTCTTAAACGCAAAAAAAAAAAAAAAAAAAAAAAAAGTGAGACAATCCTACTATTGGCTTGGCCCAATTGCAATGCAGGTAATTTTACAAAACTCCTGTTATGATTTTACCTGTATCCCTGTTCACCTTTAAATCCAAACACGTTAGCTAGTGTAAACAGAGGGATGGAGCAAGAACTTCCCTACGTAGGTGCCTATGCTATCTAGTTTTCAAGGATTACTTCGCTCTCAGCTCACTAATCCGTTGACTCAATGCTTTGGTAGTTTCAAATGTATTTGGGACATGCTAGCAACAATCACAACGAGGTTCAAAGTTTCTCAAACTTGGGATGCTCGTGATGGAAAGTTTCGTTAAAGTTGCCATCATACTACAGTGAGACAGCTGTCGAGAAATATAAGCTTACAGCACCAGGCCGCGATTTCTGGTAGTAAAGATATATAATCTGCAGGCCCTCGGAGCGAATAAATCCTACCATTCCGTTTTTCGGTTTACGTTTCCTCAAACATGGTATTTTTATTGTGAGTGCGCGGCTAATGACCCTTCAGTTGAGGTGCAAACCACTTAAAAAAAAAAAGAAAAAAAAAAAATATATATATATATATATATATATATATATATATATATATTTATATATATATATATATATATATATAATATATATATATATATATATATATATATATATATATATATTCATATAAATATAAATCCACATATAATATATATAAATTGGTGGCCATATATATATAAATCCATATATATATATATATACTATAGTATAAGACGATGGCTTTTTCAAGACACACACACACACTTTTTTTATAAATAATAAAACTCCTCTCAAAGACGGAGGGGGCACGCCATTAAGAAAAAAAAAAAACGAAAAAACTAAATTAAAAAGTGGGGAGGACACCCAGGTTTACCCAACGCCGGCCCTAGGGATTAAGGAAGTTGAGGAAGATGGAGGAGGGAGAGAGGGATGAAAGGAATTGCCCCTATAGAATGACCACCAATTAAGGTAAGAGCCCCGAAGGACGCGGGTGGTGATACCACGGAGCACTCCTGCCGAGATGCCCAACTCGAGAAGCTCTTTGGCACTTTTCCCGTTCCACATCCCGCGCCATGACACGGTCGCGGCCATGACCTTGATGTTATTAGGCGCCACTCCTTTCAGCTCAGATATTGCTTGCCCCAGGTCATTGCTTGATGGCAACGATATCTAGCTTCTTGCCCCGGTCGCTCGGCATATGGTACAGTCTCTCACTCTCCACATCCCAGCCACTGGATGACAAAGCACCTGCTATCTGCTTGGCAACCGCATCATGACGCAGAATGCGGCCACCATGAGTCCGTGGACACTGCTGCACCACATGATACAGGTTCTCATTTTTACCCCACAGGCACGGCAGAGGGTGTCTACTGTCCCACGACTACCCCTAGAACACCTCACCGCAGTGGCTAACGTAGCCACGCGGGCGGCATGAAAATGTCGGTAGTCGCAGGCCCCAATGCCCTCTGAAGCCCATTCAACCCACTGTGAGGAAATGGGGGATTCAGAGCACTGTCGGAGTTCTTTACCATCCACTGAATCATGCAGAGCAGTAGCGAACTCAGCAGATGAGCTGGGTTTTGGAGCAGTTGGAGTTGCTCGGTCGCACCACAACAACTGCTGCCTGACAAAATCAAGGTCAGCAGCAGTGCGGGCGACCTCCCAGCTAGAGCCTCTTAGGGCAAGCAGGCGCCGGCGGAGTAAAGATGGGATAGCGAACAGACTTACTATGGGCTTTTCACGGATTCGGTCATAGAATAATTTGAAGCGGATTTGAATACGGTTATTTTTTCTAATGCTTGGGTTGTCCCACATTCAATAGTTCGTCCGTCTATCGATAAAGCCTAGCTCCAGAGGGACTTCCTAAAAAACTACTAATAATCGTTCAATTTATTATTATTATTATTTTTTTTTTTTTTGCAGAATAATACTCAAAGTTTATCAACTATCAACTAGAACAGTCAAAAATGAATACACAATATTTCAATTAGGCTAATAAACGAACCTAAATTTTATTGAAATGAGATGAAACATCGATAAAAACTTCGGAAAAAGCTGAAAATCTAAAATCTCTGTTAGAATAACAGATTTATTATTTAGAATAAGTTTTCTTCCATATAATTATTAGGTATAGTTAATAATTTATTTGCACTCGAAGTGCTCAATCTCCAATACAATTCAACATAAATATAATACGATAATTCGCTCACATGATCATGAAGCTTGTTTGGAACTTTATGGTGTGCCCCCTCTGCCTTCTGAGGGGAGTTAAAAAAAAGGGGGGGTGGGGGTTATTCCAGACGATAACACCATAACCCTCCTTAAGATTGAGAAGAAAATTCCGCTTCTGCACCAAAAAATCAAGCATTCGAAATGAAAAGATGAGTTTCTTGGGTAGGTACCAAATTTTGAGCATAGTAAATTGGTCTAATTTCAAAAAATGTGCTAAAAATCTGAAAATTTTCGCACAAGATTTTGTAGAGAAATGTTATTACATTTTATCATTACGTCTTAAACACTCAATAAAAACTTCAAAAAATTGTTAAAATCTAAAATTTGTTTCAATAGTATACTATTGATTAGGAAAAGTTTTTATTTTTACACAGTGGTTAACAATTCTTGTGCAAACAAAGCACTCAAATTTCCAAACAATTTAATATAAATATGATACAGTAATTACCTGACGAAAATTCGCTCATACGATAATGCTGCATGACTGGAAACTTTTTATTTTCTAGTAAAACCTGACTTGTAATAGCGCTACTATGACCCTTCTGTTTAATCGCATTTTGGAATTAAATAATCCATCCACATATCCTAAATTCGTCAACCCATTTTCATATTCTCGGTCCTCTTTGTTTTTATTAGCGTTTGCGATGTATGAAAAATATTTCTACAAAAACATTTTTCTTGTAGAAAGTGATTCTGAGGTGATTTTCAGTAGGTGTTCTATGAATCCGACGAGAATCATCAGCAGAGTTGCCAAACCTCTAAGAACGAAAATAACAGGACATGTGTTTGCTGTTGGCTCACACTCTCAGTTACCTACTACCTATGTCTGAAACGTTAGGTTCATATTTCATTAAGTAAATTTGAGTTCTTATCTACGTTCAATAAGGTAGATAGGGGGGAAGAAGCATTTAAGTAATAGCATGCTAATTCACAAAATTATCTCAATTTCATTATAGCTATTTTGGAAATGACTAACCACTTCTTCCATTTGAACGTGTGATATGTCGGGCGCATTTTGGTCTTTCGCTTAGGAACAATTTTTGTGTGTGTCAATTTCAAAGGTTTATCGTAAATAACAAACTTAATTGTGGGTATCAAGTGTAGAGGTTACCAACAGTTCCAAAAGTTCAAAAACTTCCCGTTTCCCTTTCCTTAACAGGACTTTTCTCCCAAAATAAGGACTGTATTCACCAAATAAGAATGTTCGGCAATCCCGAGCAACAGTACCTACTGTGGATCACTCACTTGATTACATTCCATAAGCCCGTTGTTATTACTGCTTGCGGTCATCGGTATTAAAAATCGAAGTACAAAGAATAAAATTTGGTCTTAAAGTACCTAGCTATACATTTAGTTGATATTATTTTGGAGGGTGGTGGAAATTGTAACTATGCGATTCGGAGGACTTATAAAAAATAAAGGGGAAAATAAATCTGAACAACGAAGTTATAGAGTTGGAAATAAGTGGACCCTGAAGGACAACTTTGTTCTACAAACTCCTAGCCACTAAAACTTTGGGCAATAATAATTTTCTAACAAATCGCCTTATGGTATTTCGACTTACTTCTTTTGAAACGTAGTTTGTTGGGATTTGTTTTAGTTCAACTATGGCAAGCCCTAAGTTTTTAATGATTCCGTCCACCATTGCTTCACAGCGATAAGCTTACAGCTTCATTTACCGATTGATCTATTCTTCGAGGCAACTCAACAACTTGGCTATTACACTTTCAGGTTTACAAGCAACAATTCAATCAGATTTCATCTACCATTTTTGAGAAAGTAGTTTATAGCCATGCACTGAGTGTGTAAAAACTAATAGCTATTAGAAATATTGATTCTCTATTTATTTTTCTTTAGAAAAATTGGGTAACAAGAGCACCGTACTCCAAGGGAAACGGAATATACTATGATTACTTAGCTTTAGCCTTTTAGTATTCATAGACTCACAAGAAATACAGATACAAGTATATCTGTAAGTATATCTTTAAAACTGTTCAGTTCGCATTGAAATGGTTGGATATTATTAAAAAGAGGGATTTATACCATATAAAAACTCTTGCGTGCAAGTCCACAACACAGAGATTTTCATGCCTCCATGGATATGGCGTTCAGAAATGAAAATTGTCGCTACTTTCAAGTCGCAAAACATTAGTGGATGTTGAAACTGAGTATTTGGGTATATTATACCCAACGCTAAAATGTTGACGAAATCCAAGCAACGAAACATAATATATGAAGCTGCTACTGAAAAACATCCTTCCTTAGCAACCATGCTCGCTTAGTTAATCGGTTGCGTATAGTGTTTTCGTTATGTGACGATATCCGAGTTCATCTGCCAAAGCAAAGCAAAAAAGCTCAACTTTTCTGCATTATAACAAAGGAGCATCCGGTATAACTCACTTTGTTTCCTAACGTTACATTACTATGATAAAAATCTTTTAAAATTCATTTTTCTACAATGGTAAAATCATGTCATCAAATTTATGGTTTCATAAAATCATCATTTGTATTTCAAATCGACATCCTTAGCTCTGCTGAATCTTGAACCTTATGAATTAACATTTGTTTTATGTGTTCAGCGTCGTGGTAAATTTAAAAAAAAATTAATTCGAAAACACTAAGAATGTCATCAATTCTAAGTAGGTATATGTGGATTACATAGAAATTTTCAGAACGAAAATCAGCTCAACCAGTGGATCACAAGACTGGAAATAAATTTGCCTCCGTTAGTGCTGTCACCTCCAAATTTTGGAGATCTTTTGAGTTTGCGCGCAATTAAAAGAAAGAACTTTTTGATCACCTATAAGAAAAAACCTTAAAATCGAGGAACGTTTCAGAATGCTTCAAAACAAAATTTCCATGGAGAACATTTTGAAATAGTTTTATTTTAAAAATGTTGTAGCCTTTGCAATAATTTTAGTTTCTACGAAAATGCGTTAAAATTGAGAACTACCTACTTAGTTTTCAAAACCTTGGAGAAAATTTTAAGGAAAAATATTTACAATTATTTGCCAATAACATACATTCCTGTGAAAACTCACTCATTTAAATTGAGCTCTTATTGAGGATCTCAACAGAAGAAGCCTAAGTTGCTAACCAAGTTCATGGAGTAAATCCAAAACTTGAAAGTGAATCGTAGCTATTTGTTAACATCGTTTGGGCATTATAATACAGAATGATTAAGTTTGTAAAAATATTGACATTTTATATTTTTCCTAAGGCACATGGACTCGAAAAGCGTTGCGTTATAAAAAAGCGTCACAGTTGATTTCTAATGATTTTCACGTACGACCAAGCCGTTTCTGGGGAGATGAAACTTCTTACGTTTTCAGACAGAAACTTCTTAAGTTGACAGAAATCGTTCACCGTTCGTTGGAAAGCTTTCGATTTATCACGCATTTCTATTCTACTTGTTATTGGTATTTATGTCGCCATTTTATATTTATTAATGGATGTAGTAAACAATGATGCTTGATTTGTTGTTATTAGTTTCCACGTTAGAAATCACTTGGAGAAAACGCCAAAATGAAGCCATGGGTAGAGATAATATTGCTTTATTACAAGAGATTATTGAAATCATTGAAACTGTTACAATTGTAATGAAAATTATTGTTTTGAACATTATTCGTCAAAATTATTTGTTGAAGGGGGGGGGGGGGGGGGGGGGTGGGGGTGGGAACTAAAGACATCACCTAAAATGGTAAAAACACTGCAAATGATTACACAAAGGTTTTTTATTTATTCATTTGGTACCCATTATGCGCATACCTCTTGTCTGCGTGTAAAGTTGTCGGTGGAGCCGAATCAGCAGAAGTTCAGCCTAATCCCTACATGCCGGGCCGCTTCGCAATTCATATTCGTGACGAAGGTTTTTCTTTTTACTTCCCACACTATAGACTTTACTGGAGGAGGGTTGGTCGTACAATGCTCCAGGTAGTCTCATTTGATTTATTGAACTGATTTCAATCTAGTGATCTATAATCAAATGGAAAAAATAAATAAATAAAAAACTGCCCTTTTATTCCGAAAGTTTTTGAGATCCCCATTTTTTCAATATTCCAAACTTCAAATTTTACTCCATTGAGTTGATCGGAAGTGATGTCAAGGATTCTTGTCCAACTATGTGGGTTTTCACCCAAGTTTTATGTTTTCAGTAGTTTGGGAGAAAAGCCCCGAACAGCGCACTTTGGGGGCAGAGGTGGAAAAAACCTCCCAAAAAGTTCCGATTTCGACCTTGTTTCTTCGTTTTTCAACTTTTTATTAGCCAATAAAAAGTAGGAAGGTTTTTTCTCAATAGAAAACGTTTTTCTGTAGTAGAGGTACTTCTGAAAATATAGTTTTTCAATATGACTAAAAACCCCATTCTTATCTACAAACTAATTATAGATACAAAATAATGTATTGCCTCATTGCCTTTGTAAAAAAAAAAAAAAAAAAAAAAAAAAAAAAAACTAAAGTAAAGTAAACAACCATTCCAGGTTGGGGCTTTTCTTCCGACTGCCTCGGGCGTCGCGGACGTCATCAGCTGTCCTCCAAGGAGGATCAGAAGTCGTTCTGATGATTTCGCTTAAAGCTACTCATTGCCTCGCCCCCTTGTCATTGCCTTTGTCTATATAGTTACGAATACCAAGATTATGGTACATAGACTACGTTTAATGATTCGTAGTCCAGTGCGCTGCGTAGATGGTCTATCAGATCCAGAAATAATTAACGTTTGTGAAATTATTTGCAGCAATTTTCAGTAATAAATTGTTTAAATTCTTTTTCGGACTCTACGCATCTTGAATCGGAAACCTATGCTTGAGATAAAAATTCCGTTCTTGCGCCAAAAAATCAAGCATTTCAAATGAAAGGATGAGTTCGTTGGTCAGCACTTTTTGAGTACATTAAGTTGGTCCAATTTCAAAAAATGAGCTGAAAAAATCACTAAAAATGGCTAACAACTGCTGAAAATTGTTAAATTTATGTACAAAATTAAGCTGAAAATTTTAATTAAATTTAATAATAAATTGCTTAAAAAATAGAAATCCGAAATCTTTTTTTGAATAGCAGATTTTTATTTAGAATACGGGTTGCGTCATAAAATTAATAGTTAACAATCTCGAATTTCGAAGAGCTCGAATTTTAGCACAATTTAACATTATGCAATATGATAATTTACGAAAATTCACTCATACGATCATGGTCATGACTGGAACTTTCTCATGGTCGACTATACAAAGGTTCATTATTGAAAATGATCTAGCTCTAATGTTGCTCTTATAGGTACCTACTAATGATAGCGCTACGTACCCAATATGAAAGATGAGATCTTATTGATGTGTTAATATTGTGCAAAGTTCTCGTGAGTGGAGTTGAAAAATTAATGAATGGGAGGAACTAGTTTAACTAAACTTAGCCAAGGTAGGAATTTGTTTTTGACATTGCAATAAATGGTAGGTAGGGAAGCAAGAACACCAAAAGTTGGTTAAGCAGGAATAAGTATATAGGCAGAAAAGAGCATACCAACCTATCTTAATAATAGAGTTCAATTGGTATAAATTTGAGTTCTCCCTTTTAAGGACCTCCTTCTGAAGCTATTTATGTAAGCATGGCACAATCTTTCGTCTTTAGAGTAACGTCTATTAGAATAGATTCAGAGGGTCCCCAAACTTGTCTTGTCCGCCGACAACACAAGCATGAGAGAAAAGCATTAACGGAATCAAATCCGTTTCAGAACAAGGCTGTCCAGGCCACAATTCTTGACCGATTTTCGTGATCTTTTTTTGTTCTATCCCAATTTTAGTTCTGTAATGCAAAAAACCTTGGAATTTTTAAATATAATGACGGAAGACTTTTTTTCAACAAATGAACCTAACTGCGAGTCATATTGAGATGTATATGGTGATTTAAATATGAAAATATCAATAAAATTGTTTCCAGAGTCCAATCAAGTTTTTTCAAAAAGCCATCTGTGTTCCTATTTACTTAGGGACAGAAGAAATAGGAACAATCTCGAAAACTTACGTTCCTTTTTGGGGATATGTGCTTAAATAGAAAGTGACTTTGGGAAAAAATTTAAAATCAGGTATTGCGATCTGAAAAACGGCTAAGATCGGTATGGGTCGATAATTTAAAGAGAAACATGACTTAAAAATTCCGACTGATACATGTTCATATATATATATATATATATATATATATATATATATATATATATATATATAAATAAATAAAAAATTAAAGTATGAATTCGCTAAATTGAACGGTTTTTGATTTATTAAACTACTGGTCTTATAGGTGATTATACGGTAGAAGTTCACTCGTTCCTTTAAGGTTGTGTGGTACTAGGGCGATGAGACAGGTTAGTAATGAAAATATCGGAAAAGCCAGGGAAACTTCCATCGCCTGAAAGGTGGTCCAATGGAAAAGAGCCAAAATTATCTTCTCTTAGATGTGGTAAGAGGAAACATTTCTACAGAAGCCCGGGCTTTGGATTTATTTTATTATGTGAATTAGTTTTGGGTCTTGTGGTTTAGGTTGTCGGAATTTTCAGATTAATCTTCTGGTAAAATTATTACCTTTTAATACTCTTTATTAGTACATTATATTATCCAATTATTATTAAACACTATTCTGTGTATTAAGTGCTCGTACAAGACGGTTAATAATACACATCACCCCACATTCCATTCAATTTACTACGCAACCTAGCATTCATATGCACTTAAAAATGAAATTTTCCAGATTTTATTCAGAAAAATCACCAATAACATTTATGACAGATGACTTCATGAGGTTCAAGTAGGGAGTGTTACGAAAAACCTCTTCTGGATGTTTTTGTTCCTTTTTTTCTCATTTAACTTGTTTTGTGTTTAGCAGTGGACGTCATAGAAACTTAAAAATTCCCGGGGTAGAGAAGAGAGTGCTTTAGAAACTTCTCTGTACTTACCCGAAGACCAGGTCACAATCCTCAACCGGTTGGAATAGTTCTATTTACCAACGTTTCGAAGAAAAGGGGGTGTCAAATCCTTTGGTACGGCGACATTCGAGGGTGGGATAAACTTTTTTTGTGTTCACAGGTCTAGAATTCGATAGGAATGAAATTTCAATTTGTACCGAACCTACCTGTCCTATGTAAACCATATTTAGATAACACCATATCTAGATATTTACTTCACATAAATTCCGCATAGTTTATATAATTGTTAGTCCATTGACGTACACCACATTACAGCTGCACATCAGCATCCAAGGTCCAATGGCTTGGTCCTCTTCAGGCGTCGGTTTACTTGGGAGTTGTCGAGAAGCTGGATAGCTTCAGGATTGGTATGTGCGAGTAGCCTCTTTTCATAGTTTCTGGCATATCTTTTTGTAACATCGCTGATTCTCTCCATTTTGAGATCTTTGTGGAGGTCATCATTACGAACGTACCACGGAGCATTCACAATACTCCTCAGTACTTTATTTTGGAATGTTTGAATAATGTTCATGTTACTTTTTGCAGTGCATCCCCATAGTTGTATACCATAGGTCCGAATGGGCATAAGTACCTACTGTTTTGTATAACAGCAATTTATTGTGTAGACCAAGTTGTGAATGTCGGCCCATCAGCCAATATAGCTTTCTAAATTTGATTGAAAGCTCTTTCTTTTTCTTCTTGACGTGTTCTTTCCACTTCAGCTTCGCATCCAAAGTCATTCCCAGATACTTAGCTGAGTTAGAGTATGGGACTGTACCTTGGTTCAGAATTAGCGGGAGGTTTGTAATTTTTTTGTTGTAGTACCTAATGTTCCCTGCGGGACCCCTGCTTTAATTTTGAGGTTAGAGTATTCACCTTCATTTTTAATTCTGAGGTATCTGTTGCTAAGGTATGTTCACATTGCGATTTTTGTTAACTTGAGTGGACTTGGTTTCGTTTAGTTTGAGGCGCCATTTTCGAGTCCATTCTCCAATAGCATTCGTTGCTTCTTGTAACTTTTCTGTTGATGTTTCAACTGTGTCTGCAACTGCCAAAATTGCTGTATCGTCCGCGAATGTGGCTATAGTAGTACCTAATGTGTGAGGTACATCTTGTGTATATAGTAAGTAAAGTAGGGGTCCTAACACACTTCCCTGCGGGACCCCTGCTTTAATTTTGTTGAGGTTAGAGTATTCACCTTCATTTTTAATTCTGAGGTATCTGTTGCTAAGGTATGATTCCTGTATTTGGCAGTATTGTTGTGGTAACATCCCTTGCAGTTTATTAATTAATCCATCATGCCACACTTTACCAAAAGCTTGCGACACATCAAGAAATACAGCACTACAGACTTTTTTGTTCTCCAGTGCATTTTCAATTACATCTGTTAGGTATCCTATGGACTTGGTCAATCGTTGAATGCTTCGTTCTAAATCCAAACTGATGTTGTGGAATTAGATTCCTTTCTTCCATTATTTTAATGAGTCTTTTCTTTAATAGCTTCTCAAACAGTTTGGAGAGAATTGGGAGTAGTGAGATTGGCCTATAGGACTTTACATCAGTAGGTTCTTTGCCTGGTTTCAAGATCATAATCACTTCAGCAATTTTCCAGGAACATGTTTCAACCGTAGCGCTGCATTTATGAGGTGTAATAGCTTGCGCAGACCTACCTCAGGCAGTTCTTTGATCACTTGACCAGTGATTAGGTCATATCCTGGCGCTTTTCTAGTTTTCAGCTCATGTTTAACGCATTTATCGAGTTCCTGGAATTTGATAGGCTTAATAGGGGTACTGTCCATTCTATGTTGTAAGTTCAGTACTTCTTCGCTCGTTAATTATTGCTGCGTGGGGGAGAAGGTCTGGGAGAGATGATTCGCAAATATAGTTACTTTCTCCTTTGCGTTTCTCGCCCAATTATTCCCATCTCTAATAGGTGGTAGGGGTATTCCTGTCCTTTTCATGCCCTTGGCTGCTTTATAAAGAGAGTAATCCGTAGTTTTGTCAGCCGTCAGAGATTGAATTTTTCTAGACAGGGATTCTTGCTCTATTTCAGCGATAAGCGTGCCTAATTTTTTTGCGAGTCTATTAAGTTCTGTTTTATCTCCAGGGAATCGAGTAGCTTGCCATCTCTTTCTTGCTTTACGTTTCTTCCTGAGTAATTCCCTTACAGCTACTGGGTAGTTTATTGCATTGCATTGTATTGATTCGATTGTTGCAGGGGTTGAACGCCACGCTGCTTCCTGAATAAGTTCAGTGAATTCGGCTACTTCGTTTTCAAGTTGTTCTATTGTCCTAAGAGGTACGTTCAGCTGCACCCTTGATGAGATATGGTTCCGGAAGTTCTCCCAGTTAGTTTGCGGACTAACAAGACGAGGATCTTGTTCCTTTATAATGACATTTTCACTCAAATTTAGAATGATCGCTGAGTGATCACCAGACAGGTCATCGCTTCCAGATACATGTGCATAGTGACATGAAATTCCCCGGAGAATGAAGAAATCAATAAGATCAGGTAATTTATTAATATCTGAGGGCCAGTATGTTGGCTTCGCAGAAGACATGAATTCACAGTTGCACGCTTGGCCCGCTGTAAACAGCTCATGGCCTTTTGGTGATATAAGTCTAGAGCCCCCAAGCAGTATGTTTTGCATTGAAGTCACCGCCAATGATAAAACAGTTTCCGAGCAGAGTGAAAAGATTTTTATAATCAATTTCTTTCAGATTATGCTTAGGTGGACAGTAAATTGAGGAGATGTTACAGGCCTTCCCTTTTAATGTAATGGTAACAGTTGCAACTTGCATGGTTTCCTGTTCCAGTTTCAGGTTCTCATGATGTTTGATATTGTCTTTGATCAGTACTGCTGATCCGCCTCTTGCTTTATTAGCGGGGTGTAAGGCATGGTAAAGAATGTATCCCTTGATATATAAATAAGATTGCTTAGTGAAGTGGGTTTCAGATATCAGACATATGTCTATTTTATTGGTATGAAGGAAGGCCT
Source organism: Adelphocoris suturalis (assembly GCA_030762985.1). Lineage (NCBI taxonomy): Eukaryota > Metazoa > Arthropoda > Insecta > Hemiptera > Miridae > Adelphocoris > Adelphocoris suturalis. Next base: position 31,755,750 of record CM061046.1, read on the forward strand.
CAAGTTCGGAGACATGATTCATGACCCCATTGGCATTCCAAGTTGCTATTCGAATGTTGAAACGTTCCATCATTTTGTAATTCCGCATTTAGACAGGTTTTTTTCCATCCTTTCTATGCGTGAAAGCAGCACTTTGTTGTTGGAAGTCTGCTTTTCCATAAGGTCCATTATTTTTAAGAGAATTTCATCCATTTTCGGGGCCTTTTCGCCCGGATTTTCCTTTTGATTCTGTTTGACACTGCTGGCGTAAGACACTGAAGCCCTTCTAGCTTGATTTGGCTTGGCTTGATTATTTGAAACATTCAGTGGAGTTTTCGCGGAGTTTTTGTAATTCTTTTGCAATTATGCAACCTCGATAATTAGCGGGGTGCTGTTTCCCGCAGTTAACACATTTTGGTGGTTGATCAGCTGTAAGAGCACAATTTTTCACATCATGCCTTCCAGCGCATTTCACGCACCGCGGGGTTTTTTCACAAAATGTCTTTGTGTGATTAAATCCTTGACATTTTTTGCATTGAGGAATCTGTCTTCTCGTTTTTCTCAACGGCTCAATATGAACCACTAAATTTAAAATTGTCTTAATGCTATAAATTTTATTTACATCTTCTCCGTTATCAAAGGATAACATGAAGAGGGGGAGGTCCTTCATGGTTATGGTTTTAGTGCCATGTTCTTCGATCGCCACGCGTTTTTTTAAATTAACTGCATCCAGTACCTTGAGCCCTTGATTCTGTAGGTCGGTTACAATTTCATCTTTCTGGCATGTAGGATGTAATACTCTAGCCACCACTTTGATGGCTCTGGTATTTTTGTCCTCATAGCTAAACCATTCGATTTTCTTCTCTCTCAGTTTAGCTGAGACTTGACGATAAATATCCCCATCAGGCACATTTACCTTCCACTGGTCGTTATTAAGCGCTGTCACCTTACAAGGCTTGTCTGTTGCTTCCTTCAGTATGGCTGAGAGCATTGGATACTCTTTAATCCCCGAAACTGTGATAGGAGGTGGGGGGAATACCTTCTTATCTTTCCCACTTATACGAGAAGGGGATTTTACCCTCAAATTGCTTTGATTCTCAGGAGGGGATTTATACGTTCTCCTTCTTTTATTTTTGATTCTGATCCACTTCGTCTCGTTAGCCAGATCATTTTCGTCCGCAGTATCAGTATCTCTGCGTTTGTTTTGGAAATAATTTCCTGCATCGTCACTGCTCGTCCACCGCTTTCCGAGTTCATCGCGCCGCGGGTAAAACAACTGCACTCGCGGGCTACTGTTTAGCGTTTGCCGGCACAATGTTTCTCTTTCAGAGACTCTCGAGCAATCTGACATAGGAAAAAAAAGATGCAGCTTAACGTCTAAAATTGTGCAGCGCCATGTCTCATCCAAATCGGACAAAAGAAAGAAGGGGGGGGGGGGGGGGGGGCGCACGTTCCCTGAGCGTTTTGGTGGGAAACAAGTCCGAAATCCCAAAATTTATTTGATTCGCAATATTGATTAAACTATCCAATATTGGAAACTAAAAGAAATAAGGTTTATAGAAAAAAGAAATATTTTCAGGCGAAATCGTCTTTATTGATGAAGTTAGCTGAAAATAATAATAAGCTAATTTAATAATCGAAGGTGATTTATTAAGTATTTTATTAAAATCCCTGAATATGCCTCTTCTTACATTTTAGAATCAGGAACCTATACATGATACTAATTTTCTCGGCTATTAGGTCGTACGGATTTTAAATAAAAACTCATATGTACAATTATACAATTTGTTTCGAAAAATAGTACCTACCTTAAGCATCTTAAGGTACCTACCCTAAGGGATTCACGGGAGTTTTAGTGAGATAAGGAGGAAAAATCTGGAATTGGGAAAAAGTTGGAAAAATAAGCGATTATTAAAAACAACCCTATTCTTTTTGAAGGGATTGTTCCGAAACACCCTGTATTCAAACAACGGCAGAATAATATTGGAATATACTGCAGTGGAAAAGCTTATGTAAAATCAGCCTTTCCGCAGAAAATTAATATCATTTCTGTTAATTAGGTAATTGCATTTGCGGAAAGACTTATTATCTTTCCAAAAGGATTATTCCCATTTCCAAAAATATCAATTTCATTTGCGAAAAGTTTAACTTGTCTTATCTTGATAATACTAAAATTCAGTGAACAATATAGTACTAAACAATATTTAACAAGTGTAAAGTGCAGATCGGTTGAGCCATGTAGAAGTCAGATTCAATTAGTTCTGGACCGACCGACTCAGAGTGATTCAAACCCAATCTAGCTAGACAAAACAAAATTTCGGAATTGAATGGCCCACAGCAGGTCTCGACACAAATTCTAATATGTCTGGACAAGTCATCAATTATTAAGTTATCAATTATAACGACGATTAATAACAACTTGTTACCAGTTCGCTTCAACAGATCAACAAGTGTAGGTACTTGCTATTGAGTCTGGCTTGGGACACGAAAAATCTTCCACAATGATCTGTATAAATAGTGATATGCAAAAAAAATATTGAAACTTTTAGCATGAAAATAAGTAAATTTATGGATGTTTATTACTATAAAGTTCTAGTAACTAAGAGTAACCCAGATCTGGAATCAGGAATACATAGGTGGGATGCCTACAGAAAGAATCAGATTAAAATCGTTTGCCTCTTTTTGCCTTTTGTAAGGTTATGTGTTTTTTCGTTGGAGAAGATAACATGATTTCATAATTTGTTTACCACATATCTTCGCTAAAGAGTCGGATGTGTGTTTGCCAGTACCTACGAAACTGTACTGAGCTGTGCTAGGTCTCATTTAACGCATATTTGCATCTAAGTAGCATATATTAATGTTTTTACTAATCTCCGCCTTAGTTATCTCAAAATTTATAAAAAAACGTACTAAATTTCAAAAAATGGCAAAAACTTTTAAATTTTTTTATTGTTACGTATTGTTAAGCAGAACAACAATTCAAAATAATAGACTGTATTAATTTTTCGACAACAAAAATAAAACACAACAATTACTCAATCACTCATGATTTGCATAACAATAAACTTGAAGGTTCCTGATTCCCATAACACTTCCTCCACCTCTTCTTTAAGGTCCACAATAGGGGGTGAGCTTGTCAGAATGAACGACCTTTAACTTTCCTTTGGGGTTTCGTATTCGGAAAACTACATCATTCAGCCGTTTCACAACACTGAATGGGCCATCCCAGGGACATTGCAGTTTTGGGTTCCGTCCCTTTATCCTTTGAGGATTGTGCAACCACACCAGATCTCCTTCCTGGAACCGAGGCATTCTGGATCTGACGTCATATCTTCGCTTCATGTCCTCTGCCCTTAATTTCAACTGCTCCCTAGCAGCAACATGTGCCTCATCCAGCCTTGCCCGAAGTTCCTCCACATACTGAGGCAGATACTTATCGTTGGGTGGTGTCCCAAAGAGTAAATGGACTGGCAACGCAAGCTCTCTACCATACAAAAAGAATGCTGGGGAGTACCCAGTAGTGGCATGTTCAGATGCACGATATGCAAGTAGAGGAAGGCAAAATTACATTTTTTACATTACATTACATTACATTCTTCATGACTTCCATCATGAAAAGAAGGAAAACAGGAAGTCGTTCCTACAAAGGGAGGAGATTCTGTTGACCACCAGACGTTATAAAAGGTATTGTCGTAGACGATCCAAAATAACTATTTGTAACCGAAACTGGGCTCGAATGTCCGTTCGCCCAATCATCAATTATCTGCAATGCTACAGACGCACGATTCCCCAAAGTACTCCACCTACTGTAATGGAAAATTACGAGAAAATACGCAGAGAAGGGGTACAAGAATGCTGTTGAAGTTATGGAAGACGTAAGGCTGGTCTTGGAGAACTGCTACATGTTTTGGGGCAAGAAGCACAAGTTTGTGAAGCAGGCACTGCGGGCTGAGAAAATAATTGCCAAACAAATCGCCTGCTTCCCCCCTGAGATGAGAGCCAAATGTAGTATGGCATTGTATGATTCCGAAGACGCCCTCGAAGTGGACCAAGGATCTGACGCACACCTTCCGTTCACGGCTCATGAATACACATCCAAAATACTGCAGAACTTGGAAAAGAAACCGATTACTACAAAGATGGGTGCAACTGTCGAAGAGATGAGGAAATGGGAAGATGAAGTGCTGCAAGGGAAACAGTACAACCGACAGATTAACATAATTTCTGAGCTTGCGGAAGTCGGACAATTTCTGGTGATGGCTCGAGAAATCTTATGCTTGAAACCGATTTCTCAGTACGAAATCGAGATGATGCTGTTGATCCCACTTCTGACACCACTTGTTAAGTAGAACAACAATTCGAAATAATAGACTGTATTAATTTTTCGACAACAAAAATAAAACACAACAATTACTCAATCACTCACAAAACTCAACAACCAACTTTTCTTCAGTAGCAACACAAACATGCCATCTAAACACTTGATGATTTGCATAACAATAAACTTGAAGGTTCCTGATTCCCATAACAGTATGAAGGCTTTATTTTTGACCCACCATGTGGCATAGATTTTTTCAGCTTTAAATATCCTTCATGATTAACTTTTTTGTTTTATATTTTATTCAAAAAGTTGGGGATTGAGCACAGTGCATACGTGTATATCTTAAAAAGTACAGCTGATCTTGGAAAACGAATTCAAGAATCGCGTTCTTCACAAAAACCCCCAAACCATAGCTCTTTCTTTCTCGGAGAGAAAATTTATTTTGTCTAGCTAGATTGGGTTTTCGAACTACTGTGTGCACATAAGAAGGTACATGGGGGTTCTTAATGTGCCCTTTGCTTTAACTCACATCTTGGTACCGAACTCACACATTAAAACGTCTTACATGAGCCAAATTTAATTAAAAATATGTCTTAGACGTGATTAAATTTAATCAGTAAATTGTCGCTATTTTACTTGCCTGTTTCACAGGCCAATTCAGTGGTGTAATCACCAATGTATTATTATAGAATAACTAAAGGTAGGTACATCTTTTTACAAAAATCCAATGTATATACATGAAAGGTTTATTGAAATACGTACACAAGTATTCAGCTGAATGAAAATCTATCGATGTGAAAACTTACACCGGAACGTTACCCATTGTGAATATAAACAACGATGTTAATGTAGATATTATTTTGTGCAATTTTAGTAACATATGAACTATTAAGAAAATATAAATGGGAAAGATTCTCAATATATGTTTTTATCTATAAATTTATTATAAAATATTCACGAGTCACCTAATCGCTTCGCTATTTATATTTCAAGTGAGCGAGGGAAGGTTTTTGTATTTTTATTGGAAATATATTCTGAAAGCACTTGGGTGCTTGAGTGGAGAGGCCATCAAATCTAAATCATTGGTGTTGGGTATATCAGTGGATATCTGGGTATACCAAAATCAATTGATAATACTGATGTGAAACTGTAAGATTCTTCTACTAGACCTTAAAATATGAATAGGAATAATAACATCTCCAGGATGTTATAGAATTCAGAAAGAACTCGTTACAAAACCAGCAAATCTGGTTAATATGGTCAATGTTACATTTAAGAAAAATCTAAGTTGAACGGGATAAAATCTCCAAAGCCTCTAAATACCCTCAAAAACCAATAATTTAAATGGATCATTAGAAATTCAAACGAAAAACATCAGAAGATAGGTTTATAATGTTGACAATGGCCTTATCAACTGTACTTACGTTACCTATCAGCAAATCAATGCACGAAGCTCTGTCTGGATTTAGGCTTATCACAGATTGAGAAAATTAACCAACTCTCACCAGGATAGTTACTACGAGTACTTCACAATACGGAGTTGGTTTACCAGCAGTATTTCGCGGATTTCGTCGGAACATCAACACTAAAGCATGTCTTCTCATTAAGAGAAATTTTGGTGAAGACATACGAAAACTACGTGGTCCTTCAACACGTGTTTAACGACTTCTGCTATGCTCATGTATATGATAGCATTATTCGAAGAACCAAACAAGATAGTTCGGGAGGTCTGCATGACTATCAATAATACTTTACTGCACTTTGCAGAGGAGTTTTTACGTATCGGTGTTTTCAATGCCACTCTTCACCTTCTTCATGAAAATCCTAGGTACTGTGGCATTCAAGTCGGTATTGACCCCGAAGGCTCCATATGCGTTGGGGAACCCAGCACCTAGACTGCCAACGATGGAGAAGAACCTTAACTGAGCTCTCTGGAACTTTTCAAGAATTTGAGCGACCAGCACTAGAGTGAGCATACCAGCAACACATCAATGAAGACGAAGTGTGGTTATGAATACATTTTGAAATTTGCTTTCCCCTCGAGGAACATTTAACGTGCCTACTGAACAAAGTTCCGCATACTGGAAACAATTAATACCTGGACGCCATTGTAACAAGTGATAATAAATGTGACTTTCCAAATACGGTGTGAAGATGTTTTTGGTCCATTCAGAATTCTCTCAAATTTGTCCAGTTCCAGGAAAAGTGTAACTTACAGACCAATTAGACCTACTGTGACTTATGAATGAGCCTTATTTCCCTACAAAATCCAATGTTTCCTAGCTTTTTGTACTGCTGGGAAAGGAAATAGCTACTATATTTCGGACCAGTTTGTGAATGAGGATACCCGAATTCGGTGTAAGTCTTAGTTGAGGACTTCGTATGATCAGTTCGATATTGAGGGTTTCATCAAACGTTGTCAACATAGATGGCTCGGAAACAGCAAATGCCAGAAGGAGCGTATCCCAAAAGTTTCAAGAATGGCACGCCGCGCCGAGAGAAAGGTGATTAGAAGAAAGAACCTGTGCTTGATGTACCCCTAGTAGATGATGTAACTGAGAGGACCTCATAATTTTGTGCGAGAAGATGGAGTAAGGTGACTGATGACATGAAGTGGCCATCCATTGTTGAGAAAGCCCTGCATCCCCAAGGACCGATTAGTGTATAACAATTACATAATTCCAACATAGTAAAACCCGCCGTCTCACTAATATATATTGGTACGGTGGCTCGATATTAAAATCGGTCATTATTGATCGTTACTGAAGGAATTGATTGCCGTAACCGGTCTTATATTTTTATTGGTGGAATCAGACCAGGTAGGATACTTTTTTTTCAACAGAATGGGTAACTTTCATGTATTGGAATTTCACACTTTTGACCTCAGATTCGGATTCAACGCACTTGAAAACCCCCTAGTTCCAATTTTCAGCATAAAAGACCGTTTAGTTTGGCTAATAATCGGGTAGGAAGATCACGCGTGACGTAGGAGTGCAATGGAGCTGAGGGATCCGCCCAGGCGGGCGGGGGCCGTGACATCATCGTGCAAATGAATTTCAAGAGCTGTATTAGTGGACAGATACCCATCATATAGCACCTTTTTGGAAAGCTCTCAAGATCTTTCTATTGAGAAAATACAAAATGACCATGCAAATTCCCTATTCACTGTCGATTCGTGATTTATAAAGGTATAGGACAAATGAGGGGTGATCGATATGTTTGTAAAGATGATGGTTTTTTTCGCTTGTCCTTGAATATCTGTGGTATGTACTGCCATTGGAAGGTCTTGCATCTCTGTTAATTTTGGATACTATAAATATATGAAGGCCTAGGTTAGCAGGAAAATTTATTTTCTCGTTAGTAAAGAAGAGCGATAATCGAAGACCGAGGCCAAACAACAATCTACGAAAACATTTTTTGTAGAATTTTACAGAAGAGACAAAAAACGAATGCCGGATCAATTTTCACAAATTCGCAGCTCAAGTGTAACATAGTTGTTCCACAACTTGAAAACAGTAATAGTAAACTAATTTCTAACTTCCCTTGAACAATGTACTTTAACGTTTTGAGTTCCGCAGTTTTTAGATAGGTTTTGAGTAGGTAGGTACATAATCTGTTTTTCCCTGGCTTTATCGGATTCTTTCTTTGCAAAATTTCGCCACATTATCAGCGGGGAAATTATTACCTAATTTTATCATAGCTCTCATTTGGGCTTCCACCCTATTAGATCAACCACCCTTCCCCCTATTCTTGCCTTAAAAAAAAAAAAAAAAAAAAAAAAAAAAAAAATCCGTAACTTTTAGTGTCTGATGCCAAACATCAATTTCAAATAACATAAAAAGGGATTTAAGTGAATTTCTGGGTGGAAACATGGTTAGCAAGTCCGAGAGGGTAAAAAGTTAAATTACCGTGCTACAGAATAAAGCTATGAACGTACATGAATTTGAATGGGCAGATGATTCCTAGGGCTCGTAAGGTAGTGCGGATATAGTTGTTTCTATTAGACGTTATTCCGGTCTTCGATAGTACGTAAAAGGTCAGGACTTGGATTTATTTAATCCGTACATCATGAGGGGAAATTTTCGGTCAAACCGATGGGGGAGACCTTGACGTGCATATTGACTCTCTAAACTCATTTTTGAAAAAATGTGAATATAGACGTTGTTCGGCCGCAGTCGATAATTTATCGATGATGGCCCATCCCACTGCCTCTGATACGCATGTTAGGTTGGTATCCTACTTAAGTACAATGTCTAGGGTTGTAATGGTGGGTTCATTTTACCCAGGAGTTGGAGGGGAATTCCTTCAAGTAGTTTGAGAGAAGTAGCTAATCATTTATCAATAAACATTACTATTTTGATATAAACATGTATCTTATCTCTGAGGGTTAAATATTTTTTTGCGTGACTGTTTTTTTCAAAGCTGAGCTTTTCTGATTACGTATGAACTCGAATTCAAGCAAAAAACAAGTTCCGATGTTCTACAACAGGCAACCAATATCTCATAGATACTCCCTCATAGATAGATTCCCCCCATTCTATAAAAATTGTGGAATGTTAGTCGAAGCTAAGGCCAGTTTCTTAAGTAGGTATATTTAAAAGCATCTAGAATGTTCTGTACGGAAAAATCTCCATTCTTCGAAGTATTCTGCTAAAAGAGCAATGAATATTTTAGTAAATTTCAACCAGTAGTGGTTTGTTTGTTGAAGTCAATTTTACCTGAAAGATGGAACATCTGGGTAGTTACAGGCTTTGATTCAAAACCTTTGGTCAGCAAGTAGATTTTTATTGATTTAACTTAATTAATTAAAATGACAAGGTGCAGAAATTATAAATTTCTGCTAACCAGTTTTGGTTCCCTCGCGTGTTGATATATTATTGACCCTATTTTACGATAGAACCAACCTAAGTAGGTTAGCTTAAGCGATAAATGCTGTTTACGTCTTTTTACGCCACGTTGGGTACTCTTTGTACCTCTATGTTTGAGCTCATGCTCAAAATCCAGTCTGCCATCTTGCAACAAAGAGTTAACATTTCGCAAAGAACCACGACAGATACTCCCATGAGTTGGTACTATTTTAGAGAAGGGTACTATTCCTTTTTTTGAGTAGGGTATGTTCTATGATTTAATTACGTGAGAAGGGAGATGTACTGAACGCTCTTTTAATACAACTGGGTTTAGTGGGACTTCCCGTCCTTGTTTGAATGCCCAACACATTCCATTTTTGGCATCCAAACAAAATATTGCTTTTTGGATAGCTTAAAGGTAACTTTTGCAAGCATCATCATTATTTTAGTTTCATTCCTCTCTATGAAATTCAAACACATATCGCAGGCATTACCTCTAATTCCCTCTAAATGGGATTTTTTTAGGTACCTCTATGAAATTCAGTCTGAGGAAGGATGGGAATGTTAATTAGTTAACTAGTGAATCTGTCTCTGTGCAACAATAGAAAAAGTTGTTTGTGCGTAATTTTTTGCGTCGTACTCTCTTGCGAAAAGACTAAGAATTATATCGATCAAAACCAATCGGCAAACCATATTTTTCGTCATGCCCTACTTGGAGCCTCACAATTGAAATACCCCGGGAGTCCCACAGGGGCTGTTTGTCTTAAACAGTGGATTTTCATAGGCTTCAGAGTTGTTCGAATAAATGAAATATAAGACAATGATCAATAACAAGTTGGTACATAAGAACGAGTTATTCTTATAAAGTAAAACTGGCTGTTTTTTCGGTAGCTGTTGCCAGAATCGTTTAGCATGATCGTCCTTGCGTACTCCGTTCTGGGCTGAAGTCTTGGCGGTGGTACGATGAGGAGGGGGTGCGCCTGGGCTGATTCCCAAAGCCCCCAATTCTTCGCTATAACGCAGTATTAGTCATACCTGGAACATTGGTAAAACATTTTTAGTACCTACTAGAGCTTATTAGTGGAAGTTATTGATTTCGAAAAGATGCGGAAAACAATTTATTCATCAGCTACAACGATTAAAACCAGACTATAATGTCCAAGCGGGGATCAAAAATTATACATTTAAATGAGGATTACCCTTAGTTTGAAAATATTGCGTTTATTATTTTTAAATGAAGGTATATTTCATCCTAAGGATTTCGACACCTTCCGCACTACAATTAGTGGTTTGCTTTTTATGACTTTTCTGTTTCGGCAAAATGTGACGTTGCCCTTGGCAGGGGGGTCTGACCCAGACAGAAGGGGCGCATTGACGTAGTTTTTGACCTTATAAAGGCCAAATCTGCAACCAAAAACAGTATTGTGAAGTTTTCACTTGGAAGTTAACATGGGCTGGACAAAAAATTACTTTAGCGAATTGGGTGTTACGATGCTGGGAAGTTTTCTTCCGCTAAGTTTAATGCTTTTGAGTCGACCATGGCGTAAGTATTGAAAGAAACCAAAGCTCACTTCGACTGCCTTCCCAGTTCGTTGATCCCCTAAGCATTTATGGGATGAAGCTATCAAGAGTGTACTACGTGTGTCAGGAGAATAGATGAATCCTGAGCTATAATTTAATTGCCTTTGCCTATAATTTAATTGCTTTGGTACCTAAATCAAATTTATAGTGATTGAAAATTGAAGCTTTGGAGTTAAGGTGAGGTCGTATCATGGCACAGAAATGTTCAAAAGACGTGCCGAAACAGCTCGTTGGGTTTATTTCAATGATGTTGTATAAAGTAAAAAAAACCGAATGTCATATGCTACAGCGATTGCAAGCAGTCAGAGCATGCTGGGGAACCTGCAAACTAAATATTAACTTGAAATAATTATCAAACCGACGAAATTCTTAAGACTATGAACTTCCACTATTTCTGTCTCGTTTTGACTGTGAACGAAAAGAACAAGGGGGAAGTGATTTTTTTTTTAGTAGGGAAGTCCCTTTTCGTTGGCAACGTGTAAATCATTGTCTAACTCAACCTATTTCTACAATACTTTCTCATCTAGAAAATACCATCCGACTCATTAGAAATTTAATTTTCAAATGGGTACCCAACAGGTACCCAACAACCCAAAATGGGTACCCAATGGTTAGGTACCTAACATATTTTTAGATTGGTAAATATTACAAGTTTGAAGTAGATCGACTTCGGCTATCTAAGTCGAAATATATCTATATCGGCTGTGTAATATTACAATCCAGTAGAAATAATGCATCTAGAAGTAGTAGATAGGATACCTATAATAAGGGAAACCCGGTTTTTTGTTTTATACTACTGTTAAATGAAACAGATGAAATTCAAAAAATACGGCCACCAAAATAAGCCTCATCAATAAGTTTTCTTTCTACAAATGTTCAAAGTTTTGGCAAGGAACACTTCATTGTGTCCCTCTCACCTGGGCGGGAAGAATATAATTAATTACAATCTACGGAGGCGCGAAGCGCAGAGTTCCGAAAATGGACCATTTACTAGGAACGAATCATAGACTAGTGATCTGAGTGGAAGGGCTATCTATAAAGAGAAATGGTCAACCTTTGCGTATTAATTTGCATAGTTTTTTCCTCACGGTAACACATGAATTTACGAACAAATCAATCATGACCGAAAGATCGTCGAGAAGGAAAATCGTAATAAGGTTGTCGTGAATCGACAGGATGTCCCCTAATTTGTTCCACTTTTAGTTTCCGAGCTAAAACGTCATAAGTACTTCGGAACCAATACAATTCAGACAGGTACTTCCATGATACATGGGGGTACAATTATGATTATTTGCGTTCACCCAAAGAAGCACTACCTCTGTTTTTGGTACCTACATTATTATTTAAATTTATGTTTAATCTTCTGGGGCTGCTTAGGGAACGAAAAACTACCGACAAAATTCTGAAACACTTACAATAATTGTTTAGTAAAACATAAAAATAAATTGACAAATTCTTCAGAACCAATGAAGTATTGACCTGTAGTATTTGAACCTTTTTCACTCAAATTTTTGCATTGTGGACAATAAAGTGACAGACACGACGAATTGAGGATTGTGAGCGCAAGGCGTTCAAGTAGTCAAACTGAGTACACGCTTAGATTTTTCTCTCTCGATATTTTCACATGCTTAGTTCCTACGGCTCAACATCGCGTCGCCTTGTTATGATTTGCTTATGATTTGATTTGTTTCTTCACAAAATATGAGTTTTTTGATTTTCAAAGCGTGAGCCACCTGGTCAGGGCCGCCAGCGGGCAGGCGTTGGAAGGCGTACGACTTTCGTCACTTATATTTAATCTCTTATATTTTCCTAACACCTGTATGTATGTACATATGTATTTTCATATTAAGGTAATTAATAAAGTAATGCGTTTCGTAACTCATATAGGTTGTTTATTGACCTGAATTCCGTTCACAGAGTAAGAGCGTTATTTTTTGTAGGCTATAGTGGTCAGAAAAGTCCTTCAGGGGCTACCCACTATATTTTCCCAACTTTCTTATCTCAGAAAAGTAATGTTGCAATAATAGCCAGGTGCAAATCTTCCCTTGATTACAATAACTACAGAATTACAGTTGTGTTTCTTTTCATTTGATAACGCTAATTTTTTATTCAATCGACCTTTTTCACTAAGAATTCACTCACTTCAGAACCTATCGTGAAATGAATGTGGACTTCAGAGACGGAATCCCAAGGGAATTATCCAGGATTTCTCCTGCAATAATGTGAATTCTCCATCCGCCCTCCTTAATTAGCTTGTTGAAGACCCACTACTGTGTCCATTAGCTGACTCACCACCATCTCTTCCGCAAAGTCGATTTCGCGATTCTCTCGTTTGAAATTCCAAAAAACTATCCTGGTCAGGACTACGATTTATTTGAAATAGGTATCGGTCTCTAAATTTGTGTTTTTGTGACTTTTTGTTATCGTAATTAGCGAGTGAATACGATTTACGTTCTTAGCACTTTATATCAGAGGTTTTGAAGGAACATTTGCTCGTGTTGGGAACTTTCTTATGCATCTCAGCATCAATTATTGCAGATTTTGTAAACACTAGTATAAATTGTTCAACACTCAAGATTAAAAGAGCGATGAAAACGTTTCCGAAAGCTTCGATTTCTTCTATTGAAATCAGTGGGGTATCTAAGTAATTTGTTTCGGAGGGGTAATAGCAACCAAGATTTTGTACAAATGCTCTTGAGGCATGAATGCACTAATTCTTTGGCCAAGATATACTTTTGCTTCATCACGTAAGCTTAAGCATACGCAAAGCATAAGCATAAGCTTTGTGTTCGTGAAAGAAGTCGAAAAAATAGTTTTCCTCCAAAACCAAAATTACCGCCTGGTTTTTGCTTTTTAGAGCTTGCTGATTAATTTTGGTTCCGCGTCTATCTTTCTGAGGTAAATCCTTGTCACGCCCAAAACTGTACCGCGTTTCAGTCTGATTTCGATGAAATTTTCCAAAATTGTGGAGGGTTAGCTCCTAGACGGTTCCCCTATGATTTCCACTGCCGTTAGATCAACAGTAGCTAGTACGCATGTGCAATTGTGAATTTCTCACAACGTCGCGTCGATTTCTTATAATCTTTTAGTCCGATTTCGCCCAAACACTGTAGATAGTTAGGAGTATATGTTCCAGAAGAAAGCCCTATAATTTATACTGCAATTGATGGAGTAATAACCATTGCGCATGCGCAAAACTGATATCGATTGACACAGGATAAACTCTGAGTCTAATGGAGCGATTTTGATGAAATTTTCAGGGTTTGTGCAGGTTAGCTTCTTTACGACTGTTTGGGCAATTTGTTGTTACTCCTAGTGTGCGGACCGTCGGATCTATCGGACCTTCGAATGACAACATGCGGACTCATCGGATCATCGTATGTGACGCTGAATTTCTCGTGACTCTGGTGCCAAAGGGTACTATTTGCCCCCCGGAACCAAAAGCTCCCTTCCAAAAAATTCTTTTTTATCTTCACCCCTCTCATCATCACGCTTCTTGTTCGTCGCCGTGGGCAGTTCAGTTCCCGTCGATCAGTTGACCATCGTTGACCTATCATTTTACGCCCAAGGCGCTTCAGCAGTTTCTTCCACGTGGTGGCCACCATCTTCTCCAGACTTCTTTCTGCTGCCTGTATCTGCCCATTTCAATATTCCGAGCTCGGCAATCAGGTCAGTCCTTTCCAATATATATTATACCGATCTAATTGGTATCAGGGCCTGTTAATTTGACACACAAAGCATTCTTCAAAGATCACCGACACCATCGCCTTCTCGTCGTTTTTTGTACCTTTTGATGAACATTTGCTTCAAGAGTTTGGTCGTTTTGTACCCCTTTGATGAACATTTGCTCCAAGAGCTCAACATAATACTCTAATCCACTTATTGTAAATAATCATTTATTTTTTCATAGCACCAAGCAGGTAGGTTGAACACGCTATTACAAGTAAATATTTAAATATAATTGTTAATAATTCATATCTTTTCATTTTATATAATTATCATTCGTTATACAGTCCACTGAAAGTTTTATTAAATACCAGCGAACACAGCTAATGAGTAGGAGATTTTAGGATTCCTAAGAAACTTCTCTCAACAACGACCTCCTATAACTCTCCTATAAATATTTCATTTATTCTTTTATTGCTTAATGTTTCATCCACTTGCTGTGGACATCCTCAGAAAATTGGTGGATCCATCAGGAAAAAAACAAATATCTGAATGAAATGACATTTTAAAAAAAAACGGCAGTCGAAAACAACAGTGGTCCACTAAGTCAACTTAGGAAACTAATGTAAAATATCAAAAAGAAAACAGAAAACAGAAAAGAGGATTGCATTAGAATTTATTGTCAAAATTCAAAAGAAAACTAAGAAATAAATAAACAAAAAACGCAAAAAGCAAGTGAAAATTTTAATTTTGGGGGACACAATTTTTTCCACTTACACGAACACGAAGTTTCCCTCACTTCCTGTAGTGAGGAAGCAAAATATTTGCTTTACCGTATTGCTTCTTCATTCCATCTCAAACCCTAGCAGCAATGGTTAACAGCAATGATTGTGATGGCAGCCAGAGGAATGAAAACCCTACATTAGATGGGGAGGGGGTGAAGCTAGGGATGGAGCCACAAGTTCTAGAAGAGAAGAAATACATATACTTGTATATGTGTATTGAAACACCCCTAAGACATGGTGGTCTAACCAATCCTGGACCCAGTAACACCCGGCTGCGGGGCAGGATGGGGCTGGGGCGGAAATGCCGTGTAAGGGGCTTGCACCCCATGTACATCTCCACTTTCGGCTGACCTTGCTCAACTGGAACCTCCTGTTTTGGCAGGAAGCTGGGTGGGTATAGTGTCGCACACCACAACACCACTGATTAGTTGTAGTACAGGGTTATCACTCCATGGAAAGACTATCTGATATGAATGCTGAATTGTGCAGGCCAGGTTTGGATTCGACCTGGTCCTTACCATTGACAGGGACTCTATGGAATGGTTGAAGGGGAACAACCTCCAACTCTTCATCCACAACCGTTGAGTCATTGTTGGGTTCCTTACGCCACCACTACAAAAAGAAAAAAGAAAAAAAAAGGACGATAAGAACCTATGGCAGATGCTCGCGTAGGCAATTATGACGTCGCCCTCATCCAGCAACCTTGGATTTTCTGGGAAGGAAGTGCTGGCCTCAACATTGCAGGTGGAAAATTGATGTACAAGCGCAACTGTGCTAAAAACTTTCGTCATAAACTACTCATATATCATTTTACTCTGTCTGAGTTCTATTTCAGGGGTTTAGCCGCAGTGAAAATCATTTACAAAGTTTCAAAGGGTCGATTACAAAGTTTGATTATTGAAAATAATAAACCAAAACAATGGAAATAAAAACAATGGTCAGGCTCACAACCAGCTTTATACCCCACGATTCCACCTACACTTCAGAGGGGTCACACGTCACACAAAGTTCAACTATGCGAGGAGACAGTCGAAACAGTATCCTACATAATTTTTAGATGCACTGCGCTCACTCATCTTAGATTTGAACTCTTTGGAGTACACATCCATTAGGTACCCAATGAGGTTTATTCGAAGTAAAAAATTAATCAAGGGCCTCACACTCCTCACCGAAGGCTGAATGTCCTTGGTTAAACCCAAAAGTCTCAGAAATGTACAAGCATAGAGATTTCCCTACGTACTAAATCACTCGCGACGAAGTTGTGGACACCCAGTTCAATAAAAAGAAGGTAAAAAAAGGACGTTGTCTAATTCCGCAGAAATAAAGAGTTAGGTACATTGTTACGTTACAATTTAACTATATTTTTGTGGAAACAATGTTCTTGTTTAGCTTCCGTTTTCTTTTGAGACCTCCGTGCTTTGGGCCCGAAATAACCCCACCCTGAGAGTTTTTCATTATCTACATCTGCATCTCTCTCTCTCTGTCTCTCTCTCTCTCTTTCCCTGCCCCCCCTCCACTCTTTCTATGTCTCTCACTCTCTCATGTACAATGTCACTTTGTGAAACCGTGATGAGTCTATAATGATAGTAGGTACTTATGCATTTTTAGCACTAACATTATTTTAATGTAGCTAGGTACATACGTAGGTAGGTATGCATGTTACGCAACAACCAAGAAACAGATAAAATCACTGTTCAAGTTATCTCGTCACTTACCGGGGGTCCATGAATTGCTTAGTTTTGGTTCCAGGCCTCCAGAGTCTGATTGCTTGAGTTTGTGGGTTGGGATGGAAACCGCTTGACCTATTGGTACTGATTCCACTACTACTGAAGTTGACTTCCTGGGTTGGTCTGAAACAATTTAAAACTGAGTTTGACTATGGGAGTTCAAGTTGTAAAATACTTAGTGAAATCTACGAGCAATATGCCCTACATGTTTCAATGGTAATACATCTCAACGGAGGGGTCCGGGGGGCTTGCCCTCTCGGCTGAACGTGGAGGCGAACCGGAGCGGCTAGTACATATATATATATATATATATATATATATATATATATATATATGTATATATGTATATATATATATATATATATATTGGTACATTACTTCAATATATGTATATATATATTGGTTCACTATGTTTTAGATGAAATTTGACTAAGAAATAGAAAGAAGAAAAAATCTGATATTTCGATCTAAAAATCTTGATCACAGAATGATGTATATATATATATATATATATATATATATATATATATATATATATATATATATATATATATATATAAGTTAAATGTCTTTAAATTGGGAATTAGTTTTTAAAATACGACTATTCATTTCCCAATACAATTGATTAAAAACACACACTGTCTACCGTACAAGAGGGGAAATGAACGTGAGATTGACAAACAACGACTGCCCCGAGCTTCGGGATGTCCGAAGCGAGGTGCTTCCACCAAGAGGGGAGAATTGCTGAAGGCAGTAGTTTTATTATTTTTCTCTCCTATGTTAGAGGATCACATAATTCCTCCCTCCTTAAGATGAAAATTTAGAAAGTTAAAAATAAACTAAATTTTCACAGGAAAAGACTGGAATAGCAAGGCCTTCATGTTCTCGTTGCGGTTAGCTTACTCTTCTGTTTACAATACGCAATTATGGTATAAGCGATAAACATGATAATAAGTAAATACAAAATTACAGTCCAAAAGCTTGGGATAAAATATTCATTTATATTTAATGGCTCTAGACGTGTTACTCTGTTGAGTTTGACATTTCTGAAACTGAGTTATTTAGAGTAAGCGTGGTATTTGACATTTGTGAATCCTTAATTTCAAAATTTAAGTCGGTTAATAATTTAGGTTGGCCTAATGATTCACTTTCTGAATGAAAGGGTTGTCCCTTGTAATACATCATACTGTTATTCCGGTAAGTAATTCTCCTCAAGTACACCAGTTATTACAGATACGTCCCACGTAACCCTCTTATCGAAGTTTCCTTTGCAGTCCGCCCCTCAAGCATCGATCCTGCAGCCAGAAGTTCCCATATTACATGGTAACTCCTTTCCTCAGCATCAAGATAAATTAATAACTAAACCTTACGAGGTCATGAGGTGTTTGCAATAGTATTCCATAGGTTAATAGCTACTTACTTCTACTATGAAAACTTAGTAATATCAATAATAATGTTAGACTTTTCAAAAGCTCAAAAACATAGTTTTTTAAAAATACTATACGCTTTTTATCCAGTATATAGTATTTTTTGCACAAATATAGTATGATACTCTACATAAATTTTATGTATTACCCTAGTTTTGCCATAATTATGATTAATATTTCGGATCCTGGACAACTGATCCACTAGCTTGCCCAAATGGGCAAATATAGACCCTTTACGCTACTATTTAGTAAACACCGGAAGTCTCTAGATGCCCTTGGTGCCGAGCCCTCCCGAGTCCTCGATGGAACGGATAGGCAGACAGAAAGATGAGCGTATTAAGCGTAAAAAAAAAAAAAAAAAAAGTCGCAAATCTGAGTTTGTACTATCTGAGTGATTCCTAACCACACAATAAGAAGGCAAGTGTTCCTTCCAGATTGCCATGTTGAGCCATTTTTGTGTCGATGATGACTGGTTTGAACTATAAAAAGATGTGGTTGGGGTTTTTTTCATCGCGGTAGGCTGCTGGCGAATCATCTTCCGAATTTCTGGCTTTCTGAACTCAAATCGGAAAAACCACGGTTTCATTCGTACCAACTTGGCATCTCGAAATAGAGTTCCACTACAGCTCGTTGTAGACGCTCTTCGCAAATTGTATCATGCTTACGTGTGATTCAACTTTCTTCCATTGTTGCCTAACTAATTTTTTCAAATAATGAACTTACATAGGGATCATTCAAATGATCCCATTTGATTGTGATGTACTTAATTGTTATTCCGCTTTGTAAGTGACGTGGTCGCAGGACTGCTCGTACGCACTGGAGTCGCCAAACTTGCCTTCCAAACACCGCAGATCAACTGGGTCTCGAGCTTGTTGATTTTAATTTCTCGTTTTGAACGGAGTAACGGTTTTAAATGTAGAGTCTACTATTATTTTCTATTGCCGTGTGGAGTCAATAGGAGTGCGTACTCACTTGTTTGGTCCACAAATCCTCAATGGTCAACCAATGTTGATAGCATTTAGAAGGGTTTTGAATATGAATATGATTTTAGTGTTATGAGTTTGGCTTGATCATCTATATTTGCCTGTTTTGATTGATACTTACACCACCATATTGCTTTGTTTAACTTTGCTTGAGGCTGCATATTTCTCAATTAAAACTCTTTTGAACACGTGTGAACATTCTGTGTAATGACAGGAAACTTCGTCCTCTTCCTTGGGAAAAAGAGTGTGGTCGTGTTTTTTCCATGTCGTGCATTAATGCGTGGAGGACAATACATTCTTATTTCTACTCTACATTCACATTTACAGAAGTCGAATGTTTTTCTCCCTTCGTAAAAAAATTTAGAAATGCCGTTGTGTGTTTGTCGTATGTGAATTCGTAATAAAATTGAGATTCACTCTTTAGTCTGGTCTCGGACGTTGCCACAGGTGATAACGCTGCAAATTATAGCACAAAGGTTTATTATTTCTGTATTGGATAGCCCTTCTACGCAGAACACCAGATAATAATAAATTACTAAACTATAAAAAAATAATAACTATAAATGATTATATAACTATAACTATATAATAACTATATAATAATTGTAATTATATAACTATTATCTTATTATACTGTTATGTTTGTATGAAACAGAATATCTGTTTACAACTATTAAGTAAAACTAGGTACGGATTTTAAAACTGAACTATTTTTATTATTTGAACTTGGTTACAGGTAACTCAAATACAACACATGTTTTTTAGAATAAGTAATCATTACAAATTATGTAGTGCTGTTCTCTACATCATCCCTCCCCTTCTCCCCAAAGAACGGAACCAAATGATCTCCATGGACAACGCACAGCCGGCATTTTGGAGGAAGAATACGAAAAACATTGTCTGAAATAGTTTTTACGATTTCACAGGGTCCAACCCACTTCGGGCTTCGGGCGGTGGCTGATCTTTCTTCGTGGCCAAAGCACCAAACCCTATTGCCAACTTGAAAACGTGGTCCTGAAGCTTTAACGTCATACCGTTTCTTAGCACCCTGGGAAGCTGTTCACAAATGCTGACTAGCCAATGCATGTGTTTCCTCCATCCTCTTCTGCAGCTGCTGCCCATACTCAGTCTTGAAGTGCACTCCAGGTACTGGTCCATGGAGTAGATGAACTGGGAGTATCAAGATCCAGCCAAGGTTCAACTCTGCTGGTCTAAACCCTGTTGTAGAACCCTGTTGTGTTGGAGACTATGGCTCAGTTGCGCGATAAGCAAGCAGAACACATGGAAGCCATTTGTCCCAGTCCCGTTGATTCTGGCTCACTATTTTCGATAGCATGGACCATAGTGTCCTGTTGAACCGTTTCACTAACCCATTGCTCTGAGGATGTAATAGAGTTGTCGGGGTCTTTTGCACTTGTAGCAGAGTCAGAAGTTCTTTAAAAACCGCTGCTCCAAATTCTGTGCGTTGATCAGAACGGATTACCTGTGGCACTCCAAATCTGGAAATCACAGTTTCGACCAATCCTAGAGCAACAGTTTCAGCTTATATGTCCTGAACTGGGAATGCTTGGCCATTTCGTGAAATAGTTAATGATGACCACAATGTACTTATTTCCCTTGTCAGTCTGTGGGTCTACATCAATGTCCACTCGTTCAATGGGTACTCCTGAAACATAATTTTGAAGTGGAGATTTTGTCACTCTCTTCCCTTCTCTCCGACCACAAACTTCACAGTTCAACCAGAATAGCTTCACATCACTTTGCAAGCCAGGCCAGTAGTACCGTTCTCTTACTGTACTGAGGGTACAACGGTGCCCAAAATGACCTAGATCATGCGCACTTTGTAGTACTTTGGTTCTCTGTTACAAAGGTACTAATATGGCTTGTAACTCTTTGTGCCAGTTCTATCTTCCCAGATGCGCATGAGGATTCCATTACTCATGGAGAGTGAATTGAACATGGCCCACAATGCCTTCAAAGTGCCACACTGGAGCCATATTGCCAGTTGCCCATCAAGATCTTTGAAGTTCTTCAACCACTGCAAAGCAGAATGATCCTTCCAGACTACAAACTCCTCTCCACTGTATAACCCAAAGGAATGGAAATGTTTCAAGGCCATAACAACACTAAGTAGCTCCTTCCCCATTGCACAGTAGTTTTTTTCTGGTTTTGAGAGGCACTTGCTAAAATAGGACAGCACTTTCTCTTCTCCATTCTGAACTTGTGACAGCACTGCTCCCATAGCCTGGTCATTTGCGTCTGTGTCAAGGATGAACAGTCATCCTGGAACTGGCTGGCCCAACACTGGAGGATGTGTGAGTGCATCCTTATAGTCAGAGAAATAGTTTATTCTATAATAGTTTAGTCTATTCAAACTTTGAGGTTTTGTCTTGCAGGGCATACAGGAATGCCATCCGGTGAGCGAAATTAGGTAAGAAACACTGATAATATGAGGACATACCTACAAACGTTCGCACTTCTTTACATGAAGATGGTACTGGCCACTCTGACTTTTTCTGTCTTTGCCTGGTCAGCCTCAATAACATTGCCTAATAAAACAAAACCCAAGTAGTGACTTTTTTCTGGAGTAAGTTACATTTTTTTGGATTTAGTTTTACTCTCTTCTCCGTTATAACTCCAAATACTCGTTTTAGCCATTCGACTAGTCCGTGAAAATCAGTATTGCTCACTAACAAATCATCCAAATAAACTTTCACTGGACCTGTTCGAATCTCATTACAGAAGATGCCTTGCATTGCCCTTTGAAATGTTGCAGGAGCGTTACAGAGGCCAAATGGCATCGTTCTGAACTGCCACAGGCCATGAGAAGTACAGAAGGCCTTCTTCTCCTTGTCCTTGTCTGACATGGGTATCTGCCAATACCCAGACTGGAGATCAAGAGTGGAGAACCAACTGCTTCCTACTAGTGCCTTGTAAGCTCGTCAATTGTTGCTAAGGGGTAAGAGTCTTTTCTTGTCACATCATTTGTCGCCAAAAATCTATGCAAAATCTTGTGGACACATCCTTTTTAGGAACAAGCACAATAGGGCTTGCCCATAGACTTCGTGACGGTTCAATTATTCCAGTGTCCTCCATTTCACTGATGAGTTTGTCAACTTCCTGAAATTGATGGAGAGCAATCCAGCGAGGTGATTGACGTATCGGAGGGGTAGTCCCGACATCAATTGAGTGGGTACATCCAATAATTCGTCCCAGCTTAACCAAAAATTAGTTGCTGTAGAATTTGAACGGGATTTTGTGCAAAAGTAGAATATGCCTAACGCTAAAAAAAACCTGATATTGGCAGAAGAAACCTGAATGGCAGAAGAAAAAGACGAGATGTTTTAGCAACTGCCTGCATGAAGAGTTAAGCTTACAAAGTACTTACAAAGTCATCTACTGAGAAGGATGACGCATAGCGAAATCATCTGCTGAGACGGATGATGCACAACGACATCATAGTGTCGTCAAAAAAACTAAAAAAAGAAAAACATATTTTTTTTTAGATGAAATTTTTGAAAATGTTTAAAAAAAAGTCCAACCAGATCAGCTTACTCAGCTAAATTCTCTCCTATTCACCCTAAGAATTTTAAATTTGATAGGGTGACTCTCTGGGACATCGAGAAACGAATAATATGAGGGGCTCTTTCCTGATCAGCTGAGTGAACTAAATTTGCTCCTTTTCACCCTAGGAATGTAAAATTTGACAAGGAGCCTCTCTAGAAAATTAGGAGACGAATACTATGACGGGTGCTAACCAGATCAGCTGACAGCTAAATTCTCTCCTATTCACCTTAGGAATTTGACATTAAATTTGATGGAAAGTCTCTCTGGGACATCGAAAAACGAAAATGCACGTTCAAGCTCAAACTCATGGACGGATTTGAATGGGGTTTTTTGCTAAATGATCGGGATGGTTCGGGAAGGGGTTGTGTAAAAGAAATTTTTAAAAAATCATCCAATCAGATCAGCTGACTCAGCTAATTTTTTTCATTTTTACCCTAGGATCGTGAAATATGAAAGGAAAAAAAAAAAAAAAAAAAAAAAAAAAAATGATGGGCTCTTTCCCCCCGGTGAGCTAATTCGCTCCTTTTCACACTAGGAAAATAAAGTTGGAGGTCACCAATAAGGGAGAGGAACAGGTAAAAATTAAGAAGCATCGCTTACTTTTTGAATTCTAATCAATATATTAATCCCCTGTTTGTTTACCCCTATTATAATTATCATTCTTCCTATCCCGCGCCTTATACCCTTTTCCATTTTCATTGTCGTTCCCTTGCCCTCCAGTTTATTTTATTAAATTAATAAAATGTCTTCTACAACCAATAGAATATACACTTCTTCCGCTAAGTGCCACGCTTCGATACAACGATCATTTTCCTGCCCTTGTATAAAATCCAATGTCCAATGTCTGTTTGTGGGTTTGTGTGTTTGTTTGTATGAGCATCAGGGTCGAACGGCTGCACCGATTTTCATGAGAGTGGGCGCAACTTAACGCCCAAGCGTGCAAGTTCCAGATTAGAACTTAGGCTATATTACAATCCTCTAGACTTACTCCTTCAACGAGAACTCGGCTTTTCCAAACGACTTCACCCGGGTAAACAACTTCGTGATTAAGATAAAAGCGTCGAACTTTTCACGTCCAATGTGGATGGGGTGGTTTCACGCGTAAAGAACTTTCGATAACAATATCATCGATACCAAAACCATTTTGGTGGGTTGAGCCGAATAGTTTTTATTCGTATAGATTGATTTTCCAAAATTGATATTAAAAACGTCTTATTAACTGCAGCAATGTAGTCGGGAACAGTTTTAATATAACTAAGGTTATAAGTTATATTGAGTTGGTTACTGTCGAGACGACGCTTGGATGATAAATTGATTAGGTACAAGTTGATATTAGGTACAATTGATATTAGGTACAAGTTGAAACTTGATAGCTGAAATTTTAATTGAAGCCTTTTTGGGACTGCTTGGTAATCCTTATATGAAAGGTAACGGGGAAAAAACGTGTTTGTCATTTTTTTGTGAAATTGAGATAGTGGTGCGGGGAACCGGCGATTCCTTCCCGTCAAAGTGAAAGTTGGACCTTGCGACCCGAGGGAGATGGCGATTCCTACCGGTGTGAGGCCTGCCACTGAGCCGTGGTTCGGCGATTCCTTCCCCTCCAATCTCAAAGTGATAAGGCCCTTCAGGAGGATTTAATAATATTTTGATATCTATTTATTTAAAAAATCGCATTTATGTAGTTATTTTGTCAATGTTTCTGAAGAAATCTTGTGTTCTGTCGCTCAGGACCAAATGTGAGAAACTTCCAACCCTTCCGAAGTCCATTGATGAGTTGTTGTCTACTCTTCCTACAATGAATATCCACACTGCCAAAGGAGAGGACTTCTTGTTAGTGGTGAATGAAACGTACAAGGTGAAAATGAAACTTTCATTCACCTCAACCCCACATTTGTAGTTTCGTAGATGGTTTAAAGCTTTTCAAACCGAAAACTACTTTAAGACCTATGACAGTGACCAACATACCTACTCCCAAGAGTTAAAAAAAAAAAAAAAAAAAAAAAAAAAAAAAAAAAACCCCGGCGACTCATTGCTTGGCAAACTCCCGACGATTACCCTTACCAATTTGCTAAAAGGGTCAGTGTTAAATTTGGGGGGATTTTTGGGCAATGAAATTGAAATGGATTTTTTATTTTGTGATTATTGTGATTTTAATACTTGGTTATTGTGATACTTTGATTTCGGTTTTAAGTTCTTAATTGTTCAATTAAGGGTTTAGTCCTATAAAGAGTTAATTTTTGCTTCAAAACTAACCAACACCTGGGCGGGAAGCAATTGAGTAACGGGAATGAATCGCCGATTGCACGGCGGAAGGAATTGAGTAACCGGGAGGAATCGCCAACACTTAGAGGGGAAGGAATCGCCATGCTTTTTGGAGGTCGGGAAGGAATCGCCGGTCCCCGAGTGGTGCCACCTGTTCAACGAACCTTTCGAAACGTGAAGTCTAATCCGGGAAGAAACGTTGTTGTCATTAGTATTTTAAGCACTAAAGTTTATCTGTAACAGGAAAAAACTTGATTTTCCTAACATCCTGTTTTTTGACATATACCTTTCTTCCCCTGTATGCGTCATATTTAAATCTTAAAGTTTGTTTCTATCTATGTATGTATGTTCCCAATAGACTGCTAAACAACTGGACCGATTTTGATGGTCGGATGAGCGGTCGTCGAATGGTCAGCAAGTTCCGGCGTACAACATAAGGTAGGTCTGAACCTCAAAAACATCCTTCTACTTCAAAAGCGGCGCTATACTTTGAAACCGATTTGTTGGGTTCCCAAACTTTTGTTATTATGGTTGCTAACAGGCAGCTTGTTAGCGGCGGAAATTCGTGAAAAGTGGATAAGCCTTGACGGATTGCTGTACGAGTAATCCGAGTGAAGCATGTGTTGCATTATTGACAGGTGATGGACGGGAATCTGGTTTGGATCAATAACTACCAAGTGCAATCCTCGCAGCTCTCTATATTTAACCAATTTTGAATATTCTCCGATTATTTTAATTAAGATTTTCTTATTTGATAATTCTCCGATTATCTTAATTTTAATTAAGATTTTCTTAATTTGAGGTTTTAATTTGGAATTTTTGAGGAGCATGACAGAAAGTGATGAAAATTACTATGCAAAACTGTATTCGTATAGGGACTATAAGATTGATTAAACTTGTAATTAATGCCGTGGAAATTTAAAATGGGGAAAAAACATGGCCTAATCGATAATATCACGTTAAAAATTTGCAACATGATGTAATTAGTAAACTTTGTAATGAAAAAAAAAAAAAAAGATTTGTAATGCATTTTTAATGAATTTTCCTGAAAAGGAAGGTTTTGAAGGAGACATAGCCAAGAGTCACCAGTTAAGACGGTGTAGTAACGTCGTTTCGACGTAGTTACTATCAATCACTGCAAAGGACAACTCCTTGTCCGAACCCAACTCCAAGGTGGAAATCTAATGATGTCTCTCAAGACGAAGGAGTTAATGATGAAACGGGAATCTTACTCTTATATACTTCCCCGATTTTGAGAGAAAGACTGAGTTCTGAACCAAGATGTCTAAACCATTCAACGATCAGCACTCCTACATGGGGGCGTTACTCCCCTTCTCCAGCATGAACAATCAGTGACGAAGAAATCGTTTACAGATATTTATATATCACTATTCCCACAACTTTATTGTCTTCTTTATTATAGCATTTTCATTTTGAGTTCGTCCTTTTTTAAAATGAATTCGTCCTTTTACAAAATGAATTCGGCCTTCAAAAAGAGGGACCAAATCTTGAAGGCAACCAGAAAATGATCTGCAGATACCTTTTATCGAAGAATAATAGTTTATTGCATTGGTTTCCATAGTTTATAAAGATGTAATAGAAGAAATTTACAACGTTTACAAGGAATTGATACAAAAAAGTTGCAAAAAGTTTGCAAGAAATTCACAGAAAGCCATGAATTTTTGAGTTTTGGTTTATTATTTTCAATAATGAACCTTTGTAATCGAACATGTGGGAAAAAAGAACCCCCCCCCCCCCCCCAAATTTGTTGGTTTGCGTTTCAATATGCATAAAATCTTAAAAAAAAAGAATACAAAATAAATAAACAAAAAATAACGGTCCGTCCACCGTATACTGTCCAGAGCGTTTCTCCAAAACTACTGGACCAAATTTGATGAAATTCGACTGAAAAATCGTACATTGGCAGGGTATGTGCCAGTAACATCGTCATCAATTTTGATCGATCATAAAGGGTAGTAATCAAGGCCTGAAATATTGAAAAATCGAGGTCTCGAAAACTTTTAAGGTTACGCCGCTGTTTTGCCAATTCACGGCACTGCATCATCACAGCTCGTGAAAAGAAAGTTAGGTGAGTTATTTAGTTTTATTAATTCCTCTTCAGTAGGCGTCTATGCATATACAGTATCAGGGTTCTAGGTACCCCCCCCCCCCCCAGAGGTGCAATGGGGGCCTAAATCCTATATAAAAAGGTAGAGGAGGTTGACAGTATCCCGTCAGAGAGATACCACTCCTACTAATAGCATTAATGAGCCATGTTCGTAGTAGATTGGTTTCCAGGGACCTGGATCACCCATCCAACGCCAAACTCAGCTTCTTCAAAAACACGAGAAAAGGCTGAAACGGGGCGACGACAGCGCATTCTCTGAGATCCCGACGGGAATTCTGTCACACACTTGATTGAAGATCAAGTATGTTAACTTGGTGGAATAGTTACTGGCTGAGAACTGATGCTCATTAATAAATAGCTGCATTGGCGAGGATGGGAAAAGAGAAATTAAAACAGGATGGATTGTCAATGAATCTTCATAAGAAGTATTCATTAGGTAATTAACCCCCAATCAAGGATTGGAACAATCGGGAATAAACGGTGGCTCATCTATGGAGACTTATACCTTAAGGAAAATAAAAGAGATATAAATTATTATGCCCAACATTAGGGACTTAAATTAGGTATTAGCCCTGGAAATTGAATAATTGGGAACAATGCCCTTGAATAATTGGGAACAATGCCTTTGAATAATTGGGAACCATACCCTTGAATAATTGGGAACCATGCTCGGGTATAAAGAATAATATTAAAAATGGAAAGGCCAGGTATATATGAAATTGAAATTATAAGAGGGGAATAAATGAGAAATTATAAGTCAAAGACCAATGAAATTATTTATATACCAAAGGGTTATAATGAGAATTCCTTCTGGAACATCGGGCCATGTTTCTTCTGAAACATTAACGCCCCATAAAATAGTGGATGGGACTACTAGGCGTCAGCCGTGCATAATCCAAACCACGCTCGCTCTACCGAGGAGAGTGTGACAGTACCGTAAGAGGTACTACTCCCGGAACGTAATGTGCAATATTTCGGTAGAAGATTGGTTCCCAGGGACCTGGATCACCGATCCAACGCCAAACTCAGCTTCTCAAAAACACGAGCAAGGCGTGCGACGCCCATTGTTCACCAACGGGGCGACGACAGCGCATTCTCTGAGATGCCGACGGGAACCCTGTCACAACAGACACATTAGATACCTACCTAATGAGTCGTTTAAAATGTAGACAGGTTTTCTGCGTGGAAGAGCTTTACAATACAGACATATTAACCTCTGTGCAATAATTTGCAGCGTTTTTTTCCCCCTCAATGCAGAGGCTGCCCTGATGCTGCTCTAGGCCACGAGGGAAAGCAAATGCATTATAATGTTGGTACCTACAGTAATTTGGGTCTGACGTGCGTAGATAGTAGGGAGAAGATTTTCGCGCACCTGCATAAAGACTGCATTCCGACCGCCACCGTTTTCCCGAGCCCTAGACGCCGCCGTTACTAAGATACCTTCAAGATTCGGTCCCTCTTTATGAAGGACGACTTTATCTATTCAAACTAATCAAACTACTTGAACTTGAAATTTTCCAACCTAATACCTAATTTTCTCTCCATGCACGAACTAGCAACATTTAATTGAAACCAACCTTCACCAACCTAATCAAATCGTGATCAAAAAGTCGAGAAACAAAATGTGTAGAACTGTAAGGTCCTTTAATGATAATAATTTAATACTAATAAAAATGATTCGATCAAAAACAACATTTAAATTGACAAACATGAACTCCTACAAGCTCATTTAGATACTTTCACAGACCCGTTGTACCTACGAAGACGTGCGAAAGGTAAAACGTTTCTTCTGTTCGTAGATCGGTACAACTTTAAGCCATTTTTACTTTTGGCGCCAACTGGCACTTCATCTCTATGGTTACCTTAGATCAAAAATAAAAAATTAAAGCCCTCCTTCATACTAAAGTGAAGAGCATGACTTATATGCATCACACTAACTACAAACATATGGGGAAAAAAGTTTTGGAATGATTCTTGTTCGTAGGTACACCCAAAGATTACCAAGTTTCCCTAACATTTTATGAGCCTCGTTCGTCGGTACAACGGTCCCCCCTAGGATATTGCAAGAAGGCTTTGTATTTTTTGTGCTAGGCCGGTAGAGAATCTCTGAAAGGCAGCGCTATGAATGCTTCATGTAACTAGTCCCCCCCCCCCCCCTTAACCACTAAAAATAAACCTCTTAAAGAAAAGAGTTTGGAAAATGGGAGGAAAGGATCGATTTCCATTACGTTAGGGATGAGAAATCTTGAAGAGCGATCATGGGATCTTGATCTCGACCCTTTTACCCCTATCACCTTCAATCTGTCATTTTCCATTTAACTTGAGGTTGTGAAAGAGCAATCCCAATTTTAAATATTCCAATGAGAAAGAACTTTAAAGCTTGGAAGCTTGGTCGATATCTCCTTCTCAACCCATCGGTAGGTAACTAGATAGAAATAAAGGTTATCAGATGATTAAAAAAGTATAATTTTTTTATCCACGTTTGCATGGAACATTCTCGTTTACAGTTTATTTGAAGCAGTGAATTCATTTCGCACACAGCGATTCACTCTTCATAATTTGCAATCAAAATCGGTGTTGGATATTTCCGGAGTGGCGCACCTGAGACAGATTTAGGGAGTCCCAAAAAATATATTCTGATAGAAGATTGAGAATTGTTAGTAAGGCATAAGTGTGTTATAGATGAGGCTACTTGATAAGGCTCGTTATTTATCAATAGGAACGTTCTGCATTCAGGTGTAGGTGACAGGCTATCGATATTGCCAAACGTAGAATTTCAAACTTATGTGTCGCCTACTGTTCTTATTTGCATGTTTGGGGGTGAATTTATTCTTTGCGTTGTCAACGTCAATATTCAGAGTCTCTTGAAATGAATATTAAAAAGCCTGTTTCGTATTTATTTCAAATACATATTGATAAGCTTTAATATTTATGACCCATATTTATTTTTGTATTCTATAGTGATATAACTATTGAATGGTAATTTAAAAATGTTTTTCAGAGTATTTTGGGTACCTATATCACCTACATAGAGCATATCAGTGAAAAGTGAGCAAGCACAAGAGCAGATCTGGCCAATTTCAAATCACCATAATGAAGGGACAGGTACTAACTAACTGCGGCCGACGCCTTTGTAATGCCCTACGTTGGTGCGGGATGGAAACGATAATCTAGTAGGATGATCAGTGTGTGATGAATGCGAATGACAGAATTATTCTGGAAATCGAGTCAGAGATAACAAGACATTTCAATACAGACAGAGCTGCCTACGTTGTTAGCTTCGATTTATTAATCCTAACTGTCCCAGGGATGTATGGAATTTCAAATTAACCCATTTGACAATGGCGATAAACTATCCCAGTTACACTTATTTTACTTTTAAACAACAAAATTATTATTTTTTAATATTTTGAAAAGTACTGTAGCTTTAGGATAAGTTTCTTCAATGGCTACGTGTATTTCGATTACAAGACAAGTATAAATATAAGGATTTTGATGATTTCGGTGAAATATGACTGAAATATGAAAGCTTTCCGTGGCAGGGAAGGCCGTTTGCTTGCCAACTCTTTCTATTCGTGCAGTAGGTTGAAAAATTATTATCCGCCCCGAATCGGAGGGTCGATGAAGGATTGCTTTTACTCGATCGCCCATGAATCTAATCCTAATTGGCTCTACCACGACTAGGCTAGCGATAAATTTATTAGCAGTGACAAAAGGGCAAAAAATTACTTGTTTGGCCAATTTCGTAAAATTTCCTAGGGGTTGTTTGCCTTCAATTATTTGTTTACTATCTAGACCATTTAGAGCAGTGGTTTTTTAATTGGCAGACCACTAATAAGGACCAAACGTTTTCGCGTACCATTTGATTTTGTCTAATATAACTATTGATATTGGTTTTAGTAATGTTTGTTTTTCGTCAAGATTTTAAAGGAAATTTAAAAGTTTCGACAACAACTTTTTAATGTGATGGTTACGCTTGCATGTTTTTGACCACTTTATCAATGTGGTGGTAATATTTGTTGCAACTGCCATTCGTAAGTTTACAACTCCATGCGCGAGAACATATGAAAATCATTTTTATCCCCATACCTTACAACATAGATTGGTATTACAGAACAGAATGACAATTTTCAGCGCAATGTATCAAAGTTTGGGGTCTCTTTATGTTACGACAAAGCACTTAAGCAACGGAACTCTCTGGTTTTTGAAACAGTGAAGTTATCCTTGCAGTTCCTGTTGTTTTGTGAGTCTATCAGTTGTTCTTGCATCATGAGGTAGGTACTAAGATCACTTCGATACTAAGTGGATTACTTACTATTTTCCGATTACTCCTTACTCAACGATTCCAAATATGCTACAATGTTTCCTAAATCGATTATATGATAGGTAGGTACCTCAGCTTACGAGATACAAATCGCAAATAGTTGGGAACGAACTTACTCGTTTTTCCCGCTCACCTACTCAATTTTTAGGGAGTGTATCAAGTTTTCGAAAAACCTCGCGGACCACTTCTGGGTACATTGCGGACGACTGGTGGTCCTCGGACCATAGGTTAAAAACCACTGATTTAGAGTGAGCAGACACAAGTTCACGAATTAGGCAATGGAATTACCTTTACATCCACATATGTTTTCGAAGTGGAATTTCTATTATACATGGTGTTTACACTTTTGGGTACTAACCTCTTAGGGGTCGGTTCCACAACTAATTTGCAACAAAAACTGACTCTTGAACTTTTTGACATGGATATGTCTTTGCTCTGGGGGGTCAACCAAAAATTTCCGTCACGCAAAATTGATGTCACGATTTCAGTGTTTTTCACGTACAACCCAGCCGTTGCTAGGGGAACTTCCGCAGTTTTCATCGCACAAAAATCGTTCGCCACTCGTTGGAAAGCGCTTGATTTATGTGATAAATGTTCACATCTCAAGCTACCAATTTCCCCCTCCTTACGTACCTGGTTACATTCCTAAACTAAGTTGATTGGACTATAAACAATTTTAATAAGCCGGTTACAATATTCTTAACGTAAAACAATAGCATCATTTACTCCACTCCATAGGAAAAATGTTCATCCCCTGACAACAGTCGACTGTTAACAACAACTCATTGCGTGTGTATTGGAGAAATAACTTTAATTATAGTATGCTTTTTGTGTCTCCAAGAATGATAAAATAAATTCTTTATCCTACATTTCGTCGCCTACAGTCCAAAGGATTTGTCTACAACTCTCGAGGACGACCGTTATGAAATCCCCAATCGAAGACATATCCACGTAACATGGTATCTGCTTGTACCTAAAGCAGATAAGTAGTGAAACTTTTTTTCATGTTTTCAACGAACGTGTATTTTTGCCAAAAAATTGGTAGTTAACAATTCGTTTTTACTTAGTCCTAAATTTTCGAAACAATTGAACATATTATCATCATCATGCTGCATGTCTGGAACTTTCATTTTACCTTGCGAATTAAAGGAAAAAAGTATGTTTGTAGGTTGCAAAACATGTTTTTTTTCTATGAAATTGAGTTTCTATGAATTGAAATTTGAGTTGGGGGGGCGGTGTCTACTCATCTTTTCACTCCGAATCGAATGGCAACACTAGCAGATCTCCCCAAATTTGAATTTGGGGATATATATATATAAAATATAGCTAATGATGAATATAACTTAATATATTTCTGTCAGAAAAATTTATGAATATTTCGTAACTGAAGGGTAATTAGAACTAACTGGTGTCTGTATTAAAGTAAGTATAGTAACAAGTCTACACTAACTTGTTCCACCACAATTTACTATTTACGTCATTCACTGGGCGTTAGATGGAAAAATTGAAAAGAGCCCTTTGAGTCATCCGGCCGAAATACAAAAAAGCAAATATCACCGTGGCTTAAATAATCTAATAACTGCCGATAACTGATAATCGCTGATTAATTTTACCCGAGCACCTGATGTTCGATTAGGTACCGTTTTAGTTGCCCAGTTAAATGATTAATGGAATGATCGTCGTGACAGTTTATTGTAATAATTGTATACCCACCTTATGCCGTCGTGACAGTTCATTGTAATAATCGTATACCTATCTTATATAATTTCTTTTATTTACTTTTTTGAAAATCATGGACTCTGATTATGACTGGGAATTAGAAGATTCTGATTTCTCGGATGAAAATATCATTGACTTTCTAGCTTTGGAAAGAGCGTGGCCTAGTCCCATATAAAGTTACTTATTGAGTACAGAATCCAATGGACTACTGCTTTAGAACATTAAAAATGTAAAGGTGGGAAGACGAAGTTTATAGAGTGTTGAGAGGTTGGATAAGATAGGTAAGTATCGACCTTCCCAAGGTAGTGTCGTGCAGATATAAGGATATATTCGGGGTAGGTAAGTACCTACGCACTTTTAACTTTTCCAATGCTTTCAATACCAATGAGGAAGCTTAGTAGATTACCTAAAAAACATTTTCTCAAACTGTTGAAATAAGGTATCAAAAAAGGGGAGGGGGGGGGGGGGGGGAATGGAGATTCATTGGAATTTATTTAATAAAAGCCGCGAATTATTACACAAAGGTTAATTATTCTTGTGTTAGATAGCCCTTCTACTCAGATCATTACACCATCATCATTACATCAACAGATCATTAATACATGAAGGAGGTGAAAAAGCATTAATTAACCACTACCGCCCAGACGACTAGACCCCATAAATATGTGGTTTTCGATCAAAGTCCAGTAGTTTTGGAGAAAAGCTTCGAGCGGAAGATGAATGGATTTTTTTTGTTGGATTCTACGAATCTTGAAACGAACAAACTTTATCATACTAGACAAAAATAGATTTTTTGTAGCAACCAGTAATAAAAATCATGTATCACGTTTTCTCTCGTTGTAATGTAGCTAAATACCAAATTTCATCTTCCTCTGTCTATTAGGAGAGAAAGTAGTGAGCTCGGGAGCACATTTCGTTCACTCAGCTGATTATGGTGGGTCCTCACTTGGTCAATCGTACACAATAGGTCTATCGAGGCTCCATACTAAATTTCAGCCTCCTAGTCTATTAGGAGCGAAATGATCTCCCGAGTTCACTCAGGTGATCTGGGTGGGTGGTTCCTCAATTTGTCCATCGTACACAGCAGGCCTATAGAGGCTCCATACCAAATTTCAGCCTCCTATGTCCATTGAGAGAGAAATGAGCTACCGAGCTCGCTCAGCTAATCTGGGTGTTTCTTCGCTTTGTCACTCCTACGTCACAGAAGGCCTATAGAGACTCCGTACCAAATTTCACTCTCTTAGGTAAATTAGGGGAGAAATGATCTCCCAAGCTCACTCAGCTAATCTGGGTGGTCCCTCAAATGGTCAATCGTACACAGCAGGCCTATATAGGCTCCATACCAAATTTCAGCCTCCTAGGTCCATTGCGAGAGGAATGAGCTACCGAGCACGCTCAGGTGATCTGGGTGGTTCCTCACTTTGACAATCGTACACTGCATGCCTATAGAGGCTCCATACCAAATTTCAGCCTCCTAAGCCTTTTTAGTAGAGAAATGAGCTACCGAGCTCCCTCAGCTGACCTGGGAGATTCCTCACTTTGGCAATCGTACACAGCAGGCATATAGAGACTCCACACCAAATTTCAGCTTCCTGTACTTATTAGGAGAGAAATGAGCTCCCAAACTCACTCAGCTGATCTGGGCGCTCCCTCACTAACTCTATTCTACCTGTCTCATAGAGGCTGTGTTTCAAATGTAAGCTTCTTAGATTAAACGGCGTAAAAATTAGCTTACGAGATAAATTGGCCTATTATGGTGGTACCGCATGTCAAAATTCTATTCTACCTGTCTCATATAGGCCCTGACTCAAATTTCGGCTTCAGAGATTAAATACCATAGAAATCAGGTTTATGAGCCAATCAGCTGGTCAGAGGTCTAGCACCTACTACTCAATAGTAAGTACCATGTAGTGCCTTCTTTTCCCATTATTAGTTCATTATGGGTGGCAATACTACGCATTAGCGTAATAACTCAGCTTTCCTTCTCACTACAGCGGATTAGCGTTCGTGAGATGTGACAAAATTAGAGCATTCCAAAAAGTGGTGAACGATTTTCCTGATATGAAAACTAAGGGAATTAAACTTCCCTAGCAACGCATTGGTTGTACGTGAAAATCAATTTAAAACAAGTCGGCTCGCGCTGGATTTTCAAGAATAAAATCGAGAGGTACAACAATCTACACGTTAAAACTAACAAATTTTGTTTATGGGTGGGGTTCTAAGTTGATAATCGAAAATAATAAGCTAAAGGGTTCAATCTCACTAGGTTCATGACAAAAAATCTCAACTCTGCAGTTCCCAATTTCTTTATAACATCAAACATCAAAAGGGCTGGCCTCATTTTCACACATACATACACGCTTTCCCTCTGAGAACCCTTTATCCACCGTCACAACGTAATGGCATTTCATCCCCTTTCGAGAAGTTGATAGTAAGATACTTAGAAAGGAGGTTGTTCGGGAAGTTTGCTTTGAAAGCTAATAGGTTTCGAGGGTATCAACACTGTGTGAGGACTTTTATAACTAAAGAACTCAAGCAGCTCTCGGGACCTCGTTGGATAATAGGGCTATAAACGATTCAATCTTCTGCCTGAGCTCGATCAGCTATACGGAAAATTTAAGCTAGAAATACAATTTAACGCAAACAACAAAACAACACACTTGCCGCAAACATATTTCAAGCTTCTGTATTGGGTGAATTTACGACTTCATCTAAAGTTAATTGGAATAAAAACTGCTGCTAATTATTACATTACGGTTTATTGTTTCAATACCTACATAATGCATAAAATTCTTATACACAGACCTACAACGATCAATTGTATTTCCTTCTTCCACGCACGAATTCAATTTAATTGTAGTGGATCAGGTTTGAAAATAACTCGTGCGTAGATGATTGTTGTAGAAGTGCATGTCTTAACAATGTAGGTTCTGACAGTGTTGATAAAAATAAACTTATAAAACATTTTTTTTTTCTGATTGAAACAATCTAATTTTTACGCTTCTCCGAAAAAATAAAAACGGTTAATTGCGTGATAAGATTTTGACAAAATTGTGAGCAGAATCTACTATAAACATTGTACAGTGAAAAAATCACCAAACATGGCTAAAAATCGTTGAATCTATATTTTTTTAACAGAATATTACTCAATTAAGTTTATTAAATATAAAAAGAATATTCCAAAATTAATGTACAAAATGATGTTAAAAAATTTACTTAAATTTCATCAAAATTTGCTAAAAAAATCGTTAATAATTGCAAAAAAGCTAAAAATCCAAAATCACTTTTTGGATAGCAGATTATTATTTAGATTGTGTTGTTTGCCATAAAATTAATAGTTAACTTTGCATCCAAAAAGCTCAAATTCAGAAACAATTTAAGATTATACAATACGATGATTTACGAAAATTAGCTCGAATACGACCATGCTGCATGACTGGAACTTTTATTCGACGAAGACGATACAATAACCATAATTAGGAAACATCATGTAGGCATTACCAATCACCGAGGAATGTCACCTCCGGCTTAAGAGAGATTTCTATTGGCCTAATATGAGAGAAACCAAACAAAAGGTTAAACAACTGCTAAACCTGCGTAAGGTGTAAGTAAACCCTAAATGTCAAGTCAACCTGACCCCCACGGCTCCTCGCCCACAAGAGACTATCCACATTATTACAGTAACCCTGGATGGTTCCAAATTCCTGACGCTCGTGGATTCATTTTCAAGGTATGCCAAAGCGTATCCCCTAAAATCAGCCAAAATACCGCTGATGTCATTGACGCCCTCCAATACTTCAAACACCATGGCACTCCCGTTAACATTGTCTCTGACAACGGACCTGAGTTCCAAACCTCACTTTTTCGCGAGTTTATGCTACTCCATAAGGTCATCATCCATTACACATCCTCTCAACACCCCGAATCTAACTCCGTAGTCGAAAGGTTTCACTCAACATCAATAGAACATTACCGCATTCTTTCCCTGAGGCCAGAGTACAAGAAAGGCTGTAGCAAGATCAAAGTGGACTACGCTCTTATTGCGTACAACAACTCAATCCACTCAGCTTCTAAACTCACGCCTTTCGTACTCCTTTACAGGCATATCAAACAATCTACCCTATTAGAGATCGATACCGACCGGGTTTTAACAAACAACTATCTAGAAAACCACCGCGGGAAAATGAGAGTACTGTATTCCCTAATGAAACCGAAATTCATAGAAGACAAAACTAAAACGTTGGGAAAACTAAACGAAAATCGCCAAGATCCACCAAAAGTATATGTCAAGAGGGTGCAGAAACAATCGAAAACAAAACCAAAATTCAAAAAAGAAGTGTTCAAAACGGTGAATCCAGAACTAAAAACTGCCCAGATAGTCCCGAGTCACCACAACACGAAAGAGAAAATACATTTGACCAACGTCCGCCGCCCAAA
The DNA here is from genome assembly GCA_030762985.1 of Adelphocoris suturalis. Classification (NCBI taxonomy): domain Eukaryota; kingdom Metazoa; phylum Arthropoda; class Insecta; order Hemiptera; family Miridae; genus Adelphocoris; species Adelphocoris suturalis. Next base: position 31,793,503 of record CM061046.1, read on the forward strand.
GAAATTCACAGATACCACGGCAGGCGCATGGGACGAGAGCTTGAATAAATCCGACGTCTAGCTAACAAATTCGAACTAAAACTCACCCGGGAAAACTTATTAACCCTAAAAGGTGAAAACTGGTTCGATGACCAAGTAATTGACTTTTAAGGTGGCCGTCCACTAAGGTCGGCAGAGCGGCGCGACGCCAAAATCTTGAGGTTCGTCCACTATGGGGTGGATTTCATTTTTCGATCCGTCATTCCCATGATATATTGAGCGATGAAAGGAAATTCGTCCAATATTTCAGGATGTCTCTAGAAAAGTTTTTGAGCTTCATGAAATGATTAATCCACTGATAGTGAAGCAAGACACTACATTTCGATGATCCATCCATCTATTAGAGAAATAACCAAGAAAGTGCTAAAAACTTCCAGTCATGCAGCATGATCATATGAGCGAACTTTCGTAAATGATCGTACTATATTATGTTACATTGTTTTGAAAATTAAGGACTATGGGAGAAGAAATTGTTAACTACCAATTTTATGACCAGAAACCCGTTCTAAATAATATTCTACGATTAAAAAAGAGATCTTGGATTTTTTTGGAGTTTTTATAGATTTTTTAGCACATTTTAATGAAATTTAAGTACATTTTTCTGCATAAATTTTGCACATAATTTTAAATATATATAATATTTTATGCACGAACGCTTATGAAAATGGCCCAGGTCGAAAATTTTTCGCTTCGACCTTCGTCCACTAGGTTGATGGGGCGGTGAAAAATGTTTTGGCGTCGCGCCTCGCCGCGTTCCAGAAGTTTGGAGAGCGGTCGAGAGCGAAAAATTTTCGACTCACCCGCCCCTCGTCGCGCTGTCGACCTAGTGGACGGATTGCCATTTATTTACATTATATTTCTAGGGAAAGATTTTGGCGTCGCGCCGCGTCGCGCCGCTCTGTCGACCTGGTGGGCGACCACCTTTACATGGAACTAATCGATCAAAGGAGCCGAGAGAATAACAAACTCCTCAAAACGCACTCTTTTAGCATCTACTTATAACAATCTTTCAAAAACCAAGGGTACGAAAGAGTACGAAATTACACACGGAAAACATATATTTTCTCTAAAGACCTTATTCCGATATTCAAAAACGCACACTGGAGGTTAATAGTCGTGAAAGTCTCGTTGAAAGAGATAATTTACTTCGAATCCCTTAACATGAACTCCATTTAAATCTTAACCACAATCCAATCGTATCTGAAACAAGAATACGAAACAATAAAACGCTCCACTTTTAACCTCGACAATTGGAAAATCTATGCCGATCCGGAAACACCCCAACAACAGTTTCGACTGTGGGACTTATATGTGTCAAATCGAGAACCTCATCACCGCGAACGAACCGATGAAAATAAACACACATGACATAAATTCTATAAGGGAAAGAATCTGTTATGAGATTCTAAAGTCGGAATTAATCTAAATTTTCAGAGTCATCCCTTTGAGTATCCTCCTGATTTCCACACGGGGATCAGAAATCAAGAACGTAACAACGAACCCCGGACTGCAGACCAGTTTACTTGGACCGGCACGAATTATCAACGTATATCACTCACTGACACATTATTACGACTTAACAGATATCATCAGGAAAACTAGAGAATAAAAAACACCTATCTACTAGCCGCACATGACGTAAGCGACGGCAGAAACGGATTCGAATATACAGAATTCCTGAGAACTACGATTAATGCCACCAAACTACTGATCGAAGTCAAACTTGACGACATCCACCTTCCGATCTCAGAACGGTCCCCCACACCACATAGAACGTAAAGAGGTTTAATTAACGGTCTTGGATCAGTAATAAAATTCATATCCAGAAATCTTGACTCTCAAGATGAAGAAAGATACAACACAATTATATTAAAAACCTGCAAAATTCACAACAAGATTTACAAAGTCAAATTAATGCTCAATACTCAATCAACGAAGCGCTTCAGGAAAACTTCAATAAAACCATGGAAGTAATCACACACAATAATGAAGAAATAAGACACGAACTAAACTTTTGGAAAGCACAAAACCCCCAGGTATAGTCGTCTCCAATAATCTCGGACAATTTTTGAACACCAACAAGTAGCTTTCAACCTCCTCCTAAATGTAGTCCAAAACATTGAAAATTCAATGGTAGCTTGCAAATCCAGTGTACTACCCGTGTACCCCAGCGTGATTAGCTCGCACCTCCTGTACCAAGAGTTATCGAAATTATCAAAATTTTATGAAAATAAATTCCTCGAGTTCAAAAATCAAAACCTCCTCGAGATTCAACAGTACCTACGTGTTCGATGCTATACAGGCGTCGAGGAAATCGTCTATTTCATCGGCATTACTATTTTTGATCCGATCCAATACGTTCAATAACATTTGGAACCTTTACCGACCATTGTACCTGAAACAAAATATTTTCTAAATTCCAATTAGCGTATTTTCCCTCATTCGCAGAAATGTCCGCAGTTTGGTCACATGTACCTTTGCCCGAATCACTTACTATCCCCGTCGCAACCTAAATGTGAAATTAAGTTCTGAATTGATAGCGACACGTTTGAAGTTGAATTCATTAAACTTTCTAAAGAAAGTAATCGAGTTAAATTATTATTAGAAATAAATAGGTATTTATTGTTTTTCCTTAAAGGCGACACAATAAGTATTTTGCACAGTGAAGGAACAGAAACGAGAACTTTATTTGCCATTTATTTAGCATCTCCAGGCAAGCAGCATTTATTGTAAAAAAACCAAACGTTGTTTGCCCTAAAAATGAATTAGTTGGGAAGCCACTCATCATTGGCGACGTCTCATTAAAGTTGAAACCAAACCAAATACCTGACCGTATGTTAAATTTAAAAGAATTAGAATTAAATTCTTTGAACCTACAAGATCTAAGACATATCAAACATTCAGAAATTTCAAATTTTGTTCAACCAGGTATCTGGAGTGTTGTATTGTATGTCTCTGTCATATGCCTACTGTTGTACTCTAGTTATAAGTATTATAAAGCGATTTCGTGTACCGATTTCGGTCCAGGTTTAAATCGACAAATGACCTAGGGGGGACGAATTATCTAAAGTCATTCTGCTGATATCGACCTTTTCTCATAACACTGCTGAGAGCTGTTGACTCAGCAGTGCGAACATTATATAGGGAGCCTTGCGAGCTCTGAGACCTTCAGTCTTCTCTGGCAGCTCATTCCGTCAAGTGCCATCTGTATCATTGTGATTTGCTTATGTTAATTTGAAATACATTTTTTTAAAAGCAGTTTCTCGAAGTTTATTACATACACAAAATTTATATACATACATATATATATAGTTGAATATGATATGAAAAATTAGGATTACGCGGTTTCTTGTAATTTGAAAAGGCATACCTAAGCCGAAATATAAAAATTAGCTCTGTGTTGTCACCTATTGTTTTTCCTTAAAAATTGTTTGAATATGTACATGGTCTTGTAGAGCCATTTCCTTCTTTCATATATATATATATATATATATATTAGGAGTCCATCAATTCACTGCAGCTGGTAACTATAGATTTTTACAGTATTAACATTTGTTATTTATGTTTCATTTACATTGGACTTTCAGCTTTCTATTTTCCTGAAATTTAACTTTGTAGAACGGTAAATAAATTTTCTATGGAAGTTCAAAGTGTGTATACATTTTTTTGAAGCACCCTGTATATATATATATATATATATATATATATATATATATATATAATTAACACAAACTTTAGAAAAAACAAAAAGTTACACCACAAACTATTTTTTATATTTCGGCTTAATTAGCCTTTTTCAAAAAATGAAGAACTACAATAATTTTGTGTGGGAATTTCGACGTTGATGTAATGCAGAGAGACTTTTGCCATGGAGAAGATGGTTGCCCGGTTAACGTCTGATATTTAACCCTGGAGGATCTTGCGTTCTTGTAACCACCGATGCTCTGTGGTTGTTGACACGCAGGTTAAGCTGTGTCTCGGCTTTATATATATATATATATATATATATATATATATATATATATATATATTTTTAGGCTTTAAAAAATTCATATTCATATATATATATATATATATATATATATATACCTATATATATATATATAACCCGAAACGTTAATACTCGTATATGTAGTGCGATAAAGATATTTGATTCGATTCAACTGATTCCATTAAGGATACCATGAAGATGTTATTTGGCAACTATGTGACACTTGAAACGTGATTGCTTTTTTCTGATTCGTTCAAACTCGTATTTATTGAACATTCTTTTTATTGTTTATGGAAAAGGGAATACTGAACCCGTCAACATGAGTATAAATGAATACATTTATTATAAATAGTTATTTTATACATCTAACCATGTAATTATTTGTGAATAACTTAAAGCGTATGTACATTATACGCTTTACTAAAGGAGCGATCACACTACCGCACACGGGATGATCGCGAAAATTTTGACGAAACTTTTGCGATCCATGGGATTTTAACGAATGTACATAATCGCATTGCAGATAGGGTTGCCAGATTTTTCGGTCAACGTAAAATAATCCGAGAAAGGTAAAGTATAAATTTCCATGAAAAATAAAGTATTCCCATTGAACTTGAACTGAAACTACGTTATGTACAAATCATGATATTATGGTGTTTAATTTTTCTTCCTAAAATTTTCTTCCACCTATATTTTCTTTATTAATTTATTTACTATTACTGTTTATATTTGTTAATCCTTTTCTTATGATTCGTATTTTTGCAATTTACTAGAGATTTCGTTTTCCATTGACTTAACGTCCGTTACGTAACATAACAAGCTATACCAAATCAGGTACCCGTGAGATTTAACTTTACACATTTCCTATGAGTTTTACATCGTCAAAGAAAAGATGAAAGCAGATCGAGTCTTTTCCTTTCACCCATATTTTACAGTTATTAATCGTTGTCCCGTACACATTCGTAAAAATCGGCGCGCACGAGCACGCGCACGCCGCAGTGTGTACGCACCATTATATGTATAAGCAGTTATACATGAACCATGATATACTACGTAACGTAAAAAGAGAAAATTATCATTATTAAAAATGTACGTCATCTCCTTCTTCGAGGCGCATAAATTATATCCAAAGCCTGAAATCGAACATGAATTTAAAAATAAATTGTGAATATAAGATATAGTAAAAATTGTCTTTTTTCTAATGGAGAAGGAGGAATTTACTGGTTTAAATGCTTGGTACCAGTGTTATCTGTATATTTGCAAAGCTGAATTCAGTTTACTCTTCGTGAGCTTCGCCGTCGATATTCAGCAAATCTTATCACGTGTAAACTCGGTATTATTCACCGCTAAATCTGGGGGACCGAGAGCGAAGTATATTTTGAATCCCTTAAAACCTCGTTTGTATCTTCATTCCGAAAACATATCAATGTGAGCTATATTCTCGACCCCATTGTATGTAAATGATGTTGTACACAAAACATTATGCATCGTCATACTCAAATCTAAACGACGTAGGTCTTCTCGCTCGGCATATTTCAGTTTATTTAATCCCGATATTAAGGTTATAATAAACATTTACGATTCAGAAACAATCATTAATGCATCGACCAATTAAAATTATTCCAAATTTACGTGAGTCGAAAATTATTATTTATGCTTCAGTGATCAATAAGCTTATGGAGTCAAAAACATTAGGAGCTCCCCTCCCTCTCCCATCCACTCTTAGTCAGGTGTTGGTGAAGTAAGAACGTCAAACCCTCTTGATCTAGTCGAAAAAATGGCGCAATGGGAGCATACCTATTTTTATATTTTTATGTAATTAAACGTAGATTTTTATCCTCAAGGATTCTGACACTAACCGCACTCTGCCACGATGAGTATTTCTTTTTCTACGACTTCACAAATTTCCTAGTAATTACTACATCAAAGTGAGCTGGGAGTCCGTACAGTTGGGAAAGGGGGGAGGGGCTAGGAATGGTTTTGAAACTTTAAAAAACTGATTTTTTTTCAAGTTTTTTTTAAAATGTAGCCTGATCTTATGAGCGATTTTTCTCGAATTATCGTATTATAATTTTGACAAGGTGTTACGGAATTTGTGCACATTCGGAGCGCCAAGAAATAGTTAATAATAGGATTTAAGATAGAAAGACTTGTTCACAATATTAATCTGCTCTTCAAACAAAAAATTTAGATTTCAATTTGTTTGTAGGAATATCCCACACAGATTGAACTAAAGTAATGGTTGTTTTTACGGCAATAGTCACGCCTTTATTAAAGTTGAAAGTTTTATGGTACAATCACTCCCATTAAGAGGTAACAAGCACTCTAGAAAGAATAACATATATTGAATATTGTTTTGTCTTAGACAGAGACTAATAGTCATGCAAATTGCTATTTTGAATCTTTGCTCAGAAGCACCCTTATACATCCTCTGAGCTTGAAATTGTTCCTTTCTTGTATTGGCACGAAGCCCCTTGTGTTAAACACATATATTGAATCCTACTTTTAGTCACGGCATTCAGTCAGTTAGTAACGTAGTCACGTTATAAATTTCATACTATTCTTATCTTATCTCATCTCATAATATCAAACTATAAAGATGAGCCTCTATCAAAATCATCTGTGGAGATAGTCGGCTTCCACCTTGACACGAAGGTGCGATGGAGTACACATCTGGATTTCATGTGTGGAAAACTTGCAAAAAGCTTATTTCTCTGGAGAAGGTTGGCCACCACTGTGACTGGAGATGTTCTTAAGCTTGGGTGCCACGGTCTGTTTGCCTCAATTATATCCTACGGCACGATTCTTAGGGGGGTTGTCCTGGTATTAAGCAAATACTACGCTTACACAAACAGGCAGTGCAAATAGTGGCTCGAGTAGGGTACCAAGAGCATGCAAAGCCTATCTTCAAGGAGTTAACAGTTTTTTCTTTATATGCATATGTTGTCCTGGTACACTTACATAAAAACCTGGACGAACACCTGAAACGTGGTGAAATCCACTACACTCCACTGAAAAACTATGATCTTGAGATACCCCGATGCAGGGTGGCCAGCTCTTTGAACCACTTTTTGTACCATGGAGTGATTATGATCAATAATCACTAATGATAATAAATAATGATGAGTGGTTGTAGCACAAGCCTCGCCAATGTATGTAGTGTGAGTGTTTTGTGTTGTGAATGCTGAAGGGAAATCAGGAAAAAGGAAAAGAGAGGGAGGGAAGAGTACTAGACCCAACTCGCTTGTTTCCTGATGCCAGAAGATCAGACGAACAAACATGGAGGGCACGTTGGATCAACGTCCAGGCCTATCACCTAGGGTGAACCAACCCTCGAACTAGCTCGAGGCCGCAGGGACGCCAACCCTATAGGACCTGAAGGGTCCCCCTCTACGGGGCACAGCGATTATTATGATAGAAAATGTTGCTAAATGATGTCCTATCTATATACCTATTCAGTTGCAATAACATCATTAACTTAAAAACAAATTCATATTAAAATAGACTTAAGAGCTACCCAAATTTTAGGACCAGCGCAGATGGAGATCTTTGTTCTTCCATATCTACTATATTTCTGGGACTCAGGAAAAAACTGTTTGCAATTTGCGTTTGATTCAGCGTAAACCAGGTTTGTCTGGTTCGTTTTTCTCCGTTTTATAAGCAAAGAATCTCGATTAGTTGAGCTTGTCAGTGTTCTCCATGAGTCAAATTTATCTGATGCGGTGTTAGAGTTCTACAGGCAGGAATGGGGAAGAAGACTGTTGAGTGTTTAAGAGAGTGTTGTTTAATAATTTCTGAAAATTAGGGTCTGGTATAACTAGGAAATAAATGCCCTAGTTCCCATTTTTTGCCATACAGAACAGTTACAAATTAACAGAATACTGGAAGTAGCAATAATTAGGAAGGCCGTTGCGGGGATAGCCTCGGTAATCGGTTAGGGTTCTATAAAGGGCGGTCTTATTACGTGGACGCCCGTTTGTACTCCTGTAACTCGAGTTAGAGAAAAAGGTTAAATTGTATAATCCCCTTAATTTTTTGCGTAGCATTCAAATAAAAACTTAATGGGGGCCTCTGTTTTGAATTGTAGATTCAGAATCTACATCACGTTTCGTGAAGAAAACAGCCATCACATGAATCTTCAATTCAAGATATTCAATGGTCTCATGCGTTAGCGATTTTGGGGTATTTTTTGATGCTGAAACGCTGAAAAATACCGTCAGTCAACTCTGCAAAAAATAATGTGAAGGGTTGGAGTATCACTAAAACAATTAAAGACAATCCCATTTATACTGTTGATGAGTTTTTTTACGTGCGTTTTAAGAATTTATAAATATATTCTCGTATATAAATAACTTTCTACTCTTCTATTAGACAAAGGAAAAAGCCGAAATATAATAACTGCGAGTTTCCTTGTAATTTATCTATATATATGTTCTATTTTTCTCCGCACATCTGAGCCAAAGTATATATATATATATATATATATATATATATATATATATATATATATATATATATATATATATTATGTAACTACTATTTATAATTATTTGACAATGTATTATCCCACAAGGATGTCATACAATAAAATCTATCTATCTATCTATCTATGTTTGAACACCTAATAATAGAATGTATGAAATGCAATGAAGTAGGTACCTACGCATCTTATGTCCACTGCTGCACAACTTTGTCAGACTTGTTGAAGGATCATCGTCGGGAGGCGTGTACACTACTCTTCACAGTGACCTCGAAATAGCGGACACTTACTTTTGAACTTTGAAATCACTCGCGACGAAGTTGTGGAAACCCATTTCAATAGAAAAACGGAAGTTAATGAAGAACATTGTCTAATTCCAAGAAAATGGAGAGTTACAATCGATACAATTGAGGTCATAATCAGTAACAAACAATAACTATTGTTTTATATTATTGCATAGATTTTTGTTGTTTGTTTCTGATGATGACCTAACCGTCAAAATCTCGTTTTATTTATCTCTTTATTACTCTTACTCTTTATTTTCGCGGAATTAGACTACGATCTTCTTCTAATTCCATTTTTTAACCTACCAATGATTGTGCAACGATGAAAATAATGCTGTTATGATGTGTAATCTTTACTATTTATAAGAATGAAACTCCGTCTGTTTGTCTGTTTGTCTGTCTGTCTGTCGTGTCTATGCACGGCCAAACGGCTGAGTGGGGGGAGTATACGAGTGGGGGGATCTTCTTGGGATTTTCCGATAGGGGGAACGAGCGAATTTAAAATTGTCTAATCCCAGCCGAACCATGGGCCGTAGGGTGGGAGGGGGGTCGAAGTAAGAATTAATGTGCGCTATTTGGACTTCCCTGCTTCCTCTACCCCTCTAAACGGCCGTTGAAAATTCCGGAAAAATACCGGTTTCGTAGGTTTTTGAACGAGGAAGACGACGGCGCGATCGGATCGCGAAAAAAGTATCGGGAAATGCGTCAAAAAAATGCGAGAGTACGGACCCGTTTTCTCGAAAAGTCCGACGAAAAACTACGTTTTTTCCCATTAAAATATACCCCGTGAAGGTACGTTTTTCGGAACGGTTTTCGCGGGCGAAATAAAGGTTTGATCCCGACGAATCTGAATCCGAAATAGGATATCGAAAAAAGTGACGGGAAGTCGGTCGAAATGCGAGAGGGAAGCGAGACTAAGCTATCAATATGAGAAATTAATTGTGCCCCGGACGCGAGAAGGCTCTACTAAGACGTCAAGGGGTTCGATGACTCAGGTACCGGTTGCGGTGTTTGGGTGTTGCGAGCAGGTACACATAGGTACCTTGCGAACGAAGCGAGAGCCATTTCAACAGAATAAATACGGACTTTTTCCTACACATATACAGCAATACCTTGCGAGCGAAGCGAGCAACATCCCCGAATAAACTTTTCGTGGTTCCACGTAGTTTTATAAGATTTAATTTTTTTGTAAGAATTTCCAACAGAAAAAAACGTCTGCCAAGTTGGGTGGGCAGTATAACTTCCTCAAGCGAGCGAAGCGAGCAGCATCCCCTACAGAAGTTAAACCTACCCTTAGAGATCTACCGTTTGCGAGCGAAGTGAGCAACATCCCCTACACACGTTAAACCTACCCTTAGGGACCTACCGTTTGCGAGCAAGGCGAGCAACATTCCCTACATGCCACACTTTGCGAGCGAAGCGAGCAAAATTCCCTACATGCCACATTTTGCGAGCGAAGCGAGCAATTTAATGGGGGGTCCGGGGGGCTTGCTCCCCGGCTGGACGTGGAGGCGAGCGTAGTGAGCCGGAGCGGCTAGTACTATATATAATGTAATATAATATGGTGTGATAATAATGTGATAACTTAATGAATTATAAATTAGGTAGGTACTTATCTAATAATTAGAAACTGGAAGTTATGTAAGCAAATTGTAAATATCTGGTAACCAACCACCACCACCACCTGGTACCACTATGTACCAAATGCCAAAAAATAAAGAGGGGAAAATCAAATTTGTCAATCCACACAAGTTATCATTAGTTAAAATAAACCGGTGATAGCACGCACGATCTTTGGAATTTCCACTTGAACACGTATGCACACAAATAAATATAACGAGCAAACCGAGAAATAGAGCGTTTGGTATTACGTTACAGGTAATTAATATAGGCCTTCCAGTTACAAAAAGACAGAATTGGAACTTGGAAGGGTAAAAAGCCAGAAGTAAAATGGAGCGAAATAGAATAAATAACGGATAGCTCATAGTCGAAATACGTTAATTAAATATTGAGGTTAATTTTCAGACTAAAATTTCCTGTTGGGCGAATCAACGTTCCGTTTCCTAAGGCAGTTTTAATGGAGCTGCGATCCTGATTAAACTGATTATAGCCCCGTTTACATTCAGCCACTTCCACTGTCACTGCCCTTGCCGCAGAGGCTGCTGTATTTACTGCCCAGGGCAGAGAGGGCAGTGAGTGTTTACATGCTTCCCATACTTTCCGTTTCCGTTTCAACCTCGGGCAATGGAAGAAGTAGAGGCAGCATCGGCTCTGTGCTTCGTAATAAATTATTCACCTATAGTTCAACTTCAACGTTAACTCATTGGTCCAATCGGTCTTCATAGTTGGTTACCTTACTAAAAAATACGTGATTGAAAAAAAAAAAAATAAATAAAAAAAAAAATAAAAATAAATAAATAAATCAAATCAAAATATAGAGAAATAAAACACCCAAGTAAACGGCCACTCGTACTGCCTGTCTTTTGAAGTCCGCGCCAAAAACCGCCAGCGGAGGTAGCAATAAGCGAGTAAGGTGTTCACATGCTCGCGCTGCCCACTTCCCTGCTCACTTCCTCGGACGTGGGCTAAATGTAAACGGGGTATAAGACATTGCACCCTGCGCGATCAGCTGAAAATAACCCAAAGCATGAATTGGAACCAGTTTACAGTGACTTGATCCCGTAGATATTACGGTGAAGTACCGCTCTGGCTTACAGGATTTTGACCGCAGAATTAGTTCGGACCTGGGATGACGTTTAGCGGTAGTTGACACGTGATCCGGAAGCATGATCTGCCTCATGCAGCAGCATAGACAAACGATTTGCTTGAAATACACTCTGAATCTGCAACAAACAAAGGAAAGCCATTCTGTAATGAACAAAATCAAGAGTATAATATTCATTTATTACTATGAAATATGTATTATACATTATTATTTTATACAGGTCTTCTAAACTTCACTAAATAAGAAGAATCCTAAATCGTTATCTGGGTAAGCGATTGTGAGGGTAAGATTTGTTTACGTCTTAATCCCTTAATGTTAAAGAGATTGTAAAATTCCCGTTTTCGTCTCAATGCGCACCGTCAGGCTCGTGAAACGCTTGACCAGAGAGTATTAGCTTTCATATTTTCCCTGCTCCCGCGCTATTTTTAGGAAACGATTAGCTAAGCATGATGACAACTTTAAATCAGTTAACACATATTTATTATTATAAATATTCAGACATCTGTTAGCCCTTCATGTACACTTGTATGTCTAGGTTTTGACAATTATTTAATAGCGCTTGAGAATTACCTATAGTCCTGTACACTCCGAAAAACACCTACCTAAGCCTCCAAAAATCACTGTTTCGCGCTGGTTTATCGGGCACGACGCGACCGAGGGGAACCGCGGGACGTTTTTCCTGAAGTGTCTGGATATGCTTGAATGGGTGTCAGAGAGAATATTTGCTGCAGTAGATGAAAAGAGAGTGTTTGCTAACCGTTGGCTGAACGGCTCTCTGTTGATCCTGAATCCTCCTCAGCATTTGCGTCTCTTGGCTAGGGAGACTCGCTGATCTTTGGCATCATAGGTGCACAGGCGCCGAAGAGTGGACTCCTGCGACCAGTCTGTCTTCCACTGCTCCCTCAACGGACAAAACACCGCCTCTGGACGGATACAATTTCAGAAACTAAGACCACGAGCTGATGCTTGTCAAACAGTTTTATTAATTTGTCGAGGGGCTTTTGCGCTTCCCGAGTTGTCTGATTTTGGCGGACCCAATCATCGCTCAGCAATTTCCTCCAAGTCGTTCCTTGAAATTAATTCCATTGTTCATTGGATATCAGTTTTCGTGACGTAAGTTACTGGGCGGTCAACGATTCTTTCTCCTTTCCTGGGTGCAAGTGGAGGAATTTAGCCTCATTTCAACGTCTCTCATAATCCGCTGACATCAGCTCAGTCGTGTTTGTGTGAATTAGTTCAGAGAACTGCATATTGAAGACGTCGGCATATTTGTCTCGGATATTGTCCATTGTCTTGTAAATTGTCAATTTACGAGTTGAGAATTTGCCCCTCCTTTTTGAAATTTTGCGTTAGGGCAAAATTTGGGTATTTTCGCGTACACGATGATTTCGGGGTTTAGTAGTTTTCGCGCCAAGAATAGAGGGCTTGGGGTGTGCTTGATAAGGACTTGAAATTTGTACATGTATAAGGTGCCTAGTCTTAATGTCATTATTAATTATTTGTTACCTGTTTTGGAATATAAATGTACAATGTTTCTTAATAATAAATTTTCCCCTAGAACTTGTTTTCTTAAGACTATTTAACTGTAATTTTAATATTATTATTTATTATTATTATTATTATTACATATTATTATTTCTTACAATTATTAGTTAATTTCTAGTGTTTACATTTCGATTGATTTTGTTCATTTTTCTTGTTGTACTATCTAGTATCATAAATTTATCTTTACATACATATCAATCAATCATAATAATTTCATATTTCGTTTCATAAATTACCCTATTACTGTATTCCTTTTTATGGATGTCTCTATTTATGCTTGGTATTCTTTTTTTTCGGTAAATTTTTTCATTTTGCCTAGTTTGTTAACTAGCAGTGGTTATAAGTGTTAAGGTGCTTTGCGCATTAACAATTAATTTTCATGTCAATTCTCTCTTCGTCTTGAGTTTTTTACATTATGATTTTGTATGTAATCCATATCTTCGTATTTGTACTAATAGTCCTCTACAATTTTAGTTTTTCTATCCTTGCATATTTCATGTTCAATTCTTTATGAATTTACAATTTATGTCAATTCCTCTACGCTCCTAATGATTCATTCAATGTGCATACTTATAATTAGTATCCCCTTGCCTAAGATCTTAGTATATTTTTCTAATGTTTTGTAGTACTTCCGTATGCAATTACAATTTATTGTCCTCTTATCTATGTCCTCTTATCTATGATCTATTAGGTTGCTATCGATCTATTTTCCCGGTCGTATGGGCTCCTTGTTTCTATTACTTATGTTCGTTGGCCATTTGTTGGATAAGGTTTCCCATTTCGGTATGCATTTTGAATCCCATTTTGAGATGCTGTAATATGGATATTCGTTGTAAATATGTATGTCTCTGTATTCTGTTGTTAGTTGATTTCCTAGGTTTTTTTTCTGGTTGATTTCGGAAACCCATTTCCACATATGTTCTTATGAAATCAAATTTGTATAAAATTCTATTTGTAAGATACTATACATATATTTCTCTCTCTCTCTCTCTCTCCCTCTCTCTCTCTCTCTCTCTCTCTCTCTCTCTCTCTCTCTCTCTCTCTCTCTCTCTCTCTCTCATCTCTCTCTCTCTCTCTCTCTCTCTCTCTCTCTCTCTCTCCCTCTCAGAGTTACGTTTCATATTATTTGTTATTACTAATTACCCTCTGCTTAATCAGTAATAAGCCTGTTCGTATTATTACAGATACGGTCACTTATTATCAGAAATCCGTTTTCAAATTATTCTACTATTCCATTAAGTAGTATTTTTTCGTCATTCGAATTTTTTACTTGACGAGTTTTACGTTTTATGAGTTTGACGCTGTGTATTCCTCCTTGATTATTTTAATAACCCGTAACTCTTTTTTTCTAATAAATTCTTCTCATAATTCTCAAGTGCTTGGTTACGTCTCTTCCCTAGACGTTTATTACACGTATTTCTGCGCGTTTTTCGTGCATTAATTCTTAATCTTCTTGTTATTGCGTTAATCTTCTTAGTAATCCATCTTCCATCTCTTTCTCTCTATCTATTCCCAATTTCCCTTTTTTATCATATTTCTTGCTCTTGTTCGCGCGTTTATTCTACAATTATTTCGTTTCTTTAATATTTCTTCCATGCATTAATTAATTATTCATTATTCTTTTTCTATTAGCATTATTTATTAACATTGGGTATCTATTAGCGCTTCTACTATTATAACCTTTTCTTCTATTTTTCGCTTTTATCTGTGTCTGCTTAATATCGTTTTCTCTCCACTTGTTTGCGCATTTTTTTTCAATTAGGTATCAACTCTTTTTCATTATTTCCTTCACTCGTGTTTCTCTTGTCTCCTTGATAAATCTGTTTCGTGCTCCCCTTCAGTAATTCATTCGTTTTTCACGTTTCAATATTAGATCTGCTGTATCCCAATTTATTCTATGCAAATTATTGTATCTGCTGTCTTGTATCGCTCCTTAATTCGTATCCTTAACTTGGTGATATTTGCCGAAAGCCTCATTTATATGTAATCCATTTTTGCTCTCGTTCCGGGTTCCCTATTTGCTTGTGCTAAGGTCCCTGTCCTCGTTTCACGTCACGTTTTGTTCAGCCCTGTACCAATGCTCATTTATGAATTTATGCATTCATTTTTCTCATTTATGCTGTCCTAGATTCGCTCTTGTTTTCATACAATTTCCATATATTCGTGGCTCGTCAGTCTGTACTCATGCTACAGATTCATTCGTTCGTCTCTCTCATTCTGTGATTCACGCATTTTCTTTCTCGTATACAGTTCCTTGCATACTTTTGTCATTCAATCTTCTCGCTTTGCTATTTTTTAACGGGCGTTTAACATTTCTGTCCCGTAACTGAGGTGTGACTACCTATTTTCGATGTTGCGTCCCCCTCGAAGTGTTACTGCGTTCTGGTGTTTTTGTTAGGATCCAATTTTCGATTAAAGTTGTGGGATTATTTGTTCGTTACTGGATGAATCGCAATGAGTAGAGCGGTTTTTGTGGCGATTTCCTGGTTGGCTTTTAACCAAAATACTAGGTCGGGTTTCAGTAGTGGTCACGTAGTAGTGGGTAGCACTATTTCTCCGTGAAAGTAATTGTTTATAGGGAATATCTTTGATGTTCGGTTTGATGTAGATAGGGGGATATAATTGCCTAATCTCTCTCTTTAATCCTAATTTCCCGTCGTTTCTAATTTTAGTATAAATCTTTTTTTGTTCTGTAAGGATATCTGTTTTTGAGTTTTAAATTTAATTTTTGATTGCTTTATGACTATATGTAATTAATTCAATGTTTTTGACGTATTAGGGCGCGTATCCACTAATTATGAATTTAGGTAAATTTTCCGTGTTTATCGTTGTAAAAATTCACTTGTTCGTGGCTCAATTCTGCTTGCATGTTTTTCTCTTGAATGTGGTGATTCTCTCCAGTTGAAAGTATTTTCTATCTGTGCGGTTCTGTGGGTCCCCTTTGTATTATACGGGTTTTTTCTTCTGCCATGTGGATCTGTTATTAATTATTAGTGCAATTTAGGTGTAAGCTCAAGTGGTAATTTAGGAACTTTTGCGCCTGTATTTTAGATTATTTGTGGAATTTGGACCCCTATGTAAATTTGGTCGCTTGCCTACATGTGCACGCCGTGGCGATCTATCGGGTGCTGTATGGAGTGCCGTCAGTAAGTCGTTCTGCATGTGTCTTTAATATTTTTTATTCTTTTTGCAAGCCTTAAGGGGGGACTGGATAGGATGTAAAAAAGTCGTAAGTATTTTTCTCAGACATTTTTTGGACAATTATGATGGAGTTTGCGGTATTTTCCTATGGAAACAGTACCATACTGCAACTCACAATTTAAAATCCAATCTTCGAAAATTTTGCTAAATTTTTTTAGCATGAATTTGAACTAATTAAAAAATGCCTGGTAAAAACGTTGTGGTGTTCAGTAGGTAATATTATAAAGAAACGAATGCCACCTATTGCATCAAAATAGGGGATAAATTAGCACAGAAAAATTGGTTATCAGTTAACGGGGAATTATGGATAGGAGATGTAGAGGGGAGATATCCATAGGCCGCGGGGGGGTGGTGGGGGGGGGGGGGGGGAAAGGATTCTCAAAGTCACGAAAGTTCAGCCGGCTGCTGGTAGATGGCAGTATTGTACTCACTGTTCACCCTGTGTCCACCACCTTCCCCCGTCCCAGGGGATTGTATCGCCCGCCTGCTCAAGACGGCTGCCCGATCCGTCCCCTCGGCTCCCTTTCTACTCATCCTTGGCGCCGGGATTTTATGACGAGCTCGGTTGCTCAGTTCACTTCACTTTTTTTCAGAATAGATAAATGTACATAAAATCGGTACATTTTGCTACCTCACTACTGAAGTCCCACAAACATTATCTTATCTTATAAATATCAGCTGATATAGTGCCAATAATGGAAATATCAGTTCCAATGGAATTTATTATAACTTTGGGAAATCGAGTTTATTAAATACCTATTGTCTGTGCGATGTACCTTCTAGTGAAGGTACCTACCTAAATGCTAAATTTCATCTCTCAAATTGCTCCCGAGTCTACCTATAGGTAGCGGAAGCATTATTTCGCTTTTGAGAGATGGTAAAGTTTTATTCTCCAAAATATCAAATGGTTGTTGTTTACGTAACGTGGTAAAATTTACTCACCCATTTTACGTTTTAGACAACTCTGAACTTTTCTTCCGTGTCTTTCTCTGTCTGTATGTGTGTGTCTACCATGTATATTCAAATCCTTGTAACAAGCTTAATTTCCACTATATTCAACCGATTTTTATGAACCGTCCATGGAATGTGCGGGTTAGGGTGTAGATGGTCTTCTGTCAGTTTCGTTGATCCGAAATCAATACTTGTCTCAGCGCATGCGCAACCGTGAATTCAATCAAGCATTATTTTCTCACGCCCCCATCGTCCGATTTTGCTCAAATTCGGAGGATAGGTGGAACACATTAATTTGAGCATTCTCTAGAAATTTCAACATAATCCTATTAATAATAGCTACTGCGCATGCGCGAATATGTATTTTTTTTAACAAGCCTAATTTCAGCAGTTTTTATCCGATTTTGATGAAACTTTCAGGGAATGTGCGGGTTAGGCTGTAAGTGGTCCTCTATCTATTCCATTGGTACTTCTAAAATCATTACTTCATTTTGCGCATGCGCAAACGTAAATTCCGTCAAGCATAATTTTTTTACGCCCTAGTCGTCCAACCCCGCTCAAATTTGGTGCATAATTGGGGGACATTTGTTCAATTATTCCTTGTTAATTTCAGCATGATTGCATCATTATTAGCTCATGCGCATGTGCGAGAGGAATTCCCGGAACACGATTATTTTGTTGTTTTTGTCAGAGTTTTATTATATTTTCTGGGAATGTGGGGTCAGGCAGTAGATTGTCCTCTACCAATTTATATGTTCTTTCAAAGGGTTTTTTAAAAAAGAAAACCAAATTTTTTGCCTCCTTTTGAAACCTCATGTACTATATGTAAATTGATTTTAACTTTTGGTCGTATTTTCGGAATCGGCGTTCAATTTCCTAAAAGAAAAGTGTCCTTTGATTATTGAAGAATACCATCTACAGATCAAACCATAACCCTAAACAGACGATTTTGAAAAGGAATTTTAAGGTTTTGATCGGTTTGATAAAAAATTTAAGCGGTAATATAAAAAAGTGGCTTCTATTAATGGAAGTATTTGTGAAAGTAGTTGCATCTTGTTATCTTCCTTAATATAATTAGCTATATAGAATAACAAAAAAATTTCCTTTGTACGTTAATTAATTTTAACGTTTGACTACATTTGACCACAACTTACCTCAGCATCCATATCCAAGACCATACTTTATGAATATATATTATAGCATATTATAATCTTGAAGTAAAAATTACCGAAATGAGGGCCACTTCAAAGTTTTGATACATTTTCAGGAATAATAATAAATTCCTCACATGAATCTATGACAACGGAACTCATTGTCGGCAAACATTCCCCTTCCCTGCGACCCTCGCAACTTCACAGCTAGAGTGATGAGTACGAAATATTTCATCTACTCGATTAAATGGTGAAACTTTGAAGGTTGCTTTCGTGCAATCTACTAAAGCTTGAGTTTCCGGCAACTAAAGGTTTTGTGATGGGTTGGGTGGTAGGTACTCGATTAAAATGACTGAATGCAAGGAGAAAATCACAGAGCTTCACCATTAGGTACTTTATTTTTACTAAATCTTTTAGCATACAAAACAACTACCTATTATATATATATTCAATTTATTGAACATCTCCAGAGCTCATATTTTGATCTTTAGTTTTTCTTTCTTTAACCTCACCACTCTCGTACACTATACAATTTTAGCAACTTTAACACATTATATACAGAATATTCATTGGTACAAGACGAATACAGAAATCTGTTTCATTTTAAATTTCATACTTGTGGATCAATATTGTGTCCTCTTTACTTCTCTCTTTGCTGGAGGGCAACAAGTGTCAAGGTAAGAAATGCCAAATCTGTGTTTGTAACTAAGTTCTCTTCACTTCACGTTAGAGACTCTTGAAAGTCGGAAAGTTTTGATGAGAAGATTAGAGAGTTGCTCCCAGGTTATTTGAGGGGATGTTGTAGTGCGAGTGTGTGGGGCTAAGTGGGACTAACTTTGGATAAAATTGTGTGAACTGAGCTTAATTTTCCTGACTAATAAAAACCTGAATACTTTGGATATAGAAGAAAGAAAGTGAGGTTTTCAGCCTACTGAAACCTTTGGCTATGAGAGGAGTTTCTACTTGGTTGGTGGATAGGAAATTTGTAACCCGTTAAACCATTAGGCTATTGGTTATTGGCTATTGGAGTTGAAAAGTATAGACCTTTAATATAGGCCCGGTAATTGAACCATCGGTTGGAGAGGTGAGGATAGAAGGATTGGTGAGTGGCTTTGGGAGCAAAGAACACAAGTTTTGAATATGCAAATGATAAACAGGAAGCGCTGCTCTAGCCTTTTATAAGGTTAGGTAAGCCCCCACTTGCAGAGGTGTCAAGTGGAGGGGAGGTGGAATCTTTTGCTCTGGAATTGGCTGGGTGGGCCAGGCCAGAGGAGCGCACCCTGTTTGAAAGCTGTATTTTTGTGAATGTACACAACTGTTGAGTACCATAAGTCAAGCCATCACATAGGTGCTCAGATTTATCATAAAAGTGAACAAACAAGAAATAATGAACATGAGTATTATGATACATTTAATATAAAGTAGAATATTTTCTAATGATACTTAGCGAGTAGCACAACATCAAATATTTTGAACAAATTGAAAGTATTTAACGAGTACGAGAGATATAAATATAATAACGATGAAATTGATTGTAAACTGCAAAGCGACGTAGAGTATGCGTTTGCGATGTTCATTGGAGCGTAGAAAGTGGCTGGACACGTGACGACACCGGACCTGGACGATATTGGGCTCCCGGTGCAGATGTGCACCTCCTTCAATTCGTCTATGAGCCGTAAGCCCCTCACCAACAATGGGGAGAACTCCAGAGATAATCCACCAAGCTTTCCTGGCCCCTTCCGGTTGGTGGGCCATGAGAATAAGGAAGGGGATAGGGCAACTGTGGCCAAGCAGTGAGCGAGCTCTGACGGCTCAAGAAAGAAGTCCTGGGCAGCAACGACTTGGAGTGTGTACGGACTTGATGGACAGCCCCCCCCCCCTTCCCATGTACTATTCGAGTATCATCAACGTCCTCTTCTTGAATCTAGGGTCATCAATTATTTAAACAAACCATTTTTGTAGGGGTTTGGGTGAGAGTGGCATCAGCGTGATCGGATGATTGGATCGCGAAAGACTTCCGCAAGCTTCGCAGCCATGTGGATTAATTAATTCCATATTTAATAGCACGAGATTTTATATTAGCTTGGCGAGGTTTCTAGCTGTTGTGAGTGTGTGCTGGAAATTTGGGATTTGCTAGGTGGTTGGGAGGGGGTAATAGCCAAACCTTTAATGCAATGCCCAAGCAACAATTTTTAACCGATTGATGTGATTCATCTTTCGTTTGATCCCAATATTACTCTAGTTGTTCAAAAACCATGAAAATTTTGGTTTTTTAAGGGATTGGGGCGGAGAAGGTAATAGCCGTTCTTAATAAGCACTAAAACGCGTTAGGTAATAGCCAAACCTTAAATGCGCTACTCAAGCAACACTTATCAACGGGTCATTCCATGTCAAATCAACACACTTTAAATATAAATTTTACCTCACCATTTTAGATTTTGCTCAAATTTGGTATACTCATAGTAGGTGTTGAGACTAAGAAAAATACCAAATTTTAAATTTTTATCTCAAACCGTTTCTTAAATATGGCTATGTAAAACTTACAAAATCTCGCCAAAAAACCATGAACGGGTTTTATACTATTCGCTCTAGGAACTGTCCTAATTGAGCTAGAGAGCTGGGAGAGGTCTCATTTTGCAGCTTTTTTAATGCTCTTTCCAGTGATATACAACAAGACATAGGTTCTAATAACAAAAATTTTGTCAAAATACAAATGAAAGTTTTGATTTAATTTTTTTCCAAAAAGTACATAATTTAAAATTTTCAAAATATTCCTATAAATACTTAGTACTGTTGTAAACAATGTGACAAAATATAAATATGGGGTGATGATGGGTTCATTGTTAAAAAAAAATATTCCTGACACTAGTTTTCCACTAATAGCCCGGTTTTGACTAAATAATAAACATATTACGTACTTTTACCAAAGAGGTGAGCTATTTAATTAAATATATAAAGGAATACTATGTATAAAGGTAAAAAAATATCAGAAATATTAATTCAAAATACTATCTTGGTAAAACAAAACCAATAACCATAGATATACTCCAATAAAAATTAAGTTATTTAGGTTGCTTACTTTAATTTTATACAATCTAAACAAAGTTAAACAAAGCCTATTAATTAGTAAAACAATAATCTTGAACATTTCTATAACAATAAATTTGAAAAAGGTATGAAAATAGTCTACTTAAATAGTTATGTAATAATTCTGGTACAGATTAATCAAAATTAACATAATATTGTACATATTTATGATGATGATTAGGTATACGAGTAGGTAACTAAATGTAGCTAAGAGTAAAAAAGTTAAAAAAAAGTAAATCTAGCTGAAAGCGATCTTAGCGAAAACCCAACTGGCTTTTACAAAATGTAATTCCGTAAACTGAGATAATGTTTAGGGAAACTGCTGTCAACTCAAAACTTAATTTTTCCTCAGGTTAGTGTTAATCTAGATAGTTGTTTAAACATTATCGTTAGTACTGCACCAATTGTGTTACATTTACATTTAAGAAACGGTTTGAGATAAAAATTTAAAATTTAGTATTTTTCTTAGTCTCAACACCTACTATGAGTATACCAAATTTGAGCAAAATCTAAAATGGTGAGGGGTGTGTTGAATTGACATGGAATGACCCCAACCGATTTTCGTGTTTCATCTTCCGTTAGATACAAATTTTAGTCTATTTGTGCAACGAACCTTGTGAATTATTAATTAATATATATTTATATTAATTAATTAATTAATATATATAAATATAATTAGTTAATAGCCTTACATCTAGCTAAGAGTTGAGTGACTGCTCCAGGAGAAACTTTGGACGTAAGGCCATAAACCTTCTGTAGGTACTTGATTTGTAAAAGGTTTCGATCAAGATCAATAACACAGGGGTGCCCACAGGGGGGGGGGGGGGGGTCACGACGCAAACTGCGTCGTTAAAATTTTTGGGGGGGGTTAGGAAAATGAGTATTTTTTAAATTTTTTTATGAACAAGTAATAA
This sequence comes from Adelphocoris suturalis, assembly GCA_030762985.1. Lineage (NCBI taxonomy): Eukaryota > Metazoa > Arthropoda > Insecta > Hemiptera > Miridae > Adelphocoris > Adelphocoris suturalis. Next base: position 31,815,871 of record CM061046.1, read on the forward strand.
GATTTATACTAACAATTTGCTAGCTCCAGCTGTTTTCATCAGTGTATCATTTACATTACCTATTTAATAAATACCTATTTTAGTTGGGGGGGGGGGGGGGGGGGGGGGGGGGGGGGGGGGGGGGGGGGGCTCGAGTCGTTGCGCTTGAGGGGGGTGGGCACCCCTGAATAACATCATCACCAGTGATGAATATTTCTAGTATCTTTAACAGGAATGTACTTGATAGAGAGAATAAATTGACCTAAGAACTTCGATTTCAACCTATGAGCATTCAACAAAGATTTCTTTTAAATGAATACATACAGTGCAGTAAGATATATGAGATCCGACTATCGAATGAGACTAATTGTAGGGGTAAAACATGAACGGAGAAATACTTTTGAAAAATAAAGATATGGTTCTAGCTTACTAATCAAGATTCTCGATGACATTACCCCGGCCGGGGTGTAGAACGCAGCTGACGATCGAAATGCAGTATGAAGGCTCGTGAAAAGGGAAAATACGGGAAAACACTCCGCTCGACAGTACGTTTTGATTACTGAACTTTATGTTTCTTTTACGAAAGAAATTATAAGTTTTAAAGACAAGACGGTTGTTTTGTACTGCTTTGATAAAGGTGCCGGATTTCGGCGATCTCGTGGTTCTTATAAATCGTTGGTAGGTCAGCTTTTCGAGGTTGGGTCACTGCTGAGGCAGGTCTCCTCACAGCTGTTCCGAAAATACACCCAACAGAAAAGAAAGTAGAGGCCATGAAACAATTGCAGGAGCCTACCAATGTCAAGGATTTGAGAGCCTTTCTTGGGTGTATCAATTATTACCAAAGATTCATCCCTAATTTGCAGGGGAATTGTGCAATACTGCAAAGGTTATTACATAAGGAAGTGGCCAGAGGAACATGCGAGAAAAATTGAGCAGCTCAAAACAATTCTGATGTGTACTGATACATTGGTGCATTATGATCCCCTACTTCTGATTGTTTTACATCTGATGCCTGTGAAACAGGGTTGGGGGCGGTTTAGGCCATCGAACCGACTGGGTCATGAAGGGCCTATAGTCTATTCGTCTTGCACATTGAGTGTGGCAGAAAAGAGGTATTCAGTCATAGACAGAGAGGCTTTGGCAATTATTAATGCAGCCAGGAAATATGAATGCTACTTGTACGGAAAATTTTTTATTCTACACAATGATCATAAGTCATTGATGTACCTACCTGTTGGGTGGTAGTGTAGAATTGCCAAAGGTTGCCATAAGTCGGTTGAGTAGCACTGGGTGAATTTGATTTCACGGTGGAGTACATCAGGAAAGGAAAACTGCCCAGCTGACGTACTTTCACAATTGCCTGCAGGTGATAAAGGGCGAAGAGAAGCAGGTTTCGGATTACAAATAGCACATACTCGGCTGAGAGATATTGCAATTTCTAACAAACTTTTGAGAACACACTGTATATCAGATCCAGTGGGAGGTAAGCTTGTGAGTTTCATCCAGGAAGTATGGCCACGGAACGAGGCATTGGAGGAGGGATTTGGCACCTACTGAAAGATGAGTTATCCTATAAAGAGGGTATCGTATTGTGGAAATGTCGGATCGTGGTTCTTACATCACCACAGAAAGAGGTACTGCAAATCTTGCATGAGGGCCGTCTGGGGTCAGCGGTAATGAGACCAGTGGCAAGGTTGCATCTTAGGTGGCCGGTAAAGACAAGAATATTGAAGCTTTTTTAAAGACCTGTAATTCCACACCTGTAAACACACACACAACAGAAAAGACAATATTGGCTCTTGCCTCTTGGGGACTTGATAGCACAATTTGGATTACCCAGGATGATTTTTCCGGAAAATGGCCCACAATTTACCTCTCATGAGTTTAAAGATTTTTGCGTCCTTCACAACATAAAACATGTCACTACAATTCCCTGCCATCCTTGGACTAACGGGTTAGCGGAGAGGGTAGTGAGAATTTTCAAGTAGAGACCTTTCTCGTCAAAACAAGTGGGCAATTTCCAAACTCGACCTGAGGGGCCGCCCATGGTACAAGAAACAGATCGCCTTCAATGCAAATGCTGGGCCAAGAACTGCAGACTAGTTTGTGCTGAAACCTAATTTAGCAACATAAGTTGTGGAAGCCCTTCAAAAGCAGCAGCACACCTCGTCACTTTTCAAGGATTTCATAGTGGGAGAAGAAGTACGGGTGAAAAGGAGGAGATAAGAGAAGACGTTTTCTAAGGCGGTAGTGAAGGAAAGTACTGGACCTCTCTCATATATCATTAAAATGGACGGAGTAGAGCGGCGTGTTCACACGGACCAAATGCGATAGGGTGCTCAACCTGAGGGGGGAGAAATGTTGACACTTCACTCCCGTAACCTCCATTGGTGTCAACCTGGTTGACAACAGGTGTTTAAGATTGACTTGATTACCAAAAATATATTAGTCTTGAGTTAACTGCGCATGATTTATTTCATATATGAGTACTGAAGGCATATCTACATATTCTGCCTAGTGGTAGGAAATTGTAATGCTTTTGGGTTCTTGGAATATTAGCTGCATCCTCTTACCCCGCACGCCTCTACCCAACAGCTACCTTTTAAATACTACCAATAATAAACTGCGAAAGAAAGTCCATTCCCTAGGATGAAGGGGGGGGGGGGGGGGATTTCCTAGGATGAAGAGGTGAAGGGGAATTCCGGATTCGGAGGAGCAAAGTCGTTAACGGCTCCTGATCCTCCTGAACGTAGAACGCTATGAACTCAATGGAGTCCTAGAAGTGCTTGATGGCTTCGAAGATAGCAAGCAGCTCTCTGTCGCATGTTGAGTATTTCTTTAGTGGGGAAGTGAGCGATTTTGCAAAAAGTTCCAAGGGCTGCGAGGCCTTGTTCATTGTTTGCAGAAGGTCGACTCATAACCCATCGTCGGAGTCAGTTGTAAGATATAAGGGAGCGTTCGGGGAAGGCTGGGAGTGAAGAGCGGCCGATTGAAGATCGGATTTACATAAATCGAAATCCCTCTGCATCTCTGGCGTTTGTTCCAGTTTTCTCGTCATTCTTTTTCGTTGGCTTAGGTATCGCTTCGGTTAAAGGCCGAGGGTGTTGCGCGGCCTTTGGAAGATGTCGTCGGTAGAATTTCATTATTTGAAGGAACTGGTGTGGGCTAGATACCGCTGAAGGTACCGAAAATGTGACGGAGGATTCACAAGCTTTTTTTTATTTTATGTTTGTTATTTTTTATTTTATTTAAGATCTTTAGTTCCCTTCCTTTTTACTTCCCTTGGGCACAGATGCTTACGCTAATATTTAGTACAACGAAATAATTAAATGACCACATGAATCCTCAACTTCTAGAAATGAACAGCACATTATCAAACTAGTGCATTTGTTTTCTTGACTCAGTTCAGTTACTCTCAACGCCACATCCAATATTAAGCAGGCATGTGAACAGACGATCATGCCCAGCTTGGAAAAAAGGGCAAACAAAAAGTTCCACTCATGTAGCATGATCGTATGAGCAAATTTTTTATAGATTATACTATTATATTATGTTACATTGTTATGATATTTGAGCCCTTTGAGAGCGAAAATTTGTAAAACTCCGACAATATGGACAATAAACTCGTACTAAATAATATTCTACGATTCAAAATAAATATTGGATTTTTAGCTATTTTTCAGTTTTTTATTCGATTTTTCAGCAAATATGAATGGAATTCAGGTACATTTTTCTGCAATTTTTGCGAATTTTTGTAGAAAATGAAGCTTTTGCTAGGGCTCAGAAAAAATTTAAAATACACTTTTGAAAAATTCCTTCATTGGAATCCGTTTTGAGGCATTCCGAAACGGACTCTGAAGTTTGAAGTTTTCGTGATGTGTGTATGTGTGTGGGTGTAATTTCAGACGAACTCTCCTTAGGATTGGTTAGTTGAAAGGAGGATACGTGGATTAAAACGATGAGTTGGTTGCCCAGCACTTTTTGAGCACATTAAGTAAATTGATCTTATTAAAAAAAATGTGCTTAAAAAAAAAAAAAAAACGACCAAAATAAATAAATACCTATGTATATATATATATAATTATATTTATTTATAATATTTATTATATATATAAATAAATGTAATTATATTAATTTATTAATTATAATTTTATATAATTTATTTTATAAAAATAATATGAATATTTATTTATAATATATAATTTATTTATAAATGAATGAATAAATGTACATATATATATATATATATATATATATATATATATATATATATATATATATATATATTTTTTTTTTTTGCACAATGTTATGAAGAAAAACGTACCTAAATTTCGTTAATATATTATGAAAAATCTATAAAAAACTGCGGAAAAATTCAAAACACCAAAATATTTCTGAATCGCAAATTTCATTAATTGAGTTTTTTTTCCCATAAAATTGGTTTTTAACAATTTCTTTATACTCAAATTTCGATGTAATTTAACATAAGTATTACGATAGGTAATTTTAGAAAATTCGCTCATACGATCATGCTGCACGAATGGAATTTGTTTCGCCCTAATGTTTTAGTGTCCTATTTCGTTTTTGATTAACTTTTCGTTACTACAATTTGTTAAAAATATACGTTTGGTGATTTTTAGCCGTTTTAAGCCATTTTTAGTGATTTTTGTAGTACATTTTTGGAAATTTAACCAATTTAATGTACTAAAAAGTGTTGGCCAACAAACTCATCATTTCGTTTGAAAAGCATGATTTTTAGGCGCTAGAGCGGAACTTTTATCTCAATCCTAAGGAGAGTTAACGTCGTCTGGAATGATACACACACACACACACACACACATACACACACACACACACGCACGCACGCACGCACGCACACACGCACGCACTCACACACACACCTTTTTTTCATGGGAAAACTCCACTCAAAAGTGGAGGGGGCTACACCATTAACTGGAGAAAATAAATAAATGAATAAAAAAATTTGGGAGGACGCCCAGGTTTATTCGACGCCGGCTCTAGGGATGAGGGAAGATGCAGGAGGATGAGGAGGAACAATGGAATGGAAGGAAGTGCCCCTGTAGAATTACCACCAGTTCAAGTAAGAACCCCTAAGGATACGAGAGGAGATACCAAGGAGCACTGCTGCTGAGAAGATCAACTTGAGTAACTCCATTGCCGTTTTCTCCCACCACACCCCGCTTAATGAAGCGGTTGCTGCCATCACCTTGATGTTATTGGTTGCCACTCCTTTTACCTCGGAAATCGCTTACTGCAGATCATTTCTATTATACTTATTTATTTTTGCCCACCAGGTCTGCTCTATGTCCACTCTGCCACTGACAACCTGGACATCCAGGACTATTGCAGACCCCTCGTGCTTCACGGCAATGATATCCGGCTTCTTACCCCAGTCATTCGGCATGTGATATAGTCTCTCCCTTTCGACATCCCAACCGCTGGATGACAAAGCGTTGGCAACCGCAATCTGGTTGGCAACCGCGTTGTGAAGTAGAATGCGGCGACCATGGTGAGTACAAGGACACTGCTGTACCACATGATATAGATTCTCATTTTTACCCCGACAGGCCCAGCAAAGGGTGTCAACTGTCTCGCTACAATCTTCGAACTCCTCACAGAGGTGGATAGTGTAGCCACCCGGACGGCATGAAAATGACGATAATCGCTGGCCTAATGCCCTCTGAGGCCCATCCCACCCACTGGGAAGAGAATGGGGATTCAGAGCACTGTTGGAGTTCTTCACCATCCACTGATTCATTGAGAGCAGCAGCAAACTCAGCAGATGAACTGCGTTAGGGAGCAGTTGGTGTTACTTGGTCACACCACATCAACTGCTGCATGACAAAGTCTAGGTCAGCAGCAGTGCGGGCAACCTCCCAGCTTTAGCCCCTAAGGGCAAGCAGGAGCTGATAGGATGCTGGCCGAAAGAGAGGCAACACAAAGCCCACCGGCCTTGACCGGTGTGTGAATGTAAGCACTTGGGACACCAGGTGGGAAGCCTAGCCAAGAGCGCACAGTAGAGTGAATTTCAAGATCTAACTCAAGCAGCCTCCCCACAGTAAGCCTGCCAAAGACTAGCCAACAGGTTAACTTTGGCATTAAGTATGTGGGAAGGAGGCGTAGCTTCTGCTGTTTCTTCAATGGAGCCTTGGTAACACGAGCTAATGCTCAACCAAAGTCCACATGGCTTACGGTTACAGTGGCCTTACCAATGAAGTTAACCCCAAGTACCACCCCTTCAGACCTCCGACACAGCTTGGGCAGGGGTTGATGTCTGTCCTGAGACAAAGTTCTCCTTATCCACCACCTTCACCTTATGCTGGTGGACAAAGGAGACTGACCCACACTTAGAAGGGATGACCACTAAACCACACTTGCCTAGCTACTCTGCAATGGCATTGAGAGCAATCTGCAAGCCCTCATGGGTTTTGTCGAGTAAGATGACTCAAAGCAAAAGCACCTACTCGCACTCCAGGGGCGAGATCCAAGCCTATTTTAGCAGGCAGCTGGCCCAAGGCAGTGTCCACGAAGAGGTTGAAGATGAGTAGCGATAGAGAATCCCCCTGGCGTACCCCACGCCCAATGACCACTTCCCCTGACATCTCACCTCCTGCCTCGAGGACCTTCACGCCTCCGTGGTACAGACAGGAAACATCCTCATTTAAAGGAGTAGGTCCCTCGACACCAGTCAGGGCAAAATGGCTTACAGTGTCAAAGGCCTCAGTGACGTCCAGAGTGGCAAGATGGAGCTGCCATTTCTTGATGCGGGCCAGCAAAATGACAGTTTTGAGAACTGTTAGGTTCTCAGCTGCGCCATGCACTGACCAAAACACTCTCTGGACGTCACCTATGACTCCAGCCATTGGGAAGTTAGATGCCAGAACCTTTTGAAAGGGGAGGAAAATTATCTTCCTCCTTTCTTTGGGCTGAAGATGGTCCAGGCACGGGTCTACGCTTTTGGTGGTCTTCCCAAAAAACGTAACAGGTATAAGATGAGCAGCTTGACATTTTTGGGGACTTCATTCCATCGTCCGGCAGAAATACCATTAGGTCTAGGAGACATGGAGTTTTTGACACGGCACTTATGTTTGAAGCAGCGGCATGCATATAATGCTGCATAAGGAATCCCTGGTGGAAGCTGGGGGTACCGCCAACTCACCTGGGTAGTGGCTGGGAGCACTCAAGAGGCTCCCAAAATTCCGAAAACTCCTGGAGAGGGGGCAAAACTTGTTCATCCCCAGATCCCTCCAGTACTTTTCCAGCTACATGAGCTGGATGCTTCCTCCACAACTTCTTGCCAGGCTGGTATTCCCGCCTCCTTGCTTGATTGGCTGCTCTGCGAGCTCCACAAGGCACCAAAGTAGGAGGATTTCCTCCCTGATGCCTCGCCACAGTCGCATCCCCAACCTGTGGAAAGATGCTACGTACATAAGCCACGACCTCGACTTCCAAACCATCAGGCATATCAACAGCCTACTTCGCCAGTTCCTGCCGGTAGGTGCTCTAATTAACTTCAATACAGCCTACCTGCTTCCCGAGCCTCAACACTTCAGTCTTCGAATCCTCAAGAAGACTGGAGGTCCTGGGGGAGGATTGCTGAACGGGCGATGGGGTTATCCCACACCCCTCAGAGATGCGGGAGAGGCACCACTGCTATTCGCCAGGATCGCATCCTGGACAAGCTGCTCATAGTGGGGCCTTAGGTGAAGAGATTGGATGGCAGAAAGCGTGCACATGAGAAAATGTGCTTACAAGAAAACATTAATATTGCATACCCTATTACGCACTGTTTCTGCCTCCTCTGCTGCCATTTGCCTCAAATCCTCAGAAGCATATCTTGGCCGCTCTCGCTCTATATCAATTGCAGCGGTGGCCTGTAAAGGATGCTTCTGCCAGACTTGATCACTGAGTCCGCACTTGGAACTGAAGGCTCTCTCACAGTGGGCACACTGGTGGGTATTAATCAGGGCAGAGGAAGAGGATGAAGGGTGGATGAAGAGGAAGAAGATGAGGGGGAGGATGACTGACGCCCCTACCTGAGGCGCCCCCGAGCGCCTCCCATAGTACCATATGTGCCAATGGTCCATGGAGGTAATGAGGCACTGTTCTGTTATTATCTATAACGGGAAAGACGATAAAAAAGGGACGGGAGTCACGTTGACACCCCCCCCCCCCCCATCACCAGCGGGTCATTCTACCACACTCCAGTAAACTGGAGGGTGCCCGGGTTGCACGACAGGTACGTATAGCTATGACTTGGGTGATACAATATCCCAGCAACCCAATTCACACACACCCCACATATACCAGCGCACAGACACACGCACACATGCACTCATAAAAACACACACACACACACACACACACACACACACACACACACACACACACACACACACACACACACACACACACACACATATATATATATTGAGAAACGTTTAACTCCAGGATTCGTTTCAGAATGCGGATTTCGATTATGAAAATTTTAATTTTAGATTTTTCGGAGACATTACGATATTTAATTTCATTTTTTACGAAAATTCGCTGAAAGGGTCCCAATGGAAGATACGAGCAACGATGTTCTGAATGATATGGTACATTTTACCCATCAGAATGAAATGCTTGTGGCCATTCTATACCCTCCCGTATACCCACGGTTTCTAGACTACGGTAGTAGAATTCGTAAGCGAACCTGTCGACACCTCATACATACATTTCTCATATGAAGAGGCAATTTACCGCTGGTTTGGATGCTCTGTCTGGATGAACGGCATTGTTCTTTTGTGAGATTACGGAATCCCTCTTTTTATTCCCATGAGCTTCCTGTGATGTTGGATTAGGTTGTCGTGATCCTTCCATCAAAGAGTTTCGTTTGCAATAACCCTAGTGAATGCTACATTGGCGATATGATGAGCCCACATTGTTGGAGAATATTGAGAAGTATCAGTTGGAGTGGAGAATATCAAGTTTACGTAAATGTAGTATTTAGTTGTAGTTTCTAATACCTAGTCACTATGTATAATGCAACTTTTCTGATTTTCTTACTCCGCAAATGCATGTTTAGTTATGTGAAAGATTGGTGGAGTGGGGGCTTTTCCGAATCCACCTATTGGCATGACACAAGTTTCCATCATTTATCAAAATATTATTTAAAAAAAAAAAAAAAAAAAAAAAAAAAAAAAAAAAAAAAAAAAAAAAAAAATAAAATAAAATAAAATAAAATAAAATAATAATAATAATAATAAAAAATAAATTAAAAAAAAATATATAAAAATAGAAATTATATAAAGAATTCGATCACACTTATTAAGTAAATTGGGAGATGTGAACAAAATAACATACAGCAATCAGGGCGATGTCTACCGATTATTTGAAATGAAATCTATTAATATCAGACAAAATACGCTAGGTTATCTAATTTAGACAATTTTCGAGTTTCTAATTTGTTTATATCAAAATTTATTTCAGAACCACATGTGATTTTTGATACAATGTTCATAGTTTTAGTCCAGTAGCTTTGAAAAAATGCTCCGGGTGGCCGGTGCTCTGTTGGGCAGATTCTAAAAAATCTAGCCTGCAGAATTTCAGAACTACATACTGTAACTTATTTGCGTTATTTCAGACGAGAGATTCACGGATCGCATCACACTTACTAAGAAGTATCTGTCTATATATTAGTACTATGTTTCTTTACGTTCTTGAGGGAGCTGATCCCGAAAAAAATATTTTAAAAATTCCAGGAATTTCCCCTGGTAAATTTCATGACATTTTTTACCCAAAACTGTAAGATTTCAACGATAAAAAAAAAAAAAGAATAAATGAAACGAATTATGATTAAGGAGCTCCCAATCATGGGTTTTCTAAACTATGACCTGACGAAACATATGAATAGTATTTAAAAAAATTTATTGAAGAAATAGACATTTTCCTTTGAAGAATAAATCAAAACCTTAAATTGTTTTGTATGTCAATTTGAAAAGAGGTGAACAATAAACATGATAATCACACAATTCCACAAAAGTAATTTTTATCAACGACCCGTCAATAGTTACGTAATTTTATATGATAAGGTATTTATTACGATTAAGGTGTATATATATTAATTGCTATGCAATTCTTAGGCCGACCCCCAATAATTTTTTTTTGTCCCGCTACGCGAACCCGCGAGGTCGTGGGTTCGAATCCCAGCCAGGCTTGAAAAAAATTTTTTTTTTTTTTTCTCGTGAGACGAAGGTTGTGGGTTCGAATCCCAGCCAGACTTTGCGAGGCCCGAAAATATATATATATATATATATATATATATATATATATATATATATATATATATATATATTTCCGCAATTCCGCTCCAAAAATGCAATATATATATATATATACTTGATAAATCGAGAGCTTTCCTACGAGTGGAGAACGATTTTGTTCGGTGAAAACTAATGAAGTTTCATTTCTCTAGCAACGGTTTGGTTGTACGTGAAAATCAAAAGAAAAAATAATAATATCACCTTCCTAACAAATTATTGTAGATAGTAGGTACTCTGAATCATCCCGGGAACACCGAAGTTACCTTTGTAACCATACATTTATTCTCAGTTTGCAGTTTAATTACTAATTGTGTCATAAAAGTTAGCTACTTAATTGGGAATGTACTGTAAATTCTCCTACAAGGTGTACCAAATTTAAACACTCGTCTCAAGAAGCAAGCAAAAACCAAATGAATGGAGGCATTTCAGTAAAGAAGAAGAAGAATGAAAACGAAACGCTTGCATATGCGTCTGCAACACATTGGGACATTTTATGTCTTTGGTTGCAGACTCGTATGTGTTGCAGACTCGAATGCAAGCTCTAAGAGCCACTCAGCTGATTCGGACCCTGGGCATCGTCAAGTAATTGTCCTAAGCAGGATACATACAAAATTACAGCTTCCTAGAGTGTTAAGCATAGAAATTAGCTTTAAGAGCCACTCATCTGATCCGGACCCTAGGCATCGTCAAGTAAATGTCCTAAAGAGGCTACATACGAAATTATAGCTTTCTAGAGTGTAAAGTATAGAAATTACCTATTAAAATATTTAACCACCGCTTCACAAACCGTTCTCGCAATATTCAGATCCCCTGCTATGAATCAAATCATCGAAAAACCAGCTCAATGAAATTCACAAGCGGTTGCAATCATGTTCATAATATCAATTATTGAGAATGATCACGTGAGTGTACACAATTATTCAAATAACTATGCTCATAACTCAGCTTGTTGGCTACGCACTTTGCAATAGTTAACATAATATGATTGGATAAATCAAGAGCTTTCGAACGAATGGTCAACCAATTTTGTGGGATGAAAAACGACGAATTGCTATTTCCCTAGCAATGACTCTGTTGTAAGCGGAAATCATCAGAATATTTTCGTGAGCAATTTTCGTCACTCAATTTTCGTGACTTTTTTATTTTATGTTCCATACCATAGCAAAGACGTAAAATTTCAAAAAAATTTCGTGACACATCCGCGTAAGGTTTTTTGCTAGTTAGTTCAAGTTTCGTGACAGTTCCGCGTAACGTTTTCGAGCAGTTAGCACTAGGCTAAAGCATTTTCCATGCTAAAAATGCAGATTAAAAAAAAATAAATAAATTACGGTTTTAGAGGGAGGTCTCTGTCTGTAGGAACATCCTGTATAATATACCTATATATTATTAACATGACAGTTAAATTCAAACTATTATTAAAAATTGTCATCATATTTAATTTTGGAATGAAGGTATTGTTAAGAGGGCTTACAATTTTCCTTCGGAATTTCCCCAACAAAAAATTTTCATGTTACGTAACAGAAAATTTTCCGTATGCCTTGAAAATTCTAATATCTGGATACATCCTGTCATTAAGTTTTTGTTTGTGTGTGTGTCTCCCCTTGGTTTTCTTCATTGATAGATCTGACGTTAAGATCCAAATTCAGGCGCAATCGAATTTTGTAGTTGGAAACCGTGGGTATATGATGTTATCAACAGAAATAGCGTTTTTCTGGACATTTTCCCCATCCTTGAGAATCTTTTGTCATGATATCGCTAAACAACTTTTAAATCAGAAGTGGAAGACTATTAAAAAGACAACGGATTCGCTAATGGAAATTTCTATGAACCAAGTACATCTTCTATTTTTGTGGTATAGACATGAACCCGATGATATTTATCTACCCTTACGAAAAGATGATAGATAGGTTATGGTTAAGAGGAAATATACCATCATGGTAGATGCAAAGGAGCCAGCACACCAATTGGTAGTTTCGTGGTGAGAAGACCCATGAAAGGGGCGGGGAGATGGAGGATTATGGGGTAAATGGTTGTGGTTTCGTGTCCTACATTTAAAACACCACCATTTTCTTGCTGCAACAATGTTTTGTAATCGTGTTAAATGTCTGTTTTTTTGCAGCAACTTTTTTAGGGGGGCAACCCCTACCCCTCCGAACGGCAGTCGAAAATTCCAGAAAAATGCCGGTTTCGTAGGTTATTGTATGAGGAAGACGACGGGGCGATCGGATGGCGAAAAAGTATCGAGAAATGCGTCTAAAAATGAAAGAGTGCGGGCCCTTTTTTCGAAAATTCCGACGAAAAACTTCTTTTTTTTTTTAAATTATTAAAATTGACCCTATAAAGAGACGTTTTCGGGATGGTGTTGAGGGCGAAATACAGTTTTGATTCCGCCAAATCTGAATCCGAAATCGAATATTGAAAAAACTGACGGGAAGTTAGACAAAATGCTAGGGGAAGGGAGGCGAAGCAATTAAGATGAGAAGTTAATTGTGCCCTCCTACCGACTCAGGCGAGTAGGTCCCCTCTGATCTCTGCCTTCGAACCTCTTGTTCTCGGCTACCGTTTGAGAGATGAGGAAAAGAATAGCCCTTCTACGCAGATAAAATAATGGCCTACCTTCAGAAAAATGGACGGAGAAAACAAATACGTACAAACAATCAACATCCGACAGTTCTGTTAGTACCTACTGATGTTCTTGTTTAGGCCAACAAGAGTCAACATTATAATTATTTCTCACCAAGTTTATTTTTCTCTGATGTTTCGATTGGGGATATTTTTTATTTCAATTTGTTTTCACTAGCCGCGAATATCTTCGACCCCTTTCGACCCTGGACTTGGAGCCGACGATCATCGTCACGCCACCCCAGGAGTCTACAGACACGTGGCGGCGCCTTGTGGCCTCAGTTTGCTTTCATCGACACCACGATATAGACCGCGTCCCATTTTCCAGCCTAATCAGCTCATAATTTTTTTTTCGTACCTACTGACGTTATCGTACAATATATTTCTCGCTGTTACTTCTAGTTTCTGCGCATTTGCGAGTTATTATTAAAACCGCGAATAACCCAAAATTCGCGATTTTCGCCCACATAGGCGGACGCGCCTTTGGATTGGTTGGCTGACATAACGCCATATTGTTACTGGCTGCTGGACGGGTTTGGTGATTTGTGAGAAATGCTCGGCTTGGAACCATTCGCACCACTCAGATCAGGTCAGAAATGTATTCCGTATTTCTTCATCGACTCCACATAATACCGTCCTACTTCTGGACCACTTCATCAACGATCCTTCCGTGTCACAAACTAGGTATACGAGTGAAAACGTAACTACATACTTTTAATTTAATTTTAAAGTCTACTGTGTTTCAAAATTGACAGAGGAGATTATTTGAACTGTATAATTTACCTAGAAGGAGCTGCTTGATAATTTAGTTATTGGGATGTACTCACTCATTATTTTCATCTGTTAAATTTAATAAAACAATTACAGTAGAGTTGTAATCTTGCGTCCTATTCAAACACCCGATCACCGCCAGATCGTTTTTAATTTGATCGTCCAACTGATTGGCTACCTTACTATTAACTAGGCCCAGTTTTTGCCACGATCAAAAATTTGGTAGCAGAGCGTGGTGTTTCCTTTTATTTTATTATTATTTCCTTTTATAGTTTGGAATAAATGTTATAAATTTTTCGTTTCATTGAGTAAGTTAAGGATTTTACATATTTGATCGTACATATCGACTCAGACTATACATCGACGGTGTTTTCAATTCTTTCATTGGAATATGTAATTAGCATACGTATTTCCATATATTTGAGTAATTATATAGACAATATCTCTAAACTACTACAATACCCTCACCACAAGCTACTATCTCTCTACTTAAAATATTTACACCTAAAATATTTCTCAAAAATCATAATAGTAATAGCTTTTATATTTGGTACCTATGTAATGCTAAATGTGAGTGTTAAATATATATATCTTCATCTTTATATATAATTCCGAACGGTCTTTGAAATTGTGAAGAACTTCGCGGTCCGATTTTAGTGTTAGACTGCTCATTCGAATCAGCACGGCCCCAAGTTTGTTGCAAAAGTGTCGCCGTTCGTCTCTTTACCGGCCTTGATCGTGTTCTAGGCGGTCCTTATCAACGAGATTTGTTTATTAGGCTGAGGAGGTAACAACAGTTGCCATCAATTCACGTTAAGTAAGAAATGTAGTGTAGTTAATAACATCTAGGAGAGTTATTTCTGAACGAAGGAATTGAAACTGAAGAACTCAGCGGACTTTATATACATTCCCGAACGGTATTTATATATAATTCCGAATCCGCACGGCCCAAAGTGTGTTGCAAACGTGTCGGTAAGTAACAAACGTAGTGATGGGATCTTTTCTGATCAGCTGAGTGAGCTATATTTTTTCCTGTTCACTGTAGGAAGTTGAAATTTGATAGGGAGACTCTCTGGGACATTAAGAGACGAGTGAAGTGAAGGGGTCTTTTCTGATCAGCTGAGTGAGCTAAATACTTTCCTGTTCACTGTAGCTGTACAGTGATCTCACTCTTTAGAAACACGAATTTACTGACCTCTTTCTGCTATGAAAGCACTGGATTGTTTTTTGTGGCTACTCGAATACTCCACTTTCGCTTTCCTAACAGCTCCACATTTGATTACAAGGTACTGTATTACTAAGTCATCGGTCTACCATATGTTGATGGAATACAAAATGTTGTAAGAAATTCTATTTCAATTTGGTAGGATCGCTGTCTTTTTCTTAATTGTCACATCGGGGATAAACGAGATACCTACACATACTTTATGTGAAAATGTCCATATCTCCGCTCAAGGAAGGTCTACACCAAATTCTTCACGGAAGAATTCAAACACGCTGTCCAATGAAGTCCTACAACAAGAACGGGCACAGCGGAAAGTTCTTCAACTTCACCTTCCAGGACGCGTCTGGCAGGTACATACGAGGTGTTTCCTTTTCGGAAGAAACTTACAATCAAATACAACCTCTTCAGAGCTGCCTGTTTAAGAACGTTGAGATAAAATACAGCTCCTATAGCAAAGAACTGGAAATGCAAATAACCTCATCTACGAGAATCACTCCATCCCAAAACGATCTCAACCAGGTAACATGTATTTATATCAGCATCACCGATCTTCCAAACGTCAATACTGCCAACATTTCAGTAATTTGTGTTGGTCCCGCCGACGTGTGCACAGTGTCGCGTAATGACGAAGAGTTGACACTACAAAATCCCGGTTAGGGATAAAACCGGAACCATCAATCTTATCCAATGGGGGAAACAAGTCAATGTCAACTCACATGACATCGTGGCAGCACACCTCATTACAAACAAAAAATTCAAAAATATATTCGAAGCACCAATTGGACATGACGCAACACTTGAAATTAATCCAGACACAGAACAAGCACGAGCTTTACTGGTGTCAAATTTGGGGCTAATATAACAGAAGAAGCTACACGAACGCAAATTACGACCGCAACGGAATTATATTCAAAATACAGAAATTAAAATCACAATATAGGTACATAAGGTTCACTATTCCAACAACAATGCAAAAAAAAAAAACCAAGAACAAAGATTTTCTCATGTTCGCGTCTATCATCTCTCTTGGCAACGATGTTCATTTTTAATAATGTACTGTAGTTCCTGGTTGCGAACATCCTCCCACCTAAGTTTTCGATAAACTTCATGAAAACTTATAATTTCAGTCCACAAATCGAAGAGGTTTCTTGACTGTTCTCCCTCTAGTCGTCTTCTTGATAGACTGTTCAGTCCGATCTTCTCTGGCAACGATGGGTGTAGAAGACGTCACAATCGGTTCGGCAGGGCTGCAAAAATCCTCATTGGGTTTAGAAACAATTTTTTCGATGGTGTCTTCTCCAGAAACGCAGGATTCAGCTTCTAAAAGCGGGTACAACCGTTGTATTGGTCGTAGACATGTGCCAGTAGTTGGTTTCAACCGCACAAGGTGGGTGATGCCATCCTTCCCAGTAAGGAGTTCAATGACTCGAGCAAGAGGCCAGTCAATTCTTTTGACGGTGTCATTGCCAATCAAGACGACATCTCCAACTTTGATCTTGTCATATTTATTGGACTTGTACCGTATTTGTAGCTGTCCCAGGTATTCGCTCCGAAATCGGGCTCTAAAGTCTTCTTTTAGTTTGATTCGTTGCAACCAGGCCTTCTTAAAATCAACTTTCTCTATAACATCTAATTCAGGCAGTCCATTCTGTCTTATGTCCTGAATAAAGAGGGATGGTGTGATTGGAGTGGCTTCAGAATCTCCTTCAGTTATGAAAGTGAGTGGCCTCGAATTTAACACGCTCTCACAGTCACAAAGAACAGTGGCCATTTCCGAATAGGAAAGAATGGACCGTCTTAAAACTTTCCGAAGTAAGCGTTTTGTGAGACCTATAAGTCGTTCCCACCAACCACCCCACCATGCAGCAGTTGGGGGATTAAACTTCCAGTCTATTTGTCGAACTTCACAGTATTCCGTGACTTTGGACCAGTCAATTCTTTGTAATAGATTGAAAGCACCAACAAAACTGGTACCCTGGTCACTGTAAATCCTGGCTGGTCGACCTCGCTGTGCAATGAAACGTCGCAGTGCTTGTAGAAAGTCGTCAGTTGATAGAGATAGAAGCAACTCGAGGTGGACTGCCCTAGTTAAGGCACAAGTGAAAAGACATATCCATGCCTTCTGCTGTTTCTTCAAAAAAATTGGGCCAGCTAAATCTACTCCCACCACTTTAAATGCAGAAGCTTCTCTCACTCTATCCAAAGGCAATGGAACAGTAGGTGCTTCCAGTTTCTTTGACTCGTAACGTTTGCAAATTGCACATGTTGACGTCACAGTTTTCAGTGTTCCCCTCCCACCGAGTATCCAGAACCTCTCACGAGTGATGGCAAGTAGCCCTTGCACACCAACATGGCATTCTCGTTCATGGATACTCCTAATCAGTCTCGTGACAACAGGATGTCCCTTGGGGAGTAAAATGGGGTACCTGAAATCTTCACTATCAGGCCTGTTGGAAATTTTCGTTTTCAAACGAATCAGTCCTGTATAGTCTTTAAATGGACTCAACATCTTGATCTTTGAATCCTTAACACCCTGAAATATTTCACATTGTACCATTTTTAGAACCTGAATCTCAGCAGCAATAATTTCTTCCATAGTGAGTGGCCCTCTCTTTCTCACATAGTAGTCTGAGCCCACTGATCTAGAATTATTCGTGAATCGTTTAATCCAGGCAACCATCCTAACTAATTTTGGGTACTGAGAAAAGTAGCGGTAGTACCAATCTTTAGGAAGGGTTTCTTTAGATGAAGTGGCAACCATGGAGGTGGTAGTAACAGTTTTCCTCCTTTCCTTACTGATTAAATCTTCATCATATTCCGAAGGAACTGAGGGCCACTGTCCTTGAGGTTGGTAAAGCCATTCTGGACCCTCCCACCATCGAGATTCCACAAAGGCCTTCCCATGACAACCCCGAGAGGGTAGATCAGCAGGGTTAAGAGTCCCAGGTACATGATGCCAGTTTTCGATGTTAGTCAACTTTCGAATTTCGTTGGCCCTGTTCAACACAAAAGGAGCCCAATTTTCCCCACGTTTTAGCCAAGCAAGGACTGTGGACGAATCACTCCAAAAATACAATTCACAGTCTATGGTGATGGTTTTGCGAATAGTATTATACAGACGAGCTCCAATCATAGCAGCAAGCAGTTCCTTTCGTGGAATAGTAGTGTTCTTAGGCGCTACACGTGCCTTAGATTGAATTAACTGGACGTTAACTCGATGTTTAACTGAATTTTCCACTCGCAAGAATACTACTGTGCCATAAGACGTCTCACTTGCGTCACAGAATGTGTGAATACTCCAGTGAGACACGTTTGCCATATTCGGTAACCACCGAGGAATCTTCACATTCCGAAGATATTCAATTTCTCCGGCCCACTGCAAAAATAAGTTCTGAATATGTTGAGGCACTTCATCATCCCATTCTAATTTTAGTCCCCACAATTCTTGAATCAGAAGACGAGGGTAGAGGGTGACAGGACTAGCAAAGCCAAGTGGATCGAAGATCTTGTGAGCAGCAGATGCGATGATACGTTTCGTAATTTTCCCATCGTTGGGTAGCTTCAGTGACTCACTACTGAGACTAAGGGTGTCGTCTTTCCTATCCCAACATAGGCCAAGCACAGCAGTTTCCGTGTGGGTGTTCAGCGTCAAATTCGTGGGTTCCCAGCCACGCAACTCGAATTTCCCGTCAGACATCACAGATGTAGCTTGGGTAACAAAAGTATCCACTTCATTTCTAGAATCAAGGCTTGTCACAACATTATCAACGTAAAAACATTTTAGAAGTGTTTCAATGGTTGATTTAGAATATTCAGAATTTCCTATTTCAATGGCCTTCAAAATGTCATATAAATGGTGCTGAATTACGGCTCCCAATAGAAAAGGACTAGAAGTGAGCCCGAAAACGACTCTTTTATGGCGATACACTTTAATGTTTCCCTCAGAAATCGCCACAAAAACTTCAAAAAATTTCGATCGCTTTGCGAAATCCCAATTTGTAAAAAAGCTCGTCGAATATCAGCTATGATACCGACTCTGTTGAGTCGAAATCCGTGTAAAAGAGGCGCTATCTGCTCTATTAGGTTACACCCCTTTTCTAAACACATGTTCAAAGAAGGTGAGTTCTTCTCTCGAGCGGAAGCATCAAATACAGGTCTAATTTTCGTAGTGCTGTTTAGTTTAACAATATGGCGATGAGGTAAGTAGTGCCCTTCCACAGAATTCTCTGACACCTCTTCTATTACCCTTTCATCAATCCACTCTTGAAAAACCTTATTGTAGTCAGCCATAAATCCATCATTTTCTAGCTTCCTCCACGTCGAGTTCATATGTTTGAGAGCTAGGTCGTAGTTGCTTGGAAGGGGCGAATGTTCATCCTTCCACGGCAGTCTCACTTCGTACCTACCCTCCTCATCAATTTTTAAGTTCTCAGAAAATTTGCGCTGAACATCTTTCTGCAATTCAGCCTTACATTTACTCTCTACGGGATCCTCAATTCCTAGAATTTCTAGTTTCCAAAGATCAGCAACATTCATTTCATTAACTAGCATGGAAGTTGTCAACATCCCTAAAGTAGATTTATAAAATTTAGTGGGGAGTTTGCCGGAAATGGTCCAGCCCAGTATAGTCTCAACTCCCACCATTGTCCCTGAGGAAAATTTATGGATATTTCCAGTGTACATAGAAAAGGCAACATCTGCTCCCAGTAACAACTCGATCGGACCAGAATCTGCTAACATCTGTGAAATGTCAAGGCCACAAGCACGCATTTCATCGACCCATGGTCCTCTAGGTAAGGTAGGTAAATCCCCACAAATAGCATCTTGGCCCGAAACCTCCACTGAACAAATTCGGTCACCTGAGAGCTTTGACAAATTAATTTTATATCGACAATGTGTGGTCATACCTGTCTGACGTCCTCCAAAAAGTGAATGATGTAAGGATTCCTGACCCTCGGCTTGATATCCCATTTTCACAGCAGTGTCATTCAAAATGTAGGATCGTTGAGCAGCAGTGTCAAAAACGGCGCGTACATTCAGGGTTTTTCCACAAGATCCTCGTAGTCCAACTCTGAGAGTAGGCAAAAGAACACTGGAATCGCAGGTAAGACTAGCAGTACTGGTCACATTCACAGGATTTGTGGCTACAGTCTTTGCGTTATCAGCTGCACCTGAAAAATTACTCGCCGCAGTTTTTGTTGTGATAGGTTTACCCTTAATATGAGTATAATTAGGGCATAAGGTAATGTTATGTCTCCTATCACACAATGGACACGATGTTTTCACGCGACATATTTTAGATGAATGCGAACGCTTCAAACAGAGGTAACAACACTTTGCGTTCTTCACAATTCTCAATTTATCTTCCAAATTCATTTCCCTAGCTTTGAAGCAGTCAGAACTGTCATGTGTGGGTTGGGAACAAAAAATGCAAGGAGTACGTCCACTCTGAGTTGAAAGGTTGGCAGCAGTAGGTACCCCCTTGCGTTTCCCTTCTGTCTTTTCATGGAGAGGTTTCCTATCCCCAGATTTGATAGAGGTCGAATCGTCAGACATACCAAACCTCTGCATGGCTAGGGTGATTCTTTGCTCACTCTCCACCTCAGTCTTCATAAAAGTACGCAGTCTTTTAAGCCTTTCCTCTGGTTCGTCAAACTCATCCCTAGTGCAACTGCGTTGCCAGGCCCTAAGAAATTCGGGTGACAAACAGGACTCTAGTAGTGGACACAAAATTGCGGCACATTTATCAGAAGTCACACCCAAAATTTCAAGAAAACGAAGATGACCCTCTAGTTCATCATATAAAACGTCCAACTCCAGTGTTTCAGATTTGGCCATGTCTATGACTATGCTTAACATTTCACGAATATACACCTCTATGAGGATGTCCTCACGCCCATAACGTTCCGTCAAGGCATCAACAGCAGCCTGGTAACTCCTTTTATCTTTAGAGGGTGGAAAACTCTGCAAAAGTTTCCTAGGACGGGATCCCTCTTTTGTGCCTTCCACCAAAATACGGAACTTATGGTAGGTAGGTATGTTTTCGTCCTCATGAATTTGCTCAAATTGGCCCCAAAATGGTAACCAATTTTTCAACTGACCATCAAAATAACCGTTCAATTTGGGTAGTGCATTTAGGTTAAACGACTTGTTATAATCTATAGTAGAAGTGGTATTACTTACATGACTTACATCATCTGGAGAATTGGAACTTACGAGATCTTGAATCTGAACATTCATCACTTCGTACTTCGTCTCGTACTCAGTAGCTGCCACAGTTTCCTTGTCCAAATCTTCATCCGTAATCGATGTATCTTCCACCATGATCAAGAATATTTCTTCGTCAACCGCACGGAGTTTTTCCCATTCCCTTTGTAAAATCGCGAACGTCGCTCTTGCTTCAGTATCTCTTTTCGCCTTCAAATGGCCATCTAAGGCAGTATAATTCCGTGTGAACGATTTCCGAAGAACAGTGCGTCATTTCTTAAGAGCTTCCATATCGCCGATGTTATTATAGTTCAATCACTTGACGAAAATGAATCTCGCCCCACGTTGGGCGCCACGATGTCAAATTTGGGGCTAATATAACAAAAGAAGCTACACGAACGCAAATTACGACCACAACGGAATTATATTCAAAATACAGAAATTACAATCACAATATAGGTACATAAGGTTCACTATTCCAACAACAATGCAAAAAAAAAAAAAAAAAAAAAAACCAAGAACAAAGATTTTCTCATGTTCGCGTCTCTCATCTCTCTTGGCAACGATGTTCATTTTAGCGAATTTTTGAAGAAAATTAAGCTATTGCTCTCGCCTCAAAATTTGTAGAATGTGAATTTTTGAAAACATTTTATGCAGAAATCCGTTTCAGGCTATTCTGAATCATATTCTGAAGTTTAACGCATTTTTTTATGTATGTATGTATGTATGTATATATGTATATATGTAAGTGTGGGTCGGTCTCCTTGGTCCCGTCGGGTCGCCAGCATAAGGTGAAGGTAGTGGATGAGGAGTGTTTTGTCTTAGGACAAACTTCCATCCCTGCCCGATCCGTGTTGGAGGTCTGGCAGTACCTTGGGGTCGACTTCATGGGTGTGGCCACTATAGCCGCAAGCCGTGTGGACCTTGGTGGAGCATTAGCTCGTGTCACCAAGGCTCCATTGAAGCCACAGCAGAAGCTGCGCCTCCTTCGCACGTACTTACTGCCAAAGCTAACCTATGGGTTAGTCTTTGGCAGGCTTACTGCGGGGAGGCTGCTTGAGTTAGATCGTGAAGTTCGCTCTGCTGTGCGCTCTTGGCTAGGCTTTCCACCTGGTGTCCCAAGTGCTTACATCCACGCACCGGTCAAGGCCGGTGGGCTCGGTATTGTCTCTCTTTCTGCCAGCATCCCATCTTTACGCCGCCAGCGCCTGCTTGCCCTTAGGGGCTCGAGCTGGGAGGTCGCCCGCACTGCTGCTGACCTGGACTTTGTCCGGCAGCAGTTGTTGTGGTGCGATCGAGCAACACCAACTGCTCCAAAACCCAGCTCATCTGCTGAGTTCGCTGCTGCACTGCTTGAGTCAATAGATGGTAAAGAACTCCGACAGTGCTCTGAATCCCCCATCTCTACCCAGTGGGTGGAATGGGCTTCAGAGGGCATTGGGGCCCGCGACTATCGCCATTTTCACGCCGTCCGGGTGGCTACGTTAGCCACCTCGGTGAGGTGTTCGAGGAGTAGTCGCGGGACAGTAGACACCCTTTGCCGTGCCTGTCGGGGTAAAAATGAGAATCTTTATCATGTAGTGCAGCAGTGTCCTCGTACTCACGGTGGCCGCATTTTACGTCACGATGCGGTTGCCAAGCAGATAGCAGGTGCTTTGTCATCTAGCGGTTGGGATGTCGAAAGGGAGAGACTATACCACATGCCGAGTGACCGGGGCAAGAAGCCAGATATCGTTGCGATCAAGCCCGATGGGTCTGCCATAATCCTGGATGTCCAAGTTGTCAGTGGCAGCATGGACATGGAGCAGACCTGGCGGGCTAAGAAAATTAAATATGATAGAAATGATCTGCGACAAGCGATATCTGAGCTAAAAGGAGTGGCGCCTAATAACATCAAGGTCATGGCCGCGACCGTCTCATGGCGTGGGGTGTGGTGCGGGAAAAGTGCCACGGAGCTTTTCGAGTTGGGCATCTCGGCAGGAGTGCTCCGTGGTATCACCACCCGCGTCCTTCGGGGCTCTTACCTTAATTGGTGGTCATTCTATAGGGGCACTTCCTTTCATCCCATTCTTCCTCCTCGTCCTGCAACTTCCCTTATCCCTAGAGCCGGCGTCGGGTAAACCTGGGCGTCCTCCCCACTTTTTTATTTTATTTGTTTATTTTTCAATGTATGTATATATGTGTCATTCCAGACGATAACTGTCCGTAGAATTGTGCTAGAAACTTCAAACAAATTTTAAAATGTTAAGGACACAAAACGAAAGTTCAAGTTCGTTGGCCAGCATGATCGGATTACATCTTCGGGTTGAAATTTTCAAAAATGTAGTCAAAAATTTCAAAATAGCCTGTTTTTTGCGATTTGTTGTGCGAAATAATTTTTTCAGCATACTAACATGTGGTATATTCGGAATCAGCGTAAAATTTCCTATAAGAATATGTATCAAGTTTTCAAAAATTTCAAAGTTGAAAAATCAGTCAAAAATCGAAATAATGCCGTTCGCTAGTTGTAAAAATCGGTAATATTTGCATGAAACATTGTCCTAATTCAGATTGAACTACTCTTATGGAAGTATCCCTGTATAACCAATCCTAGAACCATGCTGTTTAAAACGTAGGTAGTAGGTGCTTGTTTAAAATTTCATTCCATGATTGTCTATCAAAATCATAAACTAAAATTTCTCTACACGATCAATAGTGACTGAAATGTCGAAGATTTCTTCAAAAATTCGCTCATGGGGTCATGCTGCATGACTGGACTTTTAATAATGTACTGTAGTTCCTGGTTGCGAACAACTGGAGTGGTACCAGACACATCCGGACGAAGACAGCTGTAGCATCTCCTACTCACAACTCAACACCAGTTCGACATCTACGAGTACTATAGATCAAGATACAATCAACGACATAAAGAAGGAGATAGAAGACACGGACGCGCAGATTCACACGCTTACAAAGAAACGAAGAAGACTCGAGATAGAATTACACCATCATCTCACCATGCCCAAATTCTGAATTCCCCGATTCAACTTTTTGTTTAGTCTCATAGTGGCGAGGACCACCTCAACTGGTGATATTTTTTTTATTACATTACTTACATTTTGATCGGTACTTCCTGCCTTAGCTTTGCACCAGGTCACATAACGCCGCAAATAGGTAGGACTTATATCGTTACTATAACGTGCTGCGTTCCTGTTAGGTACTACTGTTATACGGACTAGATTAGGGTTTTCCAAGCCCTAACAGGCCTCTAGTTTCTGATAATTGTTAGGGGTAATTGGGAAAAGCCCGAAGATACTAAACCGCACGACAGTTGTGTCTTGTTGGCTCATTTCTTTGAAACTTAGAATTTCCGCTTTTTATAAGCAATTACTTTTTGTCGCATATCCGAATTGATCTCATTCAGTTGTAAGTTTGAATGTTCCGTTCTTATCAGGATATTGAAATTTTTGTTTCCTGACTTATCTTATTAATCCCAACTTCTTCAAGGTCCAACACCGATTTTAAAATGCCTTATAAAATATCTATCTATGTACCCTATCGTGCACCTTTGCGGCTTTTTCTTTCTGAATATGAGCGAGTATGAGCAAAAGGTAAAACTGTTAAAGAAATGGAAGGCTGCAGGGTTAGAGGTTAAATCTATTAACTCCTATTCTGTCAAAGCTCAGTCGGATCGTAGATCGTAGTAATGTTTTTGATTTCAAAGGACGTTTTAGGACTATAGAGAAATATCATTCCAAGTTTGAGGAGCTCCCAGATGAACTCGAGAGTTTTTAAGAGGGTGAAAACAAGGCCGACGAGTTCCCAGTTGACGCTGATAATTCTGTTAATAGTGCAGTTCGACACTATTATTTTGACAGCCATGTACAAAGTTGAAAAGGTTGTCAACACCTTCCATCGCTCCACCGACAGTCCAACCGTCCACATCGTTTGCAAACGCCACTTTCTGTGTTTTAAGGCCATCAAACAATTTACCCTAATTGACGTTGCCAAAATTCGTAGACGATTTAATTAATTGGACAAAATTTAGAGATTTTACCTCAATGGTTCACAAGGATGATACCATTAGCCGTGTGGAAAAATTCCATTACCTCGTCTCTTCAGTAACTGGGAATGCGCGTTCCTTAATCAATCACCTTCCGATTGAAGATGCAAACTATAACTTGGCATGGGAAGCACTTAAAAAATCTTTCGATAATACTAAAATGCTTGCTGCCGCATACATCAATCAAATTTTGTCTTTTAAACCAATAGAAGGGAAAGTTAGCGCTGCATCCCTGAAATCCTTCCTTTCCAACATCTCCGACAATGTAGCTGCCTTCAAATTATTGAAAACTGAAAATGAAGCTGATTTTATTCTATTCCATCTAGCTGCTCGATGCTTAGATTACCATACAATAAAGCTTTTCGAATCAACACTAAAAAGAAACGAATTTCCTACCATAAACCAATTGACAAAATTTATTCGAGAACGCTCCATTGCACTGCAATTGGCTGAAAATAACTTGCCATTTCAATCAACCCCCGGCACTAGTAACAATGGTTATCGAAAAAAAAGAAAAAAAAGACGCTTTGAAGAGTAACCATCCCTTCACAAGGGCTTCTTTGATAACAAGTTCAAAGAATTCAGATGGTAGTTCATAAACCACTTACCTGATTTATCAGCATCCGCTTCTGAAAGTTGATTGATATTGTAAAGAACTGAAAGTGTATTGTAGAATTATCACAGAACTGTCATAATTTGTGTATTCTTAAATGTATAAATCACCGTGTGCATAAGCAATACCACATAAAGAAAACAACTAATAATAATAATAGTTTACCGGTTATTCATCCAGTAGTAGATTATAGGGTTGACCATTGCGTTAGACATAGCTAGCCAGTAAAACGATAGGTAGAGATGTGGAATGTAAGCACTATTTGCCACAGCATTGTTGTGATAGACGTAGATGAAGTAACCGTGGTATGGAAGCCAGCAAATTGTGAATATGACGATTACAGTGATGAACATTCGGACAACCTGAAACATTCCAACACGAGTAGATTTTACTGATATTGCAATATGTAAATCATGCATTATTAAACAGTCTTTAAATCTGTAATTGTAATTGTAACACACCAGATCTTCCCGAAATAGTGAACAATGTCAATCATTGAACATAAAATCAGTTATGTGAATGAACAGGTGATACTTGATCAATAATCACTCTTCAGCCAAAGTGGAGTTCTACTGTGGTATTATGGTTCTACTGTGGTATATTGTAGGATCTAGATTATATTGATTTAATGAATGAAGTAGAAGAGTTCTAATTATTTTAAATGAATTTAAATAAGTTGTTCCGGCAATATTTTAGCAAATATTGCAATACTTGTGGAATAATAGATCCTTAATTTTCATTCCTAGGTTCATGTGCACCCCTGCGTCCTGCAATTAAACGGTTGGAATACTGGTGGTCAGCGTAACTCGGGGTGTTGCAAGATCCTGTTAGTTCATTCCCTTGGAAAGCGTTTATCATTGTAACTGGCTGACCAAACGAAGATTTGAAACGTGGTTTCATCAGGTATAGACACGACAAGATTAACCACTTTGTAACTCTACGTCCACTCTCCTAACGAGGCTTAGATCAAAGCATAATATCTACTCAAGCAAGGCCGTCTCACCTGCAAAGGTTTGTGTAATTGTGTGTGTGTGTGTGTGTGTGTGTATGTGGGGGGGGGGGGGGGGGGGGGGGGAAGGGCTCAAAATTTCTCCACACTTTGGACTGGATGAAAAAAAAAAAAAAAAAATATATATATATATCACATCTATCACTCGGGCTGACCAAAATGTTTTCGATATTTTTGTGAGTAATCTTTATTCGTGTTTTATACTTCCCGGCTACCTGTAACGCGTCAAAATATTACACGTGAGTGTTTTCATCTTTCACTAAAGCTGTGTATATACCTGCATGTTTGGAAAAACAAGTTTAACCCCCCCCCCTCCCACCCACGATCAACATTTTTTGCCTTACGGATCAAGATACCTACGAAGATACCATCATACGAATACACGTTTCTGTATACCTATACGAAAATGAAAAATTATGAGGCGGGTTAATCGTCGATTACAAAAGTTCATTATTGAAAACAGTGAATCAAGAAGGGGAGGTAAAAATGTGATAGGTACTTATATGTAAGGGTGGGTAATGACAACCGGGTAAGCATTATAAGGTATCTATTATAATGAAAGTGCTGGTTCACATAAATTTAGACAGCGGGTCGTGAACATCAGTGCTCGAACCGACTACACAATTTACACTGAATTTAGCAACAAATTTAACAAAGGGCTCTGTTTTAAGAAAAGCCCTTCGGTTGATTCACTCCTCCGATTTTTCATCCTAAGTTTTCTTGGAAATTCGATATTAAATTGGTGAATTTTAAGTAGAATGAGCGTGTTTGAATCACGCGAGTTGGCAAATTAGCCAGTTGGTATTTCCCAGCAATTGGAAAATCGTATAATTGTTTCTCCGTAGTCAAAATATTTCAATTTTCAAAATACTCATTCCGAACGTTAATCCATAAATTGTATTTTAATTGACGTTTCCCAAAGTCACAAATAATGGTGTGAGTTGGAAACAGTGCGAGTAAGGTTGCAAAAATATATTCAAGAAGAAGCCAGAAAGAACACCGCCAAATCGTCAGATGACCATGATCAGTCGGGTGATGAAAATTAGCGAGTTATAAAGTGGGGATATGAAAATTAGCGAGTCAGGAATTCTTCAAGTTGGTAAACTGGCAAAGACAGTTAGGAAATCGAAAACTAAAGAAACTGATGTATAGAAAGCTACAAGTTGAAACTCGAACGGTTGAAAACCGATTGAGAAGTAGGATTTAAGCCAGCTAACAAATCGTACAATAACTTCCAACAAAACTAATTGAAAATAAAGTGGAGTTGGAAATTTCTCTGATTCTTCCCCATTTGAAAATTAAAGAGTTAGACATTTTCCAAGTTGGAAAATTGAAAAGGCCGTTTGAAACGTGGAGGAAGGAGGGTTGAGGAATTGGCTTGTTGGAATTAAGCGGTTTGAACAATTTTATATAAAAAACACTCATGCAGTTTGCGAGGCAGAACCAACTTTTCGAATCGATCAGCTAAAGCCCAGGGTGGAGCCCGTCATTTCATTCGTCCCTTGATGTCCTAGAGAGGCTCCCTATCAAATTTCGACGTCCTACGGTGAATAGGAGAGATTTGAACACGATTTTCCCATCATTATGATTGATGTTACGGCTCTTGGTCAGATGATAATCACCAAAGTCAGCGAGGGACAAGTTCCGACATGGTAACACATCATATCAAAATTTGGTCCAAATCGGACCAGCGGTTTTGGAGGAGTAGTGAGCACAATTTTTTTCCATATATATATATATATATATATATATATATATATATATATATATATATATATAATATAATAATATAAATAAATAAATAATAAAAATAAACACAGATACAGAAATAATCAACGTTTCGCTAATTTGCGTTATCAAGATTAATGAAGGTGTGATTATGATGTCAGTGTTTGGGCAGTCTTGATTCCTCATCACCTGATAGGTATTGTGGGTTGTGTAGCAGTTCAATTTTGAGTCAACTATAATTTTCGGTGGAAACACTTTTCAAGCCAATGAACACCGGACATTCGATAGGGTGACCGTCTGTGACATTAACGGACGACTGAAATGATGGACTCTCCCCTGATCAGCTCTTTCCTGATTGCGCTAAATTTTCTCCTGTTCACCCAAGGAAACAACGTTCGTGTAATAATGTTCCACTTTTACACTTGTCAAGACGTCACTTCTACACATTACAATATTACATTTAGAAGGAAAAATAGACCGAGTGCAAAATATATGCTGAAGAAAGCTAAGCTCTAGCCAAATGGAGGCAGGCACAAGGCTCGGCAAAAGGCCTTACGGCCAAGTGGAAACACAGACAACAGAAAAATAATAAAAATTGAAATAATAATAGAAATAAAAAACTAATAAGAAAAGGTACATGGTAATGGTAAAATAGTGATGGTGGTAATGGTAAATGGTATTACGGTTAGTTATTATCAATCAATAATTTTGAAGTGAACTAACTGTTAACTAACTTGAATGAACTACGTTTAATAATAGACGAGTCTAATGGTCTGAACACTTTTTTGTGTGAAAGAGTGCAAAATTAAGGAACCACTCCGTACCTACATCATTGAAATGTACTTTCTGATGATGAAGAAAGCTTGTGGTAGAACATGAAAACGTTTCACTGTGTTGCGGACTTGTACGCGAGCGTTCTAACCCTATACCTAAAGGCAGTTTTTCGAAAATGTGCTCTTCGGTTAGTGTAAAACCGTTTGTCTGCCTGTCCTAGTTACCGCGCCTGCCCCACCGGTCACTTCGGTCATGGTGATTCCCCATATCAATGAAACAATCAATCAATAAATATCAATTCCAACTTCCATAGCCTCAATTCATTCTAAATTCACTATTAATCCAGTTCATCACACTGGCTCATATTTTTAGAAAAGAGCGCTTCTTCGTGGTTCATCACTATCACTCTGAGGTTCTGTATTATTGAAGCGAGTTCACAAATAATGGACAACTCCCAAAACCGCCCCAGCAACGGAACACTTATCATGACACTAATAATGAGCTTTCAGAAGAACGTTTCTTATGCAAACTTTGGTAGGAAGCTCCACTAGAAATCGAACTAAGCTAGAGACCTAACTCTTGTTACAAATTTCATTAATGACTCATTTCTGGGGGTCAGTAAAAATTTAGCTTGACGAAAAAAGAAACTTTGTTGCTCTAGTATGTCGCTACATAACAAGTTGGTTGAATCATAGATACCAAACGTGTCTATGATTCAATGGTTGATTACAAGGGTATACTTATACTAATATGAATATTGAATTTTACGATTCAAACCGTGTCTATTATTTTAATTTTATGAGTTTTCATTCCCTGAGATCAAAAATAATGGAGAGGTCCCAAAAACACATTCGAATATACCTATGTTGATAATTAATAAAATTTAACATTTCTGCTAATAAGACTAGTTAATGATCCCATTTTTTTCCCGGTATCTAATAATTTTCCATTTGTTTGCGAGATACACATACTCGTACGTTGTTCATGTGGCCATAGCTAACGAATGCAAACAGCTTGCCGACATCAGATTTAAAAGATACAACACTACTTCTTGTTACTACTAATTTTTTTCGATACCTACCAACCGAAAAAAAAAAACCCCGTTTGGCTGTACTTGATAGCGATTTGAAGTGGAATCTAATACTGTTCAAGTAGAATGTACTTAATCGGTTTTCCTTAATTACGGAGTTGTTTGCCAGAGTTTCAGGTTAGCCTGGTTAGGATCACTTAAATAAACAAAACGGAGCGCTCTTTCGCTTGTTTAGCTCCTGTCTGTACGTGCCCCTAGTTAACATGTATCTTTCCCCTGTTCCTCAGCCATATCACTCAGATTATCAGGAAACCGGTGTTGAGAGTGTACTGTTATATTGTTATAAGAATAAACGTACTTATACATAAGTATATGCCTGCAATACGAAGTTTACGGTCATGTTATTTACTCCTTCTGAACGAGGAAGTGGACGTATTACAGCGAGCTAATTTCGATCAGTCCACTTGTGATGATTGTCAACTATCAACATTGATAGCACTGTCGTGAGTATCGTTTTTCGGTTCGGCATAAACCATTAGCACACCGAACTTGATACTTTTTCTCTTTCCATTCATTCATTAGTGCCAATTTAATCAATCAATAGGTGAATCTTCAATGCAAGTGTTACGAAGACAGAGAGAAATCAACGTTTTCACTTGATCTCCTTGTATAATTAGTTATTTAGTCCCATGGCAGTTGCGTGGTTTGTAGACGCCCAAGGCAATGCTGTACTCAAAACTCGTAACTTTGTTTTATCCAGTTTTTTTTTTCTGATGGGCAAAAGTTATGTCAGAATTTAAATCGATTGCTTGAAGCATAAAATTACTAACAGTATTTTATTATTGTTGAAATACCTATTACCAATTATATATTTGAATATTACCAATAATTGGTTTAGGAAAAATCGTACCATTTTTTACAAATATATCAAAGCTTTAAAAAAGTTATCAGTCTTTTCACATCAACCAGAGAGTAACTTTCAATGTTCTATTTGGTTTTAAAACCAAAAAAAGTTGGGTGTGGCACATAGCTTCCTCGTTTAAGTATCATGAATGTACCTGTAGATCACTGAAAAGTTTTAAATGATCTCGAAAAATTCCATAGCGGAAAATATTTAATCAAAAAGTGGCGTGAAACGTCATAATTGGTCAATTAAGGAACGAAAAAATGAAACTAAATGAAATAGGTTGAGAATAATGAAATAGGTACGGGACCATCTACAACCTAACCTACGAATTCACTGACAATTTCATCCGAATCGGATGAAAACTGTGGGAAATAAGCTTATTACAAAGATATCATATTGGCGAATGTGCAGTAGCTATTTTTATTTATTTTAACACAGAATGTGTTTTTACGGAGGGTTATTTGGTTTGAAAATGTCTGTCCCGTAAGATCCCCCCGAACCCCACCCGTCTGTCGTGTCTATGCACGGCCAAACGGCTGAGTGGGGGGAGTGTACGAGTGGGAGGATCTTCTTGGGATTTTCCGAAAGGGGGCATAAGCGACTTTAAAATTTTCTAATCCCACCCGAACCATGGGCCGTAGGGCGGGAGGGGGGTCGAAGTAATGGTTAATGTGCGCTTTTTGGACTTCCCCGCTTCCTGTACTCCTCTAAACGGCCATTGAAAATTCCGGAAAAATACCGGTTTCGTAGGTTTTTCTACGAGGAAGACGACGGCGCAATCGTATCGCGAAAAAGTATCGGGAAATGCGTCAAAAAATGCAAGAGTACGGACCCGTTTTCTCGAAAAGTCCGGCGAAAAACTTGGTTTTTTCTGATTAAAATATACCCCATTAACGTACGTTTTTCGGAACGGTTTTCGCGGGTGAAATAAAGGTTTGATCCCGACGAATCTAAATCCGAAATCGGATATCGAAAAAAGTGACGGGAAGTCGGTCAAATTGCGAGGGGAAGCGAGGCGAAGCGATTAAAGTGATGTGGAGGCGAGCGAAGCGAGCCGGAGCGGCTAGTATGTTGATTATGGTGAGTGGAAACGCTGCTCAAGTGTTCTCTACGGACTGGGCAATCAGTACCTACTCACGTAGCCCTGCGACCCATCATTCGCGCGAGTGTGTGTATAAATGAAAATATATAATATAATAGATTATAATATTCATATAATATAATACATAGTGGCAAGCATTATTCTAATATTATTATAAATATTATAAATAAGCCGGTAGGTAAGAAAGACCGGTACGTACTGCTCCCATTTCATTGACAGTTAGTATTCAGACGTTAGTTGGATTGCTTGTAATCTTTATGATTATTTGACTAATTCATCAGGAAGTGGGTGTTTTCTTGTTTAAAGATCTCGTTTGAAGAAGAAAAAATCACTACTTCTATTAATAATAATTTTCCAATCGGACTGATGTTGTGATACTTTAAATGTACCTATTGTGATTAAGTAGGGTAATGTAACCCGTTCTAGTTCAGAAACACAAAAATTTACCTACCTATATTGCTGAATTGCTGCTATTGTATTGTTGAAATCCATCCAATATTGAGAAATTCATTCAGCCTCTTGTAATTAATAGTTCGAGTCTTAAAACCAGTTAGTTTGTCCAAGTTCAATAAACTTACTCCTCGAGGTGAAATGCAATGTTTTGAGTTTTACCTTCAATTCAGCTGAATACAATTCGCACAAAACATTTACATTTTACATGTTTAGAGTTCAATTCATAATTAATCTTTTTTACATGCTAATAAAGTTTATTCAAGTTTCAAGGGAAGATATTGAGGAACTCATTTCGATATCTAATTACTTACCTGAATTTATTTCATTGATGTAATCGATTACCTATGACCTATTGAGGTAAGGTTTCCAAATCTCAACTGGAATTCTCTTTGACGAATATAAAATTTCATTGATATTCGACGTGCTAGAATCCCTACAGATGATGGTAGTTTATTCATTGTACCTATTGATTAGTCGGCCGCGGTCTTCTTTAATTTTGGTCGGGATTCGGCCACCAGAACTTTCTGGGAGATTATTCAGGTTAAATTACGAGGTCATGCGATATGCAATTATGTTCTCTAAATTCAATTATTCAAGTCTTTGGCGTAGCCAGTTAAGCGCTGGGAAACTACCCGTATGTCACCGGGTCAGCGGGCCCAAGAAATTCGGGCTGGCTACGCCCGTGAGTACAGTGGATTCAAAGCCTCCATGCTTCTATTCGTCTTTGGAACTCATAAGTTCACATCACAATTGGTCACAGGGTTGCCACCTTATAAAACGTTAATATCCCCGGGAAGGGTCTACGTCACGTAGGTCTACAATCCAAGGCGCTGGATTCCAAGAACGCGGAATGAACTTCGGCCGAACTTAACAGAATGCCACCAGCCCTCCGGGGAATCCCCGAAATACACATTCTGTGTTTCATTGGTTTGATCCTTGATCCTAACATTAACAATCCGGGGGTCTGGGGGTGTCCCCCAGATTTCATTTTACAATAAGTAAATATACCATCATGAACACAAACCACTGGCGGCTGGACACCCCCAACGGCAACGTTTTTTATTCAGTGATTTAAGCCGCACCTCAACCATAAGGGTCATTAGCGGCATTGAACAAGGTGTCCAAAGGGACACTACAAGGGCTCACGATTCCAAGAGGGGCCATGCTACCCTCCACCACAAAACGGAGCGCCATCACGGACTCCACTGGCAAGTTGGAGGAGGACAAAAAAATGGAGGAGGACAAAATGACCACTATTTAGCACCTAGAGCGTATTAAAAAAAAAAAAAAAAAAAAAAAAAAAAAAAAAAAAAAAAACTAGATCTAGAATAGGCTAGTAACTAAATGTATGTTACTATATATATTCGCCAAAGTGAAATAAAACTATGACTAGATCGTACAAAAATATATCACAGTTCGTAGTACAGCTCACCGGCTCTCAGGTACGACAACAGGGACTGGACCTCGTCTGGTCCAGACAAAATGTCAACCCACTGTGGGGGCCGATGGTGGACTCGGAGGTCCATAAGGTATGGGCAGTTCTCCAGGAAGTGGCGGATGGTGGATCACCCCCACACCTTCCGCACACAATATCTCGTGCTCTCCGCTAAGCATGTGTCTGTGAGTAAGACGGGTATGGCCAGTGGGAACCCGGTTGACCACTATTTGGTCCCTCCTTGGAAGTTGGGTTACAAATAGGCCCACCGGGCACAAGTCCTGAAGGACACCACGCAGACCAGTGACCTCACCCCACCATTGGTCATACCAGATGGAATTGACTTTATGTTGCATGTAGGAGATTGGATCATCAATGCGTATTGGCAGCGTATCGATGGCGTTATCATCAATGACTCTCCTCGCAAGGGCATCAGCTCACTCGTTACCATGAATACCCACATGGCTTGGCTCCCACATGAAAGTTATGGTTGAGCCCAATGCTGAGGCTTGGTGTAACGATACACGTAGCTATTATTCATACAATCATTTTGAAATCGATATGGGATGATAAAATCGTCATCTCCCAACAATTTCCCAAATTTGATCTTGACTAGGGCGTGAGAAAATGATGCTTGGTAGAATGTTCGTTTGCGCTGGCACAGAGTGAAGTATTGGGTCAAGAACGATGAAACTGATAGGGGACCGTCTTCGCCCTGGCCCGCACTTTCCCTGAAAATTTCATCCGAATCGGATGAAAACTATTGAAAATAAGCTTGTTACAAGGATTTGCGGACACGACGATCACTTTGGTTCGTCGTTCCGATAAGTACGTGTATCCGCGCTCTGCAAGAGACTCCTCAACAAGGTAGTTTTGCTTCCGGGTAAGGAAAGCATTATTTTGAATTTTGGAAGATGGAAAATTTTTTAACTCCAAAATCAAAATTTTTGGTGGAATGAGAAGACTCGATCTGGTTTGATCTTTTCTTTCAACGGTCGTTGAGTCAATGGAATACAAAACATCTACTAAATTGCTACAAGTCAAAAAAAAAAAAATAAAATAAATAAAAAAAAAAAAAAAAAATAAAAAAAATAAAAATAACATATATAATAAAAAGATAGGTGGAAGAAAATTATAGGAAAAAATTGTATTATCATAGCATGATGTGTTCTTAACCAACGCAGTTTCAGTGTATGTCCAATGGGAATACTTTATTTTACACAGAAATAAGAATTCCCCTCATAAAATAGCATAGTTTTGTGGATAACTTTCGGCATGTGGATGGTATATAACCGATTGATTTCTACTTTCTGTTTAGTTTCCAGTTCCTTTCACGCTTAAGTATATATTTTTTACTTAAAATTAAGTATAAACTATTTTAAACGAAAAAATATTCAAATACTTTGAATAAAGTACTTCTGCCAATCCTCGAGACAGAGCGAGAAGGAACGAACCATTACCGTGAGTTGTGCGCACTGTGTACACAGAGACCAATACAGTAGTCTAATAGTGCCCATAATAGAACGACGAACTTTCATGTGTTGGAATTTCACACTTTTGACCTTGGATTTGGATTCAGCGCGCTTGAAAACCCCAATGTGGCTATTTTCAACTCAAAAGACATTTTA
This sequence comes from Adelphocoris suturalis, assembly GCA_030762985.1. NCBI lineage: Eukaryota > Metazoa > Arthropoda > Insecta > Hemiptera > Miridae > Adelphocoris > Adelphocoris suturalis. The sequence goes on from CM061046.1 coordinate 31,851,721, forward strand.
GTTTGGCCAAAAAACGGGTAGGAAGATTAAGCGAGATGTAGTAGCGCAAGGGAGCTGAGGGTTCCCCCAGGCAGGCGGGGGCTGTGACGTCATCTGCAAATTAATTTCAAAAGCGATTTAATAGATATTACCAGACCTCTAAAAAGTCCGCTTTGCCTCAGGACACATCTAATTTCATTTTGTACACGGAGAGTGGAGTTGAACCGCTTGAATTCTACTCCATGAAATTACAGACAGATTATGTTTCACGCACACTGAAACTTCCGGCTCATAGGTAACACCCACGAATCGTCGTAGATGAGGTGGTGAGGTGCGAAGTTTCATGGTTCAAGGCTTATAAGGAGCGCGCGCTGGAGTGCGGTCTGACTTTAGATGGACGGTCGAGGCTGGGTTTTCAAATTCTGAGAAATATACGATATACGAGAGATGATGACTTGAATTAAATCAGGCGGTGGCTTAATCGCAGCGTCAAACGCTTGTATGCATAGTTGGGCGAGGTCTGAGATACATACTCTGAATTACAGATGGTGGAGGGAAGGATTGCTCAACAAATGCTTGTTATGTAATTTGGAAGAGTTGGAGACTCAGTTCCATTTTTATTTTTATTTATTTTAAGGTTTAAGCCGCACCTCAACCAGAAGGGTCATTAGCGGCATTGAACAAGGTGTCTAAAAGGGCACTGGAAGTGGCACGACTCTAAGGGGAGCCATGTTGCCATCCTTGACTAAAAACGAGCGCCATCATGGATTCCACTGGCAACTCGGAGGGAAAAAAATGAGGGGTACAGTAATGACCATTGTTTAGCCCCCAAAGTGGATAAAAAAAACCCAAAAATAAAGCAATATAACTAAGGCTAGATGTAAAATAGGCTAATAACTAAATACATGCTACTATATACTATCAGCAAAGTGAAATAAAACTACGACTAGATGTATATAAATATATCACAGATCATATATCACAGGTCATAGTAGAGCTCAGCGTCTCTCAAGTACAACAACATGAACATATCCTATGGCCTTTACTGTTGAGTGGAACATGTAAAATCGTAAAATGATTAGAAACGGTGGATCTCTATGGGTGATTTGAAATGTGTAGGGGATGTTGCTTGCTTCGCTCGCCAGGGGTGGATTTTTTCGCTCGCTCGGTGTGGGGTGTATGGATGCGACTGGATGTAGTGTAGTCCCCATACCATTGAGACCTATAGTCTTTGGTTCGGGTGTTGGTGAGAAATTAGAAATTTGCTTAAAATCCCTTTCTATAGACAATCCCAAGGGAATGGGGAAAAAAAAAAAAAAAAAATATATATATATATATATATATATATATATATATAATAATAATAATAAAAAATAAATCTTTAAACGAAATGGGCAAAACGAAAATAATAAATTGCAGTGAAATAATTTGCAGCGTTTTCTATGTGAGGGAGTTATACTGCCTACCCAACTTGGCAGACTTGTTTTTCTGTCGGAAATAACCATCAAACGCGGCACTTTATGTGGAACCACGGAGAGTTTAGTTTTAAGAACATTTCAGTACTAACAGCCTAAACAAGAACATCAATATGTACTAACAGAACTGTCGGATGTTAAATGTTTGTACGTATTTGTTTTTCCCATCTATTTTTCCAAAGGAAGGCCATCATTTTATTTGCGTAGAAGGGCTATTCTTTTCTCCGTCTTTCAAACGGGAGCCTAGATCAATAGGCACCATCGTGTTCTACTGGTGAGGTACCAAGAGCTCTCGATCAAACTTTAATGGGGCAGCGGATAGAAGATCGAGCGCTCGGCGAAAAAACGGCGCAATAAAAGCAGGCCCCTTCAGCCAAAGGTTCGGGTGGGAGTGGAAAATTTTAAAATCGCTTATACCCCCTTTCGGAGAAATCTAGAAGATCCCCTCACTCAGCCGATTGGCCGTGTATAGAGACGACAGACAGACAAACAGACAGATGGAGTTTCATTCTTATCTATATTAATAAAATCGGAAGTATGTCTGTCTGAACATTGATTAGAATCATGAAATTTTACGTTGCTTTCACGTTTCATGCTATTTGCAGACAGACGATTGGTACCATTTTCTCAATTTTTCTCAGTCTGTCTCTCTGTTTGTCCGCTTATCACTTACAGGGGTCATTAGACAACTGATATGAGTGATGGAAAATGTCTGTCACCCACCAACTTAAATGAAAGGCTATTTGAAGTTTTAAAAATTTGAGCCACAGGGGGTGTTTTAGGGGAGGGGAGGGGGTGAAATGGGGTATCTTGGACACCATCGAACGAACTGGGGATATGATTGGTGAATGTGTTGGGATTATTCTAACTTAGATCACAGGCTGCTTGACATTTTTCAAATCTGATCCATAAGGGGTTTTTAGGTAATGAGGGCCCCCCCCCCCCTCATGGGGGGGGGATGGGGTATCTTTGTCATCACTGAATAAATCGGGGATCTGAGTGGTGCAATATGTTTGGATTACTCTAACTTGAACCACAACCTACCTAAATTTTCCAAATCTGTGGGAGAGGAGGGGGGTGAAATGGGGTATCATGGACCTCAGTAAATAAACTGGGCACGTCATTGTTGATATATGTTCGGGTCACTCCAACTTGAATCGCAGACTAGGTACTTGAAATTTTCAAACCTGGTTTTGGCGGGGGGGGGGGGGGGGGGGGAAGGGTGGGGGTTATCTTGGACATCACTAAATAAACTGGAGCTGATTGGTAAGAAATGTTTAAAATAATCTTGCTTCAGCCGCAGACTACTTCAAGTTGTCCAATCTGTTTTGGCTGGGGGGGGGGGGGGGGGGATGGGGTACAATGGACATCACTGAGTGAACTGGGGACCTGATTGCTAGAATATGTTTGAATTACACTAGCTCAAATCACAGGCTACTTGAAAATTTTCAAATCTAATCCAAAAGGGGTGTTTTCTCAGAAGAGGGTAGTGATGGGAGGGGGGGGGGGGGTGAAAAGAGGTATCTTGGACATTACTGAATAAACTAAGGATATGATTAATAAAATATGTTTGGTTAACACTAAAAAACAGCCTACTTAGAAAATTTCAATTCCGACCCAAGGGGTGTTCTTGGGGAGGGGGTTTGGAAAGGTTACCTATCTTTGACATCACTGAACAAACTGGGAATTTGATGGGGCAAATATGTTTAGATTACGTCAACCTCAATCACAGGCTATTAAAATTTTTTAATTTAACCATAGGGCGGTGTATGTGGTAAAGAAAAAACGGGATGGTGGGAGGAGGTGTTTAAATGGAATAATTTGGTCATCACCGAACGAACTGGTGATCTGATGTTCGGACGAATGAAATTGGATTTTTCTTAACGTTCTTTTGCGTTACCTATCTAGAATATTTTATATCTGAAATACTGGGGGGTGTTTGTGGAGAGGGATTGGGGGTTGATCTCAGTAGTTTGGTCGTAAGAGATGATTTATAAGTAAGTAATTTTGAGTAAGGACTGTTTTGTTGTTTAGTTCAAGTCAACCTGTGCAACGCACGGGTGAACCGTAGCCAGTAAAATAGTATAGATTAGATAGGTGGTAAGTAGGTATTCAAGGAGGCTTCATCCATATTTGATATACCAACCAAATGAATATAACGGTATTAAAGACTATAAAGCTACTGTATTAATTCAAACTATCGAATGCAGTGAAAAGTAGAAAAAGTGCCTGAGGGTTCCAGTGCGCTCAGGGATTGTGCGGTTTAGCTTCTACATGATTCCCTATAAGCAGTAGTCTGTGCGCATGCGCAAACGTTAATTTCTTATACCTAACGTCGCTTTCTTATTATTTGTTGGTCCGATTTTGTTCAAACTCTGGGAGTAGATAGGTAGATGTTCTTGAAAGATTCCTTATGAATTATATCGTAGTTGGTGACGTAATGTCTATAGCGCATGCGCAAAACTAAGATTGGTCAACACAGACAAAATTCCGAGAATAATGTACTGATTCTTATGAAATTCTCAGGGATTGTGCCGTTTAGCTCCTAGACGGCCTCCTCTGAATTTTATAGCCCTTGGATTTAGAGTCTGTGCGCATGCGTAAACGTTACTTTCTTATAATGTTGATTTTTTACCATCTATTCGTCCGATTTCGTTCAAACTCAAGAGGTTATTGGTCAAGGATGGTGCCCTTTGTATTTTATCGCATTTGCGAATACGCTTAGCTAATATTGGTTGGCAATTCGAGAATAATAAATCGATTGGGTGAAAATTTCAATTATTGTTCGGCTTAAACTTTAGACCATTTCCGCACATGCAAACATGAATTGAATGGGTATCCGGATGAAGGGCCTACGTCTCGATATCTAGATTTTACAGGAGAGCTAAAAAACTTGAATATTGCTAATGATCACTAATAAAAGTCTGCTGGAGTGACATAGGCACTTCTTCATTTGGAAACATTAGAAATCATCTTAGATAACTTAACGTTATCACATTAGATAACGAAGTAATAACATAGGCCCTTCTTCCACTTCAATTCCTTTCACTTCTTCACGTAAATGCGATTTCCCTGACCTCCGTCCTCCTTGTTTACAACTGAAAACTATAGGAACACTTGCTCCTCATGATATTGGCCCCAATTCCACGAAAAACTGGGTTTCGAAAAAAATCGTCATATAGGCCTTTCTTCCAGACACCCATTCAATTCTATCCCTAATTAGTATTCTAGCATGTATACACATTATATAGGATACTGTTATATTTTGTATTCAATCATTTTGACTCGTACTTTGTTCTTCAACTAATTTTATACGTCCATGTTACAATACGTAAGGAAGCTACACTCCTCCCCAACTTGGCAGACATTTTTTATAGTTTAGTCCTTAAATTTCACCATTTAGGTTCAGCAAAATTGATGCCGATGTTACTGGCACATCCCTGGCATATATGAGTTTTTTGCCGTATTTCATAATGTTCTGTCCGATAGTTTTGGAGAAAAGCTTCGGTCAGCGCACCGCGCGGCGGTCGGCTTAGAAAGGAGGGACGGATTTTTTTTCTTCGATTTTTGGATTCCACGTATCTTGAAACGTAAACCAACAAATTTTGAGGGTGGGAAAAATTTTGTTTTCTTTGTCGATTGCAAAGGTTAATTACTAAAAATAATAAACCGATACCAGCAGATTAGGCTGGTATGTAAAATACGGTTAAATTTCAATAGAAATCATATACGAGTATAATGATGCAAACCCAATTTTTACAAAACCATTTAATACTACAATCGAGAAGCTGACTGTTTGAACTAACTTATGCCTTTATAAAACATATATAATATGATAAGACTTTTCTATTTGAATATTGGATTATATCTCTGGAACACCATTGTTTTATATATACCTACTGATAAATCGTTGAGTGATTCTTAGTAGTTTCTATTAATTTAAAACTCATTGGTGCGCATTTATAGTGAGTGGGATAAATATTATCAGTGAACTTAATTGAAGCAGTGGCTCTTTTTCACCTCGACTCTTCAAAATAGAATTCGGTCAGGTGGAAATTGGAGAGAAATGTTTGAAAAGCAATCCAGCGTAAGTACAACGGAAATGAATATTCCAGGTACACAGGGGTGAAGGTTAGAGATCCCCATCGGCAAAGTATTAATCAAGATTTTCTCGAAACATGTGGGGTGTTCAACAACACTCCTCGCGTATGAAATTATTTGAGCATATATCCTGAAGCAATAACATGTGATGTGGAGCATCCACTGCGGCTTTAGGTCGAATTTCAGATCGTTCTTCAGCACTAGAACGGCCTAATTTTTGGTCAGTGAGGAATAAACCATAGGAATAAAAATACACTGCCAAGGATATGGCACGGAAGCTTCCTCGTGGCCTTTACAGTATATCACCTTTAAATTTTCAGAAATAACCGGTTCACCATCATCAAGACGATTACGTTCATGCATGCGCAGAGCGTACCACTGATTCAATCATAATAAAGCTAATAAGGGGCCATTTAAGGCTAAACCCACACTATTCCTGAAAATTTCATTGAAATCCATTCGAAATTGTGGAAGTTATGGCTGACGCAAGGAAATATAAACAGACGAACGCTCACGTAAGCGCACAGCGTACCGCTGATTCAATCATGATAAATATCGTAAGGGACCTTCGCCGCATCATCCCTGAAAATCTTACCAAAATCTCTTCACCATTGACGTACTGATGAGAGTTACAGGAAAATCACGTTCGCGCATGCCCAGGGCGTACCACGGGTTCAATCATGATGCAACTAATAGTGAACCATCTAGGGCTAAACCCACACTTTTCTTGTAAATTTCATTAAAATCCAATCGAAATCGTGGAAGTTATGGATGTGGCACTGAAGTCTGGACAGACAGATTGACAGACACGAAACCAAATTTGTTCAGGAGGGCATATGAAACGCAAAATGCGAGTGGAAATTTTGATTTTGGAGCACACACATTTTTTTCATTGCGCAAGAAGTGAAAACAAAGCTTCAGAAAGCAAAAGACCACATGGAAATCCGTATCAGAACTTCTTGAAATCTAATCTGTGAGAAAAGGTCTATTAAGTTAGGTTGGCAAGAAAGTTTTCCCGCATCTTGTAAAACAGTCGTATAGTGTCAGTTGGAGACAAAATGTGTACCAACTTCCTACCCTTCTAAAGGTTCAACTTTATTGAAATTTACAATTAACTTTATATGAGATAACCAGATGAATTTATGATACTGTCAAAAAAGTACCAGCATTACTTTAAAATGTATGCTTTTATAAGCTATTACGGACAATTCCTAACATTGTCAATAATTTGGCTGAATGGTTTCAACCATCTGTCTTTGACAACGAATACCTGTTCGCGCAAGCATGAAACCATCTGATGGTTCGACAATCACATAAAGAGGACCACGAACCGTATAATCAGTAAAATCTCCAAATTTCATCAAATAATTTAGGCATGTTGTCACCGACAACGTTTCCGCTTGCGCATTAGCTTATTAGTGGCATTTAATTAATTTATTATTAATGGCAATGCGATTAAAAGTAAATTACCTCGAGTTCATTCTACAATCACTCTTCAATTTGATCAAATTCTGGTCATTATAACTTGAGAAACAAGTGTGAGAATTCATGTTTGCGGATGCCATACAATCCTAATGTTATTACCGACACAAAATCCCCGAGAGACTATATGGGGACTAATCCGCACAATCTCCGAAAATGTAAAGAGATTCGAATAAATAGAATCGAAGTTTTGTGGCTGACAACAATTTTTTTCATTTTTATGCAAGCGTAACAATGAAAATGGCTTCAATCGCAATGCGATTCATGAGCATTACTTCGAATCAAAGCTTAAACGTTCTGATTTTGAGTGAATTCGGACCATTACACTTGACAATGGCATATCAATTTTGTATGGCCTAAACTCGTTATTTTGTCTTGCAATGATTTCATATCAATATTGTTTGTTTCTCAACTATCACAACTCCCAAGTAAATGTTTGTTATGTGAATTCGAACAATGCAAAATAATTACACAGTTTAGCAGCTTTCATTACATCTGTTCAGTTAGTAAAAATCAAATTATGATCAATAAATTTCTAAGGAATCGTCAAAGATATTTAATTTTACAATTATTTTCACAATATTATAGGTACATACAACAACGTTTTAAATTAATTATATTCATAGTTTAAAAAGTCTAAGAAAGTCTTTGGGATCAATAAAGCTGCTTCTTTGACTTACCAATTTCCAATATTTTTCAAACGGAATACTGGAAATTTTACTCTTAATGCTGTTTCAACATTCTTCAACTGATTTGTCTTGACAGTTCTTATGTTGCGTAGTGTTGGAAACTTTGCTTACACAGATTAATAGTGCAAATATGCATGAGGTGCAGATGTGCCAGCTCCTCCTTCCCTACGTCTAAACCATACGACGCACACTTTCGCAAAACTGTTTCAGCCTTCTACTCGCTATCATTGCACTATGATTTAGAGTTTAGGGAACTAAATGTATTCAATTTATCAATCTATTATATTATCAAAGAGCACTCATTTGATTGTTATTGTCTCTTTGTAAATCAATAATCTTAACCTACTGGAATAAAAAACTATTTTTTGAATGTTTCTGTTCCAATTTCTTAGGCTGAGTTCTACGGCCCCCTGGAAGTGCTCGCGGACTCCACTTTGGGAAACACGCGCTATGGAACCCATGAGTCTGATTTCTTTCTTAATCGACCTACGGCTTTGATATTTGAAGTGGACATCCTTCGGAATTCCTAGAGTACAATTACAGTGCACGTAAGCGAACTGATAAGCTGAAGGACCGCTGAGCTTAATTTGATTCTTAATCAACTCATGTTGCTGAAGTTTGAAGCAAAACGCTTTTGGAACGCGTGGAAAACGATAGCATGGTGATGAGGCAAACTGGTCAGCTGAGGAACCTCAAGGCTAATTTCTTTCCTTTACGGCCTCCGACGATGATATTTGAAATAGTCGCTTTTGTAACGCTTTGAAAACAATGTTATGAAATACGGTAGAGATACAGCTGAGGGTCTTTTGAGACTGATTTCTTTTCAAGTCGACCTACTGAAATATCTACATATAGCAATTAAGAATTTTATGTAAAAAAAAGTTCCAAATCAATAAACAGTCTATGCAACCCTTCTGCATGGTTGCGAGACGTGCATTGTCATGAATCGTTTTGTCTTTTAATTTTACTATGAAGCGGATAGTGGGGTCCTAGTGCTATAATGGAGTAAACCATTTGGGAGGCGCAAAGCGTCGTGTTTCGGTTGTATAATTATAAACGGGATTTAATAATGAAATTATAGTCCAGTGATATGAGTACAAGAGTAGAAGGGCTATTTAATTTCGAAGTAAGTAACCTATGTGATAATTAGGAGAGTTTTCGTTCATTTTTTATTTTTTATTTATTTATTCTTTTAAATTTGTTTTTTGGATTCTAAACATCTTGAAACATAAACCAACTATTTTTTTTAGAGGTGAGGGGTGGTTGAAGGTCATTATGAAGATTTATTATAGAATAACCAACCAAAACCGGTATTTCCGGGCCGAAACCGGATACCTGGAAACTTCATCACACATCCAACTCACACACACACACACACACACACACACACACACACACACACACACACACACACACACACACACACACACACACACACACACACACACTGCTATGCAAGTAAATTGATTACAAGGCTTACAAGCTTTGTGGTTAATCCTTACCTACAAACTGAGCCATCTGCAAGCCTTTGATACTAAATCCACCAAGCGTAGAATGGTTTGTCTACCCCTCTCTGTTATTATTTCTCGTAATTACTGTTCAGTCTGTAAACACTTATCTATAGACAGGTAAAACTCTTCTAGGCTCTATAGCAATATAGCATTTGGTCGATGTACCCGTATAGCAATTTTGCTGCAAAATTGGACTTTTCTCTGTTTGATTTAGTTTTCCCTATTGAATTTTGACTCTTTTCTACCTTGGGTAAGGGCACCAGCAAGTCATTGGCCACTTAGCAATGTTTATAACCTTACCCGCTCTATTTTTGAAGATATTTGTTTCTTTCCTAGGGTTTTAGGAAGCTAAACATCCAAACAATGTAATACAATAGCAATTTTAAACTAATAAAAGATCTACCACGTATTTTTTTCATTGAGTTTTGAAAAATCTGTTTTCCACCAGTCATTGGCCGGGAGTTCCTAATATTGGCCACCTTGTCACCAGTCACTGGCCACCCTAAGTTCATTGTTTTCTGATCCACCGCATCGGTAAATTTTCCATAAGAATTGATTGTGGCTGTGGCTATGAGAAAGCAAATTAATCATCTCACATTTATTTGAAAAAGGTTTTATTCATTAACGTTTTAACATTTTTATTATTAACGAAGAATACTTTACATTTACTGGGTAGGTACCTACTTTGGCAGTTTTTTCCGACCTGAATAGGTAACATTGGTTCTTGAAACATTGGAATAGGAACATTGGACTTAATAAGGGTACCTACCTGTAGGTAGCGTTTCCTCGGTCTCATAGTTGGCCGTCAGCTGCGGTGGACCCAGCATATTGAGTATTTGCACCAAGCTGCCATACGATGTGAACAGATACTCAAGGCCCTTTCTAACTATAGTTGGAGTGCACAGCGGGATGTCCTCTTGAGGATTTTCCACGCAGTTTTGCGATCCCGAATTGATTATGGGTCTGCAGTTTATGGCTCAGCAAGGAAGTCCTTGCTGCGTAAGCAGGAACTTTTATTAAACAAGGGTCTACGTTTGTCTACTGGGGCCTTCCGTACTAGCCCGACAGCCTCCCGTCAGGTGCTTAGGCATAGTCAGCCACTCATAATTCGGCGAAATCTGCTAGCTTTTCGTTATGCAGAACGCTTGCGCTATTTCCCAGGACACCCTCTGCACGAAGTGGTCACCATACCCTCCCCAGAAGAGACGTATTCCAGGCTTCAAACACGAACTCGCCCCTTGGGTATTCGTGTTCAGGAGCTCACAAGGTGGGAAAGCATAGAGAGATACCCTTTAGTTTAATATGAGGTGCCCCCTGTCCCTCCCTGGACCTTCTCTGGGATGCGTGTTGACCTTCATATGAAAGTCGGGGTCAAGGGCAATACACCCCCCCACATCCTCAGATGTCGCTATACTGAGGCAATCCAGCGATATGCTGGACACACCCTTATATTCACTGATGGTTCAAAGACACCTGATGGTGTTGGCCCTGCTCTATGGAGCGCCAACTTCAAAGTCACTAGGTGCATATATACATACACACACACACACACACACACACACACACACACACACACACACACACACACACACACACACACACACACACACACACACACACACACACACACACACACACACACACACACACACACAATTATGTTAGACCCACCCATCCCTAACCATCTCTAGACGTCCCTATCATATTTTCCCATATATATATATATATATATATATATATATATATATATATATACATGAAAATATGCGAACTTTAGAAATCGTCTCATAAAATGGATTTTCATAAAGAAAATTTTGAAAAAAAAAAATTATTTTTAAATTTCCTGACTAATTGCAATTACTTTATTTCCTACCAAAATGAGCTAAAAATACTTTCTTTTTTTGTCATTCTACGCCATTATATGAGGTAGGTCTCCCGCAAACGAGAGAAACGATCAGGCTAAAAGGTACTAACGATCCATTCATACATACCTGCATAAAAATGTAGACCGAAATTATCCCTGTGGATCCGAACCGGTAAATGAAGCCTACTTAACTCAATGTCTCCTGTTGTATTGGTTTTTGTATTAGTTTTTCGCCATTTGGGTCATAGCAATGTAATCCAATGTAATCCCAGTTTCGTATAATTACGAAGGGACTTCAGAGAACCGACAAAGTAAATCTGAATAACAAAACAGATAACACTCTTCACAAAGCTCTGTGGAGCGAACCTTCCACGAGGGATATTTAACCGTATATAAATTGAGAGATATGACCTAACGAAAACTTCAGTTAATTATAATAGCTCTGTAAAAGGGTTAAACACAAAGCTCACTAATTAAACGTAGTAATCAATCACGTACCCGAACCAGCAAAATCAGGATTAGGTATGTACCTAATTTAGATTGATTGTTCTAAATAATAAACCTTTTTAGACGATAAAGAGGGTTGCGAACTACTACACAAAGCTTTATAATTGTTCGTATTAGATAGCCCTTCTACTCAGATTACTGTTCTATATTAAAATAATAAGCCCCATGTAAAGTAAATATATATTATTGAATCTTGGCGCTTCACAACTCCGGGATCCCACAATTCTATACGCACTAAATGTTTATAAACAAAACAATTCATAATTAAATCATTTTCCCACCATGAAGATGGCTGTATAGACTGTATATTGGTTTGAAACTATATTCGTTTTTCGCACTTCAATTCCTAAATTACTATAGGCAATGTATTTCAGTAGGTCGATAAAAAAGAAATGAACCTCAGAGGACTCAGCTGATAAGTGGTCCTCCGTATCTCGTAAAATTGTTTTCAAGATGTTCCGAAAGCGCTCTTTTGCAAAGTTTATCACCGTCGTAGGCTGGAAAGGAAATAAATAAGCCTCCGAGGTGCTTTTGCATAACAGTGCGTCTCCATACTTCGTAATTGTTTTCGAGGTTTCTCAAATAAGCTCCATCAAAAACCCACTCCGTAAGTAGATTAGAAAAGAAATCGAACACGAACACTTTCTAGACAGCAGCTGAATCCAAATTACTATTAAACTATCCACTCATGCTATTATGTGCAAATCCATTCATAATCCCAATTTTGGTATTTTTCACTCCTCTCTGAAGACATTAAAGACCATTATATTTTCATCCCCGTTATTAGGAATTCATTGTTTAACTAAATTTAATTTAATTTTAGCCTATTTTTTGTAACACTTACTCGTTGAAATTACACAATATCCTTGTATTGATAAAATAAATAAATAATACCAATAGTTGCAAAATTAGGACGGACCTTAGGCATGGTTTTTCCTAGAAGTTCAGCCGCTAGCAGCTGCGCCATAGATTACGTACTGCGCTTGCTGGGCGCGGCATGGTAATTGCGATGTACCTAAAATGCTGAATGAGTTTTGAAGACATAGACTGGAGCAAATTTTGTAAAATAAACTTATGGAAACAAGTGATAAGTCCTAAAGCTTATCTTAATTTTTTTTTAACTCAAAATTACGACCAACTAAATTGTTGAAATTGATATTGAAATAGAAACATGATTAAACCAATTCGTAAAGCATATGAATGGTATTTTAGCCTGTAGTTAGAAGGTAGGTAGGGGTGCGGTAGTTGCTTTCTAAAGATATTCGTCTTGAAAAAAGGGCAAGGCAGAAACTTCTTGGAAAAGTGCTTTAAAAAAATGGTTTATGCTAGTGAGCTATTCGACCGATCCGCTACCTATGATAATCAAGTAAAATATACTTTTACGATTACTACTAGCAGAAAAAAACCCTTAGATTAAAAGATCCAGGGTTAATTAATCAACATAATCAACCTCGAACTTATTTAACGATGAATGAATCGGAGAGTGGCATGTCAAATGAAAACACTTCCCTTGTAGGAAGTAGCGGAGATCATGGATATTCTCACTAGGTTGTAACTAGCACTAGCCTTCCTAACCTACAATAAGGCTGTCTGGGGGGGGGGGCGCTATCATTTTATTCTCCTCTTCTTGTCCCAGAGAGGTTCCCTACCAAATTACCACATCCTAGAGCTTACCGCCACTTTGTACCATTTTTGGTGTCGCAGAGAGGCTTCCGGTCAAATTTCAATATTCTGGTGAGAAGGATTGAAGCTCCGGCAAATTTCAGACCGATTCATTAAGTTCTCGCCGCCCCACAGTGGGCCAGAAACCGATTCTAGGTGGGAAAAATTATTTAATTAGCTATTATTATAGATAATTTTGAGCTGATTCCGGATATACCCCATGTATGTATGTACCTAAAATACCTTCTTCGATCCAAGAAATAGGTTTTTGACAATTTTTCTCACTTTTTGACCTTTGGAACTGATCTAAATTTTTTTATATGAAAAAGAGTTGTAAACGAAGAAATTTGGCATCGAATGAGACTACCGCTAGCTCTCTAACTCGTTTCCTAGATTTTTGGCGATTTTTCGATGTCCTTGTCATCTACTACTCACTTGTTGAGGATTTTCAAAAAAATGGGTAGTGAATGGGAGGTCACAAAAACTTTGAAAAATCGCCGAAAATCGAGAAAAAGAGTTAGAGATCTGGCGGTGGTCTCATTCGATGCAAAATATCTTCTTGTGAAAATCTTTTTTGAACACCGAAAAATGAGTATGCTCTGAATGAGGCAGTCCTTTTAAAGGACATTTTTAGAATATCCAGTTGGATAGGCACCTTTGGAAAACAAATCGATGGGGCTTACTAGACTTGGAAAAAAAAAAAAAAAAAAAAAAAAAGTTATTTGAGAAAACACGATTTTTGCCACTTTCTTTACTTAAAACAAGACTCCAAAGGACCACATCTACCATTCATAACTTCCCCAATATGTTTAATTTATTTTTCAATTTCCAATTAAATTTCAACTCTTTGATTGGGGGAATGGTGTGTTATAAGATGAATATCAACTTACGTACCTATCTCAAATTTCTTACAAGTTTTTTTTTTTTAATTTATTGGTTTTATGGAATGTGTACATGTACCAGAACTATAATGAAATGGTTTTGGGGTATATATCTTAAATTTTTGTCTATATGGTTCGGAAATCCCGTTTTTTGTCTTGTGTTATGGTGCTGTATGGTCTAAAAAATTCCTAATGAGTTGCTTGTTATCGTCTGTACCAAAATTGTTATTTTCTGTGTTTTCTCTTGGTATAGTTTGCTGTGATCTTGCTGTAGAATGTTGTCTTCTGTTTCTGTGTCGAATTATTCCCTATTCTGTTTTTTCCGTGTGGAGAGGCTTTCCCTCTGTCTTTGGCCGTTCAGGGTCGGAGGGCCCCGACCGGTCCGGACGCACCCACCATGACGGCTCCCGGGGCCAACTGCCCATTTCTGCACAGGCAGCCCTTAACAGATGTTTTGGAGACTTTCCACACATCCTGGAGAACTGATCAAGGCGGCCGCCCCCGGACCGGCCAAAAACCCCCAACACCTCCCAGCTATTTTCTCTTGTTTTCTGATTTTATAAGTTAATTTATCAAAATTTACTCGATGAGGAATCACTTTATTGGCCGCTTAGGGTCCATCGTCAAATAACATCGTCAAAATGGATTTAAATCATGGAAATTTTATAAAAATCTATTTTTAAATTGTTTGGAGCTTTATATTTTCCAAAAATTTGCTGAATATAAAAAAATGAAATAAGTAAATTAACTAAAATTTACTTAGGTAAATAATGAATAATTCAATCCGCCGTCCACAGTTTTCAAGTTTACAAAATCATGGTCAAAAGTAGGCAGCATATATTGTTAAAATCTCGCCGTCTCTTTAAATGTACTCCAAGGGATGACATTTAACATTTAAGGGTTGAAAATCTCATTATACAGTATCTTGATCTCTGATAAGAAGGGTGATTGATGTGCTGTTATATTACATTGACATTTATTTGAATTAATCAAGTTGAGTGTGACAAAAGAAGTTGCTGTATGTATATCGGTTAGCTCCCATAAAGGACCTTTCATGGCAAAATAGTGATAGCATCGAGAACAGGTCTTATTGTTGGTGAACTCGGTCAAAATCGAACGATCAAAAGTGTTGGTATAATCCAACGGCATCGAGTTTATTATAACTTCGGTTGCGTATTGGAGGATTACTGCCGTTTCTTCATTTCATTAATTTCTTTGCTTTCGTCTGGATAGGCATTCATTATTAATATCGGCGTTTTTATATGTGTATGTGTGTGGCGGACGCCACCCTGCTCAAACGGTTGGAATGATTTCAACGAGAATTTGTTCAAACTATCAGAAAGTTCTTGAGATAGTTTTCCCTTATAAAAATCTTCGAAACCTCCAGTAACATCCTTAGTCAAGAAAAGCCTAACAACGTAATCCATGTAAAAAAACATCTTTATGATTATGAAGTTGTTCATTGTCTCGCTTTATATAACGCATTTATCTGATTTCACATAAACAAGAATTACAAATTTATATAATAAACTAGTTGTACCTACCCAGTTGCGCTTTGAAGTGGCACATTGTGGTTGCTTCGCTGGTCTAATTGAGTTGTATACAGTGGTTAACCACTTGTAATTATACTACACACCCAAAGAAGCCCCGTTCAAAAGTTTAGCATCTTGAGTTGAATCGGAATGAAATTAGCTACAGGGCTCTTGCCGCTGAATACGGTGGTTAACCGTCCTGTAATTATTCTCTACCGCACCCATACACTCGCCGCTTGGAAGTTCATCGTCTTTCACGTTGAAGAGGAACGAAATAAGCTACACAGCTGACTCTGTTGATGAAGAGTGGTTCCTCATGTTGCAATTATTCCGTTGAATTTAAATATCCCAGGGTGAATAAGAAACAATTTAGATAACTCAGCTAATCAGGTTGGGACCTGTCATTTCATTCGTCTCTGTCCCAAAGAGGCTCACTATCACATTCCACATTCCTAGGGTGAAAAGGAGAGAATTTTGCTAACTGAGCTGATTAGGATGGAGCCTGTCATTTTATCCGTCCCTTAACTCGCAAGGCTTGGTGCAATTTGAATGTTTCGAGTCAATGTGGCTACTGCAATGTCTACATCATCTTTGGTCATGAGTGGTACTTGCAGAGTGGTGATCTCATCCATTGTTCATGTATGCTTATTCCAATCAAAAGGAAATTTGAGTAACGTAGGAGACCTTACGTTCAGTGGAAGGTCCATTTTAATTTTAATCGAGAATGGTAGAGAGAGTATCTTTTACAGATGTATGGGGTTGAGGTTTCGAGTATGTATTAGGCATTTTTGTCTTCTGGAGTTTTCAGTACATGGGACAGCCTTTGTAATTAGCAGTGTGAAATCCTTCGCAGTTCACAAAGATGGGAGGCTCATTTCTGGTTTTGGTGCATTGGACTGTTCTCTGGCGTTGATCCCATTTAACACAACGAGTGGCCTTATGGCAATAATTTTTACTGTGTCCATACTCTTGGCAGTTGATGCACTGGCTTTGTTTTGATGACACTTAGGAGTTTCTACTTCAATAGCCCTATTGTTGAGCCTTGTCAGTGAATATGTGTTTTCATTGATGAAATCTGGTTTCAGACCCAGAAATAAGAGTGAAAATGGGGATTTCGTCACAGGATGGTAAACCAGGGATATTCGTGCTGGTTTGTATCCCAGATCAGTTAGATTTTTCATCATCATTAGTCCAGTCAATCAAGACTTCAGTGCCCACGAAAGGTTGGATGTTAGGTTTCTAAATTTTAATTGGTGTCTTGGCACCCAAGTAGTGGAAAACTACGCGAATCCAACAAAATTAATATTGGAAGAACTATTGGGGCCCAAAAATATCATGACAGCTATGCGTCACACAGAAAATTTTACTCCCATACATTATCAAAGAACATAAAATTCCGCATCGAATGGATACCGCAACTTTAAAATTCAACCGATTGGTAAGGTCGTAATCGGCCGTAAACAAAATGTCAATTTTCCCCAGCTCGTGTGAAAACTGCAATTAACCGACTGTAAATCTGAGGCCTGTTAATTGAGATCGGTCATACTGTATGAAAAACTCAAGGAATAAAAGTTGAAGAAAATAAAATTCTACATTCGGGAAGCACCAAAATTTTAAAAAAGACCCAATACTTTTTTCCCATTAGCCCTCAAAAAAGTCAATAGACTAATAATAACAAGTATTTCAACAGACAACGATTCTACGCTCATACTAACGTAACTGTTCAAACCCCTTTCTAGGTTCAGCAACTGTTTGGCAATCCCATAAAAGCCTTCATTATAGTTACACTACGCGTGAAATATATAAAAACCATCCTTGAAGCGATCTGTGCGCATACCGCGTCAAAATTTCTGAAACAACTAAAACGTGTACAATAGTGGGCTCTATCCTGATCAGATATCGAAATCCAGGGGATGACTAACATTTATGAAATAACCATGTTTTTAAATTTTAGATGTTAGACTCAAATTATTTCTAAGAGAGGTGAAGGTTTCATCCCCGGCTAGGTGCGGGGCAGATGTGAAGCTAACATTATAGAATAGCGCTAACCACGAGTAGGTAAAGTAATTACAAGTGGGTCCACAGCCCAGGTGCCTCACGAAATTTGAGGTAATGCACAAATTTCCGTTTCCCATGTGGTACTAAGGCATGGATGATAAATCTATCTGTAAACGTAATCCCATTCGATTCAGAGTTTTACAAATAACTTAAATGACCATGAATTTATTACGGTTTTTTGGTGATAATATCATAACTGTATTGCGTCGGTTACAATGTAGATCATCTAAAAGATTTTTAATCGATTCTATGTGAGGGACACTATTGAGAACGATACCATACTTGATTTTTTAATGGATTAAGTTTGACAATGAATGACGTCAGTGACGATGAGATCGTATTGTTGTCAAGGACAACTTTTTAATCTTTTATAGTGATGGTTTCAGTCGATTCTGTGGGGCGAAAACCATTGAAAACGATACCAAACTAAATTTTTGATGATTTGACAGTTAATGACGTCAGAGACGACGACGATGACGTCGTATTGTCGTAAAGGATAACTTATAAAGCTTTTATAGTAGTTTCAGGCTATTCTGTGTGGCGAAGCTATTGAAAACAATAACAAACTCGATTTTCGGTTGATTTGACGACGATCGTTGTCGCTGACGACAAGTTCCTGCCCTTTGGGTCGTCTCCAAAAACTAAACAGCTATTCCGCTTGTATTAAGAGTTTGCTTACCTAGATTCAAGTAGATTGTGGCATGTAGCGGGAAACACACACGCATGCACTCTGACAAATGCTAGCCGACTGAAAGTAGAGACTCTAGTTTGGCAATTAAACTATACATCCCGACCCGGGTAACGGCCTTAGGGAGACTTTCTACCAGTTACAGTGATTTAATTTTTGTTAACTGAATATCTTCGTTTCCCTTCCATTGATATTTCTAACAACCGAAACCTGGGAGCCAGCGATTCACGTAGATACTGATGTTTATGCGTAACCCCAAGCTAATTAATTTGGAAACTCACTACGGATCAGGCCAATACGCGTTTTCTGGATCTTCAAGCCGACGCGACGATTGAATAGTTTCTGGTCCAACAGTGAGAGAACACGTATTTTCCTTTTAGCAGTAATGGGAGTAAGTATTTAACTAGAGTTCTCACACTCAATCAATTACGGTCAGACGAATCAGGGGCTTGCATTCTCCCTTGTGTTACTTACTACCAGTAGTATCTAGTTGAATGCTAAAGACGTATTCCCACAACATTCAAGAACCTCCGTCCTAGGAGACTACTCTTAAATTGAGGAGTGTGACAAAAAACATTATTCATGATGATAGCTCAACGTAATATTTAACAGTAGATCTATCTGTCCTTGTTTCGGAAGTCTAAATGGCGTACTTATTACAGTTTTATTATAGCACTCCAAAAATAAATGGGGCAGAAAATACGGAATTGGCGGTATTCGTAATTCGAAGGAAATTTAAATATTGACGAAATAATTCGGACTGTGGAAAGCCTTTGCCTCTCGCATCCTTTATTTAGTTTTACTGCCACGGCCTTAGGGAAATAAACAGTTACACGGCACAAAAATGAAATGGGCAGTAAAAGGAACTACGAAACGGGTAACATTTAAATTATGCAATTTAGAAACGAAAAGTTTGCACAACACTTTATTCTCAAACAATTTTTACTCAAGGGTTTACTGAAGATAAATGTGTAGCATTAATTACTTTTTGGTTTATTATTTTAAATAATAAACCTATTTAATAGACCAAGATGAAGAAGAAAAGAAAAGAAATTCATCTTTGACTGGACCACGGTTTATGAAATTTGGGTTATTGGCTGTTGATCCTATAAACGAGGCATTGATTTTTATCAACCCTTAAGGGCAGCATTTATGAGCTGAATTATTCAAAAATCGACATCTCGAAAACTTTCAAGGTGGCAGTAATAATGTTTTGGTTGTCATTGATACCCAAAAGAATCGAATTAATCCACCCGGAAAGCTCTACGTTGCTCTCCCTGAGGGCTAGAACTTTGAGTGTCAAATCATACGCGAGTAGTGACATCTTTGAATTAGTGAATTAAATTAAATTCATGACCGTTAAAAAGTGCAAGTGTTTGTAAAATCGGAATACATAAAACTTGCCTTGTAAATTCCTACGATCGCATTAGGTGATATAATTCTAATGGAATTCTTTAAGAAATCGAGTTAATATAACTGTCCCTACGGATGGAGTACTGAATCGTTGGTAGGTATTTCATTTCATATAAAAAAGTTTCAACTGGTATGTACATTTGGATGTTATTATACTTAGAATATATATCGGGGGACTAGTAAAGTGTAGATGTATTAATTAATTGTATTAATATTCCCTCTGTAGGTGGCTATCTCTACGTAGACATATTCATGGCAAATTCAGCCTTCCGCCCGACTACTCGAAATCTCGTTACGCTAAGGGGCCCATGAAGCTGATTACTATCTGACAATTTCGCCACTGATTCACGAACGCGCAAAAAATAATCCTCCATCGCCTCAACCCCTGTCCTCGAAACCTGACTCCATGAAATCAAAGAGAATTAGATTCGAAGCACGTTTTCTCCTCTCCTACAATTCTGCAATAGATAACTCCAGGTTATGTCCAGGGAGAAAACCCGAACTATTGGAGGTGAAAACATTGTTAGAACCACCAGCCAACCGAGACTCTAGGTTACTCATTCTTTCGGGGAGCTTTTCACTCTTCAATTCAACTAAATCTGTTTTAACCTGCTGTAAATCCACCGACAAGTCGCCAAATTTATTAATACATTTTTATCCACTTTTGCCAACATAGCATTTTCAGCACCGACATTAACATAGCATCTTCCACTGACATTAACTATAAAGCATAAAATTGTGGAGTCCTGGAGCTGTGATGGTTAAAACCATTTTGGGAGGCGCAAGCGCCTATTATTGATGACATAGTATCTACGGGGCTTAATAATTATAGACCAATGGTTTGCTTAGAAGGGTAATACAGGGTACTAATACTGACAAAATAAACGTTTGTGTGATAATTTGCAGCGATTTCATCACAAATTTTCTGGTAGGTATTCGAATGAAATGCATTTTTGGAGAGGAAAATTTTCATTACATTCTGCAGACTGACTAGCTTTACGTAAGCTATTTTGGACAATGTATTTTATGAAAATGTATTATTGCTTCCGAGTCTACCTATATTTAGGTAATGGACGCACGATTTTCACTTTTTCGGACTCAGCTGGGATGAAAATCGAAATTCCGAATCTGTTGAGTCGAAAATGGAGCTCTCAGATGAGGTTATTCTATACTGTACTGTATAGAAAGACGCTCGCTTCCTAATTCTTTCATAAACTTGGTGGGGGGTGTGTGTTCTGTAACTTTTTCAGCCATTTTCGACGTTGTTAATTTGTCGAGGTGTTATATAATAGGCTTCCACCTGTATAAAGACCGCCATGTTCTGCTGGTATTAATTTGTCGAGGTACTTCGTAAGGCTTCACTATTTTTAAATTAATTCCACTCTTGTAGGACTTGACACTTCCGAATCTTGTGAGGATAATCAATAAGGATGCATCTCGTAGTCTTTCCAGACGATAACTCTCCTTAGGATTGAGATAAAAATTCCGTTCTTGCGTAAAAAAATCAAGCTTCCCAAACGAAAGGACGAGTTTGTTGGGCAGCAGGTTTTGAGTGCATTAAATTGGAAAATTCCAATAAAATGTGCTAAAACAAATCAATGAGATTGGCTAAAAATTGTTAAATTCATACTTTTTATACTTCATACTTTTTAGCAGAATATTGCCCCCATATAGTTTATCAAATATAAAGTAAAACATTAGAAAATTTATGTACAAAATTATGTAGAAAAATATAGTCTACAAACAGAAAATTTAGTCTAGGTATAGACTATGGTATAGTATATAATAAAAATAAAAGTATTAATATATAGAGTGAATTATAGAAAAAATTCACTCAAATTTCATTAAAATGTGCTGAAAAATCCGTATAACTACCAAAAAATTTAAAAATCCAGAATCTTTTTCTGAATAGCAGGTTAATATTTAGAATGAGTTTTTGCCATCAAATCGGTAATTACAACTATAATTTGCACTCAGTCCTCAATTTTCAAAACAATGTAAAATAATATAGTACGATAATTTAGAAAAATTCGCTCATACGATCGTGCTGCATGACTGGAACTTTTTTTTTTTTTTAAATTTAAATGTATGGGGAACAGCATTGAGAAGACAAGTGAAATGGATCCAAAAATAATATATTAGGAGCTATTTTAAAGGTGCGCAGTACTGGGTAATAGCGATAATTGAGAGACTCTTGTGGATTTCAACTTCCTTTCGGTAAGCATAACTAATAGAATGGGGTCCAATTAGTATGAGGTCACCTCAACGGCAACAATGAAGTCGAATTAGCTTTGAAAAGACGCCCTTGGGTCCCGGATAATGGCATTCACTTGACGCCCATCTTAATTACTGCGTAGCGCATCCTTCTATATTCATGGATACCTCCGGGTTCAATTTCATGTTCCGTCTCGTTTTTCCACAGCCCTTCTACTCTGTGTCACGTGTTTCTTTTTTTTAACCTAGGTAATTCAGCTGTCTCTTGAAATCAACCGTCTTGAAAAAAGACCGTCACTGCGAGGGGAAATGCTACACATTATTGCACCAAGGATTATCGTTTTCTTTAGTAGTTAAACTTTCGGCACAGACCTACTGGTTTAGCGAATTCTCGTAATAAATTGCAATGGCTCGGAAAATTTTTAAATCAAAATTTTTTACAAATTTTCTTCATTGAAATCCGATTTGAGGGATTTTGAAACAATTCCTGAAATTTGCGCTACTGCGCTAATGCGAAATTTTAATCTATTGTTAATTATTCTTATTTGACCACAAATGGTTCATTGCGTCTAAATTAAAAAATAAATAAAATAAAAACAGATTCACTCCCGTGTTGATGTCTTTTTTTTCTTGTCGCATTTTTAGTCCTTAGGGAAAGGAAACGAATAAACGTATAACGACCGGGATGGTTTCGTTCGATTCTTTGGGTTGATACCTACCTATAAAAGAAACTCAAAAAATCATTACTGTTACCTAGAAAGCTTTCAAGATGTAGATTTTTCAATATTTCAGCCCCTAGGTTCTAGTCTTTAGTGTTGATCAAACGCGATGCCGATGTTACTGGCACATCCCCGGCCGATGAATTTTTAAGCCGAATTTCTTGAAGTTAGGTCCGAAACTTTCTGAGAAAAGCTTCGGACGACGGACGGACGAATTTTTTAATTCGATTTTTGGATTCTAAGCATCTTGAAACGTAAACCAACAAATTTTGAGGGGGGTTAAAAAATTTTTTTCTTGGTCGATTACAAAGGTTCATTATTGAAAATAATAAACCAAAAATCACTAAAAACGGCAAAAATGGTTAAATTTATGTTTTTGTTGCAGACTACTGCTCAAATAAAGTTTATTAATTATAAAATAGAAAATTCAAAAATTTATGTACAAAACTATGCAGAAAAATACACTTAAATTTCATTAAAATGTCTTGAAAAATCGATAAAAACTGCGAAAAAGGTTAAAAAGCCGTAATCTCTCTTTGAATACAGATTACTATTTATCATAGTTTTTAGCCATACAATTAATGGTTAATATTTTCGTTGTGCTGAAAAAGTTCCAATTTCAAAATAATTCAACACAGTACAGTATGTATTCAACACAGTAGAATATATTCGCTCACATGCTGCATTACTGGAACGGATTGTTTCAAAGTCTGGACATGAATACTTTGGCCCAATAGGCTGATGAATAGTGGTCCGACAGTGGACTATGATGACACGATTGTTGAAAAACATGATCTGGCTTATCATACGGCCACTGCTATAGGTGGCATTTTCCGCAAACAACTGGCATTCAGTTGTAGGTGCTGAAGCCATCGCAGCTAAATCCGACGCTATTGAGTCGGTAGTAGATGTGGTGTACCCAATAGGGCAGGGCGGGGGTGGTATACCAATGAGATCCAATAGGAGGTGAAGCAGCCATTCGTTCGCAACTTCTGTAGATGGACGAGAAGGATAATAGGCCTAAGCTGAAGCACCAATGTCAGGTAAATCTGGAATAGTTCTAAAGCAGGAAGGCATCCCCCCCCCCCCATCCAAAAGCCATTCAAGTAATAAACAAGAGTCCTTTAGTGCTGCACTAGCTAATAGGACTGAATGCAAGAATAAATAACGAAATGCAGAATCGGAAGAAGAAATAAGGCGTAGGAAATGGATACAGACTGACTGGAAGAGGGCGATTAATCCCCAAATCACATTAATCAGTGTGGTTGAAGTTGGCACCTAAGATCCTTGATCTTGGCTTTTTGATTAAACATAAACATAGGTAACAGGTGTACTAGTCTACATCTAACGATAGTTAAAGTGTTGACCCAGTTTGGTATGGAGCAACTACGAAACGCGTCTCGTTTTGTGAGTCTCAAATTTGTGATATGTACGAAAAAACTTTAAAATCCAGAAGTCATTTCAGAATGCTTTTAAATGAATTTACTGGTGAAAATGTTGAAAAAAAAAAAAAAGTTATTTTAAAATTTTTGTTGTGGCCATTGCAATAGCTTAATTTTCCACGAAAATTCGCTCAAACGGAAAGTGAAATAGTTCTCCTTATTGCTCCCAGCGCCTCACAGAAATTCATTATCAATCAGTTGAGATCTTTAACTAGTCAGCTTGCAAAGATGAACTACGATGGAAAACAAGAAATGAGTCTTAAAAGCAGTATAGAATTAACGCAGGATTTTCCCCGAGCAAAACCGAATTGCATCCATCCTGACGAAATTGAAGCCCACTTGGCGTTTTTCTATACTAGGGTATATTCTCTGAACGAATAGGAAATGAGCGATATATTTTGGAGGCACGGGCAACCGCGGTCCTTTAATATTGAATGTATCCCCCTTAACAACTCCCCGGTGCCGACTTTCGTTTATATATAGGATTTTCCAGCCACCTGCGCTGCTCTTCGTTCAGGACCCCTGATTTTTCCTCGCACCATTTTATCTATGAAGATGAAGAAAACCAAGGTGTGAGTAGCAAACTAGTATTACGAACATAGTATTAAAAATTTATCTTATCTTATTTATAGGTTATCTTCAATGGCTCAAAGATCGTGATTATTTCGGTACATCATGACGAATAAACACGACTTCAATAATTTGTGACTAATGAAAGTATAAATTCCCTTGGCAACGAAATACGAGCATGTAGGCACGATGGAGTTCTACCAAAATAAGTAGTTTGAACCGAACTTTCGTTGCTGTCGGGCAACAAATTTTAACAACTTTGTTGAGCTCACGGCTGTCTGTAACTCGACACCACAATATTCTCGGAAAGTGGTCTCTGCAGCGAACGTAAACCTCAGAGAATGTCATTACCAAACCGCTCTTAACCCAAGTCCAGCTCGGTTGTTTGATATATTTGGATTGAATCAGGCAATAGTAGATGTTGTTAAATAGAAATGGTTCGGTTATTAGTTGCCGTTGAGGGTTGCAAATAATTTGATTGTACAAGACAAGAATCAATACAGGTCTCTCATGGTTTTTCAGCTCATCGGTGTCGTGACAAATACCTATAAATAAATATTTGTTTTCGAGGAGTAGATTGATAAACTTTAGAATATCGAATTTCGATTAAACAGCCAACACAATATGGGCAATAGGGAATTCACAAATTCACTTTGAGGGAGATGGTGTGAAGGGGAAAGGTATTTTCCCGCATAGAAAACTTTAAAATGTTGCGAATATAACAACCGACATAAATTGACATCATCCCCTACTATCATTATATTTACTCAATTGTGCATATTTATTTTAGTAGTAGGTATTAATTGCACAAATCATAAATTTTAATCACTTATATTAGATTAATTATTTCATCTCACCTACCTTTCCTTTCGCTTCGGTTTATTCATAACATGAATAACAGGACAGAAGTAGCATCTATCAAGCAGGAAATATTTTCCGATTTTTCAAAAATAGTTATTATATCTAATATCACACTTTTGCTCAAAATTAATTGTTATGTTAACAAGCTTGCACAACTGAGTAAGACTTAAGACGAATTATAATGCTGGGAGTCGAATAATTATGTGTCAGAGTGAAGTTTCTATCATAATGATGTTGTTACATTGAAAATCCTACAACCAAAATCCGACCAAAGTTCTCTCAAAATAAATTTATTTGATGAGCCTTAGGAGCAGCGCCAAGCACTAGAGAGAGAGGGGGGGGGGGGGGGTAATATCAAATAGAGGGCAACCTGCCTGGAGTAAGTAGCCTAAAACTAGCCTTCTCCCATACCAAACCTCATTCTTCAATTTGTAAGTAGGATATTTCTTTTCTTTCCATTTGTTCCAATTTTCGTTAGACAGTTTTAGTTCATATTTTTCCTTTTCTTATATAAAGATATCTACGGTGCCCTCGTGGTCCATAGGTAGTGCTACTGGTGCCCAAGCGGTCCGGTCCATCATTCTAATATATTAAGCTCTTAGTTAGGGCTGCCGAGAAAAGCGTCGAGTCCTGTCAGGGCCCCTATGACCGTCCTTATGTTTAGTCTATTTAATACTAATAGCCACTTATTATATATATTTAGTTGACTGCAAGGCAGCGGAAGCTTTGTTTTCACTTTCGAAATGAAAAAAAATTTTTTGGTCCGGCAAATTAGAGCTATGGTATGATCCGGCCGCAAGAGCTATGAATGGCATAACTGGCTATTAGAGTAGAAGGCTACAGCTACGTTGAGATCTGGCAACATAGAGAGTAACACGTTCTATTCAGGGCTGTATTGGTTCAGAGGTAAGCATTCGTTTTCTTAAACGTTTCTTAGACGTATATATTAAAGAAATCACATTTCAATTTGCACACACACAACACAACATATTTAATATTAGGTATTTGAGGATGCATGAAATGCTGTGTCTAGAATGAAAATTTTTAGCTAAATAAATATTGTTCAGGTAAATAATTTCATAGTTAAGAAGAACCAGTCAAATCGATTCGCATCATTCCAATATATTAAGCTCTTAGTTAGGGCTGCCGAGAAAAGCGTCGTGTCCTGCCAGGGCCCCGATGACCGTCCTTATGTTTAGTATATTTAATACTAATAGCCACTTATTATAAGTTGATAAATAGTTAGTTGTTCCAGTATTTTTTGAGTGTTTATATATAATTTTTTTCCATAATTTTTGAAGTAACCCATTCCCATATAAGGTTATTTATTTTTGTTTTACACAATTGGAGTGGGATACCCATAAATGGCTCTGATCCCAAAAATGTGTTATTAGTGCTTTTTTACGCTAATTCATCTACTTTTTCATTGTGATAGTATCCTTTACACCCTGGAATCCATGTTAATGTAACTCTATTATTTCTATCAATAAGTTCCTTATTATATCATAATTTCCTCAATTAATTCACTTCTAATCTCTACATTACCTACCTATTATTTTACAACTTGATTGACTATCAGAGTAGATTGATATAGTTTTATTAAATATATTTATATCAAATAGCTCTTTAAGGAAGAAAATAATAGCTTACAGCTCGCTCTGGTAAACTGTTGTGTATGTAGCCAGTGCGATTGAAGCCTCGCTTTGGAAGTGTGGTATCTAAACTCTTAAGCCGGGGCCCTATCATTTTGGAATCATCGGTATAGCAAATTATATCCGCAGCGTCAATAATATTTCTGGTCAATGATCCCATGTTGTTCTCGGTTCTGCGCTGGTTTTAATGTTATTGTCAAAGTTAAACTCTTTTTTTATATCATCTAACGGGAATTCAGTCTCGGGAACTTTATTTGTCATTTCTAGTATTATTTTTTGTGACCTTTTTCTCCTAGATTGCTATTCAACTAAATTTGATTACTTCCTTCAATCTTAAAAATCTCCTCATGGCCTCTTGCCTCATCTCCCATCCCAGAAGAAGTATTCCTGTTAGGATTGATAGTATTGGTTTTGGTGTGCTATAAAATGCCCTAGTGATGGTAATCGATCTATCATGTTCCTCAATTCGTTTATTTTAGTCGATGTGACGCCAATCAACCACACGATCGATTGGTAACATTATTGCTGTGTAGATCCATTTTAGGAGTATGTCCCCAAGAGTTTCCTTCCTTTTCTTGTAGTTGGTTTAACAACACAGTCATTTTATTGTGTTGTTTATCTACATGGTTTTTCAATTTTAATCCCTTATCAAGTTCTACCCCTAAGTACTTTAAATATCACTTGTATCTATTTCAACATATTTCATTCTAATTTTCATGATATCCAAGTTAATGTGTTTTTTTGTAAATATGACTACTGTCTTTTTGTATATCCAAATCCTTACTTGGACACCAATCTCCTAGTATTCCTATTACTCTTTCTAGCTCTCTTAGAACTTGAAGTAAATCTTTTTCTTTTGTTGTTAGTAATCCGTCATCTGCATAGCATTGACAATGTACTCCCATGTTATTAATTATATTAATTATTTTATCTACAACTAATCACCAAAACAGCGGACTAATACATCCGCCTTGATGCGCATCCCTGGATATCCCCACTTTTATTTTTTGGTAAATCAGACTAAACGAATTGTTTTAGGGCAAAGTCATCTTCCCATCAATTAGGAAGGTTGCATGCACCGTTTATTGATTTGAAAAAAAAAAAAAAAAAAAAAAAAATATATATATATATATATATATATATATATGTATATATATATATATATATATATATATATATATATATATATATATATATTTGTTTTTTTTTTTCAGAAAAAATCCGTTAAATTACAAATTACGTATTTGATTAAGCCGATTAAGAAAAAAAAGGAACCCATAAAAACAAATTTTTAATGTAACTCTTTCTTTTTCTCATGTTCTCGGTTAATTTTATTGTTGTTTCAATATTTGTTAGTTTCTTGGAAACAGTAAATTGAAACAAAATCACTTTGTTTCAAAATCACATTGATAAGTAATAACTTAAATTAAATTGACAAGGAAAATCATTTAATATTTTATTGACCCTGGATTCGTTGTCATTTTATGCAAACGTTCAATAGTAAAAATAGTATATTTAGTGGGATATAAGATAAGACATGTATTCATTGTTGAACATTCAAATTTGGTAGTCTTTCTAATTAACCATCACGTTGAACAGGTAACATTGAGTGGAGAGTTCGTATATTTAGTATATATAGTATATTTAGTGATATATATATATATATATATAATATAAATTAAATTTAATAGAAATTTCACAAATAGAAAGAGAAAAGAAAGTTCTGATATTTCGATTTAAATCTTTTTCAAAGTTAGAAGAATAAGTAATGGTTTTTATTCAGAAGATAAATGGGATCCTTCGGGAACTGCAACAACAATGAATTATTACAAACAATATTTTAGAACGGTAGGTACTGAG
Source organism: Adelphocoris suturalis (assembly GCA_030762985.1). Classification (NCBI taxonomy): domain Eukaryota; kingdom Metazoa; phylum Arthropoda; class Insecta; order Hemiptera; family Miridae; genus Adelphocoris; species Adelphocoris suturalis. Next base: position 31,880,881 of record CM061046.1, read on the forward strand.
GAAACTTACATCCCCCCACCCCGAGACAGAAGCTGCAAAAGGTAAGTGTTGTTGCTTCTGTTTTTAACAGAAATTGATTTGAAATATGTGTGTTTGAGATTGTAGTTTCTAATTTTACTCTACAGAAGGAACTAACTTGGAGATATGATATAATTGGCTTGTGCGTTTTCTTCCGTTTGTTCCGATTTCAAAAATATTGGAAGATCGCTGTTCAACTATAGGGAAAGGACCCAATCTGATTTCATCCAGTTTGCTGCGGTTCATAGCGTTTGAAGCCTCTACATAAACTAAGTCCCCCACCTTAAAGTGATATGTTTTCCTTTCATGAGACAAACGTTTTTTATTCTCTTCGTGATTTCGTAGGGTGTTGAGGTATGCCTGTTTTTTCGCAGCTTGGTAATCTTGAGGGGTCCGTAATTCTTGTGGAACGATGTCTAGTTCTTTACCATACATCAAGTAACTGGGAGCGAAACCTGTTACGCTGTGGATCGTGTCATTGTAGTCATGTACACATTTGGCCGCAACTGTGGACCATGCCACTTTTGATTTAGACTCATTTATTCTACAGCGAATTCTGTTTACCAAAGTTTGGTTTAGTCTCTCGTTTAATCCATTAGACGAGGGCATGTCTACTGATGTTATGACATGTTCAATGTTCTTGTTAGCTAAATACTGATCAAATTCTGTTGAAGTCAACCCGCCATATTGATCTGTAAGTAACAGACCAATTGAGTGTCCATTGCACACTTTATCAAGTAATTTCACAAATTCATGACTAGTCTGATTGGCAGAGGTTGAAACGTATGCATATCTGCTGAAGTGATCGACCAGAAGATGGAGATAACGTTTTGTCGAACGACGCCCACCAAACCCTCCGATTGTGTCCAATGACATGATTTGGAAAGGCTCAGAAGCAGGTCCCAAATGGCCCATCACACCTTTTTCTTTCCTTATTCTTGTTTTGTTACGAATGCATATATCACAACTAGCACAAAGTATCTGAGCATGCTCCTTCATTCGTGGAAAATAATATGAAGGCAGTAGCATATTAAGTGATATATCTTTTGACATCTGTCATCCCATATAAACTCTACATTTTTTCGTAAAAGATTATGAAAAGGTTCTAACAATTGAGCTGAATTAGGGATGTATTTGTTGTAGAAGTTGATTTTCCCTAAAAGCTGACGAATATTTTTGCGGTTTCCAGGAGTAGGTATATACACTTGGCAAACTTCAAACGGAAGCCCTCAGAGCGGATTGCCTCCAATAATAGGGAAATATGATTGAGGTGCTCCTCAAATGTACGAGAAAATATTAGAAGGTCATCAATATAGTTTGAGCAGAAATCTGAAAGCCTATCTTCGAATTATTCCCGATAATATACGTTGGAAAACCGCAGGAGCGTTTTTCAACCCAAAAGGCAAACTGGTCCACTGATAATGCCCGTTACTGGTTACAAAACCTGTCTTATATCTTCTTGGCATAAAGAAATGGTCCAGATGCTGAATTTATATCAAAGCTGGTAAACCATTTACATCCTTTGGTTTGAATAATTAAATCGTCAATTAGCGGGAATGGTTGACTTTCTGGTAGTATCAATTTGTTCAAATCACGGAAATCTATGCATAGTATATATATATAAATTGCTTGACGCTTGTCTGTAGACAGATGCTTTGTTTTCATGTTGAATTCTTCAATAGGGAGGTACTCATATATATAAGCATAATTTTTATTGATGACATTTGTCGCGGAATTTATGTCTTTGGCTTTAAGCTTTTGTAAATATGTAGATGTGATCATAGTAATATTTGCCCCAGGGTCGTACAATCCGCGTGCATTTAGTTTTTTGAATTTTTAATTTCGTCATATATATATGGGGTTTGAATTTATTTCCTTTGCTGCTTATAATTTTGATAATTTCATCTCTATCGAGCCCTTCACTAACAAAGGATGGCAGACTGATATATCTTTTTCGGACATATCTGGAAACGCACTTATTAAATTATATTTTTTTATTACAAATTCAGAATAGCTACCGGTATCCATCTGTATCTTACGGCAAACGAGATGTCCGACCAGCTTTTCCCTGCGAATGAAGAAACGCTGCAAATTTGAATCGCCGGTGGGCCAGCAGTGCTTCTAAAATGTTGAGTCTTTCACATTTCAGAGACAAATCGTCTCCAGAAAGAGAGTTGATTCAGCTGCTTATGTAACGCGAGTGGTGAGAGGTCACCACATACAATGAAGTCACTCATCTCGCGGACACGGTCTGAAAGATGTATCGTTTAATCAACGAAAAATATGTTCGTTATATCGCGAGAGCTTTCAACGTTTACGTTCGATCATTTCACCTCTCCAAATACTTCACACTCCTACAATTGTCAAGGATCAGCGGAGTGTCAGTCACGAATGTGTGTGTACCAGCTGATCTGTAAGCGGTGTTCAGATGATCACAACAGAGGCTTCTATGTTGGAAAAGCAACCCAATTAAATTTGCGGATCAATAATCATAGAGCTTCATTGAACCAAGTTCGGCCCCTGCCGTTAAAGCTGCACGCGAGATCACATGATCCCACAGTCACATTCAACGAATGCTTCGGGGTGAAGGTATTGAAGAAGATGCCACAGCCTACCAACGACAGATTATTACAACAATCTGAACGGGCTCATAGATGGGTATTGGGATCCATGCAGCCTCCTGGCCTCAACCTAAATGATTGACTCGTACAAGACTATTACTATCGAAGCCATACATATTTACATGGTTACTTGCTTCCATGATACTATCCCAGGTCCCTAAATTCAAAAAAACCATTACTTATTCTTCTAACTTTGAAAAAGATTTAAATCGAAATATCAGAACTTTCTTTTCTCTTTCTATTTGTGAAATTTCTATTAAATTTAATTTATATAATACATAGTTCAGTAGAACAATAACCAATACAGTGTATATATTATATATATATATATATACACTTGTAAGGTTTCCCATATTAAATTTCAAATTTTCGAAAATTTATAGTATAACTAACTTTTTCTTCGCGCAAATTTGATAAATTAAAATGTACGCCAGCATGAACTCGTGTGCAAAATTTCAGATCGATTGGATATCGGGGAGTGGGTTAAAAATCGATCTGAAATTTTGTCTCAAGAAAGAAAGCAAGAGATCAAGAAGAAAATCGAAGTTAAAAGAAAGAGTTAAAAAATTAGGTTCAAGGATCTCTCAGCTGATAAGTTGGCCTCCTTGCACTGTTTATCCATTCTACAAATACTATATCCATATGGAGCTCCGTTTCCGATTTCAGTACCGTAGGTATATTAAGAAAGAAATTAGCCTCAGGGGTCCGTCACCTGATCAGAGCCCCTCCATACAATGTAACTAAGTTTCTATGTTATTATAATTTATAGATGAAGATATCTCAAAGGATCTACAGCACCGTAGACTGGTTGGTTAGGAAAGAAATTAGACTCAAAGGTTCCTCAGATGATCACGCATAAAGCGATTTCATAACCATTTGAGTTGAGCAACACAATTTCGTATCCAATTCGCGTAACACAAGTTTGTGGTGGTTGGGCGAAAGGATGATTTGTCAACTGTTGATGATAAAGTCATAAAGGCTTGTGAAGTAAGCCCCAAAAGCCATAAAATTGTTGCCAGATCGATAAATTAAAAATCGTACCTATAGAGGTAGCAAACAGATCGTATTTTGTTCGTAGGTACTTGATGTACAAAGCTTCGCACACAAGTTCGTACTCATGGAAACCCGGAACATTTCTCTTTTTTCAGCATTCTCATTAAATATCGGTGAAAATTGCTGTCTAAATTGTTGTAACTAATATTTGGAGTAATAAATATTTTTAAATTACTCAAAGTACACAGCATATAGAATATCCCATACATTTATTTATAATACGTCTTTTTTTTTTTAAGAATTTAAGCCGCGTCTCAACCTAAAGGGTCATTAGCGGCAATTAAGAAGGGGTGTCAAAAGGACACTGCAACGGGCACGATTCTAAGGGGAGCCATGCTGACCGTCCGTCACTAAACGGACTGCCATCATGGACTCCACTGGCAGATCGGAGGGAGAGAAATAATAATAATAATAATAATAATAATAATAATAACCCGCAAAACGAGGCATCGCCGCACTCTACCTCAAGGGATACAGCGATGACCGCTTTGTAACCCCTACAGCGGATAAAAATACCCCATAATAAGAACTAAACTACGTCTAGATGATCCTTACAAATACATAAATATTATCGATAATTATAAAATGATAAATACTATATCTATTAGTTAAATAAAGGTATGTCTAGATGTACGTAAATAAATTAATATATCACAGATCAGAATATCACAGTTCGTTGTAAAGCTCAGTGGCTTTCAGGTACACCAGTAGGGACTGGACCTAGTCTGGTCCTGACAGAACATCCGCCCGCTGAGGGGGTGAATGCTGGATTCTGAGGTCCATGAGGGCTGGGCAATCCTCCAAAAAGTGGCGGATAGACAAATCACCCCCACATCTCCCACACACAACATAACGAGCTAATACAAATCTCTTTATATTTATTTATATCTAGGTATGTATATTTATCTATAATACTTCTCCAAAAATATCTAATTAATTATCAAATCGAAAACTAGTTAGTTGAATAGGCAATTGAATGGTCTATCATTAATAATCCAAGTACTTTATCTAAACTCGAGGCCCTGCGCCTCGCAAAAGGGTTCGCCCGCTCACAGCGCCAGGACCCCCCAACGTTAAGCTATTCAGTAAATATAAACAAACAATACTCTTCATGACAATGATGAAAATCCTCTATCACAATAAAATAATGTAGTTCAGGAGGTCTATTAGAAAAGAAACCAGCCTCAGAGGTCCCTCATCTTATCAGTGCGCCTCCCTACCTTGTAATTGTTTTCTAGGTGCCACAAGGGAGCTCTATCTTAAATGAGAGCACCTTAGTTGGCAAAAGCACTGAAAAGTATTATACAACGATTTATTATTTCTGTACTAGGTACCCCATCAACGGTATACCTAATTGGTTTAACATTATTAAACTACTATACGTATAGGTATTGTACAAAACTTGCTTTAATTTCTAACCTTAAAAGACAACGACGGTTTAGCATAAAGCGATCTGGTTCATTCAAGTTTCATTCGATTCTTTAGAAGTGATATCAATTAATGACAAAAAAAATAAATAAATAAATAAAAGAAAAATAAAAAATAAAAATAAAATGAAAAATAAATAAAAAATAATCTTTTTCCCAAAGTGTTCAAGATCCCGATTTCGAGTATTTCATCCATTAATTAGTACTCTTTAGAGTTGATCAAAATTGATGCCGAGGTTTTAGGTTTTTTTATCTTAGACCCCACTCATGATTTATGACCCAAGTTTCATTAACTTTGGTCATGTTTCGGGGAAAAACCCTGGATGGCAGACTATGGACGGATTTTTAATTAGTTATTAAGGAGGAGGTAAAAAAATACATTAAAAAAAAAAACTTTTTTTTTTTTGGTCGATTTTGAAGGTTTATTATTGAAGATAATACAACAAAAATCAACCTCTCAATAAAATAATTGAAATATTTCAAAAATCAAACTCTCAATAAAAGAATTGAAATATCTCAAAAATCCGTATTTTAATTTAGATGTCACCTCTGCATTCGATGAGGTTCGTGATCTTTTATCCTGAAATATGAGTAATAAGAAGTTTCACGACTCAATTTCGAACTCTCAATCTCTATCTTCTAGTGCATCAAATAATTTGAATAAGTTAGCTTGGTGTTGAGAGAGCCATTTTACAACATGAGTGTTTCATGTGTGCTGGAAATTTGGAAGAAATCTCAGCGTATTCTAGTAAGTACTAACTTCCTAAATACTAACTTTCAAACCAGACCGATAGTTGAAGTGAATTTATTGAATGGTTCCTATCATGAAGAGGACCAATATTAATAGGATGCACACATTTGTTATAAGTTGAGGAAATGATAAAGAATCTTATGTAACTCTGTTGCAGATCGACGAAACATAGCAGTGGTGAATAAAGGACTTGGAATCTACTACTGAAATCTATTTGAGAATTTAAAAAAATCATAAGGAAGTTTGGATTCCTAGAAACTGGAGGAACACACATTTCATTAGATGGTCAAGTCTCAAGTCGAATGTTACATCATCATTCATGAACAGCACGATTTATTTTTGTTTGGGTTGAACGACCCCACCAGTCTTGGAAGTTTTGGTTTTTTTATTTTTTCATTTGCGATATTTCGGCGTCATGATGACCGCCCTCATCAGGCATAGTTTAAAACCTATTAGCAAAGAAAAAATTGGCATCACATTTTTTTAAATTTATAGGAAATTTAACCAACCCATTTAGAGAATAACATGATCTGGAGCGTAATATAAAGTGATTCATATATGTGGTAGGTACTTACAATAATACTTTTTCGTGTTATCATCACCCAGGGCCATTCTTATGGAAAACTGGTTGATACATCTATGCTGGTGGGAGGAGGGAACGTCTGTACTGGTTTGTTGTGGTGGGAGGAAGTATAATAATAAATTTGTCAGATTATTCATAGTGTAACCATCCCACCATTTAAGCAGAAAGAAAATAAAACTTTCAACCACACCCACTACAAGTGTCACCACCACCCAGAGCAACCATGAAGAAACAGTCCATGTAGAAAGAAACCTTCCTTGAAAGCATTACAGGTTACAAGTTTTCAAGTGCATTACAGGTTACAGGTTTCAAGTGCTTTTGCTCCCAGAAAATTTCCAAGATACTTTATTATACTTTCTCCCACCACAACAAACCAGTACAGACGTTCCCTCCTCCCGCCAGCATAGATTTATCAACCAGTTTTCCATAAGGATGGCCTTGGGTGATGATAATACGAAAAAGTATTATTGTAAGTACCTACCACATATATAAATCATTTTATATTACGCTCCTGATCATGTTACTCTCTAACTGGGTTGGTTAAATAATGATAATATTAGTTACTATAAATTTAAAAAAATGTGATGCCAATTTTATCTTTGATAATAGGTTTTATACTATGCCTGGTGAGGGCGGCCATCATGACGCCGAAATATCGCAAATGAAAAAAAAAAAAAAAAAAAAAAACTTCCAAGACTGGTGTGGTCATTCAACCCAAATAAAACTGAACATCGACCGAGTCACAAACCAACAACAAAGAACGATTTATCTACATGGCATTAGCGTCGACTTCTAAATGAGGAAACGTTCAAGCAGGTAAACTAGCTGGCACAGGGAAATGGATAGCTGCGATGTTTCAAATACCACGATAACATGGGTTATTGGAGAGTAGGCGACGTTGGTAGAGCCTCTACCGGAAATGAAAAGAGATTATCTGATCTGTTTTCCGTTTTATAATAAGCGAAGTATCTCTCGAGTAGTGAGAAACCCATTAAAAGGATTTTCGGAGCAATTTAGTTTGGCCAAATCTTAATCATGTTTGGTTGTAATGGTTACACACTTATCGTTCGCAATGTTACACCCTTCAGCGATTTCCAAATCTTTTGGTTCATTAGTTTTAATAATGAACCTTTTTAATCTACCAAGAAAAACATCACCCCCGCCCCCCCCAAAAAAAAATTTGATGGTTTACGTTTCAAGAAGCGTAAAAATAAAAATCGAAGAGAGAGAGAGAAAAAAAAAAAAAAAAAAAAAAAAATCATCCGTTCGCCGTTCGCCGCCGCGTTGTGCGCCGCCGTCCAGAGCTGTTTCCCTAAACTACTGGACCAGCAAAGTTAATGAAACTTGGGTTGTATGTCTCAGTTAGGATTTTGTTTTTTTTTTTTTTTTTTTTTTTGAGCGCTGGTACTCACGAAGTGAGCCACATGTTAAGAGCATTTTCTTTTAAGTAGATTAGTCTTGTAGAAGAGATGTCGAAATGAGATTTCGGGGGGGACGTCCAACGTTTGAACGGAGCAGTGCTATTATTATTTTTTATTTTTATTTTTTTTTTTACTTATATTCCTTTTCAGTAAAGTTTGTGGAACATAACAAAATGATTATGTTTCTTTTACTCTTAATTAAAATAAGAATAGTTTATCAACTTCGTGGGATAAATTTAATAGAAATTTGCGTTATTGAAAGCTCAATTTATTGCTGATTGGGATGGCTTGGCAAGTTAAAATCCTATTCTAACTGTTTCACAGAGGTTCCGTTCCAAACGACTACATCGTCGAATACATTGCATATAAATTTGCGTTGAGTTCACTCAGATGATTGGGGAGGTTCGGCAAGTTAAATTCCTTTCTTAGGTACATGTCTCACAGAGGTCCCATTTTAAATCTCAGCTTCTCAAGATAAATAGCATAGAAATTGGCGTTTTTGAATCACGAAATCAGCTTAAGCTGCAGAATATCAATTACGACCCTCAGCTGATTAGTTACCTTCCGTATTTAATAACTTTCTTTTCAAGCTGTTCCAAAGACGCTATATTCCAAATTCCAACAGAGTCTGGCCTGTGAGCTCCCTCAGCAGCACAGTCCACCTCCATACCTTGTAAATGGTATGGTTATTTATTCATTTATTTATTTATTTACATTTGTAGGGGCGAACCCCATTACATTATTACATTAAAAAAACTAAGGAATCAAGTTGACGGAAACCAAAGAAAATAAATGAAACTTCTGGAAAAAAAAAAAAAAAAACTGAGATTACGTGTTTCAGAAGCGCTCCATTTAAAATTGTATCAATGTAAATGCAGCAAAACAATGCAGCAAACGGTTGCTTACTGAAAAATAACAGGTATAATGGAACAAATTATAGGCAGAACAAATTATTATGTTCTACATAAGTTTTATTTTCGCTTTCTTACATAAAAAATTAGCAATAATTATACAGAGAAATAAACTTCTCAATATTAATCCAACTACCCATACGGTACAATGAAAAGTGCTCTCCTTAGCAGCTTGACTTGAAAACAAAGTGCTTTATTTATTTGAATGCATAAGCGAATAACCAAACTTTCAATCCTTCAACCTTCAGGGTTATGAATTCAAGAACGTGCAATATCTGAGATACAGGTCCTGCATTCTAAATGAAGTTACGTCTATCCACTTGGGCAGCAACCATTTCCGAGGGGTAAACGACATCTCATTACTTTGTGATACCTACTCAGCATTGCTCCGTTGTGGGAATGGCTATCTGGCACCTTTAAGGGTTCATGTTACCACCAACCAACCAACGCAGATGATGGAAATTTTTGAACGGGCGTAGAATTTTGTAACCAAAAAAGCCCAATGATGTATGAAAGCTTGTGCTTAATTCACTGTCAAGTGATAGGATTTGTGTACAGAGCTAGTCCAGATAGTAAAAAGGCCAAAAATTATTGCACAAAGGTTTATTATTGAATATTCTTGAACTAAATATCCCCCGAGGATCAGTAGTCTATTCGTCAACTTATGACAGCGACATTCATAATCATGTTTTGCTTTTAGCTATAACGAATGTGTGTACATAGACGATAACTTTCCTTAGGATTGAGATGAAAACTCTGTTCTTGAACAAAAAATCAAGCTTTTCAAGTAAAAGGATGCGTTTGTTGCCCAGAAATATTCGAAATTCCGAAAATGTGTTGAAAAAATCACTAAACATTTATACACAAAATTAAAGTGAAAATGTATTTAAATTTCATTAAAACGGTAAAAATTCAAAATCTGTTTTGGATTGTTGGGCATTATTCAGTGAAAGTTTTTAGCAATAAAATTGGTGCACACAATTTATTTTCACAAAAAGTTCTCACATTTCAAAACACTGTAATATAATTAATATAATACGATAATATTCGAAAATTCGCTCTTACGGTCGTGCTACATGTCTGGAACTTATATTTAATTTTTTCTAACGTAGGTATTATTTACTCACTTTTCTCTTGGACTTGATATTGTCCAACTGCCTCTGAGTCTGCTCTCCTATGGACTTGCTGCCCCAAAGTTCACGGCTCATCAGAGTGTAACAGAATGCCATTGCCAGGACTGGGCCAAGGTAAGTCAATACTAAGAACACCAGGTTATATCTGAAACAATAAGAGTCACAGCTATTCATCAGCTATTTTTGACGACATATTATTACCAATGCATTTGTATTTCTCCCATCAGCCTCCCACTGAGTTAATCAAAGAATTTTTATCATCGTTCTAATGGAATATTGATGGTTACCTACTGATTCCGATAATGATAACGCTCATGAAAGCAATCATGTTTATGTTGTTTTCTTTCATATTCGTTTGTGTTTCTATAAGGGTTGCTAGGGTAAAGTGATTTATGGTGTCGGACACTTTTTGGGAGAAAGAATGACCCTCCGGCGATTGGTCGAGAACTCGTGCTAACTGGTCTTCTGCCCTTTTTTCTATGTGATTCCTTAGTTATGGTATAAAATATGAATGAGCCTCATAACCCCCCCCCCCCCACCCACCATCGGCACACAGAGTTCTGAAATAAAAAAGGAACTCTTCGGTGCCCCTGGCAGTGGTGTTGGTCTTCCTGTCCCACTTCTTCAACCTCGTTCACTGCCCTAGTAAATGCTCCCAACGTGCGCACTGAGAGAGCTTTTGGATCCAAGTGTGCCCTTAGTACCTACGTCCGACAGGCTGAGACTGTCAAACTGGTGACAAAATTTGATTATGGCAACTATAGACCTATCTCTATGCTGAGCATATTTGGCAAATTTCCAGAGAAATGGGTAAAAAAAAAAAGTTTGTCGATCCACATTGAATCATGTGAACACACTGCTTAGGTTATCTATGAATTTGGACTGTGTGCGGAACTCTCGGTCCAGTGCACTTGTAGCATTTTTAGATCTGTCAAATGCTTTTGATGTGATGAATAGTTCTAGGCTTCTTGAGCGGATAGAGGTGGCTGGAATCGTGGGAGGGCCATTAGACTGGTTCAGAAGCTATCTGCAGGATCGCTGGCAGGTTGTGATTATTGGAAGTACTTTGAGCGAGTGGTTGCCTATAAGTCGAGGCGCAATTCAGAGAAGCACTCTGGAGCCACAATTTTTTCCGTTTTATATCAATAGTTTGGCCCACCCAAGTCAGGGCTGTAGGGTTTACTTATTAGAAGTACCCTACCCTACCCTAATCATGTGTAACTGGTTGAATCATCTTCGTTTACTATTAATCCTACTAAATCCGAATTTCTTCTGATAAAAGATCTGAAGGATGTATCGTTGGATGAAGTTAACCTTAAACTTCATGGCAGTCTTTGTTTCTCCCATTCCACTTGTAACTGTCCTCAAATTGTGCGTGTAATTGTAAAAGTATCTGGGAGATAATATAAATGAGTCGCTGAATAGGAATGACCACGTACAGTATGTATACTACAAAGCTAAAAAATATACACACGTATTCCATAACATCAGGATGTTTACGCCCCTCAGAAATAAGATGATTTATCATGCGTTAGTTCAGTCTTTATTTCAGGATGGCCTTGCCGTTTGGGGTAGTTCATCCAAGACAACACTAAACAAACTTGTGATCCTACAAAAATGATTTTGAAAATAATGATACAAAAGCTTTGAAGTTTGAATTATACACCAAAACTTTAAATGATAAAAAAGCTTTGAAGTTTAAATTATACACCCTTTAAATGAAATGTATGAGACTGTAAAAATATTTTCAGTGAAACAATTACATTTAAAATGCCTTTTGCTTTACTGTGCCCCTCACGTATGGAACCCGAAGACTTTAAATCAAACACATATGAAATAGGAAATTTAACTTGTTCCGGCCCTAAGACTTTCTCTTTTCCATTCTTAAAATTATAAACGACTACCTTCTGAAAGTTACTCATATACTGCGCATGATAATCGTCGAACCTAATTGCCATTCCATTCAATAAACTTTTATTTATGTTAATAACTGTGCCAATTCAGCATCATTAGCAACCTTCTATAAACGAATCCTTCGTTCTACGAGTAGCAGCGTTTTAATGAGAGACCAGTGCTTATCACATTTGATAGCTGAATGGATAAATTTCTAATTCTAAAACAATTGCAGAATAAAACGTGGAATGAATTTAGTATGACTGGGTAAATATTAGCGATACCTAACATAACAACCTAACGTCGTCAACAAATGATCAAAACGAAATTGGTAGGCAATAAAAGACGAGATTTCAGTTGACAAGAAATACAATACTTAAATAATTATACACCAAGCCAGGTCACTGATTCGGTCGAAAACATCACTGCCGTTTATTACATATACACATTTAAACGAATTACCTATCTAATCTATATTAATAAAACCGTAAGTATGTCTGTCTGCACATTGATTAGAATCGTGAAATTTTGCGTTTCTTTTCCGTTTCATGCTATTTGTAGATGATTGGTACCAGTTTCTCAATTTTTCTCCGTCTGTCAGTCGATCTTTCTGTCCGTATGTTTGTCCGTTTTTCACGGTTACAGACGTCATTGGACAACTGATATGAGTGGTGGGAAATGTCTGTATCAGTCCAACCTAAATTACAGGCTATTTGAAGTTTTTCAAATTTGAGCCAGAGGTGGTGTTATAGGGGTGTTTTCTCAGGAGGGGTGATGAAATGGGGTATCGTGGACATCAGTAAATAAACTGGAGATGTGATTGTTGAAATATGTTCGGGTTACTACAACTTGAATCGCAGACTAGTATTTGTAATTTTCAAACGCGACATTAGGAATTTGTGGGGGGGGGGGGGGGAATATAACGGTATTAAAGACTATAAAGCTACTGTATTAATTCAAACTATCGAATGGTGAAATAGTGTTATCTTGGACATCACTAAATAAACTGGAGCTGATTGGTAAGAAATGTTTGAAACACTCTTACTTGAATCCCAGACTACTTCAAGTTTTCCAATCTAACCCATAGAGGGTGTTTTGGGGAATACGCTTAGGGGGGGGGGGGTGAAAATTTCAATTATTGTTCGGCTTAAACTTTAGACCATTTCCGCACATGCAAACATGAATTGAATGGGTATCCGGATGAAGGGCCTACGTCTCGATATCTAGATTTTACAGACGTAATAAAAGTCTGCTGGAGTGACATAGGCACTTCTTCATTTGGAAACATTAGAAATCATCTTAGATAACAACGTTATCACATTAGATAACGAAGTAATAACATTGGACAACTGATATTTTTTGAGTGGAAAGGAGGGACGGATTTTTTTTCTGAAACGTAAACCAACAAATTTTGAGGGTGGGAAAAATTTTGTTTTCTTTGTCGATTGGAATACGAGTATGTCTGTATCAGTCCAACCTAAATTACAGGCTATTTGAAGTTTTTTAAATTTGAGCCAGAGGTGGTGTTATAGGGGAGGAGGGGCCTATTTTTTGAGTGAGGAATGGAATAAAAATACACTGCCAAGGATATGGCACGGAAGCTTCCTCGTGGCCTTTACATATATCACCTTTAAATTTTCAGAAATAACCGGTTCACCATCATCAAGACGATTACGGCATGCGCAGAGCGTACCACTGATTCAATCATAATAAAGCTATAAGGGGCCATTTAAGGCTAAACCCACACTATTCCTGAAAATTTCATTGAAATCCATTCGAAATTGTGGAAGTTATGGCTGACGCAAGGAAATATAAACAGACGAACGCTCACGTAAGCGCACAGCGTACCGCTGATTCAATCATGATAAATATCGTAAGGGACCTTCGCCGCATCATCCCTGAAAATCTTACCAAAATCTCTTCACCATTGACGTACTGATGAGAGTTACAGGAAAATCACGTTCGCGCATGCCCAGGGCGTAATTCAATCATGATGCAACTAATAGTGAACCATCTAGGGCTAAACCCACACTTTTCTTGTAAATTTCATTAAAATCCAATCGAAATCGTGGAAGTTATGGATGTGGCACTGAAGTCTGGAAGACAGATTGACAGACACGAAACCAAATTTGTTCAGGAGGGCATATGAAACTGCGAGTGGAAATTTTGATTTTGGAGCACACAAATTTTTTTCATTGCGCAAGAAGTGAAAACAAAGCTTCAGGAAGCAAAAGACCACATGGAAATCCGTATCAGAACTGAAATCTAATCTGTGAGAAAAGGTCTATCAAGTTAGGTTGGCAAGAAAGTTTTCCCGCATCTTGTAAAACAGTCGTATAGTGTCAGTTGGAGACAAAATGTGAAACTTCCTACCCTTCTAAAGGTTCAACTATTGAAATTTACAATTAACTTTATATGTTGAATTTATGATACTGTCATCGACAAAAAAAGTACCAGCATTACTTTAAAATGTATGCTTTTATAAGCTATTACGGACAATTCCTAACATTGGGAATGGTTTCAACCATCTGTCTTTGACAACGAATACCTGTTCGCGCAAGCATGTAACCATCTGATGGTTCGACAATCACATAAAGAGGACCACGAACCGTATAATCAGTAAAATCTCCAAATTTCATCAAATAATTTATAAATCATCATTAAATAATATCTCATCAAAATCATCATAAAATCAATAATCTTTCTGTCCGTATGTTTGTCCGTTTTTCACGGTTACAGACGTCATTGGACAACTGATATGAGTGGTGGGAAATGTCTGTATCAGTCCAACCTAAATTACAGGCTATTTGAAGTTTTTTAAATTTGAGCCAGAGGTGGTGTTATAGGGGAGGAGGGGGATGAAATGGGGTATCGTGGACATCAGTAAATAAACTGGAGATGTGATTGTTGAAATATGTTCGGGTTACTACAACTTGAATCGCAGACTAGTATTTGTAATTTTCAAACGCGACATTAGGAATTTGTGGGGGGGGGGGGGGGTGGAGGTGAAATAGTGTTATCTTGGACATCACTAAATAAACTGGAGCTGATTGGTAAGAAATGTTTGAAACACTCTTACTTGAATCTCAGACTACTTCAAGTTTTCCAATCTAACCCATAGGGGGTGTTTTGGGGGAGGGGGGGGGGGGAGGGGGTATCATGGAAATCACTGAATAAAATGAGGACCTGATTGATTAAATATGTTTGAATTAAACTAGCTCATATCACAGGTTACCTTAAAATTTTCAGATCAAGGGGTGTTTTCTTAGAGGAGGGAGATGGATGGGCGTGAAATGAGGTACGAGTAACTTGGAAATCTCTGGATAAACGTAGGACCTGATTGTTTAAAATGTTCGGATAACACTAAAAAGCCACAGCCTACTTAGAAATTTTCAATTCCGACGCATAGGGATGTTTTTGGGGGAGGGGGTTTGGAAAGGAGTATCCTTGACATCAAAGAACAAACTGGGGATCTGAATGGAGGGGGGAGGGGACGGAAGGAATAATTTGGCCATCACCGAACGAAATGGTGATCTGATGTTCGGTCAAATGAAATTGGATTAGTCTGAACGTTCTTTTGGCTTACCTGTCAAGAATATTTTTAATCTGAAATATGGGGGGTGTTTGTGGAGAGGGAGTGGGGGTTGATCTTAGTAGTTTGGTCCTAATAGGTAATTTATAAGTAAGTACTTTCAAGTAAGGACTTTTTTGAATCAGATCCATAGGTGTGTCCCAAAATGTGATGGGTGAGGGGGGGGGGGGGGGGGGGGGGGTTGCGTATATTCAAGTCAACCTGTGCAACGCACGGGTGAACCAGTTAGTTTAGGAATCAATTAAATCACTCATAATCACCAAATTAGGAATAAATCAAATCACTAATAATCACTAATTTAGTACAAGGTATTCAAACAGAAAGCTCGCTCATATCATGGATCTGATACATCAGAAATGTGAACAGAGGTCATACATACCACAACACCTCGGTAAACAGAAAAACCAACAAGTACGGTAGATACTGAACTGGGTAAACAACCAACTTGCTATCAGTTCGCTTACTGGGACTATGAATATTTCGTGCTAACGAGCGATTAGTGAACCACTGATAGCTTGGTCATCAACAGAACAGTAATATAAAGTGGATAGTATCTTATAAATTATTTCTAAATATTATGTACTGAGCAAAAGAGAATTACGGGACAATGACGTTTCAGAACAAGATCGAATGCATAATATTGTTTTAGTTGATATCTCATGCTGTTATGTACACTTTCAGTTGTTGTAAACAGGGTAAAGGAAATACAACTTATTTATCAAGTTAATTTATTGAGTTTATAGGTTTACATTAAATTTATTATTAAGTTCATTTATTAATTATTTATTATGGTGCCTAACTTATACATATTTCACATCGCAAACCACTATAAATATCGGAGCTATAGGACGGGATAGGATACTGATCACAGGAAACCACAAAGGGATCAAGAATTTAATTACTGGTTGTTTGTTCCGTCAATAAATAAGCGATAGCTTCAATTTCAATATTCTCACAAGCTGCTGATCAATATATTCAACAGGTTACTTCTACAAGGCTAAGTATATTACGCTTTTTGCGTCTTAATCAAAAACCCCTCAATTATTCGAATCATAGTTATTTCAATTAAAAGCTTATTTAAATTTGGCTCAAAAAAGACTATTATGTTGTACACAAAGTGTTGGTTAAACCTAAAAGTTTATGATCCCTTGCCATTCTGAAACCATTAAGACTAGACAGAGGAGTGTTTCTACACTGCCCTTCAACAATGCGCACTAGTGTACGAATGCGAATGCCACTCATTTTGACGTTACTGAGGGAAGAGCCAAGGGAAAAATATTCCAAGTGAAATAGAAGAGAGTGCTGACAGGAAGCGCGTTGTTCGACCAGTAAAGCTGGCGAACTTATTCATACTGGCACACATTCGATCCAACCGACGGGGAGCGAGGAGACCATCAAGATAACATTCCCTCTAGTAGTGCGATAGGTTAGCATAACATGATTAGCATATACATACAGAAATATAGGTCACACGAATTCAGGATTTAAGGAAGTTTATGTTTGGTTTATGGTTCATGGTTGAAGCTGTTGCTAATAACGATGTTGTGATGATCTATGAAACGTTTAAATAGACATTTATTATGGAAATATCCCTCAACTGGACTTTTGAACGACATTGAGGAACACAACTTTTGAGAAATAGATTCTTAAATATTCAACATTAACAACATTTCAACATTTTAACATTGAGGAACACAAATTTTGAGAAATAGATTCTTATATATTCAACATTAACAAACAACCCTAGCCCGCACATTCCCTGAAAATTTCGTCTAGATCGGAGAGAAACTGTGAAAAATAAGCTGGTTACAAGGATTTCATATTGGCGCCTACGCAGTAGCTATTAATGATTCAATCATGTTGAAATTGATATAAAATGTTCAAATTGTCATTTGAGCGAGATCGGACGACTAGGGCATGAGAAAATGATGCTTGGCAGAATTGCAGTTGCTTGCAGTTTACGCATGCACAGAGAACGATGAAACTGATAGGAGACCATCTAACCCCTAGCCCGCACATCCTCTGAAAATTTCATCCAAATCGGATGAAAACTGTGGAAAATGAGCTTGTTACAAGGATTTCCGGACACACGACAGACACCGACACACATAGAACCAAAGTTGTTCAGAATGGTCTAAAACGTAAAATGCGAATGGAAATTTAGATTTTGGGGACCTAAAAATTTTTTTCTCCCGAAAGTGAAAACAATGCTTCCGCTACCTTTAGGTAGACTCGGAAGCAAAACTTATCTATCTCTCTACCTAATTATGAAAAATGCACGACCATTTCTTTTAAAAAGGGGGATGTCAGAGTGTGATTAAACAATAAGATAGACGGTGAAAAGATGGAACATTACAATGAACATCAATGAGATCGGAATCATTTCTTGGTTTAATTTATATCGCCTTCCACCACCCCCTCACAAATTTCACTTATACCACTCGAATAATATTGTATCAAACCTCCAGATTCTCAGAAAGTCAATCTCAAGATTCTGAGAAATCTTGGGCCACCCTAATTGGAATCAAACGGTTCGGCTGTTGACAAACGATGAAGACACCTTTCAGATCAATCAATACTTTTCTTGGAAGTGACAATGATCGTAATGCGATGGCTCTCTCGATTTACAAATCATCATTTTTGCCAACAGACACATATTTCATTTTAAAAATTTCAGAATGAAATGAACTACACTGGTCAGTACCCGGTTGATATAATACACGATTCAACGCCTAAAGGATGACACTAAAGTAATTCCTTCTTTTTCTTAGCGAGTGAGTGCTAACTGATAGCTTCACTACCTACCTATTTACCTGTCATCAAGTCGACAGTAATTCATTATGGCGTTCAATGTTTATTAGTCGTACCTGAATATTATGGAGATTATCTTTTATCGAAAAAAAAAAAGTTTCTTCTTGCGTCTTGTTCTTAACTTGAATGTAGTAATCTATATATTTAAAACATGGCGCAGGCAGTAATAGCTTGATTCAATTCAAAGTAATCGGTTAATTTTCCGAATCGTACGCTTCCCAAAATATCAATTTCAAGTAATGACGACTACCTAGACTCATACTTTGGGGGGGTCCGGGTGGAGGAAGACAATCCTGGAGGTTCTTCTACCAGGAAAGAATATTCTAGCTTTAACTCACAGGTTAAACTGCCAGACCCATTCGCGTTTAAACCTGTTGATTTGCCATCCTGGATAAAACGATTCTGCAGGTATAGAACCATTAGTAACTTAGATAAGGCAACTGATTCAAAACAAGTAGATGTTTTAATTTATGACATGGGCGATAGGGCAGAAGAAATACTAGATTATTTCCACCTACAATCCAAACATGACTTATGAAAAATATTAAGAAAATTTGAAGACAACTTTCTTCCAAAGAAAAATATTATTTATGAAGCTGCCCGATTCCTACGTCGACGACAAGAGCCAGCTGAGGATTTTAATACTGATTTATACACCTATATATTTGTACATCCAAGCCAAAACTTGTGAATCGGGGAAGTTAGAAGATGAAATGATATTAATGGGCCCTATAATAGAGATGTGAGACCAACCATTGAGTGATAGGCTTCAATTAGAGAGTTCCCTCACCCTCGAAAAAGCAATCACTGCCATGAGGAATACTGAGGAGTTATTCCGTCAAAAACAAGAGTTAGGAGATACTGGGCATGATGTCGATGTGGTCAAGGAACCTTCAATTAGAAACGTAAACCGTGCTGTTTACCAAAACACGCAGCCATTTCAAGGAAACTCTACTTCCTTTTCCCAACTAACTAATTTTTCAAGAAAATGTGTTTGGTGAGGCTCTTCGCCTTCACACTTGTGTCCTGCCAAAAACAATGTCTGCAAAATTTGTCAAAAAACAGGACACTTCGCTAATGCATGTCCTTCAACGAACAAAGTCCGGGAAATAGATTTAGAGAGTTGTTCAGGTTCAGAAAAATGTAATCGTAACTTTGCTGAATGTTTCGAAGGAGTGCAATTTGTCGGACAACTTAATGAAGGTAAATCACCATCATCCAATAACGGTCCATGGCTAATCAGATTAGGATTTAACGAATCTGATAACATCACGTTCAAAATAGACAGAGGAGCGGATTTTTCAGTTCTTCCTTCAACGATAAAACGTAATAAAAAACTAAAACTATCCCCAACCTGTAGAGAGACAAATGAGAGGGGCAGATGGAAACCGCTCTCTATTCTAGGGACGGTTAGAGCAACCCTGTCCTATAAAGATGCATCATGCTCTGAAATCTTGTACGTTTCTGACAAATGTATCACACACTTTCTAAGCAGACCTGCAATAGAGAATTTAAACATTCTGTCTGTGATCCGTCAAATATCGTCATCAAACAGTAATAACAACAACAATAAAATGGATAACAGAATTCCCTCGGTTATTTTCTAGGCTAGGTCGAATTAAACAACCTTATATCATCGAACTGAAAGATAAGATCGAACCATATACAATCTGCACCCCACGTAGAATACCAATACCACTTTTGGAGAAGACAAAGCTAGAAATTGTGAACATGGTTAAAACAGACGTTATAGCACCAGTGGACCACACAACTGATTGGTGCTCTCACGGTAGTAGTTCCAAAGAAAAACAACGATGTCAGAATATGTGTTCATTTGACTAGGTTAAATGAAAGCGTGAAACGCCGTTTTTACCCTTTACCTCAAGTTGAAATCTCAATGGCACAAATTTCCGAAGCCTCCGTTATCTCAAAACTTGATGCAAACCATGGATTTTGGCAGGTACTTCTGAACCCTAAGTGACAAGACCTCACAACATTTTTAGCCCCGTTTGGCAGGTTTCATTTCCTTTTTTTACTTTTCGGGATCACGCCAGCCCATGAGGAAGGTCAAGATAGAGTCAACAATATCCTCAAAGGCCAGCAAAACGCCATCAAGCGGAGTTTTGCCAGACGAAGATAAAATTAAAGCCATCAAAAATCTTAAACCGCCTACAGACGTTAAATCGGTACAACGTTTTCTTGGTATGGTAAATTTTGTTGGAAAAAATATCACTAATCGCAGTACCATCCTAAAATCAATCAGTGACCTGTTGAGTAATAAAAACGAATTCATCAGGGGACTGTTGCAACATTTGGCATTTGAAAAAGTAAAACGATGTTGGTATCTGCTCCACAGCTTGCTTTCTATGATGTGAATCTTCCTACTAGAATGTCTGTTGGTGCTTCGAAATTTGGTATAAGAGGAGTCCTTTCACAGAAACAGAGAGACTGCAGATGGAAACCTGTGAATTAAATATCTCGAATAATAACAGAAACCGAACAAAATTACTCCAATTTCGAGAAGGAAGGCTTACCAGTGGCTTGGCGCTGCGATAAACTCAAAGAGTACATTATAGGCAAGAAAATCGAAATCGAAACTAACCACAAACCACTCTTGAAACTCTTTACCACAAAGCATTGGATGATTTGACTCCTCGTCTCCAACTTCTGAGACTTTGAATGATGTTATTCCTATGCCATTCCACTCCAGGAAAACCATTAGCTCCAGCAGATTGCATGTCAAGAAGTCCCATTGACTCAACGGAAAATTACGACATCCATGATGATATTTATGCTTTCGTTCGCCTAGTAGTTTTGTCGATCAATACATGACCAAAATATCCATAGAATCACTGAAGCTCAACGCTCGGATCCTACATGCCAACTTCTACGACAGTATACCCTTCAAAGTTGGTCAGAAGGAACGGATGTCACACCTGATACTCTTCCATTTTTTTGCTGTAGAAGAAGAAATAACAATTAGGCATGACATGTTAATGAGTGGTCATAGGTTAATCATACCAAAGTGCCTGAGACAGAAAATTCTTCATCGAACCCACGTTGGTCATTAGGGAGCAACCAAATGCCGTTTACGAGCCCAACATAGCCTTTGGTGGCCTGGAATCTCTTCGGATATTGCGAAATTGGTATCATCACGTCCGACATGCATACAACATAGAAACAACAGGCATGAACCACTGATCCCTAGTGAATGCCCGTTTAGACCTTGGGAAAAAGCAGCAATGGACCTCATCAAAGTGGAAGGAAAATGATTCATCACAATAACAGATCAATTTTCAAGATATTTCAAAATAGCTCTTTTAAGAAATCTGTCGTCTTCCAAAGTCATAGAGAAATGCAAATCAACATTTTCTCGGCATGGAATCCCAGAAGTTTTATACTCTCACTGCGGAACACATTTTGGAATTTCAAATGATTCTGATTTTAAAAAATTCCCAGAAGCTTACTTTTTCATAAGTAGTAGTCCAAGTAGTCCATACTTTCACCAAAGCAATGGTTCGGCAGGAGCAGCTGTGAAGATTGCAAAGACCATTTTGAAGAAAAATTCTTCTGACCCATACCTGGCTCTTCGTTCATACAGAAACTCACCTCTTTCGAATGGATTTAGTACTACCCAATTACTGATGGGACCTGCCAACCCTTCCGCAACACCTCAACTGTAAACCGGACTTATCTAGGCTTCAAGTAAAAGAGGCCACTTACAGAAAAAAATATAAGAAGAATTGCGATTGCCGGCATCGAGTACAACCACTCAAACCGCTAAACACTGGGTCAACTGTATGGATTACGGACATGCAGCGCAAAGGAGAAATTCTGAATCAGGCTGACTGCCCCAGATGTTACTATGTGAAAACTAATAGAGGCACCGTGGTACGTCGGAATCGCTTCCATCTAAATCCTTAGACACCGACTACCAGTATGGTACAACAACACCACCAAATTACTCCAATGAATAATGATGAGATGTCTAGGAGTTTGGATGAGAATTATCAAAGCTCGGAACACCCTACAGAAGATCCACGAATAGTTTCTGAAAATTCGCAAGTCCTACCACCCACAGTAAACACTTTCAGAACTTCAAGGTATGGACGTCCGATTAGAGCACCTGAAAGACTTGACCTTTAAAGAGGGGATGTTCTGATAGCTTCATTACCTATTTACCTGTCATTAGGCCGACAGTAATTAATTATGGCGTTCAAAGTTTATTAGTCGTACCCAAATTTTATGGATATTATCTTTTATCTTGCGTCTTGCTCTTAACTTGAATGTAGTAATCTATAACATTTAAAACAAATTGTTTTTCCACAATGTTGTTTTCCATCCCATTTCGCTCCCTTAGCTTTGATGGTAGAGAAGATTTGTAAACATGCCAGATGTTGAAAAATTTGTTGTTATCCAAAATCAATGTTGTGACAGAACAATATTTTGGTTTTGAGTCTTCTCTATCTGATTGTCGGTAAGACTTCAGTCAATTTTTCGTCCCGAACAGAAAAAGTCCGGTTTTCATGGAGTTTCCCGTTTTTAAGGATCGTGAATCAGTGTCACTGTGGGAATGTATATTTGAGAGAAGAAGTTGATGATAGATAAGGAGTTGAAGAAAAGTTGATGATGGCGTTGGAGATATATGGTCCGAACAGTTTGGTAGAAGAGTTTCTCAACTATGGAATAATCCCCACTAGCCTCATTCAGAACTATCAAGTAATGTGATGGTAGAAGAACTTGTAAGAAACCGTAAATCATGCATTTAGTATAAATGCTCATTTTAATTACTTGAATCACAACCTCTTTTTTATTTTTATCCCACACCAGATTGAAGGGTAAGACTTGCCAACATTAAAGTGGGGCGATTTCGGAATAATTTGGAAGTTTGTTATTATTTGTCCAATGTCTGAAAAATATAATGTACGTAGCCCAAGCCCATTTCATGAAAAATAAATCGTCATGATGATTTGAAAAAGTAATTACTGCTTCACAAACATTGTACCTGCATTGTATGGCCCAATTTAACTTATAAGTAAGCAAGCGGTACCGATGTGATCAAGCCTGAACGATGATAGCGAGTTCCGTTTTTTTATTACGGATCTCATGGGTTGACTGTTTACCCTGCCGTTGAAACTAAAATGTAAAAGAAGGTGAATCAAAGGATTGACTAGGTTCAGTTGATTCCTAGTGTGGTCGTGAATAAGTTAGGGGATCAAAGTTATAGAATTCTAAACTCAAACAGCCATTACCGACCTCCCTCCTTGATCGAATCCACGGCCAGTAGCAGTACATAAACTTCCAGAGCCCAATACACTACCTGATCTTCAATCGATGATAGGTTTTGTCAACAGCTTTAAATGGTTACAGTCAAGGCCCTACAACTGCATGTGGATCTCAGTCGTCGCCCAATGCAAATTGAACAGAGCATTGGCGGACATATTAGGGTCAACTTCCCGCGCCCTTTTTGAATTATAAGGCTAGCTAGTGTATACTACTATGTAGAGAGTTTCTGATATTTGTTATCTGATATTTACACATTACATTTAGGCCTCATGTTAATTTCAGTTAATTGGTTCCGGAACGAAAGTTACGATCTGATTTCCAGTTATCTGATCTTGTTGATGAAGAAAACAATAAATTACTCTCATATTCCTGCAAATGAGATGAGTTTTACATGGTTTTGGAAATGTACAATAATTATTATTATATTGCAATAAGCTTTCCAGTTCTACCTTTTAGGACGTCCCTCTGAAGCTATGTCTTACAGGCAAGGCTTCGTTAATAAGAGGAACGTCTATTGGAATTGATCCAGGGGGGTAGGGAACAACCAAAGCATGAGAAAAAAAAAAATTGATAGGGTAGAGTACACAAATGGAAGTAAGTACCTAATTATAAAACTCGTAAACGAGTTCCACTATCCGCTTTACAAGCAGATACCATGTTACATGGATAGGTCTTTGATTGGGGATTTCATAACGGATGTCCTCGAGTTGTCCTCGACTGTTGTCAAGAGGATGAAAATGTTTCCTATGGAGTGCAGTAAATGATGCTATTGCTTTACGTTAAGAATATTGTAACCGGATTATTAAAATTGTTTATAGTCCAATCAACTTAGTTTTGGAATGTAGCCAGGTACGTAAGGAGGGGGAAATTGGTAGCTTGAGATGTGAACATTTATCACATAAATCAAGCGCTTTCCAACGAGTGGCGAACGATTTTTGTGCGATGAAAACTGCGGAAGTTCCATTCCCCTAGCAACGGCTGGGTTGTACGTGAAAAACTCTGAAATTGTGACACAAATTTTGCGTGACGGAAATTTTTGGTTGACCCCCCAGAGCAAAGACATATTCATGTCAAAAAGATAACCGCATACAAATCCGTTTCAGACCATTCTAAGACCGAATCCGTGAAAAAAATCATAGGTGTATGTCTGTGTGTGTGAGACAAATGTTGTCGTCTCTGCCCAGGCCACAATTCTCTACCGATATTAATGATTTTTATTTGGTTCGATTCCAATTCTAGTCTAGTTGTGCAAAAACCCTGGGAATTTCGGGTCTACAGACGTCGTTGGAGGTGGAAAGGATAATTACCGATTCTTTTATATGTGCTGCCCAAGGTACTACTCTCAACCGATTTTCGTGATTCTTATTTTGTTCCATCAAGAATTCGATATAGTTTTGGAATGTATGTCAGGAGTTTTAAATTTCATCATGCGAGGAAGTGAATGGAGGGGGTAATACTGATAAATCATGGTGTTTTAACAATTCTCCTCCGATTATCGTGATTCTCTTTTTGTTCGACTATGAATCTGATCTAGTTTTGGATCGTAAATCAGGAATTTCAAATTTCATTATGAAAAGGGGTAAATGGAGGGGGTAACAGTAATATATCATGATGTTTTAACTAATATCGTCAGATTTTTGTGATTCTTTATTGTTCAATCAAGAATTCAGTCTAGTTTTGAAAGGTAAATTAGGAGTTTCAAATTTTATTATGGAAGAGGAAGAAAGGAGGTAATGGTAATAAATCATGATGTTTTAACTATTCAAGTCAGATTTTCGAGATCATTTTTGTAATACGATTATGGTTATAAAAATATGTCAGGAGCTTCTAATTACATACTGGAAGTTTTATTGTTTGAATTTGCTGTCAGTTCGACAAGTCGTGATATTTTCATATTTCTTTCATTTTAACTCTCACCAAAATTATGTAAAAACCATTCATAGAGTCGTCCGTTTAATGCATGCATTACTTACCAATATGATTTAATGTAGTTTTGCGCAGTGGCGATATTGTACTTTTCATACCGTACTTATAATAGTTAGGGCATAAGTTAGTTAGGTATTTTGAAGTGAAAGATCCTTACATTATTCAAAAGCAATTATCTCAGAACCATTCTTCCAAAGTAACAGAAGAATCGCTCTGCATTTTAATATTAAGACAATATGTAGATAAGAGTTTTACAAAAACCACGGGTTCACCTGGATGGGGCAAGGAGTATGATTAGAGGAGCTTAACAATTGAATAAATGAATACTTTATGGCACTTTCTATGTTAATATATTATTTTCATTATTTATACAATTTTATACAAGTCTGTCAATACAATACAATTTCACTTAATAATTGCCACTTAATACAATTCAATTTCACCCAACAATTCAAATTAAACTAAGGGTACATACATCCACAATCAATATTTTAAAATCAAAGAAGAACTGCATTTGGTAACAAGAATACAATTTACAATTACTATGATAAAATACAATTTACTGGTTCATGAACAGTACTGTCTTATTGCAATGCTGCCTTACGATACAATCTTCATTGCTTACAAATAAAAGATGTTGACCCTAATATGGCCGACTACAGACCATTCAATTTGGAATGCGACACAAGCTCTGCGAGTGGGTCTAGTATAGTATTACAATGTCTTTGGTTACAGTAATAATGTTTTCCAAGAAGCTTCCTAGAAATACTTTGCACGCTTTCATTTTTAATTCTAAGAAAAATTCTATTTTGCCTACTAGCTTTTTGCCAACCAAGTTTCCCCCGTATTTCATGCTTACTATATGAGATAACTATCTCATCAAATACACCATTAAATCATACACTAGTGAACTGAAGTGAAATATAAAGAGAAAAAAGTGTATTCCTTCAAGAAAGCAGACAAAAGCAAGTATGCAATAAAGAAAACTTAAATAGACAATCTTGTACTCTGTCCTCCGCGCACGGTTACTTCTAAACAAACGCGGAGCCATTCCAGCGAAGATAAAATCAATCCTAAAAAAAAAGCGAACGAATTTCGGTCAACAAATTAATGACTTTGATGTCAGATCTGATTGATAATAACAGTCTAGCCAGGAAGGAGAATTTGGCTGATCAATTCTGAAATTTAATACCCCTTGAAAAAGAAAATAAAGATCTGCATCAGAAAGTGGATAACCTTAATGTTTGTTTGAATGCTTACGAAGGGAATACAAGAAAGAAAAACTTATTTCTTGATGGAATTGAACATTCAGGCCCGAATCGGATCGCAGTTCTTGAAGGAGTGATTTCATTAAACAAGTCCTATGAGTTGAACAAGACGTTCTTATTACCTGTGCCTTCCCGCTTGTTAGGCGAGGGTTGAGAAGGAGGCCGAGGAGGATTGATAGGAGGAGGTGGGGTTTGTCAGAGGAGACGATGTAAATTTGTTGATGAGCAAAGTGGGAGCGTTAAAGGGCACCTCCTTTTTTGTACACCGTAATTACACCCAGGAGGAAAGGTTTCAACGTAGTAGGCTCTCTAGTATCAGGAAGGAAATCTTGAAACACAAAAAAGAAGCAATGACTTCCTTCAGGAGAGAATCCTTAATTGTCAACGATATTGCCTATGTATGGAGTCTCGAGAGATAATTCATGACAGCCAAAGGGGAGGATGGAATTGGGGTACTGAAGGAAAACATTGATTTGGACCTGACAGGCTTCCTGGGTCGAATCAGCGATGCTCGGATCGAAGGGGGACCTGGCGCGCGTATGGAATGAGGAATCGAGGAGGGATCTGGGAAAGCAGAAATGCTCAGAAATGGAGATGTTAAATGCATGGTTTATAATATAAGTGTACTGAAGAATAAGTTGGAGGGTGGCTACTTTTTCAATTATGTTTTGTCTTTTGATTTGTTTGTATTGCTGGAAACTCTTGTGATAATGGAAACTATGAAATTCAAAAATAAATTTATTGGTTACAATCTTATGCGTAACCCTGCAAAGAGAGACTCAAAGTTTGGAAGGGCGTATGGAGGCCGCCTTTATGAAACTTTTAAGAGAACTACAGGGCATTTTTGAAATTATCTGGAGGTAAATAGAATCACAGATATCCAATTCGTGATGATATGAGTCTAACAATTGTACCGATCTACTTAAGGGATGCGACTTGGCTAGATGATTATAATAGACTAGCAAATTTACTCACAAACAAGAATGAACACAATTTCTTGGTGGTCGGTGATGTCAATGCCAGAATCGGGCGGGACAAGGACCTGGGGGCTGGACTTTCAGATTTTTTGGTCCCATACAAGACACACAGAAACTCAGGGGACATCATCTGTAACGGAAGAGGGAAGAAAATATTGTATTTATGCGATTTTGTGGGTCTGGTGGTCTTGAACGGGAGAACCCCTGGAGAACTTACTTACCCCTTGACCCCGCCAGGGGGGATTCGCCCCACTGGACCCCCGGTAACTTTCCGCCTTGAGCCTTCGGCTAAAAAGCTAAAACATCGAAAATGCTTTCTTCGCGCTAATTCGTAAACAAATGAATTTAAAACTACGACATAATGTTTTACTAATCGAAATTAGAACAGAGTAGGTACCTAAGTAGATAATTTTCTGTTGTGGTGCGCGTCTATCATTACTATTACCAAAATTAACTTCTTAACCAAGTGACAACAGAACAAGCGGCATTGTTTACTATATCCATTTATAACATAAATAAATATAAAACTACGACATGATAAGAAGAACAAGTACGAAATAAATGTGTGATAAATCGAGAGCTTTCCAACGAGTGGAGAACGATTTTTGTCTGGTGAAAAATAAAGAAGTTTCATTTCCCCAGCAACGGCTTGGTTGTACGTGAAAATCATGAGAAAAAATTTCGTGACACATCCGCGTAACGTTTTTCGCTAGGCTACAACATGCTTCGTGACGCATACGCGTAACGTTTTTCGCTAGTTAGTCCAAGGCTAAAGCATGTTCCATGCTAAAAAGTCGACAAGAAGTCGAAAAATAGTTGTTTAAGAAAAAATAGTGTTTTACGATCCACACACCTCTAATCAGTTTCTATTTTGAGGGGTGTCCTCCTTTGGAGGTGCAGCTCAAATCGTTTTCCTTGTGCCTCTCAAACATAAGGTTCTAAAGGAAGGAGCAAGAAGTCGTAAATGGCAGACAAAACATCTTTCCCCACCTACCCTGACACGAGTCTCAAGCCCAGGTTCATGAAAAACGTACCCTCTCTCAGACCACACACGTCTAATCTTATTGAGGTGTGCCTCAAAGGCCTGAAGGTGCAGACAAAGCACCCTTCCTCACCGGTCCAAAGACCGGAAGGGGGATTGTCTTATAATCTCAGAAACAATGGCGCAACTTTGATGAACGTGAACCTAACTCTCTCACTAAAAAACATTCACTTCTCCAAACTTCAGGTGAGATCTGAATTTTGATTTGGTGAAACGAGTCATTTTGCCTAGCCTCATTTTTTTTTTTTTTCAAGCACTTCCCTCTGGATTCTAGAGCCAGGTCATATAGACAAGCAGTATTAATTGAAGATAATCGTATCGCACAAGGAAACAATTGAAAACGAAAAACACGTGTTAATTATAACCTTTTATTGGTTTCGACAATGGTTGTGTCTTATCTCGTCTTCGGGAATTTACAGCTCGTAATAAATTCAATATACATTTTGGTTGATAATACAGTCGACTGGAAGAAGGAGAAATGAGTGGGAAATGCGATAATGAGCTAAGGTGATCCTAATTAGCTAACAATATGCATTTAAGACGACTCATCGTGAGAGGATCGGTCAAGACTGGGAAAGTTTCACTCAGTCTAGTCGGTATCCCTTCCCTTGAACCCAAGTAGTTATTGTCGTCTATTGATGTAGGTGACCAACAGTCAAAGGGGTGGGAGAAAACCCAAGCATGAGAAACAAATAACCGACCGAATACAAATCCGATTCAGACCAATCCAAGATCAAATCCGTGAAGAAACATAGGTGTATGGGTGTGTGTGTGTGTGTGTGTGTGTGTGTGTGTGTGTGTGTTGTGTTGTGTGTGTGTGTGTGTGTGTGCTGGGATAGGGTAAATGTTGGTGTTTTTATCTCTTTGGAGCTCGTTCATATCCCTACCTAAATCAAGGTCATACGTCCCCGTCGTGCGACCCGGGCAACCTCAAGGTGAACAGGGGTTGCAAAATGACCCACTGGCGATTAGGGGGAAGACTCGTGTTATCGTTATCGGGTCTCCCGACCCTTCTTTCCACGTCTCCCAGTCATGAATACAAACAACGATGAGCCTCATAACCCCTGCCGGCCCTTTGGTACACGGGGTTCTAGGGGAGGCGCTCGGGGGCGCTTCAGGCAGGGGCGTTGGCCTCCCTCTCCTTCTTCTTCATCCCCGTCTTCCTATCCTTCTTTCCCCTTATCCTAATGCCCCAGGAGATGCCCACTGTGAGAGAGCCTTCAGTTCCAAGCGTGGCCTCTGCGCCCAAATTTCATTAATACTTGCTAAAATCTCTATAAAAACTGCAAAAAATCCGAAATATTTTTTGAATCGCCGAAACTTATTTATAGTTTTTATTCAACAATTTCTTTCTACTGAAATTGCTCAAATTTGAATACCATTTATCATATTAAAATACGATAGATAATCCAAGAAAATTCGCTCATACGATCATGCTGCATGACTAAAACTTTTTCTTTTCTTGAAATAAGTTTACCCTCTCGTGTTTTGAACATTGCCTTCCTATGAAAAGTCAGTTTTTTATTGATTGAACGGAGTACCTTTCGTGAGACTAGTGATTTTTCTTGTGAAGATAAAACGATTTTCTTATTCAAGACACGTTAGATCCTCTGCGCCTTTAATTCGTCCAGGGGTTTTTTTTTTAAAGAGAACCAATTTAGAGTTTACTCATTTCAGAAACTTCTTTGAGACTTGTGATATTTCTACCCAAGAATTTAGACAATTTTTCTGAGTAAGACACCTTATGTAATTACCGTTTTTCAATCTATAAGCTGCATGTTTATCAAGCTCCATATTTATAGGCTTTAGGTAATTTTGCTCAATATTTTTAGATGAATACATATTTATTGACGTTTTAACAAGTTGAGTGCCACAGCTGTCCGCTCTCAACTAAAAAAAAAAAAAAAAAAAAAAATGTCCTCAGATGCCAAGCGTGCTTTTTTATTTTTTTCGCTTCAGAAGACCTTGCTTTTGATGGTAAAAGAGTTATTTAGTGGTATTTCACCTATTTTCATTGAAAAAACCGCTTGTATACGTGTGATACACGTGGCCTGTGAGTGACGATTTGGGACTTCAAGTGGTGGAACAGAAAATTGTGTATCACTCTGATACACCCCTATTCGAACTTCTTGACGATTTTCCCCACTGGTATTTTCCATAAAAATTATTTTCCATCAAAATCATTTTCCCCCACTGGTATTTTTCATAAAAGAGTTATTTTAGTGGTATTACACCCATTTCATTGAAAAAACCGCGTGTATACGTGTGATACACGTGGCCTGTGAGCGGCGATTTGGGACTTCAAGTGGTGGAACAGAAAATTGAGTACCACTCTGATAGATCCCTATTCGAACTTCTTGACGATTTTCCCCACGCCTGTATACGTGAGTAAACAAAAAACACTATTGCGTTGCTACCGAAAACTAGTAGGAAAATGAAGTGCCAGATAGCTGAAATGATAAAAGTGACATCTGACAAAAACTTATTCTTTTTCCGTTTGTACCGAATGTGTCTCGACCAATTTGTTGTGGCCAACACTGTTCCACCTTTCCGAAGGGTATCTCAAGGTCAAAGAAGAAGAGAGAAACGCCTTAAGTGTGAATCTGGGAGATACACGAGCTTTTGAAGCGAACCAGAATTGTGTATCACCCAGATACACCTGGCACGCTGGGACAGTTAATGGTGTGTATCGCACAGATACACATGGCACTCAACTTGTTAAAAATAAAGAACAAAGTGGAGAAGATTGAAAACCTTTCATTTTCCCGAGTATATTGATCCAATATTGATAAGGATTTGTTTCCTTGATTTTTAATATTTTCTAAAACGTAGCTTTCTGAACCGATTGGTCTTCACCAGTGGTGTGTAGAAGATAATGCGCATTTTAGGTTAAAATTTAATGATTGACCCTATTCACACCACCCTGTGTACCAATCGGGTCAGGGCGTTTATGCCATGACAACGTTCTTCAGTAGAAAGTAGATTTATTTTCGTAATAAGTAGTGTAAACATTGGGACACGACAAAAAGAAAGGCTTGGAATCAAGTCGATATCTTACATGGTTGAAGATCAACTACAGCTGTTGAAAATCAAAATGTGACCCTAGTCACCCCCACTTTACGTAACGAAAATGTGTAGCAACAACTTACTGATGATTTCCGCTTACAACCGAGTCGTTGCTAGAAAAATGGCACTTCGTCATTTTTCATCCCACAAAATTCGTAGACCATTCGTTCGAAAGCTTTCGATTTATCCAACCATATTATGTTAACTATTGAGAAGTGCGTGATCAACAAGCTGAGTCATGAGCATGGTTATATGAATAGTTGTTCACACACAGGTGATAATTCTCAATATGTGAACAAATTGTGAACATGATTGTAACCGCTTGTTAATTTCTGATAATTCATATATTCTTCACAGAGGGTAAGTCAGAGGGTTCACACTTGTGATCATATTCAGAGCGACAGGCTTAACCCCCAAGATCAAAGACCCAATTGCAATTCTGTGAGATACTTGACCTATTAGCTGAATAATTGATTCTGTCGACACAGACACCGAAGTCATATCATTAGTTTAGAAGATGAAAAAAATGTGTAAAATGTTAACTGCTACTTCGGTGGTCATACTACATGCGCAAATGATAAAATTCGATTATTTAATTTTGAATTTTGGTAATTTCCTCAAACCTCTATTTCAAGGTTAGATATCATCTGGAAGGATAAAATATACGTACCTACTTACTATAAATTATATATTTATGAAGAAGTGTTAAATTCTAGGGTTCAATACTGAAATGAACTTCCTTGTACAAATGGTTTAAGTTTGAACAGTTTTATAGGCATATATTTTAAAACTACATACCTCAAAAGAATTAAGTGATCACTTTTCCTCGTAGATCTCCACTACGTCTTTGACGTCTACAAGTAAAAGTGATCCCTTAATTCTTTTGAGGTGTGTAGTTCTATAAATTTTTTTATTAAATCCTATGGTCGACTCAAATTTATTAGTATTGAACCCGAAGTATGCTGTTACTGTGTTAGAATTCCCACTAATCATGTACAACAGAAAAAAACAGCACAGAGCAGAGGTGGCTTCTGCCCTGAAACTAAAGGGGTACCCAGAGGGGGTTGTCGCGAAGGGGACGGAAGAGGGTGCTTTTCTCTGCCAAATAGAAATTTCAACCATTTGCAAATGGGATAAATCTTGGTAATTTCCTCATTTAAAAAATAAAAACGATAGGTACTAAATACGTAAAATAGACACGAAAAATGATCTCTAGTGGAAAAAAAAAAAAAAATTCTGAAATACTTAGTTATCAAAGGAGTAAGCCAAAGAAATGCACCTTATTGCAACAGCCAATCTCTATTTTTATTCTATGTTTTATTTTTAATGTCTGCTAGCAGTCCTGTAGTGAAGGCAAGGAGCGGCCAATAACGGGGAAAACACACTTTTCATAATTCATTATTGCGAACTGCACTAAATTTTATCCAACGTACCTACACTCATAACACTTCGAATACTTGTGAACAGGAAACAAGAAAGAAGAAAACTCATGAACGAAAACAAGAAAAATTAAGCTGTTGTTGTGACAAAGACTGGCTGTAAACAAAACGCACCTAACGTAAACGAAAACCTACAATGAGGCATTTTCTCATTTGCGCGTGTAGTATGACCACCGAAGTAGCAGTGAACATTTTACAAATTTTTTCACCTCCTAAACTAATGATATAACTTCTGTGTCTGTGTTGACATGGAACCAGAATCAATTACTCAGCTAATGGTCAAGTATCTCATCAGAATTGCAATTGGGTCTTTGATCTCGGGGGTTAAGCCTGTCGCTCTGAATATGTTCATAAGTGTGGACCCTCTGACTTACAACAAAGTTGCCTACCTTCATCCCTTTTGCCCTAAAGGAAGGATAGTGCAACGATTCATCAGTATGTACTTGACAGAAATTTATCAATTGAATATTAAAGCTGGTTCATTGTTACTGATATTCTTCATCCCAATTTTCCTTGTTTTGAGTTTCTTTATCAAAGAAGCATTTGATTAAATCTCACGATAGATTTGAAGAGATTTCACTTTTTTCCCCTTTAACACTTCTTTCCCCTTTTAAACTTGTTCCTGCAATAATAGGCATTTCGTGGGTAGACAGAATTCACGACGATGTTTGTTACTCAGTGTCTCACAAATTAGGCGAACGTAGTTAACAAAAAATTCCTATTAAATACTGTTTACCATCACGAAACCTATCTGAAAGACCGAAATTCAAAGTTAATGACGAACCTAGTGCGTATTTCAAAAAGTAATGGAATATTTGAGGATCCACTGGAAATTGGTCACCAGAGTTCTTCGTGATTAAATCTGCTCATTTGTCTTCTGTAATCTATAATCATGTTGATAACATGCCTAATTGTTATTATTTTGTTTATTGGCTGGGGGTGTACATGCGCCTATGCTCCTATCGGCGGCTGTCCCTGGTACAGAGGTGAGATGAGGTCCGACACAATCACCTCTAGCAAGTGTAGTGTTATGGACCTCACCAACTGCTGCAGACCTACACTGAATTATACGCTGAGACCACAGCTTCATCTAGTCAGTGACAGCCTTGATGGTTATATTTACCAGAGAATCTGTTGAAAGAAAATTCTTCATTTGAAAGTTGGCTTCCCTTCCAATCCGAATTCGAGCAACCATTTTGATTTTTGGGATATTATATTTTGACTCCTGCCATAGAATACTACTAATTTTATTATTTTTGCGAGCTGAGATTGATTTCATTTACATTTTCTTTCTTTCGATATCCAAGTTATAACTAATTTCTTTATCAACCCTATTGTAGGACGTTCTTCATCACTTTGTTGTCAAGCTCGGGAGCAAATGGAGGAAGGGCTCCATATGTTTTTGGTGGCCATGGTGGCGGCCTTCAGTGTATGAACTATGCGCTGGTGGAAGAGGACCCTCTTTACACATCACTCATGAACACACGACAGTACCACTCCATTGGACCTGTACAATGCAACTCCAGGTTGCGCATATACCAGCAGCATTTGCACACAATGTGACGCATTTTAAGTTGGCAAGACGAAGACTGAGCTGCATACTGGGATGATCAAACATCGATCATCTGTAGCTTGGGGTCAGATAAGACCACCAAATTTATAAAAACAATTTCTTTGTACACAAGGGGCTAATTTCAAAACAAAGAAAACTCGCTTATACGATCACGTTGCCTGACTGGAACTGTTTTATTTTCTAGTGATCTAGAATGTAAGCCAACAAATTTTGAGGGGTCATAAAGGGGTAATTTTGGAGGTTTTGAGGGTTTTTTCTGGGGGTTGATTGCAAAGGTTCATTAACCCAAATAGCTTACTTAATTTAGTCAACCGAAATCCGCTCATAAACTATGGCAATCTAATAAGCTGGAATACCTGATTACAATGAAATTTCCTTGTCAAGAGATAGAGTTTATTAAAAATTTTGTTGATGTTGACGGGCTAGTGAACAGACGTTAATTAGGTGGTTTATTTCATTCCATTAATTTTATTTTGTTTGGGTACGTCTTAGATAAATGTGCCATCCGCCAAATAGTTATCTATAATAGTTCGATAATATGCGCTGTGTTTCTATTTAATAGAGAAATGAAAATCGTTCGTTACTGAATTGATTTTTCAAACTTACCACATTTTGTTAAAAATTACATCCATCAAAACACCTGATCTTGAAGAGTCTTTATTGTTATTACTATTATTATTAAAAATAGGTAGGTAGAAACTCTATAGAGTCAAACTTATTCTCTAGCACGTTAATATTTCAATCTGTACATCACTCATAATATTCAATCTGTAAATTACGCAGCTAATTTTCTCAGCAATAAATAATATAGGTACCTTCGTATCAGATAAATCCTGATATATCTGCCCATACGTGGTAGGATAGTATCCCACCGGCTATCAATAGCGTGGGTCAGTAATTATTCAGAAAGACCTTCCTTTGGAAATATATTTTCCATACCGATCCCTGGGGGACATACAGCAGAAGAAAGGTGTTGAATAATATGAACGTAGATATGCAATTTTGATCCAATCCACAACCAAGTGATTTCAAGAAAATTAAGATTTTCTTTTTGGCTGTCCTGCACAGGCTGATGAACTATAATTTTGGAAACGTGTTTTATATTAAACAAGACTACCATTCACGATTTACTAGTATGGTAACAAATAGTTAGGATGAGTCTTAATATTTTTAGTGTGGTTCTTTTTGGATAAATAGACGAATTCCGGGTTGGATCTTTTTTACAATTTCAATGAAACGAGGAGATGTAAAAATTCAAGCACACTAACAACGTCAATAATTCAAGAACATTTTCAACATAATTTTGTACATCAACTGGACGCAATGGGGCTCCGAACTAACAAGGTCCAAGGACATGGGGGCGAAGGACCTAAGGAATATGGTGATTGACATGACATTCCTATTGTTGAAACCTTGCGTCACCCCTTTTCGCTCTTCCATTTCGTTCCCCTCACCATCAATCTCGTCAATACCGATCGTAAATGAGAATTGTATTATTAATAGATAATTAAAATAAAGAAACATTCAAACAAACAAAAAACCGACAAAACACCAAGACCAACTTGTGTCCGTCACGATTGCCCTTGTTGGCAACAAAAGAATAGCAAATAGCTAAGGTTGTTATTTACGAGCTGTACTCTATCTCGGGCTTCTCATGTAACAGCAACATACAAATAGCAAAGTATCGCGTTTTTTAGGAAATTCAACTGCCACATAAAGATACCTACTTGATATTTGGGGAATTTCTGCAAGCCTAATCACTTAGTGGTGTTCATTTATAGATATTCGTAATACCAGCTTAGAAAATCACCGAAAAAAAAAAAAAAAAAAAAAAAAAAAACACGAAATGTTAGTTTACATTATACTGTGGGATTACACTGTGCGATTCCAATCGTGTTTAGGTCAATATCCTGAAAAGGTATATTTTTTACATAACAAGGCACATTATCTCCTAAACCGTATGTACGAATGACTTAAATTTTTACAAATTTAATTAGTCTAGTCGTAGGCAACTCGAGTGTGTCATTTGTAAATTTCTAAACCCAATGTTAGTCTAAATAAAATTTAAAAAAAAAATTATATATATAATAATAATACTAAATAAATTTAGAAAAAAATGGCGGAACCTACTTTGGTCCCTCCGTAGCTATTTCCACAGCATGAGTAGTAATGTTCGAATGTTAATAACTCCATTTTCTTCCATGATAAATTCGAAAAATTGTGTACTACTCTTCTTAGAAACCTTTCAAGTACATCTTGAAGATGAGTAGTACTGGAATTTTATAGCAAAAAGGCCTTTGGGAGGAGAGCAATCCTATGAAGTTACAGCTACCTGGGTGGTTTCTTTCGATTCTTTGGGATGATATCTATGAATTATTATTAAACCCGTATGTAGTAAGCCTGTATTAGATAGCCCTTCACCGCAGAAAACTGGTCCAAAAGAATTACCTACCAAACTGAGTTTAAGGTGCGTTATCGAAATATAACTGGACGATGTCACCTACCAGAAGAAAAATCTACACTACATGCAGATATGCCTTGTTTCCCCCTGTGAAATGTGTGTTTTGTGTCTCGAGTAAAAAATGTCTCAATTAAATTAGTTAAGTCAGCTGATCAGAAAAGACGCAATCAATTCAATCGTCTCTTAGTGTCTCAGAGAGGCTCTATATCTAATTTCAACTTCCTAGGATGAAGAGGAGACAATTCAGCTCACTGAGCTGAGTAAAAATGAGCCAATCTTTTCAATCGATTCCTGATGTCACAAGGAGTCTCTCTATCAAATTTCAACTTCCTAAGGTTAACAGGAGAGAATATAGCGAACACAGCTGATCATGAAAGAGCCCATCCTTCCAATAGTCTTTTAATGTCCCGGAGAGTCTCCCTCTTGAATCTCAACTTCTTAGGATGAAAATAAGATATTTGAGCTCACTCAGCTGATCAAAAATGACCCAATAATAGCAATCGTCTTGTACCTACTTTTTTTTAAACATGCAACGGTTTTCTATTTCTATAGTGGGATTAGTATTTATCCTTGATTTTCGGATTCCATCCTGTCTCTGGAATATTGCCACAGTTATCATCGATTCTTCAATTTTCTTTATTTTTTATGTCAGACACAAGGCCGCTCCATCCCCAAAACCTAAAAGATCTTCGGCGGATCTCCATTTCTTCCTCGATCCTCGCAAACACATACTCGATGCCCGGATTACTGCTAAGGCGATTCGCACTCTCAAATATCCCTTGACGATGCTTTGAGGACGTGCCCAGAGTTCTGCCAGATGTCCAGCCAATACCCTCACAAATGATAATATCTGGGGTGCAAAATGCGCATTCACTGAGGAAACTAGCGGAGTAAAAGAAGCGTGACGTGGTTTACATGCACCTAGGTATTTTCTTTTTTTCCTCCTCCGCTGAAGTCATGACTGAGAGGACAGAGTGGGAAACATATGAGGGGGCGTCGGTGTCAACGGCAGGGACGTCAAATAACGCCATCCTCTGTGGTTCCCACACACCTCTACACGACAGATCTCCTCCCAGTACTTTAGACGATAGGCTTATTATCGTCTAGTACCTACTGCTTACAAGTACTTACTAGTCAATAGTATACCTACTATGTACCTAGTGCCTTCTTTTTACATTATTAGTTCATTATGGTTACTTATAAAATAATATTGCTAAGTAACCTAGCGTAATAAATCAGCTACAATGGCTTAGGGATAATGGGATGTGATAAAATGAGAGCATTTCGAAAAGTGGCTAACGATTTTCTTGCTATGAAAACTAAGGGAGTTCTTCGCTAGTAACGCATTGGTTGTACGTGAAAAGTATGAGGGGAAAAAAACCCGTTTTTGGCTCCTTGGAAGATTACAAATTCCTCCGAGGAATGGGATTCAAATTCGAAAAATTTACACATATGCGCGCAATTCTGATAGACAGGCCTGTCATCTTGGCCTGGATATATCGCTTTTTAAAACGTGTGTGGCAGTTCAGAAATGATGATGAAGGAAAGGCAGTTTATTATTTAGATGAAAGGTGTGTTGATACAAATCTCACTTTCAGTAAATTTTGGCAGGTAGAGGGAATGAGGGGAATTGTGAAAAGTCACAGTTCGAACAATCGACTGATAGTTGTCAGCATAGGGTGCGAGGAATGTTTTGTCCCAGAATCAACTCTAATTGTCAAAGCTAGAGCTTCATCAGGGGACCATCACGGACAGATAAATGGAGATAATTTAGAATAGTGGAATTCAACCCACCAAACGTATGCCCAGGAAGAGCAATTGTCATGGATAGCTTTTTTAGTCATGTGATTTTCTTGTAATGATGAAAGGTTGTAGTCATTCATATAACATCGTTGTGCTTCTATAGCTAGCTTCGTAACAGTTGTAATTTTACTGCTAAGTCTTGCAGATGGACTATGATTGCAATTTTATGAATGGATACCAGTGCAGTGGGTACCTGCACTATGAAAGAGTATTTACCGTAAAATTAAATTTCATTGATAAATTACAGTCATCGCCTCTTTACATTACTGTAGTGTTTATCTTACTAGTAGTGCAATTAGTTCCAGTTGTAATACAATCTAATTCACTAATAAATTCAGTTGACTCTTTTCTTGCATCTCTTGTGTGCTCTATCAGAATTTCGTGAAAAAAGATCGGTTGATATCATTGCTAAATTTATGATGAACGCTCATCCCCACTATTTAAAAACTCACCTTGTCATATTATTGAACCAAGCATATATTGTACATATTTAGGCTATTTGAATTAAGGGGGAACTGTTCATGTAGCTGGGAGTGGGGTTTTCCAGGGTTTTTTCTTTTCTTTTTTTATCTTTGACTAATGTCAAATGTGATTTTGTAATTCCTAACTCACCCCCAAGGACAGGGCGGCCCCATCGCCAAACCCTATCAAATCTTCGGAGGAGATCCATTTCTTTCGCGATCCTCTGATGCACATGGATGCTGCTCTTACTATCGCGAATCCAATTCTCATCCTCAGCCATCCTCTTATTTGCCCTTGTGGTCTGAATCATGAAAATGGATCGCATCATAATTTATTTTCAATTCAGCAAATTGTTTGCAAAATCATCCATGTTTGCAAAAGAAGAATGTTCCATATTCTAAGAAGAAAATAATCAATATTTCCGCTCGCCTTTTACTGTCTTGAAATGAAATGATTTGCAATATCCCACGCTCTCATTCAAGATTTGCCTGAGTTTGATTACACTCGGTGTCTAGTGTGAATGTGTCACTAACTTTACGGATCGATTCTTGGGGTAAGTACTAATTCCCAACAAAAAGCTCGTTCAAGAAAATTTTCGAATTCCAACCCCTTTTGCTTCCTCACTACCGAAAGCAGGGAAGCTTTTAGTTCGGGATTGAAGTCGAAAAAAATTGTGTCCTCCAAAATCAAAATTTCCACTTGCTTTTTGCGTTTCATAACTTGCTGATCAATTTTGGTTCCGTGTCTGTCTGTTTGTCTGAGATAAATCCTTGTCATGCCCAAAACTATACCAAGTTTCAGACCGATTCCGATGGAATTTTCAGGGATTGTGTGAGTTAGCTTCTAGACTGCCCCCTATAATTGGCAAAGCCGTCAAATCAGCAGTAGCCTGTGCGCATGCACAAACGTGAATTTTTCATAACGTCGATTTCTCATTACCTGTTAGTTCGATTTTGTTCAAAATTGGTAGGTAAATGGGTATACGTTCTGGAAAAACGCCCTATAAATTATATTGCAATTGGTAGAGTAATAATCATTGCACTAATACCGATATCGACTGAATAACTAATATCGATTGACACGAGCGAAACTCCGAGTCTAATGGAAACTATTTTGATGAAATTTTCAGGGATTGTGCGGAATAGCTTCTAGACGATCCCCTATAACTTTCATTGCCCCCCAAAAATATGAGTCTGTGCGCATGCGCAAACATGAATTTATTATAACTTAGATTTGTTATCACTTAATAGCCCGATTTCGTTCAAACTCGGGAAGTAGATAGATATATGCTCTAAGAAAATTCCTTGTGGATTATACCGCGATTGGTGGAGTAATAACTATAGAGCATGCGCAAAACTAATATTGACCGAAGCATACAAAAATCCGAGACTAATGGACTGATTTTTATGAAATTTTCAAGGATTGTGCGGCTTAGCTTCTAGACGTTCCCCCATAAATTTCATTGCCGTTGGATTGATAGTATTATGTGCGCATGAGCAAACGTTAATTTCTTATAACGTCGACTTATCAATCATTTCGACAATTACTTTGTACTTCAAATAATTCAATACGGTGTCCATGTTACAATGTGTGAGGAAGCTATACTGCCCACTCAACTTGGCAGACGTTTTTTCACTCGAAAGACTTTTTTCGTAGTTTTGATTTATCTGCACTAAAATGACGATAAATTCAGTTAAACTCCCTTGACTCCCTGTAAAAAATGAAAATTAATTATACCGATGGAATCAGGCGTTGAATTTTCTATAAGGTAGGACTAGATTTAGTTTCTCGTTGTTATATTCCAATTTTGAACTCATAAATAATCTTATAACAAAACATCGCGACTTTCTTGTGCAACATTTCGCTTCTAAGCGCACTTTTGCAGCTTCTTTTGCAGCTTACTCAACGAGAATAATTTCTCTAAAATTCAAGCTTTCCAATGGTACCAGTGTTTTCAATTATACGTTTGCTGAGAATGTGCGTTAGAATGCAAGAAACGTTGATACATTTTTTTAATATTACGACTAAACTGTATCTTCTCGAAACAACGGCTGTCAGGTACCGTTACCCTCATGGGTGTTCACGATGAA
Organism: Adelphocoris suturalis; assembly: GCA_030762985.1. Classification (NCBI taxonomy): domain Eukaryota; kingdom Metazoa; phylum Arthropoda; class Insecta; order Hemiptera; family Miridae; genus Adelphocoris; species Adelphocoris suturalis. Next base: position 31,922,488 of record CM061046.1, read on the forward strand.
TTGAATAATGATCCTACCCTTAATCAATTTCAATTGATAGAAGGAGGATATCTCGTAAAAGCTGAGCATTTTTAGGGTCTTTTAATCGCTTTCCGCATGGTGATGACATGAGAAGAAAACGGAAACAAAAGAGTCGGTAGTTAGTTATGAAGGGATGCAGGATTTAGCTGACAGTACCTACTTAAGGCGTCTCTTGACGTAATACTGATTTATTGAATTGAGTTAGGAACCTGAGTAGGTTAGTAATGGTCTTAATACTCGTTGTTAATGACTTGGATTTGGATCTCGTACAGGAGGATAAGTAGAAGTATGAGATCACTTACTTGTGAATGATGATGAGCGAGCTATAGGTACTTGGCATTGACGTAGACTGACTGATTTGTGAAAAAATATGTACTAAAAAACTATATATTAAGTAAGTGTTTGTTTGACCTAGGGGGCATTGATCTGTTTGCTTAACTCAACGTGCCCGCGACCTCTTCGAAGCCCCAAGGACCCATTTTCAAACTGAAAAATACGTATCGACTCATTTTTGATGTAGAAACTCCAGTAAATATTTAATTGAGATCGTCGCCGGACTTACAGCCCACTCCCCTTTTAAGTAGTAATTATTCTCACTCACTTGAGGTTAGACGTCTTAATACTCGTCTGGTATGTACTTGGTTCACACCATAATTGGGATAGATGGACTTGCGAAAAGAAAGTGAGGAAAACTTGAGTACCGTTAGCCCCCGCACACATGGCCTGTTACAGACATGGTTGTGATATGAAGGAAGTAATTCTCCTTTATATTGTAGGGACCGTCATCCCCCCTGGGCGAAAGTTACTTTACGCCACAGATACACACAACGCCGCCCTATAATGCGCTGATGAGCAAAGAACCTTGGAAAACATTTTGTTCTAAGGGAGATGGGGTTGAGAAGCTCTTTATTACGAATTTATCCTTTACGGCGGTCAGTGGTGCAGTTACCTCGACAAACCCTCGTGAAATCCCTCTCAAAAATCACCCTCGAGAGTTGGAGGAAAGCTCGTTTGCCCATAAGGCTACCTTCATTATTCAGAAGATTTAAAACAGAGCCAAGCCAAGTATCGGATTATTTTCGCAAAAGTTCTTTGTAGCTAACTATTCTCAGACATACCTAGTCAATACTCAAATGGCTCCATCTTCACATTTCTATTTAGCATAGCGGAGTATCTTTAGGTCAGCGGTTCCCAAATTTTAACACAGAATGTGTTTTTACGGAGGGTTATTTGGTTTGAAAATGTCTGTCCCGTAAGATCCCCCCGAACCCCACCCCTCTGTCGTGTCTATGCACGGCCAAACGGCTGAGTGGGGGGAGTGTACGAGTGGGGGGATCTTCTTGGGATTTTCCGAAATGGGGCATAAGCGAATTTAAAATTTTCTAATCCCACCCAAACCATGGGCCGTAGGGCGGGAGGGGGGTCGAAGTGACGGTTAATGTGCGCTTTTTGGACTTCCCCGCTTCCTGTACCCCTATAAACGGCCGCTGAAAATTCCGGAAAAATACCGGTTTCGTAGGTTTTTCTACGAGGAAGACGACGGCGCGATCGGATCGCGAAAAAAGTATCGGGAAATGCGTCAAAAAATGCAAGAGTACGGACCCGTTTTCTCGAAAAGTCCGACGAAAAACTTGGTTTTTTCTGATTAAAATATACCCCATAAAGGTACGTTTTTCGGAACGGTTTTCGAAATAAAGGTTTGATCCCGACGAATCTGAATCCGAAATTGGATATCGAAAAAAGTGACGGGAAGTCGGTCAAATTGCGAGTGGAAGCGAGGCGAAGCGATTAAAGTGACGTGGAGGCGAGCGAAGCGAGCCGGAGCGGCTAGTATGTTGATAATGGTGAGTGGAAACGCTGCTCAAGTGTTCTCTACGGACTGGGCAATCAGTACCTACTTACGCAGCCCTGCGACCCATCATTCGCGCGAGTGTGTGTATAAATGAAAATATGTAATATAATATAATATTCATATAATATAATACACAGTGGCAAGCATTATTATAATATTATTATAAATATTATAAACAAGCCGGTAGGTAAGAAAGACCGGTACGTACTGCTCCCATTTCATTGACAGTTAGTATTCAGACGTTAGTTGGATTGCTTGTAATCTTTATGATTATTTGACTAATTCATCAGGATGTGGGTGTTTTCTTGTTTAAAGATCTCGTTTGAAGAAGAAAAAATCACTACTTCTATTAATAATAATTTTCCAATCGGACTGATGTTGTGATACTTTAAATGTACCTATTGTGATTAAGTAGGGTAATGTAACCCGTTCTAGTTCAGAAACACAAAAATTTACCTACCTATATTGCTGAATTGCTGCTATTGTATTGTTGAAATCCATCCACTATTGAACAATTCATTCAGCCTCTTGTCATTAATAGTTCGAGTCTTAAGACCAGTTAGTTAGTCCAAGTTCAATAAACTTACTCCTCGAGGTGAAATGCAATGTTTTGAGTTTTACCTTCAATTCAGCTGAATATAATTCGCACAAAACATTTACATTTGACATGCTCTCTGTCCTATTATAAGCTCTTTGCTACGATCCAAGGCGCTGGATTCCAACAACGCGGAATGAACTTCGGCCGAACTTACCAGAATGCTACCAGCCCTCCGGGGAATCCCCGAAATACACATTCTGTGTTTCATTGGTTTGATCCTTGATCCTAACATTAACAATCCGGGGGTTTGGGGGTGTCCCCCAGATTTCATTTTACAATAAATGTACCATCATGAATACAAACCACTGGCGGCTAGACACCCCCAACGGCAACGTTTTTTTTCTTCTGCGTACCCCTTGAACTATATTTTACAGACATCGTACCCCCGAAGTTTTAACTAATTTTTTCACTGTGACTATAACTGTATTATGTCGCTAACAGGCTCAACGGTCAATACGGTTTCCAAACTATCAACTGTACTATTACAGTATTAGAAAGGGTGTAATACACATTTATTGCAATATTTGAACAACATGTCGACACCTATGAAAGGAAATTTTGCTAAGGAAATAAGATAGTAACAAGATAAAATCTAATGGGTTCTTTTCGCTAGTAGTAATAGAAAAATTATCGTTTACTTACCTTTAGGAGGAATCCGTCATCACTAGCAAGTCGGGTACCGGGGCCCAGCGCTTCCAATGCAAAGACATCATCATCAGGCCGTCAAAACAGTACGTCAAATGGAGTAACTTCGGACATTTATACTCTGTGATGATCATGCGCTGCTGCGCCCTTGTGGAGGCCCGTAAAATTGCAAGTAACCTGCTCTATGGATTCCTCTCTTCCCGCGGTTTGTTTTGATATTTTTGTTGACATTATTGGACGCTGCAAGATGCCGAGGTAATTTTTCGAAAGTATTTCATTTATTTGTTGTTATTTATTTGATTTTTTGTTGCTTTTAGAGGGGTGTCTGAAGTTACTCCAACTATTGGAGTAACTTCGGACAGATAAAATGTGAAAAAATGAAAAATAAATAAATAAATTCATGGGTCAAGTTGAAAAATTTGAACGTGGCAGGATTTGAAAGCTGAGATGTGAAGGATATCATTCGAGATTTTTTTAATATTTCTAAACGCCTGTTAGTCTGAGAATCACGAAAAACCTCGTCCGAAGTTACTCCATTCGACTATTGATTTAAATTATGGTCTGTTTGCATCGAAAGCGCTCGCCCCCGATACTCGACTTGCAAGTGACGACGGATCCCTCCTACAGATACGTAAATGATCATATTAGTAACACGATAATTTCTGCTGAACACCGAATTTTTAATTGAAGACATCGAATATAGTTTACGTAGATAAATATATCAATTTAAGGGTTTAAGTGCATTACAATATACATATATAGAAGGGTCAGAATGGCATACGTATAGAATAGTTTCAGATTACTTATAGAAGTTTCCAAGAAGTGTCTTTTAATGTGAAGTACTTGGTTGGTCATTTGATATATTTATTTACCGCTGCAGGGCAGTCCTTCTTCACGCTTACAGTTTTCAACCAGTTTCAAAGTTTGAATCTTCATCACCGCAGGTCAGTCGATAATATATTTATATATTCGTTAGAGGACTAACAGGAATTAGAGGCCACATACATTTAGAGGCTGATACATTTTCTCCAACTTCCTCTGAACTCGTCACACCATTACATTTTTATTGCGTTTTAGTGCGATGCACAGGTTGACTAGAATATACGCAAGCCCCCCCTCACCCATCACATTTTGGGACTCCCCTATGGATCTGATTCAAAAATGTCCTAAGTGCAAAGTACCTACTTACTTAAAGGACTTACTTATAAGTTACCTATTGGGACAGAACTACAAAGATCATCCCCGACTCCCTCTCCACAAACACCCCCCATATTTCAGTTTAAAAATATTCTTGATAGGTAACCCAAAAGAACGTCCAGACTAATCCAATTTCATTCGTCCGAACATCAGATCACCAGTTCGTTCGGTAATGACAAAATTATTCCATTTAACCATCCCCTCCATTTTTTTCCTTACCACAAACATCTCCCTATGGATGAGGCTAGGAAAATTTTAATAGCCTGTGATTGAAGTTGACGTTGTCTAAGCATACCCGCACAATCAGATCCCCAGTTATTTCAGTGATGTCAAAGATACCCCTTTCCAAACCCCCTCCCCTAAAAACACCTTTATGGGTCGGAGTTGAAAATGTCTAAGTAGGTAGTGGTTTTTTAGTGTTATCCAAACATATTTTACAACCAGGTGCTCAGTTTATAAAGTGATGTTCAAGATACCCCATTCCACCCCCACCCTTCCCTCAAAATACCCGTTATGGTTCGGATTTGAAAATTTCAAGTAGTTTGTAATTCAAGTTAGAGTATTCCAAACATATTTAATCAATCAGGTCCTATATGAGTTGGTGTAATTCAACATATTTTAGCAATCAGGTCCCCAGTTTATTCAGTGATATCCATAATACCCCCCCCCCCCCCCAAACAACCCCTATGGGTTAGATTGGAAAACGAAGTAGCCTGCGATTAAGGTAAGAGTATTTCTAACATTTCTTAACAATCAGCTCCAGTTTATTCAGCGATGCCCAAGATAACCCCATTTCACCCCCCCCCCCCCCCCAAATCCTAATGATCGGGTTTGAAAATTTCAAGTCCGTAGTCTGCGATTCAAGTTGGAGTAACCTGAACATATTTCTAGATCACGTATACAGTTTATTAAATAATAAGGTTAATAGTTTTGCTGAAGAATCTCTTTCAATTTTTCTTCATAAATACCTACATTTCTAAACCACTTAATCTCTTCATGAAATGGCTGTTGATAAGGATCTTCGTTCATCGTGCTTCAAACCCATTAATAGTTGAATTTCTACTCCAGTTTTAGTTGTTTAATTATTGTTGTGAAGTTACCTGTTTAATGTATTGACGCGTTTGATTTTTCTGTTTTGTGTGCTACACTAATATAGTTTCACCAAAGGAATTGCGCCTCATTTTTCATCCTCAAAGTCAACAAAGAAATTAGCTGCTTCAACTGCAAAACTGGAAACGTCTCTCGCCAAAAGACAGCGTATAGCAAAATATGGTCGAGACGTTCATAAAGATACCTCAAAATTTACACTTTTTTGCGGAATGATGGAGGAAATTTGGCATGATTACAACGATTTTTAGGCACATTGGAATGGTCTGATAGATGACACGCCGATGCCTAATCGATCGATACTTTTCCGTCAGCTATGTTGAGATTGGTTTAACAAAATTGTGATCGGTATTATTATGAAGCTTTGACTACAATGAAGAGTTTTGGGCTACTAACCCTTAATATTAATCCAAATGATTCTCGAACTCTGCGTATTGGTAACCCATTGCGACAAACTCGCGCCATAAAATTTAATGGTACCATGAAGAAATGGCTTTTTTATAGGGATAAGTTTCCAGCCATCATTCATACAGATGAAACTAATCCAACAATTGAAAAATATAGAGACTTGCTCACAACCTTGGAGGGTTCAGACCTCACTATGATCATATTCTTTGCCAATTTTAGAAGCCAATTAGATATAAGATGTTTCGACCTATGAATTCGCTATGCATTTGAGCGGAAACGCTTGGAATCAGAATGTCCATAATTGTCCGACTTTCACGAGTTTTTTCGGGGCGAGTTTACGGTTTCGGCTTTGAGTGGTGGTGTTAACAGCCAGCGTAATACTTCCAAATCGTTATTGGAACATCCAATCGATCGAATAAACCTTTAAGCAAACGACTTGCTAGAACTATAAAGGCTTCCATTTTGGTGTCTGAAAAGAGGAAAATTATAAGTCTAATCCCAAAAAAGGTACCCCACCATGTGCTGTTTGTTCGAAAGCTTACAGTATCCATCAATGTGAGGTCTTTCGAGCTGCTTCGCCAAATGACCGATTTGATTATTGAAGAGTTGGTCAGGCTGTAGAAACTGTCTCTAGCTAGCTCCAAAACTCATACTTCTGTGAAATTCTGTTCTTCATGGGGTAAAAAATATCATTCCTGGCTTCATCATTTACCACTTAAAAAAGTCAATGATGAGCATGTATTGTGTTGTCCTATGGGACCTCATTACTGTGCGGCTCAATGGAACCAGATGAAGTGATTCTCGAGACGGTTATCGGCCAGATTATGGATTGGTCAGGTCAATTCCATAATATCAGCACAATGTTGGATAACAGAAGCTAGTACTCTTTTATTACCGATTTATGTGCGCGGAAACTTGTTTTTCAAGTTGAAGACAATCAGTGGACGATCAGTGAGTATTAGTCATGTTTCCATTTTAGTAGGTATAGAGATAAAAAAAAAAAAAAAAAAAAAAAAAAAAAAAAAAAAATTATTTTGATTTTTTGACTTAGGGTGGTTAGAGAATTGTGAAATTTAGCAAAAGTATGTACTATGAGGTTTCAGGAGAAAATACCTACCTTTCTATGGAGAACAGAGGACCACCTTCCAGGGAGTACCGGCGGAAACCGCCCCTCTTCCCTCAGTCTGTACTCCCCCGTTCTTTTCTCCCTTCACTCAGCAGGAGTAAAGTCATTCAGCTTAAAGAGGGAGACGCCGCATTCCTCGTAAAGGTAGAGATTTCTACCATGGATGATTATTTTGAACATTAATAAATTACAAACGAGCATAATTACCTTTCTGTCCGAAGTTTGGTTGAAGGTTGATTCAAGATATCGCACAAGTAAAACCAAGATATTTCTGGAAAATAAAGAAAAGGGGGAAATACCATGTACCCACGATTCTTTTAATAAATTTAAAACCCCTAGTCAAAACTTTCCTGTCACAGGTTTGACATACTTACCTTCCGTAACAATTTATAATAGTAATAATCTAATGTAATTAAAAAGCAAAACAAGAAATAAATAATTATACGTTGATTAATGAGTAAAAATGTGTGATTTGCATAATTTATTAATTAATTGCTTTCTACCGGAAACTATTTCATTTTATTGTATTCATTTTTTCTTCTAATTTTATTTTCATCGTTTAACAATACTTTATTTACTTTCCTTAATTACTAATTAAATTGATAATTAGACAACCTCCTCACACTGTACCTACTGTATATTGGCTTTGTCCGTGAATAAATACATAAATAAATAAGATAATGGGGACTCGTTGCACTCCAAGAAGCTAACCCACGGGGTCTTTGCCAGGACACAGTAGGTACCTATTTACTTCCTCACTAGGGAAGCTTTGTGTAAGTGCGAGAAGTCGACAAAATTTTTGTCTTCCAAAATCAAAATTTCCACTAGTTTTTCGCGTTTTATAACTTATTAATTAGTTAATAATATAATTGCTCAATAGAACTTGTTGATTAATAAAATTATTCTGGTTCCGTGTCTGTGGTGAATCCTAGTCACGATCAAAACTATACCAAGTTTTAGTCCGACTTTGAGTAAAGGAATTCATGAATTTTGTGGTTTAGCTGTGATAACTGACATCTGGAAGCACCGAACAACGTGAATATAATGTGAAGCTAAATACTCTACACTCTCCCCCCCTTAATGAATTCGTTCTATTCTGAAAAACTTTTTGAAAAATTCACGATATGCGCACAACATAGTCTCTTAAAACGTTCTGGTTGACGGCGATGTCTTGCAGATCGTCGAACCAGATCTTGTGACTGTTCTGGTGACGGTTGAAGCTCTGGTGATAGTTGAGAAGATAAAGACTCGGAAGTAGGAGATGGAGCTGATGGGATAAGAATTGGTGGCAATGGATGAGGCTGAGTGTGTGGTGGTCGAGGCGCTAACGTTCCAAACTCTTGAGTGCCAGAAGGATTCTCTCGGGGTTCATCATTCAGAACCATTTCGGTTTTTCGTAGTTGATTTGCATGACGTTTGAGGCAGTAGCCATTGTCAAGTCTAACCATATAGTGCAACCTTCCCAATTTTTGAATAATTTTGCCGAGCTTCCAACTGTCTTTGTTGTTTGTATACCAACGAGCCATAACATTGTCATCTATTTCAAAAAATGCGAGTAGCTCCTAGACGATCCCCTATAACTGAGATTGCAGTCGAATCAATAACAGCCTGTGCATAATGAAAAACGTAATTTTTTCGATTTCTCATAATTTATTATTCCGATTTCAGTGAAACTCGGAGGGGTATTTGTTTACCTTTAAGTTCCAGAAAATGCTATATGAATGTTTTAATATGATTGGTTGAATGATAACTATTGCACACGCACAAAACTAATATTGGTCTAATGGACCAATCTTGATGGCATTTTCAAGGAAAAATGTTATATTTTTGACAATTATTATTGACATTTTTTATTAATATTTTTGACAATATCCTACAAATTCTATATACTTCAGTGACTGTGACAATCTAAGTGATTGCCGTGATTAAATTCTCGTTCTCTACAATATAAATCTATATATTTATTGAGGTTAAGGGATTATTAAATGAGATACGAAATCAATCACTTAAAATCTTTCAATACCAATTTCTTTAAATGGTGCCCCAAGGATGAGATAATGGGGGAGGATTCTCTGGCTAATATGATGTCGAGATACCTATTGAATATAATTCAATGATAGGTAAGATGATACCGCACGGGGGTGAGGATTGGTGAGGGTAGCAATTGGATTATAATGATTCAAGTCAGTTTGTCAACCCCATCCTCTCACCCGTTGCCCTCTCTCCAAAATCTTGTACACGACTAGAACCAGATCATACATCTTCAGATTTATAATAATAAGCTCAGCTTCTTAGGCTTTTCTTTACTACAAAGTTAAACGAGTTTAGGGAGTGGAATGCCTACTCGCTCTAGAGAGATGTTGCGGGGAAAATAATAATTTTCATGGTCAAGTGTGGCAAGCGTTGACAGATGGCGTTAGTCATTCACTCCTCAGTTCAGCTGAACTCCTCCTCTTCCAGTAGCTCTTCAGTTGCTAAATGTGTAGTTCCTACTCTTCTACTGAGCGATCATATATTTCCTAAAGTGACTGGACGCCTGGTGCCAACAGGAGCACTAGTGAGTGAAAATATATGTACTGAGTTGACCTTCCAAATTAGTACAGTAAGGTATGGTTACGCACGTAAGTAGTTTAATTTATAATACAGGTCGATAAGTGAACCCCAACTCTACATTGATTAAGACGTAACCAATAGTCCTTATTGAAGAACCCGAGCCGTCCCATATAAATGTGTAAACTTCTTCCTATGTTCAGGTGACTGCTCGCCTCCTTGAAAAACCTTCCACTATACTTAACTTATATAGGTTTGCTTCCAAATTCCTTCCCTTCGATACGTCATATACCTAGATGTTGTTTTCTTCGAGGGGGTTACCTACCTTGTCGGAATAACGCCAATCATCGTCATTAGAGAAAGTTGGTAGCGTGAGCACGCATTGCTTGTTCTAAGTTTGAGTTCGGTCGATGTAAGCTATATAAATGTGGGACATATTATGTCAGTAATCACTGGGCAATTAGAGTTTCGGGACCTTGTTGAAAGATTAACTTCATGTGATTGGTCAAACTATAAATAGAAAACCATCGACCCGCTGACTAAGACGTATCTGCATAAAGATATTTCTATCCTTCATTCATTTTGCTTCCAAGTCTACCTATAGAATTTACTCCATTATGGTTGTAGAATATATACCAGAAGGTTTCATGAGGTTCCCTTAGGTTCTTTTCAAGATAAAGGCTTTCAACATTTTCAATTTCCCTTGATTTTCAAACATTTGAGAATTGCATTATAATTTGGTTAATTTTTCTTTTTGGAAGACTGATTCTAGGCGATAAAATGTTCACTTACCATTGCTAGAAAGGTCCAGGGTGTGAAAGCAAAGAGAAGAACCGTAACAACTCATAGTACGACATTGAAAGAAAGAGAAACATGGGACGCTCGCAGGTTCAAACAGCTTGTCTTATCTTGTATCCGGGCTTTCTGTTAACGCTTCAACTGCAACTATTTCACTGCAACCTCTCGCAACCATTCCTGATAAAATATTCAATACATTTTTTTCTCTTTTGAATTGTTAGATTGGCATTTTGACATCAGCCTCTGAAGTCTCTCACCTGATCAGTTCGCCTTCATACTTTGTAATTGTATTCAACGAGACCCAAAAACGCCCAATTTAAAATTTCAACGCCGGAGATTGAATAATAAAAAACGGACGTTGAAGAAGAACGTTGTCTAATTCCACGAAAATAACATTCATCAGTTATTGTTTGTTACTGAGGATGACATAACCGTCGAAATCGATCTAACATTGTAACTCTTTATTTTTGTGGAATTAGACAACGTTCTTCTTTAACTTCCGTTTTTTAAAAATTGAAATTGCTTTCCACAACTTTGTTGCGAGTGATTTAGTTCGTACCGCAGGTTGTTTGGGAAAGAAATTAGCCTCTGAGGCCCTACAGCAGATGTTCCTGAAGTGCTCTATTTCAAATTCCATCACCGTCAATTAGAAATGAAATTAGAATAACTGGTCCCCTCAGCTGATCAGTGCGCCTCCGTACCTCTTAATTTTTTTCTAGGTATCACAAGAGAGCTCCATCTGCGGCAACACGTCGGTACGTCCCCCTCCCATATTGAACGTTCTGTTTACACGTTCCAATTGTAATTGTAATTACAATTACAATTACCTCATCCTAAAATGTCTCTAACGGAACAATAAAAAAGGTTCGCTCTTCTTTCTCCCTCCCGTGCCTATTATGTTGTTCCATTAGAGAAATTTGAGCATAAGGTAATTGTAATTGCAATTACAGTTATAGTTTTTTACATGTATTTGTAATTGTAATTGCAATTATTTTATCTCCAAAAGTACCTAATTGTAATTGGGTGAGAGGTAAGAGATTGTATCATAGGTTGATATCAGAGAACTTAGCTCCGGATACCACTCAGCAGATCTGCGGGGTTCTCGACTTTGTGATTCGTTTCTCGAGGCCTCAAGGATTCCTCATATCAAATTTTAGCTTCTGTAAGCAATATCGGTAGTGATTGATCTGGGGGAAAACTATGGGGAAGTTAGTTGAGAAAGGGGGAAAAGTATTTACCAGGCAATCCCGATATCGGAGTAAGGAGTTGCCACAGAAGGTGGGAACTACTGGTCTGAAATCGGTACTTGAGGGGCTGATTACCGAGGAAAATATTACCGAAGGATTTTAGTGGGAATTATACGCAATAGTGGAGGTGTTTTGAGGTGGATTGCTGGAAAGGCGGTCGCCAACTCAACACCCAGCAAACATGGCGTACTTCCAGGACTTGCTGCTGTAGTTGCTCGACTACAGAATACAGTTACTTCATTCAACTGTGGGAGCCCGATCCAGTCGGGAGGACCAACGACTTACGTCTTTGCCTGAAAAGGCCATGTCCTGTATAGTTACTCCAAAGTATGGGATATGAGCAAGGAAATGCGTTGCGTTGCTTGACAAATGACTGGCTGGTATTCAACTCAAGAAATGGGTTTCTTTCGAATTGTAAGATCAAACATAGCTTTTAAACTCTTAATATGGCAAGACGAATTGTTACTACTCAACATCAGAAACTAGTTGCTTTTGAATTATAAGAATAAGATGGAAAGGAAATGTTGCTTTCTACAACAGAAAACTCATCTACCTAGTTGCTCGTTAGAGTCAATGAAATAGGTACTCTCTTAGTAAGGAAAGGATTTCTTTAGAGAAGTAGTAGTTGTAGATCCTACTAGCTCAAAAACATCCTAGGAAGGATATCAAAATACCTAGGAACTCTGATAGAGAATATTAGGTAAGTACATGAGTTGCTACCTAGGAACATTAGTCAATGTGGAAAATTTATACTACCCACAGTGAGGCTTGCTGCAGCGATCTGGATTCAGAAGAACAGAAGAAATGGTTGCCACATCACCACTAGAGACTGTCAGCTTGGGAAGAGGGGTGGGGGCGCACAAGAGTTCTTAGTCCTTCTCTTGAACTTGGCGTTGGGAGACACAGGATGGAAAAGGACGGCTGGCCGTATAAATGAGTGTCTTTCTTACTTGCTGGAAACTCGTTGCCGGAGGAGAAGAGGACGTCATACCGTACAAGCTTAGGTCTCACTGGGGCCACTTCACAATGGTTCTGAACACACAATTTAACGAAAGAAAAGACAACACTGTGTCGAGGCCGTAGACAAGGTGATGATTAACATCTTCTGATGTTAGTCCGTGTTGGTTGTTAGGGTTCTTTGGGCAGGACCCCTTGAAATAAGCGAATTCAGTGGCGTTGGGAACAGTCAGTTTGGTCTGGTGGGACGTTTGGGAACTCACTTGTTCCTGGAGATCGGGAATAGGACTTCCCCGGGCAAGGGAGGACTGTTGTGAGGACGCTCACACTTAATAGGTTGAAAAGCAAAGAAATTAACTCCGGAGCTCCCTCAGCTGATCTAGGGGGCTTCAGACTGTATAATTCATTTTTAGATGTTCCAAGAGGCCTCCATTCCAAATCTTATCGGAACTTAGGTCCGATCTCACTCAGCTAATGTGGGTAGCTCTAGACTCCGTGATTCGTTTCTAGACGTATCAAAAGGCCTCCATTTCGATTTTCAGCTTCATAGGTTGAATAGCAAAGAAATTATCTCCGGATCTAAATCAGCTCCGTAGCAGAATTTCCAGTCATGCAGCAGGGTCGTATGGGCGAATTTTCGTACACTATTTATCGTACTATATTATGTTACATTGTTTTGGAAATTGAGGACTTTGAGTGAAAATAAATCGTTTTTAAAAATAATCTGCTATAAAAAAAAGAGATTTAGAATTTTCAAGTTTTTTGAAGTTTTTATAGATATTTTTGCACATTTCATTGAAATTTAAGAACATTTTTCAGCACAATTTTGTTCATACATTTCTGAATGTTCTATTTTATACTTAATAAACTTTCTTTGAACAATATTCTGCTGAAAATATAAATACAACAATTTTTAGTGGTTTTTTTGCTATTTTTAATGATTTTTTTCAGTACTTTTTTGAAATTTGACCAATTTAAAGTGCTCAAAAAATGCTGGCCAACGAACTCGTCCAGGAACCATGAACGGAATTTTTAGCTCTATCCTAAAGAGAGTTATCGTCTGGAATGACACACACACACACACACACACACACACACACACACACACACACACACACACACACACACACACACAGTATATATATATATATATATATATATATATATATATATATATATATATATATATATATATATATATACATAAAAACAAGTTAAACTTTCGGATTCGTTCCAGAATGTCCCAAAACGGATTTCAATGAAGAAATTTCTCGAAAATTTTGATTTCATAAATATTTGGAGGCATAGCAATAGCTTCATTTTCCACGAAAATTCGCTAAAAATCCGGATTTCTTGACTTCTCATTTTCTCAACAACAGATAGATTCGAGGTTATTATTATAAAGTTTGAGAAACACAACATCGCAATGCGTGATCACAGAATTTTCAGGAAATTTGCTTCCCTGGAAAAGCTAATTAGAGTTGTCCACTGTGATCCTTGAATTCCAAAGATATTTTAATCGCTCCTTTGATGGTGAACGCCTATTCAACTTCTGAGTTCGCAAACTTCTATGTTTAATTAAAAAGTCGGGAAGAAAGTTGAGGATGCTTTCCATGAACCCATTACCACTAAAATAATAAATTTTGTACTGTAATTCAATTTATTTAATCTTATTAAACATTCTAGAAGAACAGGTTTACAACATTAAATTTTTAAAATTAAATAATTACTACATTAAATCGTGTAATTATTAGGTCTCCGGTCTAAGCTTTCAATAATGAAACTTTTTTATCGACTATGCACCTCTCAATGTTTGTTGGTTTACGTTTCGAGATAGGCAAACGTCCGCTGCGCACTAATGCGAGTATATGGTCATAGTAGAAAAAACTCTGTTTCCAATGAGCTATTGTAAGACATTTTGGGCTGATTAAGGACCCATGATTCTAAATATTCTGAATAGTAAGCAAACAAGACAAGCAACAAAATAAATAAATAAAGAAGTGTGCAGATGTGGTGTTTGTACTTTGTATTCTTTAATTATGGTAACCCTGAATCACGATAAAATTCATGGGTATTCAATTTATATCCATTATTTACGACTATCCTCTAATTTTGAACGGACTCCACTCCCTAGACCGTTAATAACCGTGAATTCAGAAAATTCACTGCGCGTGTGCACACGGTCCAATTTGCACAATCTCTGAAAGTTTTACAAAATCGGGTCCTACTTTAGTCTAGCTTTGTCCGGGAAAAGGGTTGACGACACTCATGGAATCAAAATCGGTCAGAAAACTGTGATACAATTTTTTTGTGAGCAGTTTGATTTCTCTGCTCGTACGCTCTCATTCGCCCCTTCGCTCTCAGCTTCCACTCTGTAAGCATCCCAACACTCTAACGCGATTCACTTAAAATCAAAGACGGATCAATTTATCCACGTATTTAGCAAATATTGCTGTAGAATCTTTCTGTATTCAGCAATATGGGAGCTTGCCTCACTAAAGTTAGCTAACTCTGACCTGAAAATGGTGAAAAGTCTGCATTAATTAATTTGTTTTTATTCAATATTTCGGCTTGTGAAACGAAAAAACATAAAATTTTGAAGGGAAATTATTTTTCCTAGGATGAATATAAATATCAGCTGATATAATTCCAAATGAATTCTAGCTTTGCGAAATTTGGCGAACTAATATCCAAGGGGCTGGACTAATGAAGTGTTGGTAGATGAAGAACGATGAATGTTCAATACTTAGGTACCTGGTCCACTTAGAATAGAATAGTTTATTTACAGCCTTTTTTTTAAACATGAATATTACAATATAAAATAGTACAAAATACAATCTTCATTCGGACTCCTGAAACTAAAGTGCTGCCTGACGCTAGTCAGCTTAGGCGACTTAAATGTCGTTAAACTTGGATCAGGGGGACTAGCAAAGTGTAGATTTTTTAACTGATTGCATTAATTTTCCCTTTTCACTTGCCTACGCAGGCATACCTATTGATGATAACCTATGGATCTGCGATTTTGAATGGAGTTCTTTTGTGATACCTATCTAGAATTCAATATCATTGCACATTTATCAGCCTGCAATCAAATTGCACACATATCAGCCTGAGTCTAATTTGTTTCTTAATCCACCTAGATGCTGAAACCTGAAATTCAGCTCTTTTTAGACACCATGAATACAATTACAAAACATGGACGGACTCTGATCAGCTGAGAGACTTCTGAGGTTAATTTCTTTCCGTTTCAACCTGCATTTTCTTTTTCAATTTTTTCTACATTTTTCGAATCTTAGAAACTGTGCGTAAAACTGTGGGGTCCTGGAGCTGTCAAGATTCGAACCCTTTTGGGAGGTACGATGCGTCAAGTTTTGATCATTTTCTTTATACCAGGTTTAATAATAATTATATTATATACCAATGATCTGCGTGGAAGGGCTATCTAATAAAGAAATAATAAACCTTTCTGTAATTACTTTCAGAATTTTCCGAACCACACAGACACAAATACCGTGTCGTTTAATCTTTAAAGGCGATTATTTTAACGATGACATGCTCCTCACAAGGGGTGTAAAGTTGTTGGGAATTTAATTAGCTTTCATTTGAGAGCTAAATTTCTGTACGATAAACTGGTTGCAAGAAAATTATAATCCCTTTTATAATTGAGGGGGTCAGATATAGTCATCGTTAAAATAATGGGCTTTAACATTAAACGAAACGTTAAAATTGAATTTTTGGCGACAATGGGGTGTTTTTGGATGATTGCACTGTTTATTTTGTGGAATTCCATTTTTTTTTAGATAGAAAGAATGACTTCTATTCCACAATCGAATTTTAACTACAATATATACTCGTATTTCACATGTTTACAGGCTTCGGTATATGACAGGTAGGTCGGTATCCTAAAACATGAAAAAAGGACTTGATAAAACCAAACTAATGCCCATGACTTACAGTCGCAACTGATCAGTTGATCAGGATGAAGCCTGATTTCATTCGTCCCTTGATGTCTCAGAGATGTTCCCTATCAAATTTCAACTGCCTAGGGTAAACAGAAGAGCGGCCCATACCGCTCGGTTCACTCTTGGGACCATACCGAACAATATATAATCCAAACCAATATTGTCATATACCCACATTGGTGATATACTGATGACCCCCAGGACTTCACACCGCACACAGAAGTGCGTCTAATTAACTATTCAGCGTAAATGGAGCTGTCACACTCCTGTGTCACACTCCTGCTGTAGAAGAATTTTGAATTACGGTAGCCTAAGGGTGATTAAATTATGAACTGGAATTTATTCTATGGTAATTCAATACACAAAGTTTTTCCGGCAGTATATGAAGAAACGTTGTGCCCGAGGGTCTCCAAAAGGAATCCTTAATAACTTCTTTTGAAACAAATACTTACGTATTTGGTAAATTAGGACTTTTTAGTTTTTTTATCTCCAATCAATATCAAATTATATTCTTAATTGATTTCAGACACCTTTGCCGAAGTAGTAAATCTACAAGGGTTTTAATCTCAAATTTGTATTTCCAGGGCAATGATCCCGTTTCTTCAAAAGTTCCAATAGAGGGGAGCTTATTAATAAAAGTTCCACAAGTTACACAAGTTTCATCCTTTATTTGTGTTTTAATTATCATGATTTTCACTGCACATCTATGCCAAAAGATATACTGTTCTTATAGAACTGTTTCAAACCAACTATAAGTATATATATATATATATATATATACATATATATATATATATATATATATATATATATATATATATATATATATATATATATATATATATAACTCGGCCCTTCGGGCCTCGCAAGGGGCTCCGCCCCTTGACCCCGCCAGGGGGGCTTCGCCCCCCTGGACCCCCCTAATCTATACTCGGCGCTTCGCGCCTCGCCGGATCTTTTCTCTTTTCTACTGTGTAGAAAACGAGGATAATTTGCTATGCAATTCGTCTCACGAGAAAAAAAAAAAAAAAATTTCAGGCCTGGCCGGGATTCGAACCCACAACCTTCGTCTCACGAGAAAAAAAAAAAAAAAAAAAAAAAAAAAAAAAAAAAAAATTCAGGCCTGGCCGGGATTCGAACCCACAACCTTCGTCTCACGAGAAAAAAAAAAAAAAAAAAATTTTCAGGCCTGGCCGGGATTCGAACCCACAACCTTCGTCTCACGAGGAAAAAAAAAAAATTTTTTTTTCAGGCCTGGCCGGGATTCGAACCCACGACCTCTCGCTTCCCATCTCGGGACAAAAAACGTTACACAAAAAAAGTGGACATTTTAAAAAAATTATTGGGGGTCGGCCTAAGAATTGCATAGCAATTAATATAATAAAATCCAATGTCTGTTTTTGTGTTTCCCTTTCAAGGGGGTGGGCGCACATTTACGGGCAAGTTCCTAAATAAAACTTAGGCTATATTACAATCCTCTAGACTTACTCCTTCATCGAGAACTCGGCTTTGCCTGACTACGTCACCCAGGTAAACAACTTCATAATTAAGGGAAGACTGGACATGCGTCGAACTTTTCATGTCAAATGTGAATGGGGTGGGTTCACGAGTAAAGAACTTTTAATAACGAATTCATCGATACCAAAACGATTTTGGTGAGTTGAGCCAAACGGTTCTTATTCGTAAAGACAGATCTTCATAAATTGATATTTAAAACGCCTTAGTAACAGCAGCAATTTTGTCGGGAATAGTTTTAATGTAACTAAGGTTATATAGAGTTAGTTACATTGAGGGATGTATCAACGCTTGGTTGATAAATTTATTAGGTAAAAGTTGAAACTTGATTGCTGAAATTTTTATTGAAGCCTTTTTGAGACTGTTGAGTAGTCTTTATATATAAAACTCCAAGTTTGTCTGTATCTATCTATGTATTTACGTTCCCAATAGACGGCTAAATGGCTGAACCGATTCTGAAGTTAGCAGTCGTAAAATGATCAGCGAGTTCCATCGCACAACATAGGCTAGATCTGAATCTCCAAAACACCATCCTACTTTATAAATGGCGCTACCCTTCGCAACCGATTTGTTTGGTTCCCGAACAGTGGATCGTGACAAGTGGAGAAGGTTTGCTAAGGGTGTTTTCAGTAAAAGCATGGATTGCATTATTGATAGGTGATGGAGGGGAATTAGATATTTCGCGCAACGCACCGGACAGAAAACCGATTTGTTTGGCTCCCGAAATTTTACGAGTATTATGGTTGTCAACACGCAGTTCAAGGCCTTTCTTCCCGCGTGTTTGTTTTGACGATTTCGATCAGCTGAGAGAGCTAAATTCTCTCCTGTTCACCCTAGAAAGTTGAAATTCGCTAGGGAGACTCTTTGGGTCATCAAGAGACGATTGAAATGATGGGCTATTTCATGATCAACTGAGTGAGTCAAATTCTCTCGTGTTCACTTTAAGAAGTTGAAATTTGATAGGGCGACTCTTTGGGACATTAAGAGACGATTGAAATATTATGAGCTCTTTCCTCAGAAGCTGCGTGAGCAAAATTCACTCCTGTTCACCGTAGGAAGTTGAAATTTGGTAGGGTCATTGAGAGATGATTGAATTGATGGGCTCTTTCATGATCTGCTGAGTGACCTAAATTCCCACCTCTTCATCCTTGGAAGTTGCAAATTTCAAAGAAGACTCTCTGGATCATTAAGAGACAATTGAAATTATGGTATCTTTCCTGATCAGCTGTTTGAGCTAAATTCTCTCCTGTTCACCCTAGGAAGTCGAAATTTTATAGGGCGACTCTTTCGAACATTAAGAGACGATTGAAATTGAAACCGACTAACCTGTACACGTTGGTCCGTGCGACGCACGGGTAATCGGCTAAGAATATATATATGTGTATATATATATATATATATATATATATATATATATGTATGTGTGTGTGTGTGTGTGTGTGTGTGTGTGTGTGTGTGTGTGTGTGTGTGTGTGTGTGTGTGTGTGTGTGTGTTTGTGTGTTTGTGTGTGTGAAAAAAGTGTCCTTCTTGACGATAACTCTCCTTAAGATTGAGATAAAAATTCCTTTCCTGCGTCAAAAAATTAAGCTTTCCAAACAAAAGAATGAGTTCATCGGCCATCATTTTTTAAGCTCATTATTAAAATGGTCAAATTTCAAAAATGTACTAAAAAAGATCACTAAAAATGGTAAAACCGGCTAAAAATCGTTAAATTTCAATTTTCAGCAGAATTTTAGTCAGAAAAATTTATTAACAATGAACTAGAACATTAGAAAATTTATTCAGAAATTTATGTTGGAAAATTTATATAAATTTCAATAATATTTGCCGAAAAATGGAGAAAAACTACTCACCAAAAATTCCAAAATCTTTCTTGAGTTGCAGAATGTTATTTAAAACAAGTTTTTCACCATCAAATCGGTAGTCAACACTTTTTACTCAAAGTCCTGAATTTTCAAAACATTTAATAAAATGTGGTAAGTACGATAATTTACAAAAATTCGCTCATACGATGCTGCATAACAGCAACTTTATTTAATTTCCACATTATTATACCCGGTTTAACAAAGAACATAAGTGGCCCGCCTTTAAAACTAGATCAGTAGGTCGTACCTTTACCCAGGAAGTTAATTAGCGTTGTGGTTTTTCCAGTTGTCATTTCCAGGATTGGAACTCGTAAGTACATACATGTACATGTAACTATCTGTTATATATGTGTAGGGGAGTGTGACGGTTCCCGCATCAATGGGAGAGTGCGTTTGCCCCGTGATCATCGTGCAGTTGAACGCTCCTTTACTTTGATTGTAGGCAGCTGGGAACACCTCTACCTCGATTATTATCCGAGGAAGGTAATTCCTGATAACTCTACATTATGCACCTTCAAGGATAGACAGGAGTCTTCCTCCTTCACCGATATTAAAGACGAATTTGCCGATATGGACCCAGCACCACCATCTCAAATTCATTGACATTAAAGAGGAAGAAATGAAGAATAAGAGGAAGGAAAAAAATTTCCAGTCCTGCAGCATGATCGTATGAGCGAATTTTTGTAAATTATCGTATCATATGATATCAAATTGTTTTGATTTATGAGCTTTTTGAGTGCAAACCAATTTGTAACTATTAATTATATGACCAAAATCTTATTCTATGTAAATAACAATCGGCCATTCAAAAATATAATTTGGATTTTTGGCTTTTTGCAATTTTTTATTGATCAATTTTTTAGCAGACTTTAATGAAATGTAAGTACATTTTCAGAATTATTTTGTACAAACATTTTCGAATGTTGTATTTTACAGTTAATAAGGTGTATTAAAGCAATATTCTGCTGAAAAATATCAATTTAATGATTTTTAGCCGTTTTTAGTGATTTCTTTAGCACATTTTTTGAAATTTGACCAATTTAATGTGCTCAAAAAGTGCTGGTTAACGAACTCATTCTTTTGTTTCGAAAGGTTGTTTTTTAGGTGCCAGAACGGAATTTTTCTCTCAATCCTACGGAGAGTTATGGTCGGGAATGACCCACACACACACTTTTTTTTTTTTTAATACAAAACTTCCTTTAAAGACGGAGGGGGCACACCATTAAATTTAAAAATAAACAAATAAAATAAAAAAGTGGGGAGGACGCCCAGGTTTACCCAACGCCGGCTCTAGGGATAAGGGAAGTTGCAGGACGAGGAGGAAGAATGGGATGACAGAAAGTGCCCCTATAAAATGACCACCAGTTCAAGTAAGAACCCCTCAGGACGCGTGTGGGTGATGCCACGAAGCACTCCGGCCGAGATGCCCAACTCGAGTAACTCTGTGGCGCTTTTCCTGCACCACAGCCCAAAACTTGACAGGGTCGCAGCCATGACCTTGATGTTATTGGTGGCTACTCCTTTTAGCTAGGAAATCGCATGCCACAGGTCATTTCTGTCATACTTATTTATTATAGCCCGCCAGGTCTGCTCCATGTCCATGCTACCACTGACAACTTGGACATCCAGGATTATGGCAGACCCATCTAGCTTGACGGCAACGATATCCGGCTTCTTGCCCCAGTAACTCGGCATGGGATATAGTCTCTCTCTCTCTCAACGGCCCAACCACTGGATGACGAAGCGCCTGCTATCTGCTTGGCAACCGCATCGTGGCAGAGAATGCGGCCACCGTGAGTACGAGGACACTGCTGCACCACAAGATACAGATACTCATTTTTACCCCGATAGGCACGGCAGAAGGTATCCACTGTCCCGCGACTATTCCTTGAACACTTGTGGCTAAAGTAGCCACCCGTACAGCATGAAAATGGCGGTAGTCGCGGGCCCCAATGCCCTCTGAAGCCCATTCCGCCCACTGGGAAGGAATGGGGATTCAGAGCACTGCCGGAGTTCTCTACCATCTACAGTCTCATACAGAGCAGCAGCGAACTCAGCAGATGAGCTGGGTTCGGGAGCAATTGGTGTTGCTCGGTCGCACCACAACAACTGCTGCCTGACAAAGTCAAGGTCTTGAGCCCCTAAGGGCGAGCTGGCACTGGCGGCATAAAGATGGGATGCTAGCTGAGAGAGAGACACAATACCAAGCCCACCGCCCTGGACAGGTTCGTGAATATAGGCACTTGGGACACCAGGTGGAAAGCCTAGCCAAGGGCGCACGGCAGAGCGAACTGATTTTAATCAATTTTTAAATTGATTATAACATTTTTCGTGCCATTTCAATAGCTTCTTTTTTTACGATAATTCGCTAAAAGAAGAAGAAAAACGGTTAGCGAAGCGGGAGGTTTCTTTGGGTTTGAGGTCGGTGATCCATGTAAAAAATCGACTTCACATTCTAAATATTTTAAGTGGATAATTCACCTTAAAATTGAAAGACAATTATAAACAATTCTGATGTTTTGTGTTCAGGAGATTTTCTGCTGTTTTATGTTGTTGCGCACATTTTACAGCAGAACTATGTGTAAAGGAACCTTTGAAATTTTTTACATTGGGTACATAATAAGTTGTTCACTAGGTCTATCTTGACGATTATGTTGAGGATAAACATTATAGCATGCCGTTTTCCTCTTGCTTATTGTGAATGGTTAAAATACAGGGTGTCCAGCTACCACCCAGCCATCCTCTCTAATTAGGTACCAAGAAAAATATTGCAACGACTACAACTACGACTAGTTAGTTTTCATGGCGCACGTTAGTGCATGTGCTCAAAACACAAACGGACCTCACAATGAATAATTCTTGGATCATTGTATGAATAATGTGACCCCGAATGAAACAATAAATAGAATAAACAAAATAAGTTATTTCACATTCAAGCCGCCCGATCTCGCTAAAATTTGGAGGAAAATCATGGAGAGGACGATACAACCATCCCATATAAGTTGCATCACGATCGTATCATTAGTAGCTGCTGCGTATGCTCGAAAGTGAAATCCTTACAACAAGCAGTTGTATGTAATGCTTCAACAGTTTTCGTGCGATTTCTATAGAAGTTACAGAGATTGAACGGTTTTGAACGAAGATGGTTCTCTAGGAACGCTATTTCTTCCTACAAACTGGTAACTTTTGCGCATGCACAAACGTAACATCTATCAATCATAATTTCTCATTGCTTATTGTCCGATTTCGCTCTAACTTCTAAGGAATCTTCATTGGAATCTTCTTATTCATCAGAATCTTGTTATTTGAGACATTTCATTGACCTAAATATGCCTACATCCATGTTACGGATACGAGGAAACTATGTGCAACACTCACTCACTTAGCAGACTTTTCTTTAGCATGCACATTTATGCTTTAGCCATTGGTCGCCATTCCGAAAAGGACAGGAAAATATGACACGAAAGTAGCGCGGAGTTTACTATTGATTCCACGAACAACCATTCCATTGCTAGGGAAGTGCAACTCCCTAAGTTATCGTTCCACGATAATTAACATGTATCATGTTTTAGCCCTGGGGTCCTAGCAAATTTTGCGAGTCAATTTTTTTCCGCGCACGAAACATATAGTGTTACAGTGATTTCCGCCTACAACCGAGTCGTTGCTAGGGAAATGTTACTTCGTCGTTTTTCATCCCACAAAATTCGTTGACCATTCGTTCGAAAGCTCTCGATTTATCCAACAATATTATGTTAACTACTGCGAAGTGCGTGTCCAACAAACTGAGTTATGAGCATGGTTATGTAAATAATTGTTCACACACAGGTGATCATTCTCAATAATTGATATTGTGAACATGATTGCAACCGCTTGTTAATTTCTGATGATTTCATTGAGCTGGTGTTTCGAATCAATATCGAGGAGAAAACATGATACATGGTTGAAATTTTTGGTTCTAGAACAGAAATAAGTTTACTAATTCTCCCAAAACTCGAAAACAATGGTTCCACTGCCATCAGGTTGACGCGGAATTTTCGTTCGCCCCTTTTTGGAATGCTCTCATTTTATCACTTCATCTCATGATCCCTAAGCCTCTGTAGTGCCAAAGAAAGCTGATTTATAGCGCCAAATTACTAAATAATAGTGCTTCGTAAACATAATAGCAATTTATGTCCGGGTTCTCTCCCTAAAATAATCATTGTAGGTGCCTGATAGTAGCCTAGTGATGTAATAATGTTTTGTTATAATATCATGATGTAATAATATTATGTAATAATATAAAGCCCCCTTTGCGATATCCAAAGAGCCGAGTTGTTTTTTTTTTTTTTTTTAATTCGAGAAATCATACTTTCTTGGCCGAATACAAAATATGGTTATTGATATTACGAAATATACCCAAACATGAGCCGATAACAGAGCGAAATGATTAGGCAGTGAATAATGGAAATACCTCATCATCTTTCAGGCGTCGCAAATCGACGTCTCATCTCATTAGAAGGAACAAACAGTCCGCATAATTTGAATTCCTAATGAGCCTCCACAAGGATTTTTCGGCTTCGGAATGAAAGCCGTAGGACCAGTCATGTTCATACAAACAGGCAGTACAGATGCGGGTTGGCACAGAAAAGTAACTTCGTAAAGAAGAAAATTAATTAGCATGTTTGTCGACCAACATTGAAACGTCAAGACCTCTCTTGGGGGATCCTTTGTCAGCCGGTCGGTTCAACAGAGGGTGGAGAGACCCCGGGCCTTCAGTTGGGCCAACATGAAAATCCAATAAGCCAACTTACGATGATACTGTTTGACCACACAAGCCGAATTTCAAAATTGTTTCGAACGTTCGTGAGGTACCTATCTAACTATATAAATAAAGCTTTGTATAATCATCCAGGGGGTCTTGGGAAGTCTCCACGCACTTTTTGGGATCTACTGTCTCAGCTATGGTCGCTTATTTCATCAAGGTCAGAATGCAAGACATTTCCATTATTGAATAGACTCAATATGCACTAACATTGAGGGTTTATTAGAAATTAACTAATTAGTATATTTATTATTATCCGCAGCCCTTCTAGAAGGCAAACAATTGGTCATAAATTCCATACATTATTATTTTTTTGTTCAACCTCCTCCCTTCCACTTTTTTTTCTGAAGATGAATGTCTACATTAGCGGTATTGTACAAATAAACGTGTCAAAGGGAACACTGCTTGGGGAATGACTCCAAGGGAAGACACTAAACGAACTAATCCAGCACTAGACAGACCTCATAGGTAGATCGGAGGAGTAGTAATCGTATTCCGTAGAGCAAGGCATGCCACTTGGATATTATGATACCACTCAGTAACCCAACCAGCCAACAAATATGCTCTAACATGAGACTAAGACTAGGAAGAAATTAGCATTACACGCATTTTGACTGTATATATATATATGAGGATTTTGTTTCCGAAAGCGAACACACCCGAAACACCCATTTTAGAAAATTTTACATCAGAGCTGCTCTAAAATCATGACTTTATTTTTGTTATACAAATTACCAAATCTCTAATAAGTATGTATTTCAACCTATGAAGCTGAAATTTGAAACGGAGCACCTTTGGATACCTAGAATACCATTTCAGTCAGTGCACATAGGAGCAGTGATCAGCTGAGGGACCTCTGAGCCTAATTGGCTTCTTAATCGTCTTGGGTGCTGAAACCTGAAATAGATCTCCTATATGGGACAACTAGAATACAATAAATTAACAGTATAGGAAGCAATGATCTGTGGTGGGACCTCTGAGGCTTATTTCTATTCAAATCGACTTGCGGTGCTGAAATTTAGAAGGAACTCCTTTGGGACACATCGAAAACAATTAGGAGTAAGGGTGGCGAGGTTAGCGATCAGCTGAAGGGCCTTTGAGCCTAATTTCTTCCATTTTCAACATTTCTTCTAAATTTTTCACATTTACTATAATTCAAAAAACTGTGGGGTCCTGGAGCTGTGTACAAACCCTTTTTAAAGAAGCGAAGCGCCAAATTTTAATGAGTTAGTGTAGGGACTCGTATTTTTGTCTGTTGTTATTCCCACGATACTATTTCCCTTCTAATGAAAATATTTGTACTGAATGTTTGAAATTTGGTTCAGTAAGGATAAGGAAGAGTGTCCAGACCTAATAATAGGCCCGCCGTCACCTCCACAGGGTAAATTACGACTTCATTATTTCATGGAGTTTCCAGGGCCCGTGGGCGCAGCCGTCACCGTCAAATAGGGGACATTGGTTATGCGGAATTTCCGAAGTGACAAGTAAATGTTTCCAGACTCTCGAGTCCGCGGTCATCTACGACTGCCTTAATACGGGGAAAAGGCAACTGACCAAATGTAAATAGTTGGCTGAAGGCCTGACCCAACAACCAGAATAATGGATAGGTTTGCTTTTAAATAAATAGGCAAGGTTTTGATAAGATATCCTCCCGAGAGTTGAACCTGACCGAGTAACTCCAGGCCTGTTCCGAAGTACTTTTATATGAGTTGCGGTGCCCCTCTCTCCAGCCCAACTCGTTGGGAGTGGTGGTCGGCTAGAGGGGCGGCTTAACCCTTTCCGGGGTTTTCCCCGTGGTCCCTGTGAGCTCTTGTTGTCTTTACTAGGCATAATTTTTATATAATAATGGTTCCCACAGTTAGTTTACCTACTACAGCTACGGGGTTTAATATTTATAGACCGTTGATGATCTGCGTAGAAGGGCTATCTAATAAAGAAACAATTAACTTTTGAGTAATGATTTGTAACGTTTTTGTAAGTTATTTCAAATTACTTGATTCCCAAAATTTAAATTCCTCAATTTATAACTGAATTAAATTAATTGAATTCTATAAAAATGACTAAAAATAGCAAAAACGGGTATATAATATATATATATATATATATATATATATATATATATATATATATATATATATATATACAAGTTGATGGTTCTACTGAACTATATATGAATGATTAGTAATTTAGGAAAGAAATTTCACAGATAAAAGACGAAAGAATGGAAAATCTAATATTTCGATGAAAATCTTGGTCACAGATATAGAATATAGTAGGAGAAATGATTGTTTTCTTGCGTCCTGATTGCTTGGGAAAAACTCGTATCCAAGGCTAAGATGCTGGCTGAAACGATTATTAATTTTTGTAGTGTTCAATACCTTGAGTTAATCGTTTAGATTGAGGCCAGGTGGTCGATTTGCTCCAAGTATTAATCTGTGAGCTCTTTCTGATTGCTGGAGCAATCTATCATTAGCCGTATCTGGCAACTTTCTTAAAACTTTCACCCCAAAGCACTGGTCGAACGTGGCATTATGGGACGTCGCATGTATTTTAACTGGGAGTTGCTGGGTTTGGGTGATAGATGCTCTGTGATTGTTCATGCGCAGATTGAGTGTGGTAGCTTTACCAACATAGAATGCATGTGCATCAGTGCACTTTTTGCAGACTAGTTGGTAAACACACATTTTTGACTGGCACTCTGCTACACCTCGACATTTATATGTGTAATTGGTGTTAGCAGAGGAGAAGTCTGAGCCCTCTATCACCAAATTGCACAGTTTACACCTTGCACGTTGACATGGGTGTAAGCCTTGTTGCTCCGGAGGCTGCTCCCGAGGGTGGCGATGCGACAAGATCTCCCCGATATTCTTTCCTTGCCTGTAGCTCACTCTAGGTTTTTCGGGAAAGACATCTCGAGTTAGTGGGCTCGATGTCAAAACACATTGAAGTTCCCGGAGGATGGTATTGAGCTTCTGGGCACCAAAGAAAAATGTCGTGACCAGTGGTGGAACCTGACTTGTTGAAGCTAAATTAATAATCGTTTCAGTCAGCATCTTAGCCTTGGATTCGAGTTTTTCCCAAGCAATCAGGACGCAAGAAAACAATCATTTCTCCTACTATATTCTATATCTGTGACCAAGATTTTCATCGAAATATTAGATTTTCCATTCTTTCGTCTTTTATCTGTGAAATTTCTTTCCTAAATTATTCATCATTCTTATATATATATATATATATATATATATATATATATATAAATATATATGTATATGTATATATATGTATATGTATATGTATATATATATATTCACAAAATTAGAAAAGATAACAGAAAAAACGTCACAAAACTATTTTTATATTTCGGCTGTTTGCCTTTTTCAAACTAACAAAGAAATTGAATAATTGTGGGAAATTTGTGTACAACGTTGACAAGGAATTTTGGTAACTTTGGATTTCAAATTCCTTGTCAACGTTGTACACAAATTTCCCACAATTATTCAATTTCTTTGTTAGTTTGAAAAAGGCAAACAGCCGAAATAAAAAAATAGTTTTGTGACGTTTTTTCTGTTATCTCTTCTAATTTTGTGAATATAATCAAGCTCTCCTAGAGTCATTTTCAATACGTGATATAAATATATATATATATATATATATATATATATATATATATATATATATAAAAAGAGAAAACAAATTAAAAAATAAAATATAAAAAAAAAAGAAAAGAAGAGGAGTGAAAAATAATTTTGATTATAATTTTGTAGTTCATTTATTTAATTCAACCCTGTTCATTTTCAGGACGTTCCACTGAAGCCTTTGTCAATATAGGGAAGACCTATTGGAATTGATCAAGAAGTTAAGATTTGACAGGGAGAATCTCTGCGTCTGACCTGGAATTGATTTACTTTGATCTTATTCAACAGATTTTCGTACTGTGAGGTTAGTTCGTAAAATTCATCTATTAAGCTGTCAATTTTATAATGGTGAACCAGAGTATGTTGGGAGTTTATAAGTCGGGCTGGTCCTAATAGAATAGGCAGTATCCCTTGATTAGTTGTTATATTTCTCACCTCGGAGCTTCCGATTGAGAAGAGGAGGGTCCTGGAACAGGTTCACGAGGTGAAGTGTCAGTGGGTAAGTCACTCGTAGTTTGTTTGCGTGGTCTTTTTTATATTGGACGTATGAATTTTTCCTTGTGTGTTATGGTGTCGAGGAACTATTTGAGCGGTTTTTAATTCGGGATTGGTTGATTGCAAGGTTTCCTTATGATATTTTTGTTTAGTTTTATCTTGAATTTGTCTAGTTCTTACAAATATTTCTGTGGGTAATTCTGGAACTTCCTCTCTATCCTGATTCCTTCTTTCAGCAATACGTTCCTTTTGGGCTTGAGATCTTTCTTTGATTATGTCATAAATTAGTTTTACTTTGTCTCGATGTTTGTCTATAAAATTCGTCATTAAGTTTTTCTCTAAGTCGGCTTCTAGTAAAGGGTCGTTCTCTACATGACCATTTATTACTTCGAATGGCGTTAGTTTTTGTAACAGAGTGGATACTACTATTATAAGCTATTAGTGCATAGTTAACTTTATTTTTTATGCTTTCATTTTTGAATTCGTCTCTATTTGACAGTATTCTAACGTGTTCAATTAGGGTCGAGTGAAATCTTTCTATTAATCCATTCGAATTTGGGTTTTGAGAACAAATGTAATGAACTTTAATTTTGTGGGTCTCTAGTAACTCTTTGACCAATGAGCTACCGAATATTATCGGCCACGATCATTTTTGGTATTGGTGGGAAAAGAATTTTAGAAGGGCTCCGACTGTGTCAATACTATTAGATGATTTTAGAATGTAGGCTTGGGCATACTTTGAAAATGAATCGATGAAAAAACTTGGATTTCTCCAAAGACAATTTGTCGATATGTAGGATTTCGAATGGTCTAGAAGGCGTGGGGGTAACGTTTAACTTTGGTTTAATGGGATGTCTGTCATATTTGCAGGCAAGACATATTTCGCATTTATTAATATAATTTTGGATTGTGGTTTTCATATTCGGCCAAAAATATTTCCTCTTAAGTTTCTCTAAGGTCTCAGTAATGCCTCGATGATTGGTTTTCCCTATATGTTGTTGTTGGATATATTCCCTAGCTGTTTCTGGATCTGTGACATCTTCTAGCCTAGCCACTTGACGAAATTTATTTCAGAATGTTTGAAATTTCTTATCATTATTCGGCTGATATATTTTCTCTTCGGAACTATGTAGGTTTTCACAAAGTGAATTATATCTGGATACAAAGAGACGATTACAATTATTGGCTCTTTCCCAATCAGCTGAGTGCGAGCAAAATTCTCTCCTGTAAACCCTAGGAAGTTGAAATTTGATTGGGATACTCTCAGGGACACTAAGAGACGATTGCAGTTATTGGCTCTTTCCTATAATCAGCTGAGTGAGCTAAAATCTCTCCAGATCATCCTAGGAAGTTGAGATTTGATAGGGAGACTCCCATGGGACATTAGGAGACGATTTAAATGTTTGGCTCATTCCTAATCAGCTTAGTAAGCTACATTCTCTCCTGCTCATCCAAGGAAGTTGAAATTAGATATGGAGACTCTCTGGGATGCTAACAGACGATTGAATTGATTGCGTCTTTTCTGATCAGCTGACTTAACTAATTTAATTGAGACATTTTTAACTTGAGACACAAAAAACATATTTCACAGGGGGAAAAATAAGACATATCTGCATGTAGTGTAGATTTTTCTTTTGGTAGGTGACATCGTCCAGTTATATTTCGATAATGCACCTTAGACTCAGTTTGGTAGATAATTTTTTTTTTTTTTTTTTACCAATGTTCTGCGGTGAAGGGCTATCTAATACAGGTTTACTATATACGGGGTTTAATAATAATTCATAGATATCATCCCAAAGAGTCGAAAGAAACCACCCAGGTAGCTGTAGGTTTGCTCTCCTCTCTAAGGGCTAGAACTTTATCAGGGAAAAAATTCTACGTGGGATGAATCGCGAAACAGATGAAACACAGTAAAAATGACCTAATAAACCATGACGATCGTATCAACTGATATAATTCCAAAGGAATTCAGATTATTATAACTTTTGTCACACATAAATGGAGCTGTGAAGTGTCGATAAGTGACTTATATATAATTGATTTTCAGTTGGTGGGTCAGCTTGTGTTGAATTCAAAAGACAAGTAAAATGTATGTGTTTTTAATTTAATTCCTCCTGGGTAGTCGTCTATGCCTCAAAAGATATATTTAGATAATGAAAATTAGACTTAGTTCAATTAAAGGGCTGTCAATACATAAATAATAAATCTTTGTGTAATCATTTGGAGAGTTTTTTTTTTCGACAAATTTGGTCGACGCCACCCAGGCTACAATAATTCTCAACCGATTTTCGTAATTGTTATTTTGTTCGATTCCAATTTTGGTCTAATCGTGCCACAAACCTTGTTCATAAAGAATTCACTGCCGTGGTGGGAGGAGGAGGGGATAAATTACCGATTTTTTTAAAGCGCTGCCACAGCCACAAATTTCTCCAGATTTTCATGATTCTAATTTTGCTCCATTATGATGATGTCTTGGAAAGTATGTCAGTAGTTTGAAATTTCATTAAGAGAGAGAGAGAGAGAGAGAGAGGGGGTGAATGGAGAGGGTAATACTGATAAATCATGATGTTTTAATTTTAACTATTCTCATTCGATTTTCCTGATGATAATGATGATGACGATTATTATTATTTTTTAATTTTAATTTTATATACCTATATATATATATATATATATATATATATATATATATATTTATATATAGGTATATAATTTTTTTTTCGTCTTTTAATTTGGTCTAGTTTTGGAAAATGGGTCAGGAGTTTCAAATTTAATGATAGAAGGGGATGAATGGAGGGGGTAATTGCAATAAATCGTGACATTTTTACTATATTCATCTGATTTCCCTGACATTTTCTCTTATTTGTTCGATCCAGATTTTAATCCAGTTATGCAACCTTGGAAGTTTCAAATTTACTGTCGGTGAAGAAAGCGAAAATCGGGGGAATCCCCCCCCCCCCCTCCTCTCATTTTTATTCTCTTCAAAATACAGATACATTCATTGCGGATGGGCTGTATAACCATATTCACTGCATGAAAGAAACATTGTTAGCATCTGTAATCCATTGCTTGTTCCTTCAGTTTTTTTTTTCTTTTTTCGATAAGAGTCTAGAGTTTCCATTGCGTTTAATGTTTTCGTGAATTTCATTTGATTAATTTATTTTGTTATTATACATTGCAGAACTTACCTACATGATAATGGAAAACAACCTACCAACTGACCCCTTTTCTTTATTAAAAAAAAATTGTTTTGCTTGTCCACTACCTTGATTTAGCCAGCAACACTTTGGACAAAAGTAAATTACGCCCTTCTTGTAATTTACCTATTGAAGTAACGTTCAAAATAGCCAGCTATGGGAGAAATCTCGACTTTTACAATGAATGTGGCGTCCCCCTCTTCAAGTTGAAATTTTACTCCTACTGAGAGAGGGAAGAACCAATGAGAAATGGGGGAAAGAAGGTGGGGCTGTTTCTGCCAGTCCTCCCTGAAAGGTGATACTCTTTTCTCAAGAGAAAGGTAGGCCCTTTTCCTAAAACCTCATAGTTCATGCTTTTTCAAAATTTCACATAATAATATAATAATAATAATAATATAATTTCACATAATCACCTAAAGTTGAAAATTGAAATAATCGAAGTTTTTTTTCGTGTATCACTATACTAAACTAAAGAAATTTGAACAAAATCTCAATGAGTGTAAGGTCCTCATGAAACGATCTTAATTTTTCCTGAAAGCACTTGTAAAAACCAAAGTTTTTTTCTTAGTGTTAGGTACGTAGGTCACTGAATATCTATGAAAATCAAGGTAGGAATAAAAATAAGGCCACTAGGCTATTATCATTTTATCGAATTTTCGTAGAAAATGAAGCTATTTTAATAGCTCGGAAAATTCAAAAATCAAAATTTTTGAAAAATTTCTTCATTAAAATCCGTTTTGAGGCATTCTGAAACGATTCCTGATTTGCGCTTTTTCATATATATATATATATATATATATATATATATATATAAGTTTATATATTCATATATATATACATATATTTTTTTTTAAGTTGACCTAATTACTACTATAATTTTCCATTTATTTTTTGCAGAATTTTATTCAGGTATAGTGCCCGCGATCTAAGAATGTGCGCAGAGCCTCGCCGTGAGGAAGGTGAAGGGGGCTAACCAGAGTTGCCAACGTGACGGTAGCACATTACCTTCTGTGCCTAGCAGCCTCATTATGTGCTTGACGCCCAGTTCCTTAATATCAAAGTGGTAATAGAGACCTGCGCTCAGCTTTCGAAGTTTCGGTATTATTTCAATCGTTTGTGTAAATGCAGATTGTCTTTTGGGTTTTTTGATAAGTACGGCTTGTTAACTGACTTCTCGCCATGGTACCTCCCTTGTGTTGCTAAATTTGGATTTTTCTTCTTCGGAGTCACCTTCTTTTAAATTCCATAATGATAGAATCTTCTGCGAATTCAACGTCCTCCACTTGTGGGTTGAAGTCACAAGCTCGACGTCTGGTTTTTCGACTTCGTCAGTACTACCAGAATGAAAAGAAAAAGAAAATAAGGGCCCCATGTCAAACAAAGTAGGTAGTAAAAAGGGTCTACAAAGCTACTGGCATTCACAGGAACACCGTTTTCTGTATTTTGAAGGGAGGGAGAAACGGCGAAGAAGCTATCAAGACTCCAGGCAAGAAGAGGGTGAGGAAATTCACAAAAATTGAAGTAGATTCGTTCGCTAAAGTCGCTATCCGAAACCACATTTACTCCTATTACGAGCGGAAGGAAATACAGACTATTCCAAAGCTTTCAAGTTCCTTGCAAGAAGCGGAGCTGTTTGATGGTTCTGATTTTTCACTTAGAAAAATTCAGTCCAATTCAGATTTTAAGTGGAAGAAAATTAATGATATAATTTTCCTCAAAGAGCGAACTGACATCGTTGCACTGAGGTGTGCATTTTTAACAGCAACCTCTAGTGTTTACTTCAACCAGGTGATCTCCCTAGATGAATTTCCCTAAATATTCCTAGGTTTATTAATGACCTACAAACGTTTTAGAAGTTCCGATGAGTCAACCCCATTATTATAATCAAATCCTCAACCCCCCTGTTCCTCATAATCCTTATCAATCCTCCTAATAGGTAGCCTCGGTTGCCCTTGACTCACGGGCCGAGAGGGAACAGGGAAATTATGCTGATACTAAAATCCTTCCACTTTGCCGATGTGTCCCCACAGTCGACAGGGGGGATTTGCAATGGGCGGAGCCAATTTTCGGCAATGCACCTTCTAATTACTATAATTATAAGAACATTGACATACAACTTTTACCGAATTTTTGTAGAAAATGAAGCTATTGCAATGGCTAGGAAAATTTGAAAATAAAAATTTTCAAAAACTTTCTTAATTGAAATCCGTTTTGAGGCATTCTAAAACGATTCCTTAAGTTTGCGCTTTTTCATTTGTATATATATATATATGACCTTGTAGCACTCATCAAAGTTGGTGTCATGGGTCCGAGCATGTTTGGCAATTGGGAGGTGAGGTTTATGCCTAATCGAGTCAGAATATAAACAGTAGAATATAAACAGGAGTATTTGAAGAACCTCCATAAGGCTCTACTAGATCGTGGGTACCCTTCCAATCTACTTCAAAAACGGATCCTTCCTGCAACATCCTCCTTTAACCCTAGACCAAAAATTTCAGAAGCCCCCAAATTTCAAAATTTAACTACAACGTACTTTCCAGGAATCGAAAAATTGAGACCCATTTTAAAGTCATTATTCCCTATTATCTCCAATAATACCTTAACCAAAGGTTTACTAACTTCTCCTCCTTCCATAACATTCAAAAGACCCCCAAATTTAGGCTCTATACTCAATAATAATAATAATTTTGATAATGAACTCCCTGGTACCCACCCCTGCAACCGACCCCGATGTAAAACCTGCCCCTTAATTGATGATTCGACTACATTAACTACATCAAATACCCCAAATTCCTATCAAATTCGAACATCAGCCTCTTGTACAAGTTCCAATTTAGTGTACAACCTCAAATGCCAGAGTTGTGATGTATTCTACGTTGGAGAAACGATGACCCCTCTTTCTATCCGCATGAATGGACATAGAGACTCGATTAGGCATAAACCTCACCTCCCATATATATATATATATATATATATATATATATGTGTGTGTGTGTGTGTGTGTGTGTGTGTGTGTGTGTGTGTGTGTGTGTGTGTGTGTGTGTGTGTGTGTCATTCCAGACGATAACTCACCTTAGGATTGAGTTAAAAACTCCGTTCTTGCGCCAAAAAATTAAGTTTTCCAAAAGAAAGGATGAGTTCGTTGGGTAACAATTTTTGAGTAACATTAAATTGGTCAGATTTCAAAAAATTTACTAAAAAATCACTAAAAATGGCTAAAAACGGCCAAAAATCGTTAAATTCATAATTTTTAGCAGAGTTTCAGGCAAAACAAAATTAACAACGATTAACTCGAGCATTAAAAAAAATTTTGCAAACAATTATGCTGAAAAACGTAGGTACTTAAATTTCATTAATATTTGCTGAAAAATCTATAAAAAAGCTAAAAATCCGAAATCATCTTAGAATCACCAAATTTGATTTAGTACAAGTTTTTTTGCCATAAAATTGATTTTTAACCATTTCTTTCTACTTAAATTGCACAAATTTCAACACAATCTAACATATTATCATACATAGATAGGTAATTTAAGAGAACTCGCTCGTACGTTCATGCTGCATGACTGGAACTTTTCTCATTCAAAACAAATTCCTTCTTCATGGTTTGCTGGGATTTTCCAAAATTCTTGCCAAATGCTTTTATAAAACGATATTGATATACATTTTTTTGGTTTAGACAAACTAGGTAGGCTTCAAGGAGACAGCAACATCAAGCTGGAAGGAAGTGCACTACGGATTTTTTTCTCTCTCTCTTTAGGACTTGTTTAAGACATAGAGGAACATCATTATATATTTAGAGCATCCCTTTCATCCGAAGTATAATTTGGATTTTTTTCGGGGGGTGACTACACTCATTTAATATTTGAGAAAAGGCATTGTTCTACTAATTTTTATCAAAATAGGAAATTCATGCATAGGACATTTCAGGAATTTGGACAAGAGTCAGTTTCCATTAGGTAGGTTTCTCTTGGTGATGAGATTTAAAACCATTTGGAACAATTTCATCCTAGGAAAAGTTTAGCACAATCAAATAAAACAATTTATTTTTTATTTTTATATAAAGAAAAGATGGAATAAGAATTCTTATGAAGTAGGAGGAAAGGTTGTGAACTGCCTATTTTCCGTCCCAATGTGCAACAATCTTGTAGTGATCATTTTTGAGATAAATCTAGCCAAAATTTAACAGAAAAATAGAGTGTCTTAATCCTTTGAAATAATGCCTTGATGAGTGCGATTAAAGACGGAGAACGGCATGTCAAAATCATTCCGAATTTGACCAATATACAATATTTGGTTCACAAATATTCATAAAATACCATAGCTATCCCGAAATTATAAACAAAATGCTGGCTTCTGAACTGGCAGTGCGGTAGCCTCGAGCATTCAAATATGATTGAAATGGCTTTTAAGTAGTTTCCTATTTCTACACAAAAAATAAGTGGTGGAACAATGCGCCCCGGATAACCTAAACTAAAATATTACGATAGTACCTTCAATAAAAACTTCATCTTCAGTATAATTTGAAGATAGCCTTTTTTCTTTTGAAATATTTAATTTTAAATGGGTAAGCCCTATATATATATATATATATATATATATATATATATATATATATATATATATATATATATATATATATATATATATATATATATATATATATATATATATATATATATATATATATATATATATACTGCCCAAAGACAATGCATACCGGGACATGCAGGAAGGTTGGAACACCAACAAATCTCAATGGCAAAGATGATGTCTCAGGATACAAACAGAACCTTTCACTGTGATCAAGACGATTTCTTGAATTACTCCTTTCCCGAGCCCTATTTACAGCTTATGTTCTCTGAAAATCCTGAAGAATTTAATTACATTTTTTTCTGGTTATTAAATATTAAGATAATAATTCCCTCAGGAATTTCATATTTTTTCGTAATCTAAGGACCTTTCAAAAGAGAAAAAATGCATAAACATTTAGGAATAAATTAGTGGTTTGGTTGCCATAAGTGTATAGAACCTTTGTATGGACCTAATGTATGGAACACAAAAACACCAACAAACCTATTATACGAAACACTACTCCGAGAGTTCAGTATAATATAGGTACCTTTCTACCTGATCCACCCAGAAGGACAGTACGAATGTACTAGTTGAAGAAGACCGTAATTTTCAAAATAGATTTTGACGGTCTAATCAGCAAATAAATTAAGTGGGGGATCTTATTAATGAAGACCAGCTTCAAATCTCTACCTGAGGATGGAAGGGTTTCTCCATTACTCTCCGGGACTTTCCAATAGATTACCATTCAGAGGCTGTTCCGCACTACCTTTTAAAGACCGGAATGCGTGAATGAAGGCGTGAATAGAAATTAGGTGCCAATTCAATTGGTGGGCGAAAACTCGGATAATTGATTCAAAATGAGAAACGAAACTGCGCTAAGGAACCTTTTAAGTTTAATCACAACAACTTGAAATGGTAATGATCTTCCTATTTCAGACTTTTAATTTGTAAAATGTATTCTAGACCTGTTTTTGAAAGGAAATTTTCTATAAGACATTGAAGTTCCCTAAAATTCGTGTTGAATGATATTGGACTGTCGATTAGGTAGGTACCCACGATATCAAGAGAATCACTGAACCGTACCCCAACATTTTTCCTTGATCTGCCAGAATCCAAGGATACCCAATCTGTAAATAAATTATTTCTTAATCATTCCGAGTTGTTTTTATCAATAATAATGCGATGATACTTCTGTTTTTGGGTCAATAAAAAATAGGGTTTCAATGATTTTCTAGTTCCAAAACAAAACAAGTTTTCAATTTCCCTATAAGGTGTTACTGTGTTTTGATCTCTAATACATGCTAATTTTGTTCCCAAAAAAAAAAAAAAAAAAAAAAAAAAAAATGATAATAATAATAAATTCAGATCCTTGCACTCCTAATTTTTGTTTCTTTCAGATTTGTCATTAAAAAAAAAAAAAAATGTAATCGGAATTAAATGTAATCGGAATGATGTAATCGGAAAAATAACGTAATCGGAATAATGTAATGGAATTAAAAACAATGTAATCGATATTTTTTTTTTTTTTATTATTAGCTTTTTCTATCCACCATAAGTGCGTTTGAAATCGAAAAAACGATCGAAATAACACAGTTTTTCTATTCACCCCGCCTTAAGTATGAATGGAAAAATGGTACTCAAAAAATATAAAAAACCCTTTGAGCCAAATTTTCGAAATTTGACTTCGAGGGGTAGAAGTACTCAGTGCGGCTGGACTTTTAAGCCCTTAATCTTTGTTGTACTACGACAAGTACCAGAAAATCAGTTCTGAAGTTGAAAAGTTTTTCTATTCACCCCATTTTACGATATTTTTATTATGATTTGTCTGACTAAATGGTTAGCAAATATGATTTTGGTGGGACGTTTCTAAAGAAGGTGAATTTTGTGTGGTGGTTTATTTTTAGTCGGATATCACTAGAATATTTTGGCTTCACGAGCTGGCTGGTGGGTTGACCATTTTGCGGGTGGTGCACCTATAGTGTAGTTTTAACTGCCTGATCGGAAGCAGAAGGTTTGAATAGAAGAGACAAAAATCTCATCTTGTACTAACATGAAATAATTTGTCTGGTAAGTTTTCAAAATACTTTCAGCTTTAACGAGATGTTAAAATTAGAAAAAATACGCAAAAATTACACCATGAGCGCCACGATAAGTTTTTAGTTGAAATGACGTACTACAGGTGGTGTTGAGGATAGGTGTGAGGATAGTAATATGAAGATGCAGTAGTAAATCATTGATGGCAATAGAAAATACGTAAAAAATGGATTAAAAAGTGTGTTTTGGAGTTAAAAAGTGTTATACCATGAATGAATGAAATGTATGTGTAGAGGAACCGACAACACATGTGACCTGGTAGAGGAACTGACAACAATTTTGTGATACGTCATAGACAGAGAGCGTCGCAGTGTCTCGTGGCCCCATCCCAATGAGGTGCTTGGCCAGAAGACCAAACGAAGTCTAGAGCATGAAAGTTGGGAGGGGGGGGGGGTAAACCCTCAGACGCTGTTGCAGACTCCTGACTCTAAAAGGTCGAACAACGCCCGGAGCGCCCGGGGGATGGGGAGTTGGGAAGGGAATAATAAGTTCGTAGGTGTTTTGTGCACGCCAATAGTCTGTCCTGATCGGATGCCAATGGAGAAAATACTTGTTGAATGATGACTGCGCTGTTTGTCAGGTTGAATTTCATTTCAGGTAATAGTAGGCGGGTGATGACGCCGAGCGTCAGATTGAATTTCGTCTGAAGAAGTACTGATGGAGAGGTTGTTTTGGAATGTGGGGAGCCAGATGAGTGGGGAGGGGACATAATCAAGTCTATGATTTCACGAAGTCAATGTCAATAAATACCTCGCCCAGCTCATATGTCTTGAATATGAGGTCCATTATCGGAATCGTAAGATGCAATTTTCGAAGAGAGTCGGGAGTTCTGAAAGTGCACTCTGTGGTGTTATAATTGTCTGAGGCACGTTCGCTATCTGAAGTCCAAGTTGGACCGTAGGAGTTCCTTCGTCCCAGAATGAGGAGTGGAGGAAGTGACCAGAGCCGATTTAAGGCTCAGGTGAAAACTTTTGATTTTACCATTTGAACTGGGGTGCCACGCCATTGTAAGAATTTTCTGGCGAAAACCCATTTTGCGAGTGGATTACCTATTTGAATTCAGCACCCTCGAACTGTCTACTCTAGTCCATAGCCAGAAATCATGTCTGCGCTTTATGAAGCAATTTCTGTAAACATTTTCAAATTTTGCTGTCTGGAATGGGTAAATAACCCTAAATCTTTATATGGCGAAATAGTTCCCAAGGCACCATCCACAGTAAGTCATTTCTACGTGATCATTTTTGTACCGCCCATGACAAAATTGACAAAAAATTGATGAAAATTACCAAGATTTTATATCTGGTTTAGTGAGATACACTTCAGGGGAGTATGGAGAATGAAACATCTCATTTATTATTCTTGCCGCTGATGACGCAATAGTTTCAAATCCGTAATTTATCGACGTATATATCTTGATAATTTTGGTCAATAAGGGGGGTTCAAAATTCGTAAATTTTGGTCTATTTCGTCAAAAATGATCGAGTAGAAATGACTTAGATTGGAGTACCTAGGTAATGGAAAAATGTAGCGCGTAAGGTAGCCATGAAATATGGTGCGAGACACGCATTTGCTCACAACACGTATTTCATCATTCATTGGATCAAGTAGTGTGCTGTAGGAGTTATTATTTTCCCATCTCCTCAAAGGCCTAAGTAGAAATTATCTAACAGGCCTGGAATATTTTTGTCTAAATATTATGGGTCTGAGGGTGAACTCATTCCATATTATGTTCACGAATCAGAAAAGTCATTCCACGCATATTTTCCAAACCATCACGACGACCAACCTACAAGGTCATAGGTATTCATTCCCAACAAATGATCGGCGAATCTGTTGTCTATGTATTTACAACTACCAGTACCTAGATGTGCAATTTATTTGGACCAACGTTCCTACCTATGTAGAAGCACAAAGAAAACATTTATATGTAGATAATTATTTTTATCTGTTGAATATACTGATTCCTTGATCGGATGCGCCGGCAGTTATATTGCCACTAACAAAAGCGTTAAATGCACGGAGAGTTAATTCTTTCTGGCAATATCGCCTGAACTCAAGACCGTGCTATCACCTGTTGGAGCTTTTCTTCCGTTTTGTGCCATTAACGTTCAAAAACCTCTACACCTTAATCCTCTCTTGACAAGGGCTTGTCCCCCCGTGAAACGCGCTGCCCAAAGATGCCTCGCAGAGTGAAAGGCCCCAGAACTGCTGGGATAGCATCTGTCAGTTTCCATACCATCTCTTCCGAGTGTTTCCAAAGGATTGTATACAAGAGACATTGACGTGCACTCCATTAACTGTATGAGCGCTTTAACAACTTTTCTCAACAAGAAGAACTCCCCAGACTTATTATAAGAGAATTAAATGTAATGAATATACTACAAAAAATTTATGTCAAGAGGTAAATTTTTCAAAACATATCGAACAAGTATAAAATGTATAAATATTAGGTACGCACGCCATTTTTCACCCTACTACAAAAAAAAAAAAAAAAAAAAAATAAAAAAAATAAAAATAAAAAAATAATAATAAATAAATAAATAAATAAAATAAATAAATAAATCAAAATTTAATCATCCTCGGAGTTTCGCCTCTGTAAACTAGTTTTGTGCATACCCAATAGTTATAATACAATCAATTGAAATAAAATTCATAGAGCACCATCCTGAAAGTAAAACAGATTGACTGTCAGAAAACACGGTACCTAAATGGTCTAAAACGCATGTAGCAAGTGGAAAATTTGATTTTTTCCACTTCTTGCGCGAACACTAAGATTCACTAGCTTCGGTAATGAAAAAATAAATTAATAAATAGGTAAATGAAATAAATAATAAAAACAAAAAATAGATGAATGATTGGATAAACAAAGGAGTTATAGTAGGTATTCTGTACTCCTCCTATATGTACATCACTTTCTAGATAAGCGATATATACACCCCTATCAGACAGCTTTCCAATATTTTGCCATCGATAAGAGCTCCCATCGGTTATTTGGCCACCGATGACCCAAACTTACTCAATCAAAAGCATATGAGACGAAATGACTTGTGGGAGGCAAGCCGTTGCATAATAGATTCGTCAACAAGGTAAGTCCTTCTACCGAGGCGCTTCGGATAACATCCTCGATCGGGATTAGATTCCCCAAGTAACAGGAGGATGTCAATCAGTTGAAGCTGTGGAGAAATCCGCTGGGAAATAGCATGCTGAAGAACCGCGAGCAATGGGTTGACGGTGACGACTGGCGTGACCGAATTGACAAGTCTCGCCTTATATCGATTGCTTTATCCTGTCAAGCGTTGCAAAAGGAACCATCATCACCCAAGTTTCGTAATTATGTCGGTTAAGCGGATTAATAACTACATGAGAATGATGTTTATCCTACGTTTTGATTAACGTGGTTCGCTTCAATATGGTTTACCTGTTCAACATAGTTTTGCAGCTAAATATTGCTTCAAATTTATTTACATATTGCTGAAATAATTGCTTTCTTGGTATGTTGTTAATTATTTAAAAAATGCTTTCTTCAGTGTTTAAATATACAAGCCCTAAAAGGCCTACTGTCCCTTCAAGAACTATCGAGGATGAAGTAAAAACAAGTAGATAGGTATATTCCCGTGCCTGATTTTCTAATTGGGTATTGTACCCGGCGTTACATATAGAGGTCACTACTTAATAGATAGAGTTTTCAAATCATCTGCGTTGAAATAATTTACTTAGTACTTTGCTCATTTCATTGCTAGAATATAATAACTTCATCTGTGAACATAATGATCGAGTTTTCTGAGTTCCTGATTTGTTATTATCTTAGCCCTTCTTTAGGGTGATTAAAAATTATGCCGAAGTTCAGAACCAACACCCACAAATGAGATTAACATGTTTATATTTGTGGGATGGGGTCTTGAAAATTTTTTTCAATAACCTTTATGTACAAATAATGATTTACTAGTATTGAACGTGGTAACAAGGTAACTGCTATAAGGGTTTATATTATCACAGTTACAACAATGACATCCACTGAACGTGTGAGACGTCTGTGTGAACGTAAAGAATTTCACGAATTCAAAAGTAATAACGCGTCCTAGTCAACTCGCTCTTTTGGGTCACATAGTACAGACATGTTTTGTTAGTTCGAAAACGACCGGTTTATTCGTAGACCAAAAACATACATGATTCAATGTGTCTCCGTGCTAGCGGAGAAACTTTCCTCTTTACCATTTATCCAAG
This sequence comes from Adelphocoris suturalis, assembly GCA_030762985.1. Classification (NCBI taxonomy): domain Eukaryota; kingdom Metazoa; phylum Arthropoda; class Insecta; order Hemiptera; family Miridae; genus Adelphocoris; species Adelphocoris suturalis. The sequence goes on from CM061046.1 coordinate 31,965,354, forward strand.
ATTCATGAACTTTGTTTCAAACACTCCATAATGACTTATGGTCAAATGCTTTATAATATGGCTGTATGTTCAGAAAGGTTTTGATTCAGAAAGGAATTTTGATAGATAGGTCACCATAAATCTCTCTCAGTTTCTTTTTTTACACGATCAATTATTTTTGCCTTTTCCAGGTATTCACTTCATTGACTTGCTCGAGAAGAATGTCCCAAAAACTGTATGTATACAAGAAGCACACGCAAACAAACACGCTAACACGCATTTTCGGGGTTCGACGTTTATCCTGCATTTCTTAGTCTATTTAACAAAAAGCTAGTTATTTTAGCTACTTAACTCTGTTAGGTCCTTAGCCCAGATTAAATCATCATCTATTACCTCTTTCACCACTTCAATATCACCTAATATACTTCCTTGTTTATAACTTTTCTTGTTGAAAATTGTTAGGGGCTGGGGATAACTCTAAAAGTAGACGGAGGCACATGAAATTTCCCTAAGGAGTTGCAAACGTGAGGTAATAAGCTGTTCTTGAAGTTACTCTTATTTGCCAAAAGCCTTTGCGGCAATCTAATTTCGAAAATAGGTATTCCCTTACCATGTAACCCAGCCTCACCAACTGTTCGTAAGAGTATTAATTGACGACGTTCAATAACTTTATTGAGTTCATTGAAGTCAATACAAATCCTTAGTAAATTATTTTTCTTCCACATTTTTGCTGTGGGCGGAAGACATGGCGAGGTTCTTCCATGGGCGCTATAACAAAATTTTTACCACTTTATCAAGTTTGGTCTTGACTTCATTCCGAATGGCAAATGTTATTTTTCTCAATTATGTCTATGTTATTTTTCGCAATTGTCAGAGTCCTACTTCGATGACCGGTTTGAAACCGAACAGACTCCGTGCAGCTCAATGGGAAATTCTACTGCGAGTGGTTAAGGGATTTTGTACGCACTCTTTGGAGGCAGCCTGTGTGATGTCTGGTGAGATATCAGTTAACATCAAGGTGGAGGAGTTGACAGAGAAATATCTGGAGTCCCACGATGCGGAGGAATTTTGTGGATGGGTGGATGCCAAGATGCCGGTGACACTGAGACTCCATCAAGCGGTGAGGGCAGCTGGAATGGCTGAGGATGAAAGAATTGCAGAGCACTACCAGATCTTCACTTACAGCAGCAAGATAGAAGGATGTGTTGGCTGTGCGTTTGTGGTGTTCCTGAGTGGATCAGATATCCCATTGATTACGAGGAAGTTCCGGTTGGACAGTGATTGCACGAACAATCAGGTGGAGCTCTTGTTGATTCTTGGGGCCATTGAGTGGCTGGTGGGACAGACGGCTGCTGTTGGTGAAAGAACAGCATGTATAACTACTGACAGTATGGTTGCTGTGGACCTGATACATGGAGAGCGGTGCCACAGTTGGCTGGTGGACAATATCCTTGGGAAAATTTCGGAGCTGAGGGGTGGCTCGTGGCGGCTGAGCATATCATGGACAAGGGCTCATGTGGGGGCCAGTGGGAATGAGCAATCGGATGCGGCGGCAAAGGAGGCTGCAATGGATGTAGACCAGCCAGAGGACATTGCTCTTCTGCCACCAACATTCTTTTATGCCTGAACCCTGCGAAGATCTTAGGAAGCATGGGAGAGGGAGTGAGCTTCCACAACAAAGGCTGCCCACTTGAAAAAGTTTTTCCCAACAATAGTGGACAGGCTCAGGGTGTCCTTCAAGCCATCCTATAAGGTGACGCAGGCCTTCACAGGGCATGGCAGAAATAAAGCCTATCTCAGAAGGTTTAATATAATTGAGGATGACACATGTGGATGCTCCAAATGAGGACAGCAGACTTGGGATCATCTGATTAATGAGTGTGGTTACACAGAGATACCACGGGCGAGATTACTGCAGGAGGTTGTCCTGTCAGGTGCTTTTTCTCCTGTTGAGTTCAACCTTATGGTTAAAGACTTTTTCAATGACTTGGTTATATTTATTACCACAATAGATTTTGACATATTTGCCATTAATGTAAAGCACTAAAGTTGTTGGATTCCATGGAGTAGTGAAGTATTCATCATTGTGAATCACTATTATTTAACAATACCTGTAATCGCAATAGGGCGCAGGTACGAATAAATCACTTCCTGCAGGGTTACTCTGGGGAGGAAAGCCTAAAAAAATATATATGTATATAAAAAATAAGAAAACACACACACCCACCCATAAAGATATTGTGGTAAAGATTGTAATGAAATTGATTCCTGATTTTACCGAGTTTTTGAAAATCGTTTCCATAACATCAACTTTTGAAGTTGAAAAATCGATTTATCATGAAATCGGGTATCCGATACCCGTCCCTACTTCGTGTATGCTGCTAAGGGTAGATACTTATTAGACTCGTACTTACACATGTTCTGACGTTGACTGAGGATAGTGACCATCGGGCCACCTCATGTAGCACACAGTCTTGGTTTGTCCATCTCGAAAACTGGAAATAGTAAAAATAATTTAAATTAAAAATTTTATTCGAGATATTTTTGCCTAGAAATTATAAATTACCATGAAAAAGTTCATTATCATAATGCAAGATTTGCCGATGGAGCAGAGGTGGCTGATCAGTGTAGGGAATGACGCAATGAAGATGTTGACGTCCCCTGCTTTAAAATTTTGTATTCATGAATATTACAACTGGAGACCGGTTTTGACCAATAATGCCATCATCAGTCCTATAAAAATTAACAAAATTGATGTCTTAATGTCTAAATAATTATAGTGGAAGTATATATATATATATATATATATATATATATATATATATATATATATATATATATATATAAATTTAGATATTACATCATGTGTATATGACGAAATAATTTTAAGAATCATTGACTAAATAAATATGACTTTACTAAATCTATGAGGGGGGGGGGGGGGGGGGTGATATATTGAGGGTCATTCCAAAAAGCCGTCTCCTTGATGGGTGGAAAAATTTGGAAATTTCAAAATTATTCACCGAAAACCCAGTGGCATGCTTAAATGAACACTGAAAAATAATGTTCCGTACTCCAATTCTTGAGGTTCTGAAGAGTGTATGAAATTACCACTCGTCACACTACGCCGCAATTCACACAACCCCTCCCTTCCGTTATAATCCTTTTAGTACATCTTTTTACCTATATATCCCTCCACTCTCAATACAGTTCAAGCTGTTGAAGCCGACACTTCAACGTTCTGGTGAATACCACTGTCAGTTAACACGTTTTTCACAGTAACCCTCTCGATCTTCCTATTTTAGTGAACTCATTCCTATATGATTTCTGTGCCTTGATGATTTATTTAGTCAATGATTCTTAAAATTATTTCGTCATATACACATGATGTAATTTATATGTATATATATATATATATATATATCTGTCGGTTTGTTTGTCCATGCTGTGCACGGCCAATTTTTCCGAAAGGGGGCATAAGCGATTTAAAATTTTTCTAATCCCAACCGAACCACGGGCTGAACAGCGGGAAGAGGGTGTGATCCCTAGATGGTTTTTTCCACCTTAGACCCAGTAAATTTCGACAGTTTTTGTTCGGGTTGGTCTTAAAATGTTCGTTGAAGTTCCGATTTGGTCCCATGCGAGTTTCAAGACATGAAATTCTAAATGAAAACGTTGGTTTTCGGGCTACCGCGCTCCCTTATCCCATCAAATCGTAGTTTTACTCTGAACATGTTTTATCATTTATCTCTGTTTGACTTGACGTTTCGCCGAATTTTATGTGCTTAATTTTCGTCAGACTTATCATGAACATGCCTAAAAAAATATACTTTTCAGTTATCAGGAAGGAGGTAGAAAACTTCCGATATAACCTCGATTATTGTGAATAGGCCTTAATATTTCTTTTATTTTTCATGACAAGAAGATTCAATAATGGACTAAAATCATATTGTCCTCATAAAACCTCCATTAATTTTTCAGTTACCTGCGAGCATTCTGTTTTCGTGTGAAGAAGGGAAAGCTATTAAGTAACAGAGAAGAGCTTTTCATGAAACTCTTCCCGATGGGCAATCCGGCTTCGATGGAATTCCCATCCTTCACCGTCTACTGTTCTCTTCTTTTAAAAATGGCTTTATTTATGGCCCTACGGGAAAATAATTTCCCCAGAGTTAGGTTCTCAAAAAAAGTATAAAGAAATGTATTTATAAAGTAAAAGAAAAATACAGTTATTACAAAATTATACTTTCCGAAAACCGTGAAAACCATAGGTATTTCCCGGAAGTTGCAAACGAATTGAATGAATGACGTTTATTTGGATATAGGGAGGGCTTCGTTCTTTACAAGGAGTAAAACTGAGAAAAAAAAAGCATAGGAATAAATGAGATTTGGGGCTCTAATTTGGTGACTAACATTTGAAACAGCAACTAACACACATAAATAATACCAATAGTTGATAATATATGACACGAATTAAGTAGGATAGATAGAAAGATGGATAAGGTGTATTTTTAAACAAGAATACAAAGCAACGAAGAGAGCAACACACATTTACGCCATGACATAAGGTCGTTAGGGGGAGGAAAGCCTTAAGGTACCTAATAACTCCGAAATTAAATATCATATTTTGCCAAATAAATTTGTACATACATTGTTCAATTTGATTAGGTATCTCATTAACATACTTCACATTATTATGGTTAAAATATCATATAGTAAAGCCAAATTATCTATCATTAGTACATAATGTATATAATCACAAACTAGAATTTCAAACCAGTTTTAGAATGTCGCAACTTGTGACATTTCGATTCCAAGTAGTTTTTACGAATACATAAATGACAACAAGTAGACGGAATAACTATATGTATATATCCCTTAATATAACACTGATACTATGTCTTGTAAAAGCACTTGTTCGGATCATGCGGCTCAGTGGATGATCTTCGAGTAGCATCTCCCATCTCAACCATTTCCAATACTACTCCAAGTTCAATTCGGCCACTAGCTGCTTCCTGTATGACCAAGCCGTCCTATATATTTTGATATGGCTTGTTAATTGACTTCTCGCCTTGGTACCTTCCTTGTGTTAGTAAATTTGGATTGTTTAGATGGCTCCAAAATTTTCCAAAATTTTAAATGTGGTGAGGGGGGGGGGGATCCCTACAAATCCTTATCATACATCAAAGAACACAATCCTAGACTATAAAAACATATGTATTTATATAGGTAGGTACCTATTAAAATACCTACTCAATATTTACATATTTATAGGGTGTATTTCCAGACGATAACCCCCTTAAAATATGGCATGTTAATTTTGTTTCAACGCAGAAACATCCGTTTTGGCAAAAGACAGATCGAGCTTGTTGGCCAGCCCGATAGCTTCAAAATTTCAGGTTCAAATTTACAAAATAGTGGCCCAAAAAATGCTTTGAAAAGTTAGTTTTTTGACAATAGAGCATTTGGGGTTTCACAGTCGAAGTATTTTCCTGAGCTGAGTCGATTGCGAAACGCATCCAGATCTCTAAAAGTCATACATCAGTGAGAAAAATAGATTTTTAGGTGAAAAATGCCAATAATTGACTAAAGTTTTGTAATTTTCGAGTTATGCTGTGTGTTCTACAGTTTTCATGGTGATTTCATCACACGGCTGTACCCTTAGTTTTTACTTTTTTTCTTTTTTTTTATTCCTTCATGGTGGAATCTTCTGCATATTCAAAGTTACAAACTTCTAATAGCTCATTTTCAATCCTCCTAGTAGCTGTGTTTGCCCTTGTCTCACGACCTGAGAGGGAACAGGGAAATTATGGTGTTACTAAAATCCCTCCTCTTTGCCATAGTGTGTCCCCACAGTCGAGAGGGGGCTCGAATATGGGCGGAGTAAATTTTTGGCCATGCACATTCTAAGATCTCATACACCATACCCGTTTTGACTCGGTATGATGTATTAGTTACTGGACTATAACTACAGAGTAACAGAACACTTAACTATAACTGAATAATGAAGAAACAGAAGTTGAGGACAGAATCGGGAGAACCATTAATCTTGAGTTGTTTTCCCAAGAACTCGCTAGTGGCAATGTCATATCCTTTCAATTACTTGTACAGTAACTGTGACTAGCTTTGAGTATAAATAACTTAGAGGGCTATCAGTGGCAGCTGAATCGTCAAACCACAGAAGCCGCTACTGTCACGAATGACCTGGAATGACCTACGTAATGCAGTTGTAAACAGGGGCCGCCCGTGAGGGGGGGCATCGGGACATTGCCCCAGTACATTTGGGAAAAAAGTAACAAACTGGAATGAAGACTTTATAAACAACACATCGTTTCAAATTAGAACGAAAAGCGAGGTGTGTAGCTCCATGCTGTGGCTCCAAGGTGGATGCTAGAAGGAATAGGTTTACGCTCCATCCAAGGAGGTTTAAGATTTATCTACCAGCGAAAAAGTACCTACGTAGATTATGATAATGTCACTCTATTGAGAGGGAAATTTCGTCGATTCAGGTTAGACTGTGAAGGGAAAAAAGGGAAATAAAGGGCAAGAAACAGGAAATAAAGGGCAAGGAACGGGAAAAAGAGGTCATAACGGGATATTTCTCATGATTTTGGGGGCTTTGCCCCAGACAGGGTTTCCAACTTTTCTAAAGACCGTAGAATGAAATTTACGTTATGTGTGGCTTCCACTAGAGGAGTTTCGGTTTATTCCATTAGCCAAACTGATTTCTTCTGGTCACTCCATGCTAAGAGTTCCCTGTTGGTAGTAATGTTTTGTTGTCTCTGCAGGTAAATACGAGTATGATGTTTCTTCAAGTTCGTTTGGGCATGTGGTTGTTCCCGAGAATTTACTCTAAAGTAAAGTCCGTATTATAGTGTTGTGTTATAAGTAGGTACCTATTTTTATTCAGTCCTAAGTTGTTGAATACGTCTTTTGTAATAAAGTCCTTTGTATTGTCGGTCGAGTTGGAGTGCTTTGTTCTATGTGTAGAGCTACATAACCCTTTTCCGTCGGTAGTTACGAATAGTTACAAAAAGAAATAACAACGACACTTACAACGATCACTTTGAATAGAATTCGCACCGAAGGACAACGTTCATCGACGGATTTACGTAAGTTGAAGTTTATTCAGGTACTGATTTTGACATTTTTGACATTTTCATGTCTTTGCTTTGGCACATAAACTGAAAAATCGTCACGAAAACTTGCTCACGCGATACCAATAAATAAAATAGACTCACTGTGTTGCGTTGAGAACAATCAACTGTTTTCTTAATGTTTTTGCTATGGCACATAAACTAAAAAACTCACGGAAAATTGCTCAGGAAAACATTTTGATGATTTCCGCTTACAACCGAGTCGTTGCTAGGGAAATGGTACTTAGTTGTTTTTCATCCCACAAAATTCATTGACCATTCGTTCGAAAGCTCTCGATTTATCCAACCATATTATGTTAACTACTGCGAAGTGCGTGGCCAACTAGCTGAGTTATGAGCAAGGTTATTTGAATAATTTATTGTGTACACTCAGGTGATCATTCTCAATAATTGATATTGTGAACATGATTGCAACCGCTTGTTAATTTCTGATGATTTCATTGAGCTGATGTTTCGATGATTTGATTCATAGCAGGTGATCCGAATATTGCGAGAATGGTTTGATTTGTGAAGCGGTGGTTAAATCATTTTGGTAGGTAATTTCTATACTTTACAGTCTAGAAAGCTGTAATTTCGTATGTAGCCTCTTTAGGACATTTACTTGACGATGCCCAGGGTGCGGATCAGATGAGATTCTTAGTAAGTAGGTACCTATAAGATAGTATTTTTAATTTAATTTGTTTATCTAATTAATTTATATTTAATTTATCAATACTATTTAATGATGATGATTGATTATTATTTAGTAGCCATATTCTTTCATAACAGTTGCCCAAGGCATGATATGACCCAAGTGGGATTTATGTATCATGTGTTTAGGTCAAAGTTAATTCACACTGAAAACAAAACAAATGGAAGAAAAACCTCAATGCTCTTCTTGACAGTCAAATAGGTAAATATTTTTGTGCCCCACTCCTTTTGCAGACCACCGGCCGCCACTGGTTGTAACTATAAAAGTAGCTAACTCTGTACTGAGTAGATAGAAGCATAGTGAAATGGCATTTTTGAGGAACATAGCTCATAAACAAATTTTCTCCTACGGGTTCGGGGCACATATATTCTGAATATATATTTAGACTGAGTACCGGAGACGAAGTACCCATTTTTTTAAACTACTTCCTCACCCAAGTTTTTCCTATGGATCACTAACAAAACTAGGTAGGTAAAAAGGCAGTTTTTCGGCGATTGAAGCGTTGAGTTTATTGTAGCCTAGGAGCTGCCGGGAATTTTTCATATTTTTCGGGGATCACTGTATCGTTTCTTGATGTCTATGGAGAGACTTTACGTTCAAAGAAACATTTTTGGGCGTTTTAGTCGTCAGAGCATACGACTTTGACTAAAAAACGTTTTTTTCGAGAGATAATCAGCTCGCAAGTTACCCCTCAACTTTCCTTGCAAAACCGGTCGAATGGATGCATTCCAGACATATTCAATTAACAAAATCTGAAGGAATTTCTTGCGACAACGTTCTACCCCATCTAACAGACTACTAATTTCCAGTGCATTTTATCAAATTTTCGTACATGAAACTATTGCAATGGCTCTACTGAAATAAAATGTTATTAATTTTTCGTATAAATTTTATGTGATATAAACTAAATAAATAAAGTCAGATGCCCAAAAGTAGGGTCTTCCTCCCGGATTTCCCTAGCTGAGACGTTTGCAAGTATTAAAGGAAGAGTGATAGAGCCTATAATATATTATATTGGCTTTAGTTCACTATAAAGTTTTATTACCTATACTGTTTAGTGATGCCATGTACATATTTCTGTTGTGCAAGAAGATAGTGAAGGATCACCAGAAATAACGAGAAAACCAAATTTTTCTGAAGTTTAGTTAGTAGCAGAGTGAAAACTGCACTACTCCCCTGGGGGAAGCAAAACGTGATGTCACACATTCACTGTGCGTTCTCAGTGACTTCCCCCTCTAATGATTTTCAAATTCAATTTTAATTGAGAAAATAATTTTTCAATAGGGTTTCATTATATATTTGTGAATCGGAGATGGTCTAAACACGTTAAGAGATGTTTCAGGCCGAATTTCAGATGAATGCAAGTTCCTCATTCTGCATCGAACGAGACCACTCTCTAGCTTGTTTATTCGATTCATGGCGATTTTTTGAAGTTCTCGGGATCTACCACTCCCTTGTTGAGGACAGTGGGTTGTGAGTAGTAGGTCATGAGAACTTTGCGAAATTGCTAAAAATCGAGGGAAAAGTTAAAGGCGATGGTCTCATTTGATGCAAAATGTCTTCCTTCCCAACTTATCAAAATTCTTTCAACTTCTACAAAATAATTTTGTCCGCTTAGAATCTATTTTAGCGAATTTTCGTAGAAAATAAAGCTATCACAATGGCTCCAAAAATGTTAAAATCAAAATTACTAAAAACTTTCAGCATTGAAATCCGTTTTGAGACATTCTGAAACGAATCCTTGAGTTTAACACTTTTTCATATATATATATATATATATATATATATATATATATATATATATATATATATATATATATATATATATATATATATATATATAAATATGTCCTTCCAGCTGATATCTCTCCTTAGGATTGAGATAAAAATTTCGTTCTTGCGTAAAAAAAAAAAAAAAAAAAAAAAAAAAAAAACCGGAGGACAAGTCTAAAAAAAGGACGAGTTTGTTGGCCAGCATTTTTTGAGCACATTAAATTGGTAACACTTCAAAAAAGTACTGAAAAAAAATCACTAAAAATAGCAAAAAATGGCTAAAAATAGTTAAATTTATATTTTTCATCAGAATATTGCTCAAAAATTTTTATTAACTACCTACTATAAAATATAACATTCAAAAATTTATGTACAAAATGCTGACCCCAGGGAATATTTAATGATCTGAACCTCTGAGTAGCAATTAGTAGCAGCCAAATTCGGCCCATTAGGAAACATCTGGCCAATTGGGAACCATTAGGCACCAAATTCGTCGAGATCCACAGCGAACCCCTCAATTAATTGCTTTTTGAAATCAAAAATGAGCATAGGAAAATTGTGATATTTCTAGTTGACTTATTAAAACACACAAAATTTCAACCAATCTTACGAAAGGCCATAATGACGACATCATAAAAAGAAAAAGAAAAAAAAAAAAAAAAAAAAAAAAAAAAAAAAACACAAGCTTGCCGGGACAGCTACATTTATGCACTGATGACCATTTGTATAAACAAACTAAATCGCTCAATCGCAAGATTCACTGAGCGCAGCTGAACGAGAAAACATTTTTTATACCTACTTACCAGTTGGAACCCGTAATAGTGACTCCCCAACAATCTCTAAACAGCTCTAGATATTAAACTACTCCTTCCAAAGACTTTTTGATTTTTGACCAGGAAAAAGGGCTTCCTGAACCATCGTGCGAAGCCAGCGCCACGTATCAACTGACAGAAAAACCGCGTTGAAATAAAAGTAATTGTCCACCAAGGTGACAAGTAACTGAAGTAAGTGACAAGTAACTGTTTCAAGTCGTTCTTCACAGAACGGGTATGGCAGCGTTACTAGTGGATTTTTTGAAAAACAGCTCAAGATTAATGGTTCTCCCGATCCTCTTCACAGAAGTTGAATTTGCGGTGATTTCCCGCACCCCGCAGTCATGTTTCGTTCCATTCAGTTGTGTTGTGTGTTCCTACTGTACTGTGGTTGTGTTCGAAAACCGAACTTGTCAAGTAGGTATGTTTATGTTAGTTCTCAAAAAGTTTAACGTGCAGATGTATACCTATCGTTTAGCTTATTGTTTAGACCGTATGCTGGGTTTAGCAAGTTGAGTTCAATAAATGATGTTCCTCTCTCTCCCTCGCATTCAGTGTGAACCTGTTATACAACTCTTGTATCTTCTGCTCCTGAAGAATACTGCCAGATCAGATTACCATCTCATCAAATTGCGTGTTGTTTTATTACTTTAGGTAAGTACTTACTTGAACTTTTATTTACACTGCCTATTTGTTCACTAAAATTGCTCTATTCGATAGGTCCTTAATGTTAACCATTCCATTCAACGAGTACGCCTTTAATTAGTTGAGAAGTCGTACGTATAGCTGAATTAACGTTACCGTTACATATGCATAATTCCTATTACCCGAACATAATAGTTGCATCATACTACCTACCTACTACTTTATTCTGGGTAGAAATTCTACCTACCTAGACATACCCTGGGCGTACCTGTGTAGAGCCATTCTACCATCTACCTTCTTTACCTAGGTGAATTTTTAGGACGTCCCTCAGAAGCTAGGTCATACAGACAAGGCTTCTTATTTAAGAGGGATGACCTATTGGAATTGATGGAGGTTGATCAATTTTACAGTAAATAATTAATGCATAGATTCATGGCTTTCCAACGAATGGTGAACAGTTGTTCTTGTGCGATCACAAATGACGAAGATAAAGGTCCGTAGCAACGACTTGATTGTAAGTGGAAGTCATTGCAAAATTTCGTGACACATCGCCGTCTCACAAAAAACGTGACACTTTTCGCAAGTTAGCTCAAGAAAAAAAAAAAAAAAAAAAAAAAAAAAAAAAAAAAAAACGATTGGTGTGTACATGTCTGTTGAGTGTGTGTGTGCATCTCTGACAAATTTGTCGACGCTGCCCAGGCCACAACTCTCGACCGATTTTTGAGATTCTTTCTTTGTTCGAACCCAATTTTAGTCGTTGTGCAACAAACCTTGGAAATTTCGGATTTTTGTCGTGGTGGGTGGTGGAGGGGGTAATTACCGATTCTTTCAAGCGCTGCCAGTGCTACAAATCTTCACCAATTGTTGTGATTCTTATTTACTTTCATCAAGAATTTGATCTAGTTTCGGGAAATATGTCAAGATTTCTGAATTTCATGATTGAAGGGGGTGAATGGAGGGGATAATACTGATAAATCATTATGTTATAACTATTTTCGTCTTATTTTCGTCATTCTCTTTTTGTTCAATCTTGAATTACATCTAGTTTCGGAAAATATGTCAGGAGTTCTGAATTTCGTAGTGGAAGGGGGTGAATGAAGGGGATAATACCGATAAATCATGATGTTCAAACTATTTTCCTCAAATTTTCGTCATTCTTTTTTGTTCATTTACTCATTTGTTCTGGTTTTGGAAAATACATATGTCAGGAGCTTCGAATTTTATTATGGAAGGGGGTGATGTAGGGGGTAATAGCGATGAATCGTGATATTTTTACTATATTCATCTAATTTCCGTGACAGCTTTTATTATTTGTTCGATCCTTGGAAGTTTCAAATTTACTGACGGTGGAGAGGTTTAATGAGGGGGGGGGGGGGGGGGGGGGGGGGGGGGGTTAGGGACGTCCCTTTAATGCATGCATTACTTACCAATATGTTTCAGATACCTACCTAGGTAGTTTCAGCTTTTTTTTTAGTGCACATGCTTAAGCCGTGGGTCCCGCTTCGAAAACTGCAGGAAAATATGACACGCAAGTAGGGTGGAGTTTTCTATTGATTTCCACGTTCCTACAACCATTCTGTTGCTAGGGAAGTGTAACTCCCTTAGTTATCGTTGCACGATAATAATTCGCCACTTTTTGGAATGCTCTTATTTTATCATAACATCTCATGATCCCTAAGCCTCTGTAGTGTCATGGAAAGCTGATTTATAGCGCCAAGTTACTTACTAATAATGCTACGTAAACATAATGGCAATTTATGTCTTGTTTTTCTCCCTAAAATAATCATTGTAGGTGCCTGATAGTAGCCTAGTGATGTAATAATAGGTATAAAGTGATGTAATAATAGTATGGCTAAAGCATGTGCATGTTTTCAATAATTTAAGCCGATGACTTTAAGTAACTAGTAAGAGGGGCGAAGCCCCCCTTGCGAGGCCCGAAGGGCCGAGTTTTGCTTTTACTTGCAATTTTTTGTATTGCTATTTGCCATCTCATACTACAATTATTAGGTAGGTTGAAGTTTTTTCTACGTTACCTATTCACCATTCAACATGGTTTTCTTGAGGTTTCCTTTTTCTTTTTTTCGGCGAACCAATTTTTGTGAACGATGACAAAGTTTTTGGAGAAGCGATTAGGAGGGATACACGGTTGATAATTTTGAAATTATTTCATATTTATTAGTTACATAGGTAGAGAATTCCTATTATTACAACTTAGTAGTTGGTCCGCTCACCAGGTTTCTCTCGAAGTTTGAATAACTGGTTGTCAAGTATAATGTACTCGACTTCGCCTCTGATTCAGGATTCTATTTGACGGAAAGTATTGAAAACTATACCAAACTCGATTTTCGGTTGATTTGACAACGGTAGTCGTGAAGGACGAGGGTCGTTTATTAAAAAAAAAAAAAAAAAAAAAAAGTTCCATCCCAATTTTGCTGCCCATCGAATTTTGTTTTTTCGACTTGTTCGGTGCTCTGGGTTGTTGCTTAAGATTTCATCAAATTCCAATTGATTTCCAGAGTTTCTCCACCCTTTTAAGCCAGTAAAAGTTTTAAATGAAAAAAAGTGTGTCTTAACTATACTTAACTATACATATTTTTTCAAGGTACATCATACCAAGGCGGAATACATTATTGAAATGCGGCGCCTTCAGCAAAGGTACCACCTTACCCCAGTAACTTCTGCTGTTACTTTTAGTTCACCAGCAACAATTTAAAAGGTTTCCTTCTGTGATAAAATTTAACATCAATTCACTTTTTTTCTAATTGTTAGGTACTTTTTGTTGTCCTTTGGTTTTATCTCCCTCCAAGTATGCATTTTTTTCTCCAGCAAATGAGTGTACTCCCTATTTTCCTAAGGGCAGTCTCTCCAGAAGCTCTTCTGGATGTAGTCCAGCCACCAGGTGTTTTCGGGATGCTTAACGTTTGGTGCAGAATTTTTCTCGACGGTTTTTTTTTGGGGTGCTGAACGCGAATCCGAAGCTTTGCAACGGAATTTATAGAACGACTCAACGGGACTCTATCTAGAACAATCGAAATCGCTATTAAAGGAAATGGCTTGTCTATTCGTCAGCGGGAAACAGTCCTTCAGGATGCGCTGCACGCTATGTTGATGCTATGCACCTCCATAAACTGCACACCGCATGAGCGATTGTTCAACCACCCACGTCGCTCTAGGAATGGCAAGTCTACTCCAACATGGCTATTGAACCCTAGTCAAGTTCTACTAAGAAACTTTGACCGCCGATCCAAATTTGATCCCCTTGTTCAGAAGTTCAGGAGGTTACACTGTTGGATGGAGGGCATGACTAAGCTCGGATCCGGTATCCAAGTGGTCGGGAGACCACTGTCTCCACCAGACACCTAGCACCGCTGGGAGCAAAGAATAAATTCCCAAAGATGATAACCCTGTCCGAACTGATGACCCCTATATTGAAGGGGAGATTACGAACTCCCAACCTGAAGGCTTAGAGCCGATGTCACCGACAAGAAACGAATTATCACCACCAACGCTTACGCAATTGTCACTACCAATCTCTCCTTCGCTCATTCCTTCGGAACCAGGCAGGAATTCTGAAGAGGCCCTCTCAGAAGAAGCACCCGCCCTCGGAAGCCACCTGCGTACCTGTCCGATTATGTTCCATTCTAAGGGCGGGGAGATTATTACTAGTTGCATGTTGTTATTGGTATCCATAAACACTTTGCCTCGGATATCTGAATTATCTTATCTAGTTTTACTTTGACGAATAATGCTACAATTCAGTAAACATTCTTCTTAACTCTATTACACTTGGACAGTTTTTAAACAGTAGTGTATATTCAGAGCAAGCAAGGCAAATAATGTTTAATCACTCAGAAGGGAGAGAAAAAAGTTTTCTCGCTAATAATCAGTAATATGTTTGTTATTGAACTATTACTTCTGTAATCTTTGTGACCTGTGACTAAAAACAGTCGGATAGTTAGTTACATGTGTGGTAATGTAGTATTAGCTCAACAAACTTTTGGGATGATATAGACATGTACCTACTATACATTCGATAAACAGTTTGTAGTTTTCTCTTCTACGTCAGGAAAAATTGTAAGATACGAAAAAGAAAAAAAAACCCCGTTGACCATTTATAGTCCAGTTAACAGTAATACATTTTTCAAATACTTAAATTCTAACAATGTTTGCCAATATCCAAGACATTTTGCTAATTTTGCGTTTTTAATGTTCCCACCGTCTACATACCTATTTTCTCGGGCAAATATTTCATTATTGATTTATTTAGTTTAATACATTATATTTACGGATGAGGTCCTACTTCAACGTGCTGACGATTATAAAATAGAACAAAAAGCTGGTAATTATTACCTACGAATTTTATTATTTCTTTAATAGCGCAGATTTCTCTATAAATGATTTTTAAACGCAATCTGTGGTATATAATAATTGTCTACGTACCACTAAATAGACGTTGGCATCCACCGGAAGATATATAAATTATAATTCAATTTTCAAGAGAAAAGTATAGGGTAAACAAAGTGAGACATCTTGTTTCAAGAGCCTCTTATTTTGACCTTCATATTTTCGAGAGGTCTGGGTCAGTGTTTGCTAAACCATAATATTTCATCCAATTTGGTAATGTAGTTCAGAGGGGAAATCTGCTACGTAATTTAACAAACGGAGGACGGGTAGGAATTCGATTCGCGAGTCCCGTTTGCTGTTGATTTATTCAGTGAATTCTCAACTGGCTGTGGAGCTTTCTTTGACAGTGCCTTCTGTTGTGTTAAATAAGAACGCTTCCGAGCTTAGTGGAAATCAGAATGAATAAACGCTGTAATAACTATTGGCTACAGCACATCTCCCCTTCTTCGCCTCATTCCTTCTTTAGCCAGAATTCGGATGCTCGGAGTATCCATTTTCCAGAGAAGTAGCATTGTAGTGTAAAAGACCTTCAGCCCAGTCACCCCCACACTTCTGTATCGGTAGCTTAGCTGTCTTTACTGCAGACTCTGCGAGACCATTAGACTGTGGAAATGTCGGACTGCTTGGGGGGGATCATGGACATCACTGAATAAACTGGGGACATGATTGATAAAATATGTTTGAATTACTTAACTCAGGCTACGAGAAAATTTTCAAATCTGAACCAAAGGGGGTGTTTTCTTAGAGAAGGGAGGTGAGGGGGGGGGGGCTGAAATGAGGTATCTTGGACA
The DNA here is from genome assembly GCA_030762985.1 of Adelphocoris suturalis. Classification (NCBI taxonomy): domain Eukaryota; kingdom Metazoa; phylum Arthropoda; class Insecta; order Hemiptera; family Miridae; genus Adelphocoris; species Adelphocoris suturalis. The sequence continues at coordinate 31,981,603 of CM061046.1, forward strand.
TCGCTGAATAAACTGAGGACCTGATCGATTAAATATGTTTGGAATACTCTAACTTGAATCACAAATTACTTGATATTTTCCAATCTGAACCATAACGGGCATTTTGATGGAAGAGGCCTGAACATTACTAAATAAACTGAGGACCTGATTGATAAAATATGTTTGGATATCACTGAAAATCCACAGCCTGCTTAGAAATGTTCAATTCTGACCCATATTGGTGTTTTTGGTGGAGGGGGTTTAGAAAGGGGGTATCTTTGTCATCTCTGAACAAACCTTGGATCTGATTGGGCGAATATGTTTAGATTACGTCAACCTCAATCTCAGGCTATTAAAATTTTTTCTTGCTTCAGCCATTGGGAGGTGTTTGTTGCAAGGTATGAGAAGGGAAGGAGAGGGGGTGGTTAAATGGAACAATTTGGTCATCACCGAACGAGCTGGTGATCTGATGTTCGGACGAATGAAATCGGATTTGTTTGAACGTTCTTTTGGGTTACCTATCAAGAATATTTTTAATCTGAAGTATGGGGGGTGTTTGTGGAGAGGGATTGGGGGTTGATCTCTGTAGTTGGTCTGTGGTTTGGTCCTAATAGTTAATTTATAAGTAAGTACATTAAGTAAGGACTTTTTTGAATCAGATCCATAGGGGTTTCCCAAAATGTGATGGTTGAGGGAGGGGGGTTTGCTTGCATATATTCAAGTCAATCTGTGCAACGCAGATGAACCAGCTAGTAGTTGGTAAACTCGATTCCGCAACGTTAGAATAAATTCCATTGGAACTATTAGGTACCTGATAATTCCATTATTGGCATTATATCAGCTGATATTTACAGGGCAATTTGTATGCATCCCAGTATCACTGTCTAGCGATTATTGATGGAATTTAGAGCTTGATCGTCTAATCAATTGATCCGCTAGCAGCGCATTAGAAATCGCGCTTAGAAATTCGAAGGTGTTTTTCGATGTTCGAGCCCTTGGGGAAAACGAACAGTTCAACATACAGGTGGTTTTAATCGATTCTTTGGGATTATATTTACCATTGACAAGCAAAAAATCATTACTGTTACCTTGTAACTTTTTGAGATCTCGATTTTTGAATGTTTAGTTCTTTAGGGTTCACGAAAATTCATGCAGCTTCTAGGACCATCCAGACCCCAAATGCATTTTTGACGCAAGTTTCATGAAGTTTGGTCAATTAATTTCGGAGAAAAGCCGCGGATGGCGGACGAACGGATTTTTTTAATTCTATTTTTGGATTCTACGGATCTTGAAACTAGAACCAAAACATTTTCGGGGGGGGGGGGGTTAAATTTTATTTTTTTCTTTGTCGATTACATAGGTTCATTATTGAAAATCATAAATCAATAGTTGAAATACCTTTTTCGCACCCATGGTAAAGTATCATTTCTCCGCAGAATAAAGTATTTAGATTTATTTGAATTTTAGACCGTACATTAGATCATAATAACACACATTAGAGTATCACATTACTGCAAAATTTTGCACAATTTTTGCTAGAATAAATGAAAATTATCCAATTTTTGGTCTAAACATTTCATTTTGTGTGGAATTCCGGTTTCATGGAGAAATTGGCAACTTTTATCACATTTTTTGAGGTTTCTGGGCCTTTTCTCACATGATAATTCACTCACATGGTCTTTCTGCATGACAGGAGATTTTCTTAATTATTTTAACTTTTTTTTCTAACGCATTTTTCCTTTCTGAGTTTAATAAAGTCATTCGCAATTTAGTTCTACGATCTAGCTTCAAGATACGGAGTTTTTTTTCCGTTTTTCAGCCACTTGGCCCACTATGCGCTGTCCGCCGCGCCGTACAGAACTTTTTTCCGAAACTACTGGACCAAAGTTTGTGAAACTTGGTTCATAAATTACATTTGGAGTCTAGTAGATCCTATAAGCTCGGCATCAAGTTTTATCAAACCTACGTAAAAGGTAGCAATTAATAATTTATTTTATCTACGGTCGAACCCAATACATTCAAACATAATATATTGTGTCATGTAACAAAAAATAGGTTAAAATAAAATAAAATTCAGTTCAACAATAATTTCTTAATAATTCAATGAGGATGAACATGTAATTGTTTTGGACATGTCAATTGGGTTTCGGCCCATTTTTGGCTCATAGCATTGATGCGTGTAGACCCTAAGTGGAGTCCGTGTGCGAAAGAGCTGATTTTTTTCATCAAGTTAAAGGCCTTTTATGGCCCGGACGGCACATAGCAGTTTTGGAATCTACGCACCTTGAAACGTAAAGTTACATAGTTTGAGAGAAAATAATTTTTTTCCCTATACAATTCCAAAGGCTTATTATTGGAAATAATAAACCAAAATTAAATCTATATAAAGTACATTTCAGAAATTTGTGCACTAATTTTTTAATGTATATCTGTTGTGTCTAGTTCGTAGATAATTAAAATGTATAAGTATTCTAAAAAAAAAAAAAAAAAAAAAAACGCATCTCAATCAGCTGATCTGGGGGCTGTTGATTTCATGATTCGTATCTAAACGTCCCAAGGGTTCTCTATTACAAATTTCAGCTTGATAGGTTAAATTGCAAAGAAATTAGATCCGCCGCTAATTTAGTCTCGTTTTTTCGTGACACTATTTTGTGACCATATTTTGTAACATTTTCCCTTGTAGGTCTCGATAAAAGCGTATTACACGCTAAAAAGAATTGGGAAAAGTGTTATGTTTTTGTTGAAAAATGTTTCTTATTTCGGGTAGTCCGAAAAAATCGTTGTGGGCAGTGGAACTTTACCCTTCTTCTGATTTCGTTTTTGAATTAATCTGGATTGGTGATTTGTAGAAACAACACTTGGTTTGGAAACTAAAAGGACTTTAATGAATTGAAATCTCAATCTTCCCTAAGCTGAACTGATATGTTCTCCGGTCATCATCGGGGTCTTATAGTCGGATATGATTACCACCACTCTGCGGTAGGCGTAAGGGGGGGGGGGGGGTGGTGGTGGTTAAGAGGGGTAACTGTGACGTGGTGTAGTGGTGTATTACCTGGGGGTTCGTACTCTGTCTTGCATAATATCTAATATCGAGCTTTCGCCCTTTATTGAGAGCCTAGCATTGTATCACCTCACCAGAAGAACAATTCTAATGCATACATAATAAGTGTGTTCAAGATACGGCCAGCCCTGACAAGTGACTTGTCGCCAAGATATCAAAGGGGAAAAAAAAAAAAAAAAAAAAAAAAAATCGAAACAAGATAAAACCACGGTGATGGCCATGAGGGAAAACCTTGGCGTGAGGCGCCTGGACTAAATCCCATGCTGACGCAAGGTTGGTCAAGAACATGACACTGAACAAATTAATCTATGGTAGTAATGAATGCACTGTGAAAAACATCAAGTAGTACAGAAAAGTAATAAAAAATAGGGTTAAAACCAAAATTACAGAAAATAAAAATGGCGTGAGAACCATTAAGAATAATCCGACATAATTTATTTTGTGGTAATACACATAAAAAGGTTTCGTATAACTCAATAACAATGTGTTAGTAATATAACTAAATTGCAAATATGAATGCAAGAAAGTTGTATGATAAAAACAAAACAAGCTGTATTTTATAAAATGATAAAAGGAACACGTAATGTACACCATAAGCTTAAAACATGTTGTGCCGTTGTGCCTAGAATACGCGACGCTACAAAAGAGTGGTAAATAATTTAGGAATGAAAAATTGTATGAAGTACCACCGGATTTCCCGGCGCGTTGCAGCCGGAAAAAAAAAAAAAAAAATGCTGACTAAAATATTCAACTACTTTTTAATCTAGTACCTACCTTTATTTCATCTTCGCCCTCACTTTGGTTGAGATTGGAACGGGTTCACTTCACCTCCAAGTAGTTGCTATATACAGGCTGTCGCAGTTTCGGGAGCACCACCGGCTAGGGTTCGATTCTACTACTAATTTGTGACTCTTTTGTCCTATACCATATATTTTTTAATTCATTCTAAAGAGCACTTTTTTCACTTTTAAGAGTTTTTCGCATTTGGGTCATTCCCATTTCATTTGTCGCTTTGGGTCGTTTGAGAACCTCAGTGATGTGAAATATTAAAGTGCTCGAAAATGAGGTTAGATTGGCAAATGCTACTCATTGTACATACATTACAGATTTGTGTTCCATAGATGAACAGTGAGTTTTTCATATATGTATTTTATAGATTTTTTTGTATTAAAAAACATGACATCCAACTCATGAGTGTTACCGGATTTCAAAAATTCATTTCTGTAAAATGGATGACTTAGACAAAATTGTTGTCGTTGTTCAAGTAAGTACAAAAGAATCACGTTCAAACGTAATATTCAGATTTTACGGAATTCATGTTGAAGGCAGTGTAATTGAGCTTAAATCTCAGGAGTGTTACCCTATTATTGTACCATAATATCAGGAGTGTTACCCATCCTTGTTCACACTCATGAGAATTTCCAGTAAAAATGATGAAGTGACAAAACTCGGGGATGGCTACTGTTTGAAACTTGTCACCAAGCAGTATGGTTGTTGATATCGGATTATTTTGTTTAAGCACTAACAACACTCGTAATTAGTGTAACACTAATGATTGAAAATAAAAATACTCAACATGTTTTTAGGCTTCTTTCGCTGTAAAAACTGCTGGAACTCCAAGCACTCCACAACAGTCTCACATCTTCAACTGGACAGTATAACTTTCACATCTGACTGTTTCCCGCCATTTTCCATCGGCTTTCTTGATCGCAAAAATGATAACACTCCTGAGGTCCCATTGAGAAGAGATATGGCCCGATATGGGGGACTGACTGAAAAACTAGTTTTTCACGGGTTGGGAAAAATCTTAAAAATGTAAATCCTTACTCTAAATAAACAGGAACCAACTTACTGCAGCTAGTAACCCTGGCCAGTTCTAGATTGTCATTCTTTCGTATACCTAACTTCTACTTAAGTGTTAGGTAGGAGGGGACAGTAACACTCATGAGTTTCCAGGATTTCAGGTTTCATTCGTCATCACTGTATATTGGTTAAAGGGGATTTTGGGCAGTCAAATTATTACTTCGTTGATCTCCCAACTTATACTACCCTTTTTTCCACAAAATCGCCAGTTTTGGTCGAGAATTGTGAGAATTCGTCGTCGGGAACATGAAATCGGCAAATGAAATGAGAATGACCCATTTTCGACTTTGGGTCCGACTTTGTAACTCCGTTACAACCGAGTTTTACACTTTAAGAAACTAGTTTTTAGTTAATTAGTTATGCTTAATTTTATGTTTTTTAAGGGTAAAATTATGTAAAACTCGGTTATAACGGAGTTGGAGAGATCTGCGAGTGTTACCATTCGATTCAGCGCGATAAAATACGTAGAAACCGACCCCAAACTAGTATTTTCTTAAGGGGTCATTTTTCACGAAACCCCTCGATTTCATAGAAAAAACTACATTTTTCAGCAGACAAACATACTTTTCTCCCCCAATTAACAAAGTAAAATAAATATTGACTACACCGTTGGAAAGCTGGGATTATGGTACAACTTTTAGGCTTACAGCATGAAAATTTCCATCGAGGACGTTTCGCGAGACAAACTTAGAAGAAAGTGAAAATTTTCGGAATATTACAAATTTTTCACCCACGGATTATTTTTCACCCGTTCATTCCATTTAAAAAATTCAAAAAGTCATTAGGGAGATCGAAAATCTTACGCTCCTTCCAACGGTATAATCACATTTGAGTTTTGACTGAAAATTTAGGGAGCTATGAGAGTTTTAGTGACACAAAGTCGAAAAAGCGAAAAAAATCTTGAAAGTAAAAAAAAGTTGTCTTTAGAGTGAATTAAAAGGTATGTGTTATACGACAAAAAAGTCACAAATTAATAGCAGAATCGATTCCTAGCCGGTGGTGCTCCCGAAACTGCGACACCCTGTATTGTTGCTCCAGGTAGTTGTCATATCAACGCGTACCACTTTTTTGTTGTAAAGCGTATTTACCCGTTGCGAAGGGCGGCCAGTTTGACGATAAGGAGTAGGTTTGGGAATAATTCCGACAGACTATCAACGTCCCTGTATTGCAAGGCATTAGTTGGAAAAGTTCCATCCCCATCGGACGAAGGGCCGAATCGAATGGTAGCGCTTGCATGTTTCCCCAACTCATAAATTGATAACCAAGTTACTTTAACTCACAAATTTCAGTTCATCTGGTATGATACATTTTATGTGTTTTTAGGGGTGAAGCTAGTTAGCTAAAGTGTAAAACTCGGTTATATCGCGGTTCGGGAGATCTGCAAGTGTTACCATTTGATTCAGCATAATAAAATACGTAGAAACCAATCCCAAACTCGTATTTTCATATACCTAAGTTAATTGTTTGAAATGCGGGAGGGCACCACGTGCACAGACCAATTACCATTAAGATAGAAAAAACAAAAGGGAGAAATGTACCTAATGGATTTGCTGGTAATTCGAAGGACCACCATTCTAAGACTGGAAAAATAACTTAATAGAATACATTGTACGCTTGAGTGGCGGAAATTTTAGAAACTCGAACAGTAATTTTTCAAGAAAATCCCCGATATCATTGAAAAAACATTAAAACTTGTAAACATTAAAACATAGTTTTTTCCAATTAGCAAAGTAAAAGTAAAATTGACAACACCGTTGAAAAGGTGAGATTTTGGCGCAGTTTATACCGTTCTTGCATCTTGAAAAAATAGGTTCACATAGTTCAATTCCCGATTGGAAAAACTCGAGGCTTCCCAAACTAGGTAAAATTTGGTTTTCAGAGAGCTTTTTCATGCCTCAAAACTTAATTCTTATGAAAGGTCAGTCATGTATCCGATAGGAAATTTAATGTTGTTTCCAACCGTAACCACACATTTGAATTTACACAGAAAATTAAAGGAATCGTCACAGCAAAATTAACTGAATTTATTTTTATCTTGAAATATTTTTTGTTACACTCATACTTTGAAACTTTGACACAGTATATTATATTTGAATGTATTGGGTTATGCGACAGTGAATAAAATAAGTAAATGAATGCTACCCTTTCGGTAGGGTTGATGAAAATTGATGCAGAGCTTTTAGGATCTACTAGACCCCAAATGAAAACAGTATTGGAGAAAGGTTCTGTATGGTGTACGGCACACAGTAGGCCAAATTACCGAATAACGTTAAAAACTTCGTATCTTGTGAGCGGATTGCCATATGAAAAAAGGTCCAGAAAATGAATGAACTGGGACCATCGGGAAATCTAAATTCCAAGTCCAGGCTTCAAAGGTTCAAAATGGTCTCTTGGTCCGATTCTCGAGATCACACCTAATTCTTTCTGAATGTATTCATTCTAGCCGGCATATGAATAGGTACTAAACGTCCTCGAGCGAAGGGGAGTGAGGAGGCCGGGGTGTGGGGGTACAAACGTCCCATTTTGCGGTTTTCCTCCTTTCAACTCAAAAATGGGGTATCGAACGAAATTTGTTGCCCCATCGTAAATGAAAGCTTATTAAATGTTCTACAAATTTAACCCGATTCACGAATGGTTTCCGCGATACGCTCTCTAGAAAAGTAACAATTTTCGAAAAACAAGTTTTTGACCCCACGTTTTACGTCAAAAACTCTTTTGTATCTTCTAAACCGCCCATTCGACATAAGTAGCCCCCTACAAAAAGTTATAGAGCATGAAATTTCCTTCAAAATGACTCGAGACCTTCTCGAACGATGAAGTTTGTCCCCCACCCTGGCAACTACTTGGAATCGTTCCCTACAAGAAGAACTGTGAGTTCTTCAATTCCATGTAGGTCAGAATGAAGTGTATAGTTTGGTGGTCTGGATGCTCGCAAGCTCGCATCTCAAAAATACATAACATCAAGTACTTAGTCAATCGCTTAGTAAAAATGCAGATTAGCTGGATATGTATATCAAAATGAAGTGTATAGTTTGGTGGCCATAACTCGATCACATAACTGTTTAGAAACGTAAATGTGACTTTTCATTTGTGACTCGTGAGCTGCTCCGCGTTGAACGGAATTGAAGAACTCACAGTTCTTCTTGTAGGGAACGGCTCCAAGTAGTTGCCGGGGTGGGGGACAAACTTGATCGTTCGAGAAGGTCTCGTCAAAATGACTCCCAATTTCACGATATCATCTCCATCAGGTCACAAGTAATGAAGGTAGATTGAAAATGTAGTACGATTTTACGGGAACTACGAGTATGAAAAAACCAGTTAAAACGATCGTCCCTCATTTGTGTCATTTGTCTTCTTTCAAGCGACTGAAAACTCTGTCATAGACTTTGAACATGGCCTATACGTTCAATTAGAGAGAGGAGGGGGAAATCCAAGTTCTGGGGTTTCCAATGCTATTCAAGTTCACAAGGAAGGATAGGGCAGTTCCCCTATCTTGTTTATCTCTTCAATCCCCCCCCCCCCCTCCCCCAGGCGGGAGGGGAGCTTTGAAGTCACCATTTTGTGAATCTTTGAAAAATCATAGAAAAAAACTACTCATCGTAGGAGAGTGCGGTTGATGCCAAACTTCTTTGGATAGAATCTTCTTCCTTTTAAAAATAGTTAGAATACATTTTTCGCACCCATGGGTAACGCTCATTGTTACAATTATGCAGTAATGCGCATGCGCAAATAGAGATCCTCGCTTCGAGCATTCTTTCAAAAATATATAGCGGGTCAGAGTTTGAGTAATTTCATCATAATCGGATCAATAAATAGCTATTTACTGTGTACGCGCTACCTGAAATCCTAAAACGCCCGCTACCAATTTCTTCATGATCGAACTAACAATTGTCAGATCCCATGTGCAGAAATTGAAAATTTCAGAATGCATAGCTTTTTCAATTTCCACCTGGTTTTGATGACATGTTCATCGATTACTCGGGATTATCTCTTTGAATTTCATCCATCTCGGGAAAATAATAGCTTATGCCCATACGCACACGTATTCTTCAAGTTGTGCTTCATCATCACATTTTATATGTTGTATAATTATACCTATATTTGAGTATATCACTTTGAGATCTGTCAAAATTTGACAGAATGGATAATAATGTTATGGATACTGTAAGCTACACGTGCTGGATCCAACTTCAATGTTTTTATCTCTTTCCTGTACCTAGGTCTCGTAGGCTTAAACGACTACATCCTGGAAGGAGCTCGCGTCTAAAACTGAAGGATAAAGTGGGATAGCTAAGAAAAGGAATTCTCTTTCTCTAACCTGCGAAGAATTAGCTAGCCGGTAAATATCAGTACTTCAAGATTTAATATATGCACTGGTTTCTTTTGCGATACGTCATATAATGTAATAACGTAACGTAATAAAGTAATCTCTTTTCTGTCTTTACATTTTGATTCTAGATTGAAATGGAAGGTTTTATGAAGCAGTCTCGAGACGTTCTGGCCGTTTTTAGCGTATCGACGAGAATTGTTAACTTCTCGTTGATGCTACAATGCTCCGTCTTTGTTTGGTTCATTTATTTCTCCACATTCATGGTATTACAGGGGCGTTTCAGTAAAGAGAGTGTGGATTGCATTGTAGATACCAAGAATGAAAACTTCCTGAAAGCAGTCAACAGATGGTGTCTTTCGTATGGACTTTTTACTTCCCCTAACGGTACTCTAAATAACGATCAGTCCAGCCGTCTGCGTCAAAATTACTATTTTTGGCTACCTTACGCTCTGTCGGTACATGCAATTTTCATCCATTTATCAGGGTGGCTGAGGAAATCTAAGGAAAGGGGCGTTATGGAGGGGTTCCTGAAGTATTTCGTCTCGCACGGATTTTTAACGGTAGCTCCTAAGAGTAAAAGTGATGAAGAAGGGAAGACCAAGGGTGAAGATTATTCGTTTGGGTCCGAAACACTCAAACAGCTGGAAGAGAAGAGAACCTTGGCGAAGGAAACTAAGAAAGAGCCTTGTAGTACTCCTGAAATGATGAACGGTAACAAATTGAGCAACATACCCTGTGACTACACATTAATTCGCACACGTTCATTAAGAGTAGTGGCAAAAGTCCTTGAGCGTCGAGTTCAAGAGCGCTGCAATGTCAACTGGTCTAGTTCTCTTGTTGGCTGTGAGGTTCTTAACTTGGTTATTCAGGTCTCCGTTTGGTATTACTATAACTACCTCTTCTCTGGGAATTACCTACATCTGGGCCTCTCCACTATGAACAGACTCGAAGAAGTATTTCCTTCACTTGCCAAGTGTGAGTTTTTCCACGTTGGAGCATCAGGTTCTTATGTAATGAAAGACGCACTGTGCGTTCTACCCCAGAATGCATTGTACCGTGTGATTATGGTGGTGATATGGTGGTCAAACATAATCTTCATTGTTTCGGGCGTTGGTGGACTGCTTTTTCGGGCGTTCGAAGCTGTGATATTTCGGCAAGAGTGGTACGTTAGGAGTATTGGTTTTTGTACTGTGCCTACAGAAGAAAAAGTCGTTAGAAACCTCACTTACTGGGATTTTTTGTTTTTTAAATATCTGAAGGAAAATATCGGAGAAGTCAATTACCGGATAGTTATCAAGAACTTTACATTCTATTACAAACTTGATGAACTCTTTCAAGATTCATCAGAAATGGTAAGAACGATAAATAATTTGTTATAATTGCTTCATTCAATTTTCTCTGCAACAGAAATTGTTAATTTTTCTCTACAACAGAAATTGTTGTTTGCCAAAATTCATCGAATTGTTCATGTATTAGTAGGTATCTATTAGAGACGCTTTGATTAATTACAGTTTTAAGTTTCAGTTTACATTACAGTTTCTTTGAACTGGGCGAGGAGTTACTTAGTACTAGTGAATCGGTATGAGTGAGCCCTCTGCCTCTGTGTCCATTTGTACGGTAAAAGTCTGCCCTTAAATAGTATGCATCCTGTACTTGAACATTTTGCAGTATACCTATCGGGCTACCATAATTAGTTTCGATTTAGATTAGTTTCATACCAACCCGGTACAACGAATTAGCGTGATCACCCTCACGTTCGTAGTGTTGAAAACCGCAGCTACAAAATAATCTAATACCTACCCCACTAATTGGTGCCCTTCACAAGGAATATATATTTTTCTTGAAGAGGTTTGCCTTGGCCCTGGTTGAAAATTGGTTAAAACCACTGTATCAGTTGCTCAAGGCCTTGCTTTAACTTAGTTGGGGCGCCCAGCAGGATGTCCTCTTGAAGATTTTCCATGCTGTGGTGCGATCCCGAATTTATTACCGGTCTGCAGTTTATGGCTCAGCAATAAAATCCTTGCTGCGTAAGCTAGAACCTATATTAAACAAGGGTCTTTGTTTGGCTATTGGGGTCTTCTGTACTACCTCCAGCCTCCCTTCAGCTGCGTGGGCATAGTCAGCCGCTCAAAATTCGATGAAATCTGCTTGCACTTCGCTATTTAGAGCGATAGCGCTGTTTCCCTGGGCACCCTCTGAATGATGTGGTCCCCCCCCCCCCCCCATATAAGAGACTTATTCCAGGCTCTTAACACGAACTCGCCCATTGGCTCTTCGTGTTCAGGAGCTAACCAGGTGGACGAGCATAGATAGATATCCTCTGGTTCCCTATGAGGTATCCTCTGCCCAACTTCCCTATGAGGTCAACCCTAGATCTTGTCTGGGATGCGTGTTGACCTTCGCATGAGGATCGGGGTCAAGGGTAATACACTCCAACACATACTCAGGTCTCGCTACACTAATGCACTCCAGCGATAAGCTGGACAGACTTCTGACACCTGATGGTGTTGGTCTCACTCTTTGGGGCCCCAACTTCCAAGGCATTAGACGCCTCCACCAGTGTTCACATCAGAGCTGTGAGCAGTGACACTGGCTATTTGACATTGACATTTATTGGGAGTTGAGAATGATGTGATCTGTAGTAATTCACTAAGTACCATTGAGGCGATTTGGGACACATATTCTGATGACCCCCTAATACAAAGCCTACGTGAACCGCTACTCCTAGCCAAAACATTAGGCTTAACTATAATTATTATGTGGGTGCTGAGCCATTTGTGTATTTATGGCAATGAGTATGCCGATGCCCTTGCAAGAAGAGTCATTGGTGATAACTCCGTCGATATGTTGCCTATATGCATTGAGGATCAAATCTCCTACGTTCAACATTAAGCCAGTTCCATCTGGTATGAGCAATGGCAGTGTAAGGTCACTGGTCTGCGTGGTGTCCCTCAGGACTGTTGTCCAGTGAGACCTTTCGTAACCCAACTTCCAAGGAGGAACAGGATAGTGGTCAACATGGGTGTCCACTAGCCATACCCGTCTTACTCACAGACTCCTACTTAGCACAGAAGCTCAAGATGTTGTGTGTAGGAGGTGTGGGTGATCAGTACATCCGCCTTTTCCTGTAGGACTGCCTCCGAGTCCAGCATCGGCCCCCTCATTGGGTTCACGTTTTATCTGGACAAGACAAGTTCTGATCCCTGTTGTTGTACCAGAGAGCGGCTGAGCTGTACTACAAACTGTGATATCTGATCTTTAATATAATTATGTGCGTCTAGTCATAGTTTTAGTTCTCTTTGCTGATTATATTTAGTAACATGTATTTAGTTATAAGCCCATTTTTCGTCTAGTCTTAGTTGTATTATCTTACTCTTGGGTCTTTTTTTATCCGCTTTAAGGTATAAACAGTGGTCACCACTGTACACCTCATTGACAGTAGAGTCCTGGCACTTCGTTTAGTGACGGAGGGCAACATGTCTCCCTTTAGAGTCGTGCCACTTGCAGAGTCCCTTTAGACACCTTGTCCAATGCCACTTCAACGCCGAAATTAGTTGAGGTGTGGCTTATAAAAGGGGGGGGGGGGATGCAGAAGGTCAGATGCTTAAAAGATAGTGCGTTATTACGTTTTAGGTGTCCACCTGACGGGCTCACCGCATTCGAACAAGTACTATTTTTCTCCCATGATTTTCGATGCGTCCAAACTGAATGTTCACGATAGAAAATTAATTATATCACTAACTCCTGCTGGCTTGTTTTTCCGCAAGCTGAGCAGTATGAAACAACTTCTAAAATAATTTATTATAATTTTTCACTTCCACCTAACATCCGGGTTCACCTCCTTAAAAAATCCTACTACAAATGAATTACCATGGCAAGGTACGACTGGTTTTGTTGTAATACAGGTGAAAAAAAATGACGTTGTCGTTTTTCGGTCCTGTAACTTTTGTAACAAGTCACAAAATCGGCCAGTTGACAGGCACCCATTGTATAGAATGGTCTCGCAAAAATAACGTTCAACAGTAACATCCCATCGCATTACCCTAAGCGAGCGAAACGAGCGAGAAAACTATTCGAGGATTGAATAAACTCTAAGTTTGTATTGTATTGAAGATCTTTCGCCCGTTAGGCCGTAATACGATAAAAATACAGAATATGAGACTTATAAAAATATAAGTATTGATACTTACCTACCTACTTCATTTTAACTCATTGGAGAGAGAATTCATATTATTAAAATTCATCACCCTCAAAATATTAAATGCAATGTGTTAATATTTAATGCACTATTTGACTAGTACTACTATCTGTTAATATTATTTTTTATTATTTTTTCCGTTACAGGTTTGAGAAATTTTGGTTTTGATAAAATCATCTTATATTTTCCTTCATTTTGTTCTTGAGGTTCAAGATCAACCGTTCTTATCTTGATCATAGATTAATTCATTCTTAATTCATTTATGAAGAATACTCGCTCGAATTTCAAAACTACCTACTTGAGTACATTGGGGGACTGAAAATTGATTTGTAATTATGTTTTATGTTGTTAAATTTTCATTTGGTCTGCTATATCTCTCAATATTATTTAGCAAAGGTACCCACTATATTCGAATTGTTCACACCAATACTATTATAATACCCATTGCGCAATGTAAAGTAATAGTGTACGTTCTGAGGAGTGATTGTCTCTTAAACATTTTAAAATATTGTTTTTGAATTTAATCTACATACTTGTAATAAATCCATCAAAATTGGTGTTTGATTTCTATTCTCTCCTTGATTCTCTTCTGCAGGGGTGGTTTGTCTCTAAAGTATTTTAAAATATTGTTTTTGAATTTAATCTACCTACCTGTAATAAATCCATCAAAATCGGTGTTTGATTTCCACTGGATTCCAGTGAATGTCCGTTAAAAAAATGGAAAATGCTCACATTTTTCTCTTTACATTATTATTGTAAGAACGTGAGATGATAGGATATGATTGACAAGGTGGGGCACTATTTTCCGAATTCCACTTTATAATACATTACGTAGTTATGTGATTTATACAGTGTGTCCCCAAAAACGTTCTCCCCCTACTAAAATCGTTAATAATGGGTCAAAAAACAATTTTTTTTTCTATCCTAATGTTTTTTGTTGTTGTAAGGATCTCAAAAAAGACCAAATTACACATCGCGCACGTGCGCTATTAATATAAACTTTTTTATTTTAAATGAGAACCCCCATTTTTTATTGCAAATTGGAATTCTCTGTGAAATTTTATGAAGAAATGACCATTACTTGATTTTTTAACTTCGCGCAAATGGGGGGGCTATTCCTCTGTAAAGGTTCACAATAAAATGTGAAATCCTGAGTTTTTGAAGATATTTGATTGCCACATGTAATACATGATTTTGGAGTATTTTTTCTTGCTGAACCTCGTAACGATGTTCATTTATTGATATTTGCAACACCAACTTGGGAAAACACCGAAAAATGTGACAGTTCCCGCGAGATCCAAGGGAATGCGCTGCCGTCGCTCCGTTGTTTCCCAACGGGCGTCGCACGCCTGTTCTCGTATTCTTGAAAGGCCGCGTTTGGAACGTAGCATATAAATGCTATTAGTACGAGTTGTATCTCTTATGGTACTGTCACACCCTCCTCTCTCTATGAGTGTGGATTTAGGCCCCCATTGCACCTCTGGGGCGTCCTAAGTCTATTGCAAAAATCTACCAGAATTGCATTTTTCTTACACATTTCCAAAAAGCACAAAGCGTACTAAAATGTAGGTTTTTCGGTGTTTTCCCAAGTTGGAGTTGCAAATATAAATAATTGAACATTATTACGAGTTTCAGCACGAAAATATACTCCACAATCATGTATTATATGTGGTAATTAAATAACTTAAAAAGCTTAATATTTCACATTTTATTGTGCACTTTTTCAGCGGAATTGCGTACTTCGGGAGGGGTATTGCTCCCGTTTGCGCGCACTTAAAAATCGAGTGATGGGTCATTTCTTCATGAAATTTCACGCAGAATTCAAATCTGCAATTAAAAAACGAGGGTTCTCGTTTAAAATAACGAAGTTGATGTTAATTGCGCACGTGCGCGATGCGCAATTTTGTCATTTTTGTGACTTTTACAAAAAATCATTAAGATTGAAGAAAAAAAGTTTTTTGTTGGCCCATTATTAACGATTTTAGCAGGGGGGGGGGGGGGCACACACCCTGTATTCGGTATTTTGTACTTGGAATGATTGAACAGATTGATACATGCCCATCCCCTTCGATTTGAAGCAGCATCAGTTTGTGTAGTGATTCTTACTTCTTGGGATTCCATGGAATTCCACTTATTTGCTTCATGATTACTTCGTATCACATGCATCAGGCAGATTCTTCATTTGATTCATTAGTCGTTCGTAAAATGATTCAGAATACATTTAACGGATCTTTTAAACCGGTGATTGAAGAGCCAATTATTAATTCAGGTAATAATATCTGAGTTTTATCAGGGTTGCCCAAAATGAAAATACTACCTAGTTCGACTTTTCAAATGATTTATTTTATATGAAGTAAAGCCCTCCAGTTAAATACGATCGTTTCAAATTAAGGAGGATTTGAAGGTTTATAAGGACTGTAAGAGGATTACGTATAATTTTCATTCAAAGCAGTAGATTGGGCAGTGGATATTTAAAAGCAAGGGAAAAACGTGTTTTGAATGGACTGCTTCGAGTGAGAACAAGATGGAATATAAATGCATTTGTATTAGTAAATTTGATTATAAATATGAACTGACCACGCTTATCACTTAAAACTTCCTCGGGTTTATAAATTCATGGGCTTTGTGTTGATGACGTTGAGGACGTGCTAAGACTCGATCTTGCGTTGACTATCAAGAGGTCTTCTTTCACTCCGCGCGATTGTGGTTTTCTGTTTTCAGCGATTTTTCAGCTGTCGGTTACTGCCCGATCAGCTTTCTGTAGTTCACGTGCACCGTGTGATGTTTTACCTTAGTAACCCGGAACTCTCTGTTATATCTACGTAGGTAAATGTCACTCAGTAAAATCTTAGTTGACATAGTTTTTTGGGGACCTGGAGCTTTAAAGGTGTAAAACCGTTAGGGAGGCGAATAGGGCCTAGTTTTGGAGATATATTACCTACTCGAATATACCTACGGAGTTTAATAATTGCAGACAAATGATCTGCGTAGAAGGCCTCTCTAATATAGGAATTATAAACCTTTGTGTGATAATTGGCAGCTTTTTAAAATTTGCTTTACGTACCTACTTTGTGAATTACGTACCTACATCATTACCATTTTTCAATACCTTCCTATTAAGTTGAACACTATGTGACCGTGCTAGGTAATAGAGAGCTTAACTTGCCGAAAATCAAATCTGAGTTTATATTTTTTAAAAATATTTTTCTCCACATAATGCTGAACAAAGTGGTTTTTTTTCAAAATTGTCTATAATTTCCCAATCAAAATTTATAATTTTTTTCAAGTTTGAAAAAACCGGGCCCGAAAATTGCAAATTTTCAGCGGGTTTCGGCTGATTTTCATCAGACTTTCAAAACTGCAGTTTTTCGCGACTATAAATACAATGAAAAATGTAGAAAATTCAAGTTCTGATGATTATTGGGGAAAGAGAGATCGTTTCGGGACCCAAAAAAAATATTACAATAAAAGTCATTTGAACCAATCTGTTTTAGGTCACACCTTTCCTCGATCTGGGGACTGGGGATCACTCAGTAACAACCCCCCCCCCCCCCCCCCCCCCCCCGTTTAAGAGTTGCATAATCAATTGAGACAATCAGGACCCCCTTTTAGTACATAGTCACACCTTTGTTACCTCCACAATCATTCTATTACCAAAATTCGTGGTCGTGGGATTTCAATTCACTCTTCTGTTTCCCTTAAGGTGGGTTCACACTCGCGGTAACGGGAACGTCAGATCACAGTCAGGTCAGAGTCACGTCAACGGGCCACCCATTCACACAGCCAAGTCAGATCACGTCAGGTCAGGTCAGTCTTCCCCGAGCAGTGACGCGATATCCGAGAGGATAAAAAATTTGTATAAAATAGCTTTGCTACTCGAGGAAGAAGATGAAACTAGACCCCGAACGGAGAATCGGAGTCTCGTATCAGTGGAAAGTTCACTGATACGATCATACCGTCAGCGGCGTCGCTAGACAAAAATAATAAGGGGGGAAGTATCATGAAATTCTCAACTGAACCAAAACTTTTCCTAACTCCAATAGGACGTATAGTATCACTTATAAATTATACCTCTTACCTACAGGCAATATGTATTGCATATAATATATGTACCTACTAAATACACGTAACACTAACAAAATGACCTTTTTCAAGTGAGTTTTTAAATGAAAATTTGATAACATACCTATCGTTTGCAGTAATACCACAATATTCGATTTTGATTACAATAAATATTGTCACTATTTGAAACTTAAAGAATGTGTAAATGACCAGGATAAATCTTCCAGATATTTTTAAAAGCACAAAGCGATTTGCTGATTAGTAAATCAGATATATATTTATATTTTTTGAATTGAAAAAATAATTGCAATGAGAAGTAACAATAAGAAAATATACATTTATAGAAATTTTTAACTCTACACGATTAGTTTAAAAGGTTGAGTTTACTGGAAGTGGGTATGCAGATTTTTCCATTTAGTCCGTGCTTGTCCATATTTCCTATGTAAAAACACTCATCAGTCATTGTAACCTTAAAATTATTTGTCATATGTTTCAAACTACTGAATGTTCTACATTGAACTACAGAGTGGATTCGGAGTAGTGTGAAAAATTTTTTGCGTGAGTAAGCCGAAAATAGAGCAATACGCCGTCAAGCCAAATTTTTTATCACTATCCGTTTTTGAGATATAACATAATTGCGAAACGCTGTGGAAATTTGGGAAATTTGAACGAAAAATGCCAGTTTCATGCAAAAAATTAAAATACTTCAAGTATTCCATGAATACCTGGTACCTACAGTTGCGAAAACCAGGATTTGATTAGAATTAGTCTTCCAAATACGTCTCTTCAAATTATGGGTTTTATAGCCAGCTCCCAAATTTTCCCAACTTCTCCCATGTCAGTGTGCCCCCCCCCCCCCCCCCCCCTCAGTCACCCCTATAGCGACGCCCCTGCATGCTGTATTACTGGAATTTTAGCAAACCTTAATGAAATTTAAGTAAATTTAGCAGCCTAAATTCGTGCAGAAAGTTTTAACGTATTTAGTTCAAAGTTGATAAACTTTTTCTAAGCAATAACTTTCTAAAAATCATAAGTTTGATGATTGTTAATCGAGAGAATCCTGACGGGAGGACACCCAGCGGAGACGAGATTTGACTGTTTGTGATTCACATTTCCCATTCAGTCCGGGAAGGTCAACGTCACGTCAGGTTTCGATCGCTCGCCGGGCGACCTGACGGGAAGTGACTGGACCGAGATTTGATCTTGACTGTGCCGCGCCCGTGAGTGGGAATCGCCCCGTAACGTTTCCACAGAAGCAATCTTGACGCGACCTGACGTGACTGTGATCTGACGTTCCCGTTACCGCGAGTGTGAATCCACCTTTAGAGTAGGTCATGGTAACATTGTTACTCTCTTGCAGGGATCTCCTTACTATTTTCTGTCCCCGCTACCAACCTGCCTACCGGATGTTCCACTTGGTGAAGCATTGGTATCAATGCCTGATCCTACATTACTGTGGGTATAGGTGCCCCTTGCAAGATAACATTTTTAGAGCATATTTAGGTATAGGTTTGACAGTCTTAAACATTTGATTTTTTAGTAAATTGTCTACCTTTCACGTTATGGAATAAAATACTATAATTTCTAATTTCATTACAAGTGCTGGAGAGGGAGTGAAAAGAAGGCATCTAGAATTTGTTAGCTACGAGTATATCAAGATTTTATTTTATTAAAGGTTCATACAGTTAAAACTAAATATTTTCATTTTAAAAGAAGCACTGCCCCTCGCAGTGCCCAATGTGTGACATCCTTATCAAGTTCACATCCCCCTTTCATTCATTTATTTATCTTTATTTACATTACATCTGTAGTTGATAATATCAATATTGAATAAAATAGAAATATGGAATAAGTAAAATAATATTGAAATAATAAAATCAATATTGAATAGTTCTATAAAAATCAATATTGAAAGCTTTCCCTATTGCTTCCGAGACTGCAAGGCAGCGGAAGCTTTGTTTTCACTTTCGAAATGAAAAATTTTTTTGTGCTCCAAAATCAAAATTTCCACTCGCATTTTGCGTTTCAGAGCCTCCTGAACAAATTTGGTTCCGTGTCTGTCTGTCCGTCCACATTTCCTTGTAACAGCCATAACTTCCACAATTTTGATCCGATTTTAACCAAATTTTCAGGGATCGTGCGGGTTAAGCTCTAGATGGTCCCCTATCAAGTTCATCATGATTGAATCAACGGTAGCTTCTGAGCAGGCGCAATCAAAATTTTCTTGTTTCGGTCATAACTTAGGCAATTGTGAACGGATTTCGGTCAGATTTTCAGGAATCCTGTAAATCAATTAAAAACTCCTTCAGTTTTGATCCGATTTAGACATACTTTTCCGTGAATTCCTAATGACGGTCATAACTCGGTCAATGTTGAACGGATTTCGGTCAGATTTTCAGGGATGATGTGGGTAAGGTCTCTTGAGGTCCCATAAGACAATCATCATAATTACATTAGCGGTACGCTCTGCGCATGCGTGAACGAAATATTCTTGTTGCGGTCCTTGCAACAGCCGTAATTTCCACAATTTTGATGCGATTTTCTTCAAATATTTAGGGATCGTTAGCTCTACATGGTCCCCTATCAGTTCCGTCATGATCGAATCAACGGTAGCCTCTGCGCAGGCGCAATCAAAATTTTCTTGTTTCGGTCATAACTCAGGCAATTGTGAACGGATTTCGGTCAGATTTTCAGGAATCCTGTAAATCAATTAAAAACTCCTTCAGTTTTGATCCGATTTAGACATACTTTTCAGGGAACATGCGTACTACATCCTGGATGGTCCCATATTAAAATTAAAATTTTCCTTATTAATTTAATTTATTATATGTACCATTCATCTTCCAATTTCCCACCTTATTAATTCCCTGATGCCAGAACCAGTCGTTTCTAGTTTTCTGGAATTTAATGGTGACGTACTGTGAAGGTCACGAGGAAGCTCATGTGCCATTTCCTTGGCAGTGTATTTTCCCCCTATATTTAAATCCCCCTGTATAAATCGTACTATAGGAGTTATACTCTTCTATATATCTTCCTCTGTCTTCTATTGTCTTCTATCTATTGAACTCTAGATATATCACAAAGGTTTCCATTTCAAATTGCAGATTCGTTTGTTATCATCAATATGCCTGCGTTGATATAGGCACCTGAAGAGGGAAAGTTAATGCAATTCATGAAAACATCTACACTTTACCCCCGGATCTAAGTATAAGATATTCAAGGAGGTAGGTAAGTGCTAACAGAAAATAACACGAATGTATAGATCATTTATATGGTTTTATTAACATAATAAACTCCATAGCGGAATATAGTGAATCAAGATGTAGGTAACGTCGAAATTAGGAAACGGGAAAATGATGCTAGGAAGCTGAGGTCGAACGACATGGGCGTGGAAAAATAGTCTCTGTTCAAATGGCCTAAAATACTGAAGAATACTGATTTTATTCCAGCAGAACGCGGTAATTTCAAAAATGTCTTTAAATTCTCAGCGGCATCTTTGAAAGAGTCGAAATATTTGACAGATCTTGAGAGATCTCACCTAGGAGGAAGTGGTAAAATGGATGGCAGTCGCGACGTGTGTGTGGCGACATGTTTTGTTTCCATCAAAACATGTTGGAAAATTACCGCCCGGACGATTCCGAATTTTCTTTTGAATATTGTGACAACTTACGGCTGCCCGCGAATAATTTCGTCGGACAGAGGTGGTGTATTGTTTCTCTTTTCCGTTCGTTATCAAAGGGTCTGGTTGTTTTCGATTCTTGTCAACCGAGTTGTTTCCCCCTTTATATCTGATGTCATGGCACCTGTGTCTTACGTTTCATTCAGTTCCAATCCCTTTAACGTATCGATTTCGGGGGGGGGGGGGGGGGGGGGGGGGGGGGGGGGGCAGGAAGAAGTGTTGCCCCAAATTCCGGGTCGTGTGTACGAATCTCCTGATTAGTTTTCCGAGCTCACCGCTTCGTTGGCAACTTTGTGGGCCGTGGAGCATGGGTATTCCTTTTATTTCATCTTTTGTTTCATTTAAAGAGAATGGTGGGTGCTTTCCATTCGGAATTTATTCGATGTAAACATAGGTAATTCATGCCTCCAAAGAAATTCATAAAGACAATCAGTCAAAATAAAAGTTCCAGTCATGCAAGCACGATCATATGATCGAATTTTCGTAAATGATCGTATATTCGTTACATTTTTTGAAGTTCGAGTACATGGAGTGTAAGGAAATTGTTAAATAATATTTTAGGGTAAAAAACTCGTCGTTAACAATATTCTGCAATTCATAAAAGATATTGGATTTTTCGCTTTTTTTAGGAGTTTAGCCGATTTTTCAGCAAATATTAATGAAGTTTTAGTACATACATTTTTCAGCATAATTGTGTGCTTAAATTTTTAATATTTCATCGTTAATAAACTTCTTTTGACTAAAATTATGCTAAAAAAGGAAATTTAAGGATTTCTAGCCGTTTTCAGCCAGTTGAAATGATTTTTTTAGCACATTATTTGAAATTTGACCAATTTAATGTGCTCAAAAGAACTGCCCAACGAACTCATCCTTCCTTTTTGGAAAGCTTGATTTTTTTTAGCGCAAGAATAGAATTTTTATCTCAATCCTATCTAATCCGTAATCTATAGACGGGATTTGATAATTATAGTCCTATGACCTACTTAGAAGAGCTATCTAACATAGAAATAATATACCTTTGTGTAATATTTTGCAGCGTTTTACAAATATTTTCACTCTCTGTTTTCCAATTTTATTTTTCACTTCTTTTCTTTCTTGCCTGGATTGTTGAGCAGTTCCACTTCAGATTAATTCTAGCGGGAGTTTTTTGGGCCTTAGTTGGCGTCATCAATAACTTATATGCTCATATCGTGATGATCAGAGTGAGTTATCATATTATGTCAAAAATATTGAATAAGTTCTCTGGAATGTCTTAGCATACATTAAACGAAAAATAAATTATTGTCACACTTTGATCAACTGATCAGGGTAGCTCCGAACGTTTTTGTTGTTATCCTCTTGTCCCAGACAAGCTCAATTTCAATTTATATCCTTAAATGCTGTCATCTCTACCCTAATGCTATAATGTCTCTGAAACTGTTTGGAAACAAGATTAACCTGAGATAATTTAGTCGCATACCTTTAAGAACTTTACAAAAAAGGCCTTCTCAAGGACAGAAAGAGCTTTTTTTTATTTATTTTTGAAATCATTTTAAACTATACGAATAAAGAAACCTAAATGAAATACCTACCAAACCAATAAAAGTTAGTTTGTGTTTAGATTGCAATGAGAGGAAATATTGCATAGTTATAAACTAAGTTTATAACGAAATTGTTGAAATAGGTGTAATTTGAGCCCGCTACAAGGATGTACAAGTTGGTAGGATGTATCGCTCAGTTCAGGAACTATGAAGAGGAACTACCTAGTTTCAGAGATGAGAATTAATGTTGGGCAAGGGGATGGAAGTCTTAAACTTTCAGGGATGAGAATTATTGTTAGGGAACAGGATGAAAGTCTTAAGCTTGTTCATCAGGAGGATAGAATTGAACAAGAGGAAGATTCATTATTCATTATTCATCCATTCCCTTATTGGGAGTGGAAGATAGAGAAGGGGGAAAAAAAACCCCAGAATTATGCAAATAATTGTAAACAGCGACAGTAAATTAATTAACGACAGTAAGTCTTACAAATCATGGTGGGTTAATATAGTGCCTTCTCGGTGGGTAATTTGTTAACAGTCGTTTTTATGGAATTTAGTTCTTTCAACCCTGTAGTAATGGTAGCAAGCCAACTCTAGTCATATTCGATGTGTTGAAATTATTCCATCAAAATCTACCGCTAATGCTACTTACTACTGTTCAATCAATTAAGATAAACCCCGATACCTGAGTATCTCTACGCACGAGAATCCGAGCCACGGCTCTCATTGCGCTGTCAACATTTTCCTTAACCTCTGGTTCTCAATGGTCTTAAATAGGCAGATTCCTGTTTCATCGGTAGATCAATACATTTCTGATGTCAAAAATCAATCAAAACGATGTTTTTTTTTCTTCAAATTTATTCGAACTATAATGTATTTCATGTCTAATTAAAACTAGGAAATTTCTAGTTAATAAAAGCAAATAATTAACATAGTTTCATACTATCAAGCGATCAATACATCATTTAATGATATATTGATCGCTTGATAGTGTGAAGCTATGTTAATTATATGCGATCCTATAGTGTGAAGCTCCCTAGTTCAGCTTGGTGAGCTGAGGAGCTAATTTCTTTGTTATGCAACCTATGAAGCTATAAATTGAAATGGAGAACCCTTGGGACGTCTAAAAACGAATCATGAAGTCTAGAGCCCCCAAGCTCTGGATCCGCCCCTGAGGAAGCCTAAAAGCTTCCGTGAAATGGAGCCATTCATACGGTCATCCCACGTATTTCACATTTAAAAATTCCCAAGATTAGCCCAGAGCGACTATTCAATAAATTAAAATATTCCATCGAACTAATAATCAAGGATGTGGTCTGAGCCGAAACAAAATCAGTTTTCGTATGCCTGAATTATTTACACAATTTTGGATTTGGTCTGTCAGATTCATAGAAATCATTCAGAAAATTTTCAGATTCGATTGAAGATGAGGTGCCTGAGCGAAATGAAGCTATTTCGGTCCCTGCCTCTTATGAAGTAATGTTTGACATTTTTAAAATTTTTTAAATTTGTCAGATTCACAGAAATCATCCGCAAATCTGGCAGATTCCGTCAAGTTAATCATCCGGGATTAAACCAACCGGGAACTAAACCAATCCCAACCACTTTCATACCTGCCTCTTATTACTAACTTTTTGACACAATTTTAAATTTGGTTTGTCAGATTCACCGGAATCTTCCAGAAAACTTTCAAATTCGGTTGTATTATGCTTAAGAAGAGCTGTCTGAGTGAAATGAAGCTATTTCTGTCCCTGCCTCTTATGACGCTATGATCATGACGTGTGATCATCATCTTTCCATAGAGAGTTAAAATGAAACCAATGTGATAATACTGATTTTGTATTATGATGAAATTATTCAGTAAATTCTACTTCTTGTGATTTCGCTTTTTTTATTTGTACTTCGTGGCTATTACGATTATCATAGTCTGATAAATAGGATAGGAGAACCCAATATGAGGATCATTGAAAAATGTGATAAACTGTGATGTGTGAGGTCTCACTGTTGATATAATACAACATTGATAAAATGGAATCACAATTTTTTGATGAAATATAGTTCATCGAGACTCGAGTGCCTTCCATTGGTTCATCCATTGCCACTCGAAAGCCGTCCATTGGCCTTCATTGCCTACTACTAAAGTTGCAGTGCCTACTATTGGTACTTTTCCCTGCCTACTACTGTTGGGGCCAAGGCAGGTGTCCAATTGCGTAAAATATAAATGATTATAATCGTCAATTTGAAGGTAATTAGCTTTGGGAGCAGGGGCGGATCCAGAAATTTTTTCCGGAGGGGGTCACAGGGTAGAACAATATAAAAAATAACAAAATAACCAAACGAACAATACAAACCGAATTTTCTTACAGACTGACAAAGCCAGAATAACCTTATGCCTAAACTCGTCCAATTTGTCTACTTAAAAACTAATTGTAATTATTTATAAAATTCATTGTTTATGTAAAAAATATTTTTTAATATTTATTAATTATTTAGTATATTTATAATATTTATTTATTTATTTTCAATTTTCTTCTAAAAAAGTGTCCTAATGTGTTTTCAAACAAAGTGGCACCTTTTATGGCAGCTTAGCTAACTTCAGAGTTTGCAAATCAAAACATTGAAACCGCAACAATCGATTGTTGATCTCAGTGAATTCAGGATCGTTTTTACTGAATTTGGCAGGAAAGTAAACGAGAACAGGAGTTGAACTTCTGAGTTAGAATTTCCTTTTACATTCACGTTTTTAATTATATGCTGAATTCTTAATCGATTCAGAATATCTGATCGATCCCACAACCACCACCTGCCATACAACACTTGTTCTATTGCAGATGAAAATAAATGCGAAAACTGAATATTCTTCAATATTAACGAGGCCAGAGCTCGATGAGCAAGGAGGTGGGCTCTTAACATCTCTAGCATAAGCGTGACCTGTCGTAACTTCTTCTGAACTGAGAACAGCATAAATTAGGTTGAACAGATCGGTTAGGCTACTCTCTTCCATGATGACCCCACAGCCCACAGCGCCCATAAACGACAACAAATTGCACTGCAACAAATGGCAGAAGGCCCCCAGACAGGGGCGGCTACTGATAGGAGCATGTGCACCCCCAGTCAAACCAAAATAATAATAATGTTTCAAAATTTCTCCACTCTCATAAAGTTAGCTAGTGAACTAGTGACAGAAGACGGGAAATCTAAATCTACGCGCGAAACAGAGAATGTTGCGATAGGGAGTGGCTGAAGGGGGAAGCTCACCCAACCTGACCAATCAGAAGCGAGCGGGAGCATCATATCGCTGTTGCTCAACCTCAGACTTGACCGCCTATCTCCGGACTGAGGATTTTCAGTTTGAATTGAAGCGGGCATGTGAGATCGACCAATCAGAGAGCCTTTTACATCCCGAGTTGAGCATACTTAGTCGTTTTGGTCGTTTGATTTTTTTTAAATGTTATTGGGTTTGTCAACAATTTGTTGTCGTTCAGCACTGCTTTTTGAAATGCAGGCTGATTCTGGGGGGGGGGGGGGGGTCATGACCCCTGTGCCGCCCCCCCCCCCCCCCCCGCTCCCCTTGGATCCGCGCCTGTTTGGGAGGAGTTAAAAAGTTTGAACAAGCAAAAAAAATAAAATAGTTTGAAAAGCAGCATCTTGACTCGCAAAAACCTGCAAATTGTTTCTTAAAGTGATTACTACTGGTGCATCTGTTGAAGCTACCTAGTTATTTTCTTTTCTTTTACTTTAGCCTAATTATTTTTATTGTGTTGCCGCTACTCTAACATTGCCTTATCGTAGTGCCAAAACTTTCTCGCGTCGTCTTATTGCAGCGTCAAGTTTTCACGTCGTCTTATCGCAGTGTCGAAGTTCAGTTCCTCTTTTGTACTATCGCAATGTGTACACTGCCTATTAAATGGATGGGGGAAGAAGAGGAGTATAGAAGAGCCAGTTGGATTTGATGCTTCGACTCAAGCTCTCCTCTATTATTTTTATTGCCTATGTGGCGATTTGAAGTTTGCCAACACCATCTTCTCTCACCTTCTACTTTGATTAAATCTTCAAATATGATTGATACCAATCTATATTCCTACTGATTTTTAATCAGCTCTACATTCTTTCGTCTTCTGGCGAGTTTGAACCTATCAAGGCAATCATATCTACCCAGTCCCAATTTTATTAAATTTCGATACAACGTGGTAGGAGCGTATTGGTACGCCAGTTTTCTGCAGTTCCTCTACAGAATCTACTGATTAGCCAGTCAATCTCTGAACTCCATCAATGAACGCTAGAGATTGGGACCGGAAAACATAGAAATCGCCCTTGAAATTGATTGTTGCAATAGGATTATCAGGTGATACTGTTCCAATGGAATTTGTTCCGACTTTGCGAAATCGAGTTATTTAACTAGGTATATTGCCCGTGCAGATGTAATAGTGAAGCATTTTTAGATACTTATTTCATCTCATAAATTTATTGCTTCCGATCTATGGGTGGAGGAAGCATTTTTTTCACTTTTGAGAGATGGAAAAGTTTAAGTCTCCAAAAAACAGGGTAAAATTTCCACTCTCATTCCACGATTTAAACCATTTCGAACAACTTTCGCTCCGTGTCTTTTTGAGTGTGTGTGTCAGCGTGTGAGTCTGTCGTGTATACGCAAATCCTTGTAACAAGCTAAATTTCCAAAATAGTGTACCTATTTTTATGAAATGTCCATTAAATGTACGGGTTAGGGTTAGATGGTTCCTTATCAGTTTCGTAGTTCCCAAATCAATACATCTCTCAGGTCATGCGTAAACGTAAATTCCATCAACCACCAATTTCTCGCGCCCCCGTCAGCTGATCTCGCTCAAATTAGGAGGATACACGGAAAAGGTCAATTGAGTATTCCCTAGCAATTTGGACGTAATCATATTATTAGTATCTGCTGCGCTAATTATTATTTCTTTGCTTACGTTTTTTTTTTTTTTTTTTTTTTTTTCCAATGAGCCTAATTTCAACAGTTTTCATCTGATTTCGATGAAATTTTCAAGGAATGTGCGGGTTGGGTTAGGCTGTAAATGGTCCTACATGCATTTCGTATTTCTCAAATCATTACTTAATGCATTCGTAAATTACTTCAAGCATCTTTTTTTCACGCCCTAGTGGACCCACGTCGCTCAAATTTGGTGCATAGGGGGGGGGGACGATAGTTTAATTTATTATTCCTTATTAATTTCAACACGATTGCATCATTAGTCGCTCCTGCGCATGCGCAAAAGTGTAATCCCAGGAACAAGGTTAATTTCTTGTTTTTGAATAATTTTGATATCATTTTCTGGGAATGTGTGGAATATGCTGTTTATTGTCCCCTACCAATTTTAATTTCCTTAAATCATTATTCCCTTCTGTGCATGCGCTAACGGAAATTACCTCAAGCATAATTTTCCCGTTTCCTAAACAATCGATTTCGACGTTTTACGATACCTACATCTTTAATTCACTATGTACTCCGTTGTGGGGTTTTTAATGATTATTAAAACCATTTTAATGACCTATACATTCATGTTATTTTCAATTGGTAGGTACCTACTTACTTAAATATCGTCATAATGAGATCAGGGGGACTAGTGAAATGTGGATATTTAGATTAATTGCATTAATTTTCGCTATGAATATATCTAATATATCTACGCAGGCATGTTGATGTCAACCTGCGGAGCCGCAATTTGAAATGGACCTCCTTTATATTACCAAGAATTCAATATCAGTGCACACTGACCAGCTGTGGGCTCTGTGGGGCTCTGGGCCTATTTTATTTCCTAATCTACTTATTCTGCTGAATCCTGAATTGTAACTTCTTTTTGGAGATCTGGAATACAATTGGAAAGTATGGAGGGACTCAGATCAGATTCGGAACCTCTGAGGCTAATTTAATTTTTTTTCTTCTTAAAAGAGTGTAAACAGCTTTATTCTTGGAAATCGGGTCTAAAAAACAATACGTTTCAGTCATGCAGCAAAAACTCCAAAATAAACAGTTCTTATATATATATAGGGGATATGAATTAAAACTCGCGAGACAGAAACAGAACTATAACTACTTTATTGAACTCAAAATTAGTACACAATGGAAACCTAATTCAATCTTATTGTAAAAAAAAAAAACCCTACTGTCCGTAAAAATTCTTCGTTCCCGAAATTCAACTGTCCAGTCCATTTTCCATCTGGCGGGGAAAGCCCTCGCGACGGACGAGTCCATTATTCATTCTCCTAGATACGACAATAATTACTCTGCTACGATCCTACATATATAAATAAATAAATAAATAAATAAATAAATATATATATATATATCAAAAGTTAAACAATAATAACAAACAAAAACTTGAAGTCTTTTCCCATCTCAGTCCTGAAGAAGAGGCAAGGATGCTCCATCTGTATCAAACCGGAAACCGGTAACTTCTTTCTCGCTCCTCGTAGCCGTATAGAGAAACCGCTCGTATTACGGAGAGCTGAATTTTCGTCCGTATCCACCCAGCTATTTGTGATCTAGGTCAACATCATTTGTCGCTCAAAACCGTGGTTGATCTTTTGTGAAGAGATGAAATTCTCAATGGAGAACACCTTCACATGTGCAAATCAATGGTTTTAACGGTCCTCTCAGATATTCTGCTGCTCAATTGTATTTGTGTTGCTTTTCTCTGGAGGCGGATTCTGCGATATCGTGCCAGGTTTGCGTGAGGTAAGAGGGTGCAATGGCATTTATTATGCGGTTATCGAAGAAAGCGACCCTCTCCCTGTCCCTAACCCCCTGCACTTTAATATCTGCCACCGAGCCGGAGCTCTTTGAACACTGGTTCGACCACAACTCCCTGCCATGCCAAGCTTGACAGTCTGGCACATTCATCTCGTATCATGTCGTGGCCAGACTTTATGAGGCCTCCACGCTTGCAGTTGAGGGCGTGATTTGTATTCATTTGTTCATTCGGGCATCCATCACACTTACTTGGGAGACCATCAAATTCTTTCCCGTATCGCAGAGCTAGAGCCTCTCTAAACTGCGTTTTGGAGAGATCGAAATTGTCAGCTGCTAGGGGAAGCACAGATAGCCATTGATTCGAGTTTCCCTTAACAATCTTCTTTATGGAGAGCTGTGATGCATGGGAAGGGCTGCAATAGTTTCCTCACTTAATCTCTGGCAAATTTCCTTCCTCACCTTCGTTCCGTTTCTAAAATTTTCCCTACTTGGTCAGTGTGTTGCTCTTCAACGTAGCCCCTTCCGGATGCAATAGCCCTTGCTAAAAGATCAATTTCCCACCTTGAGGTTTGGAAAGCTTTTCTTCAATTTGATGTTGGATCCTCCAGTGCTAGCCCACCATATTTCACGGGAAGAGCAAACATCGCGAGTTTTTCTGGCTGCACCTCACGGCCCAAAATAGCGGGTGATAGTACGTATTGGATAGCATCTCGTTGGGGTATGTATATATCGTCACATTCAGGAATAACTCTTTGAACAAAGTTTCACTCTCTCTAAAGTGATTTGGTGAATGTTATATGTACATCCTGGGGGCCAATTTAATTCCCAATCTACTGAAGGTGCTGTTATTTAGATGAAGCTCCTTTGGAACACCTCGGAAACAATTACAGGGTACGGGGGTGCACTGATCAGCTAAGGAGCCTCTAAACCTATATTCTTTCCTTGTCTATCGTCCTTGTTTTGTTATTTCTTTAATTCTGTCATTTACTTAAAAGCGTAAAATGTCTGGATAGTGGAAGGGGAAGGTGTGAACCCTTTGGGGAGGCACGATGCGCTATTTTCTGATCATTTGCTGTATGCGGGGTTTAATGTATTACAGAGCAATGATCTGCGTAGAAGGGCTATCCAACACATAAATGATAAACCTTTGTGTGATAATTTTTAGAGTTTTAAAAGTAAATCGTTAGAAAAAGTCGCTGTTAGTAGCAAGAAATTTCAATGAGATTGGGTCAAAGAATGGTTGCACGAAACAGGGAAAAATCATGATATTCTTTTTTCAACCTTCTCAAGAAATTCAATTTTCAAGTTGAGAAATTACTCACAACTTGGGAACTATCTTTTGTCTTTATACTAATGATCACTAGGGTTCAACTCCTTTGCCTAAAAAATATTTTA
Organism: Adelphocoris suturalis; assembly: GCA_030762985.1. Lineage (NCBI taxonomy): Eukaryota > Metazoa > Arthropoda > Insecta > Hemiptera > Miridae > Adelphocoris > Adelphocoris suturalis. The sequence goes on from CM061046.1 coordinate 32,012,417, forward strand.
TAACCTTTACTGAGTTACGTACCTGTGTTCATACTCGTAGAGGGTGAAGATTCACCCCGATTTATACCTCCCAGCCAATGGGTACACACGTACTGAAACGGTTGTCAACACAATGTTTGCGTCTGTGGCCAAAAGAGCTGTTGACAGACCTCGGAATTAGACCCTCAGGCATCCGTACGCGACGGACGTGGGGAAACGCAGCTACTGAATTTTTATTCTTTCGACTTTTTTCATATTACCGGAGCACTTTGCTGCGGTGCGCCGACTATCACAAGTGAAATCAGCATTTTAGCAAATTTCATAAGTTTGAGCTTGTTCAAAAACACGCGCACAACCACAGAGAGAGAGAAAGAGATATTGATTGATTGCGTTTATTTATCTGTACAAAATAGGACCGGTGGACCTCTCTGCCTTTCATACAGAAAATGTGTTTAAATTGACAAACAATACAAAATTATAATCAGACTTCAATATTATAACAAATTATAATGAACAACAAAATGAGCATTTATTTTCTTCACTGGCTAAATGATAATATTAGTTTGTAGTGGTTTCGTAAGTGTCATCCATTATTTATACCAATTACAGGATAAATATTGCATAAATAGATTGGATTATACATTTATATAGATTATACATTAGGTAGATTATAAATTTTCAATATCAGTGTTATATACAGTTAATAATTGATTTTTGAACTTCTGCTTAAACGTATTTAAAGACAAACCGCTATTAAATAATTCCATATATTCATTGTGGACTTGAACCGCATGGATTCTAAAGGATTGGGAGTAAATTGCTGTCCTATGATTCGGTACTACTAACATCTTGGTGGCTACTCGGGTATTTCTTTCATGTATATCAGACATGTACCTAAATTCATTAAATAAATAATCTGGCGCCTTATTTTTCAGTATTTTGAAGAGTAACACACACATTCTAAATTTTCTCCATTCTTATATCGATAACCAACCGAGTTTTTTATAATAAGGAGTGACGTGTTCAAATTTTGATATTTTGATTGCAAATCTCAAACAGGCATTTTGCGCTACTTGTAATTTTTTATACATTTCACTAGTCATATCCATATATGCAATTGAACAATAGTCTAAGATTGGGAACAGTAGGGTTTGTACTAATTTTAATTTTACATCCTGTGGCAAGTGGAAAGCAAGCCTTCTGAGTTGGTAAAGGGATCCATAAATTCTATTGCACGTATTTGTTACATGTTCACTCCATGATAATTTACTATCTACTACAACACCCACATTTTTCACACTTTTTTCGAAAGATAACAAACATCCATTTACATATACCATTTGCAGGCTAGAAAAATCCAGTCGTTCCATCAGACGCGAATAGCCCAAAACAATTGCTTTACTTTTCAATGGATTAATCTTCAAACCATGCCTAACACACCACTCATTCACTCTCATAATGTCACTATTCATTTTGTAAATAGCATCATTAAAATTTTCTAAATCAGTTTCAATGTAGATTTGTAGATCATCCGCATATAGCATATATTTACAATACTGGATACCATCTGAAATCCTGTTTATAAATAAAACAAAAATTCACTCCCTTCTGTTGTTCTGATCATTTGCCATCTATTGTCTAGCAGAGATGCAAACCAGGAAACCAAATCCTTCGAAAAACCTATTGCTCCCAAAATTGCCAGCAATATATCAAGACTTGAAGAATCAAAAGCTCTAGCAAAATCAATTAAGCATAATATTGTAACCTTCTTCTTATCCATTGCACAACGAACATTATCTAGTACTCCTATCAGAGCTGTTTCAGTGCTTTTGTCTCTTCTGAACCCTGCTTGATAGTTATTCAGTATTGCGTTGTCGGTAACGAAATTATTTATCACTTCATATACACATCTAACTAACATTTTCCCCATCACACATAGAATATTAATGCCACGAAAATCATTATATTTAGCAGGACTATCCACTTTATTCAATGGTAGTACCACTGGTTTTTTACATTGTGTCGGATAAACGAATTTACTCAAAGAGAAAGTGAAAATGTGACTTAAAATAGGGCATATTACATCAGCAATAATTTAAAGAAATAGATCAGGAACTCCATCATGGCCAACTGTACCTGAGCTTATGTTAAATAAGCTTTTTCTAACCATCTCATCATCAATTTTGTCTATTTTACAATAATTTTTACATAATCGAGCTAAATTATCATAATATGCTATCACACTGCTATGGTCATCTACTGGTTGCTCACCACAAAAATGCTGGTTCAACTCATTTAAATTCAAAGAAACCGGCATATGTACAGCATTACTCTTCCCTAATCCTTGCATTTTTAAAATTTTCCAAAATTTATCTGTCTTCATTTTTACTCCAAAAAGATCACGATAGTATTTATTTTTTGCGTTCCTAATTTTCTGTTTTACTTTATTCCTCAATTTGTTGTAAATTAATCTATCGTTATGTAACTTAGATTTAGTTCATCTTTTATACGCTTTATTTCGTAATTTCATTAAATCTTTAATTTCTATACCTATCCATGGGGCTGGCGGGCGTTTTACTTTTATTTTTCTTAACGGCATGTATTTATTCAACAAATCAATAATTTCATTCATAAGTATTTCGACTTTCATATCAACTTCAGTTCCCTCATAAACCTCATCCCATTTTACTAATTTAGCTTCTTCCACTAATTTATCCTTGTCTATATTTTTTGCTATACGTATCATTCTACTAGTAAGTTTAAATTTATTCTCTTTATAATTCATTGTACAATAAATCAAATCATGCCTGGGAAGCCCAGGAGCCTTGATCTGTCTAAACTTTACAACTGCACTAATTTTATTAGTGAAAATATGGTCAATTAGCGAGGCAGTGACCGGGAAGGCTGAAAAGTGGGTAGCATTTAGTGGAACTATGTTGAAATCATATGTATCCAATAAGTTATTAAAATATTTAGTACCATATGAATTATCAAAAAGATTTATATTCCAGTCACCAACTACTGTGATAAATTCATAATCACTAAAAACATTAGCAATCTCTGTAAAAACACTATTTATATTAGTTGCTTTAGGTGGACTGTAGACTTTTCCGACCAGTACCTTAGAACTATTATGACCCACTTCAATAAAGATGAATTCAGGCGAATTGATGTAATTATTCTGTGATGTAAAAACCACTCTATAGTGCAAGATAACCTTTATATACATAGCCACACCACCCCTGCCTTTATTTTGACGATCAACTCTTACAAGGTTAAAGCCATTAAGATCAACTGAACCTGAATTTATAGCTGGCTTCAAAAAAATTTCAGAAACACCAATAATATGGGCTCCACTGTTATATAAAATCATCTGAAACTCATCCCAATGTGCTACCTAATAATGACTCCGCATTAACATGAGCCACATTTAATTTTCCTCTCTCAAATGAAAAATATTGCCTTAGTTCTGAATTTATCGAACACATTTAATATTATTACTGAATTTACTGTTTCTTTGTAATTCTTATAATACATAGGTATTAAATTTATTGAACATTTATCGTTATTATATAGAAAAGAATCAGTTCGCTTTTAAACATTAAATGAACACATAAAATATAATCTATTATTATAGTATTATTGTTATAATAATTTAATCGGAGATCGCTCGTGTAGCTTGCCGTAGGTTTTCTACTGACTTGATTTGTAATCTGTCAGAGTTCTCGGTTAATTTAATGAAAATCCTTCCATTACGCAACTTCAGCTTGTTCATTCTCTTGGCCTCCTTACAAGCATTTAGTAATTTACGATTTTCGTAGGTAAGGGATCCATTCACATAAATACGAGATTCGTCACCAAGCAGAAAACCCAAATGACGATTGTTTGAGAGAGAGGGAGGGAGAGGGAGAGAGAGAGAGAGAGGGGGGGAGGGGGGCAATCAAAATTGTTTATCACAAATCATGCTAAAAAATTTACCTTCTTATTTCATTAATATGCTAATAAAACGGATAAAAACTGCAGAAAATTCTAAATCCATAATCTTTATTTTAAAAGCAAAATGTTATTGAGAAAAAGTTTGTTTATCATCTAATGTATAGCTGGTTATTTCTTTGCGCTCAGAACCTTCAAATTCTATAACAATCTAACATAAACATAATACGATAATATAACAAAAGCCCTTCATACGATCATGCTGTATGACAGGAACTTTTTATTAATCAAATTGTCAACGACTAAAGAGTCAATTTCACATTTAAACTTGAAAAGTACACCTTGAATTATAAAATTCAACTCGATTCAAATTATATTCTTTATTTTACCTTTGCCACAGAGGTCTTTTTCAAAAATCGTCAGGAAAGTTGAGTCTGGTTTGAAACCACATTGAGTTGGTTACGAAAGGAAACAATATTATCCTCATCAATCCCTCCAAGATCATAATCTACTCAAATACGTTAATTAAGACGAATAAATGTTACTTGCGAGAGGAGAAAGTAAATGAAATCCTATTATGACCTGCGTGACCAAAATATTCTGAATTCAACTGGGAGAACTTGCGGTCAAAAGAACTTAATTTGCTTTGCTAAGAAACCACTAACGGTAGTTTGAGACCACAAAGTTTTAGAACTGTCGGTTTTCACAACAAACGTGAGCTTGAAGATAATTATTCAAACCATTCTTCACCAAAAGGGCGAGATCAAGGTAAGGTAATTTTCTCAACCCACAAAATAGAATAAATTGAACTCGTGCTGTCATAATTCAATTTGTTTGGCAAATCCAGCGGGAAAATTGCGGCAAATTATTATACAACGGTATATTATTTCTGTATTGGATAGCCCTTCTATGCAGATGATTGGTCTACAATTATTATTATACCTTGATTATAGAAAATGATCAAAACGTATCGTGCCATCACCGGTGTATCATACATTAAGTAGGTATCTAATAAATATATCTCCAGACGCCTCCTGACTAGAAATTATTTGACTTAAATAACACACCTCACTAAGTATTACCACGAACTGATCCTCCAACTGAAGTTAATCATATAAAATAAATTACCTACCTACGCAACAGAAGTCCATCCACAAGTGACACAAGTTATAGTAAACCCGGCATTGTGAAGTAAGAATTCTACTGGAATTATATCAGCTGATCTGAGCGTAATATTTGCAAGGCTATTCTCGCTATGTTCCACCAGTTAGATTTGCTCCCATGTTGTTGATTTTTTCCTTGCTTAAGTTGTTTGAACTATAATTTATTGTCCCAACGGATGGACTAGTGTAAGCGATTTTTTTTTCCTGCCAAAAGTCTACCTCTTCGGGAGAGCAAACGGTTCAACTTATAGCGACTCAGTTGGTCTAGCCTTTCTAGAGCGCAAACGGATCAACGTACTGCGACTCGGTAGGTTTCAACCGATTTTTTGGGATGATGCCTATAATGACACCTCAAAAACGTTATTGTTACCTTGAACGTTTTCGAGATCTAACTTCCCATGTTTTAGCCCTTTACTACTACCCTCTAGGGTTAATGGAAATTGATACTGATATTAATGGCACATCCCCGGCCAATGTAATATTTTAATAGCCGAATTACATGAAGATTGGTCCAGAAATTCTGGAGAAAAGCTCCTGAAGGCGCGGCGGACTTGGGACGATGGGCCAGATGACAGGTGGACAAAAGTCATTGTCAATATTGTCCTTGTTCGTTGTTTGGTAATACAGTTGAAGGTGCCAGAAATAGCTTCCAAGACGGGCGTTCCTCAGTGTATGCTACATATATATCACAAGTTGCTCCAGAAATGCCACTTGAGCACACTCAAAAAGTTCCAGTCCTGCAGCATGATCGTATGAGCGAATTTTCGTAAATTATCTTGCATAGTTTTTTAATGTTCTAGTTCATTGTTGATAAAACTTTTTGTGAATAAAATTTTGCCAAAAAATTTAAATTTTACAATTTTTAGTCGTTTTCAGTCAGCTTGCTCTTATCCAGTGCACCCAGTAGTTCCCCATCAGCGGAGCATGATTGCCCCATTTTTCTACCTCATGTACGCACAATACCTGCGACAAGTAGGATGTGCAACATTACAACAATCCCAGACGATGTGGCTATACTACAAATGGATGGCAATCTTGCAGAAAAAAATACATAATCGGCCCTTGACACAGTTCGTAAATTGTGCTTGAGATGGAGTGTTAAAATGAACTCCGCCAAGTCCGTCGCAATCTTATTTACAAAGCGAAGAATCGGCCTTCATGGTACCCTATTCATTAATGGTAGCCCTATTCCTCAGGACGAGAAAGTTCGCCACTTGGGTATTTATTTAGACAAAACTTTGACTTGGGAAACTCATACCAATTACTTAGTAAAGCAAATATGGCAAAGAATTCGTCTACTATACCCCCTTCTAGGCTTCCGCTCTCCACTAAGTTTGCAGAAATAACTACTCCTCTACCTTTCCCTAATACTTCTCATCTGGGAGTATTCTGGTGAGCTATGGGGATACGCTGCCGCGAGTGTGATCAAAATAATTCAGCTAATCCAAAATCGGATTCTCTGTTTCATCTGTGGGGCTCCTTGGTATGTTTCCAACTCCACATTCCATAACGACGGACCTTTTTTACCAACCGTCCAAGAATTAATTCGAAGTCTAGAAAATAGAATGTCACTTCATGACAATCCCTTGATTGCTCGTATCCCACAGATCCCACCACTAGACCGAAGGCGACTCAAGAGGAAAAGACCTCATGACTCCTTGATTGTTCAACTATTATTATTAACCTTTATAACATTTCTGGCATAGGACAGTCAGTGGGTTGGAACTTGGATAAGTATCATGTTATTATTATGTATTACCTTATAGGTACGCATAACTGGAATGTCAACAAAGACAATAAAGTTTATACTTAATGGAAAAAAAATGGAATGCTCTAAAAAAATGATAAAAAATCACTAAAAATGGCTACAACCGTTTAGAAATCGTCAAATTTGAAAAATAATAATTTGAAAGATACGAAATTTATCAACCAAAACTTAGAATTTCAAAATGACGGTATACCCATCCTCCTGTTACATATTTTTATCTAATTGGCGGCAATCTCCTTCTTTAAACATTTATGAAGACTTCTTAGATAGCAGGGGCCTTTCGAACAACTTTTGACCAATGGTACAGTTGAATACCTAGCTAATTTTGCAGTAACATTTACGAAGTCAAACCTTATTTGGACCATTATTATGTATGTAGGTAGTTGATTACTTGCTGAATGATTAGAAGACGAGGCTAATCTTAATCGATTTTCGTGATGTCTATTGTTGATGTTGGACTATAGCAACACCCCCCAAAAGTATTTAAGGGAAGAGAAAGTAGGTAATTTATTTTACCTCAGGAATTTTAAGTTGCAGGTCAGTTCTTAGATCTTAAATACAGATTGGAGTAAGTTGTAGGTGTTCCATTAATTTAATACTATTAAATTCTCCTCGGTAGGTGTCTAGACCTATGCAGTTACTTTTAAATATTGTATAATTGATTTTGTTTAGTTATTATATTCAAGATAGCGTTCTGCATTTTGGATTCTAGGCATCTTGAAACGTAAACTATCAATACAATTACGATGTATGGAAGGGCTCTGATCAGCTGTGGGACCTCTGAGGCTAGTTCCTTTTCTAATCCACTGCTGGTGCTTAAAATTACGATGTAGCTCCTTTGGGAAGCCTCGAAAACACTTACGAGGCAGGGTGGTGCTCTAGCCAGCTGGAAGACTAATTTCTTTTCTTCTCCACCAATTTCTTTTCTTATCTGGTAATCGGTGATTATCTTCCTCAGAACTCAGATCTCGAGAGTGGGATGAGGAAGGTCGGAGTCCTACAATGGACATGGGGTGCGTATATATGGATGCCCGAGTGGACTTTCTCTTGTTTCCGGCTCATATGAGGTGCGTAATGATGGAAGCCCAATTCGATGAATCATTGAATACGAATAAGAATAAGGGATAATAAAAGTAGGTAATACTAAATTACTAGGTAACCAAAAACATTTCAAAATATTAAGTAAAAAATGTCAGTTTGAATACCAGGACGGTTAAACCAACCAATCTATCAATTTTTTTTTTTTTTTGTTAAGTCAGTATTTGGCTGTAACAAAGAAGGAAGGCGAATCCAGAAGGAAGAATATTATTATCGTTAAGAGAAGGAGACTGTTTAGCTGATAGGTACTTATTGGTTTGAGGGAATTTTTTTTGAAAGCATGCTTAAAACATGAACAGAGTTGAAGATATTCACCTTTCCTAGCATCAAACAACAGGCTACAGGACACCGTCTGATTCGAATGACTTTCAGTATGAATGCGAAATTTGAGGTCATGGCTGCCACCCATAATCTCAAGGGTTCT